>WNWU01000012.1:20812991-20865537 GCA_012654045.1 Ptyas mucosa
AGGATTAACCAATCCCCGGCCGGATGTCCTTATAAGGACATAACAATAATATTGATGTTGATGTCTTCTATTGCTCTCTCAATAAAAAGCAATCTGCATTTTGTTTGTGCAGGGGCTTGTGAAGTCATAAGAACAGAAAACTTTCATTACTGCAACATCAAATGGGGGACAGACTCTGAGAAGCATGGTCTTTCCAGGAAATTCCCAAGTTGACTTTCTGATAACTGTGCTAGAGAAGGTGGAGAATAGGATAGAAGTCATTATTCCTGATTTGATACTAAGCAATTCTATCAGGTAGACAGAGATGAGCAATTCGAAGTAATAGAAACACGGTGAAAATGACTGCATAATCCTTAAGGGAAATTAGATCTAAGTGAATCAAATGCATGGCTAGGACTTCAAAGAAAGGAAGGAAGGACATTTTAATAAATTTGGAATAATGATATATGCAAGAGATGGTGATGGGGAAAAGAGTTTGTTCAAGAGAGTAAGAATTCCTAAACAAGGTAAAAAACTAGAATGAATGTTTATCAGATGATGCAATCCCCAGAAATCAGAAAAATTCAAAATGATCTTCATAGCTGGAACAACAAGATATAAGAAATAGAGTGGAATTACTAGAGAAGTCCATATTTCATCATCTATGAAAAAAGTAAAATGCATGAATATACTATAGAATAGGGATCTTGGCTTGGTAACAGCACTTGTGAAAATAATCTTGGAATGGTAGTTGGAATATAAGGCAACAGTGTGAAGCAACTGCAAAAAAATAGCATTACAGAATGCAATTTCTAAATCATAAGTAATAATAACAGCTGGACATTTTAATTTTTTTAGAAATATTGAGAATTTGAGACATGCAGATTACATACTTCATTAACTGAAAATAAAAAAAGAGATAGACATTATGTAAGTAAAAAATGGAAAATGATGATATATGCTTTGCGATATTACCACTGAATACAAATAAGTGCAGGTGACAGCTTTTTCTTTCTTGGGCTCAAGAGTAAGTAAATAAAGATTAATTCTTTGCTGGAAAAGTAGAAAGATTAACAGAGGAAGGTGAGGAAAAATCTAGACAAGATCATGAAGAGTATGACAATTTCAATGACAACAAAGAACAAAATAAATTAAAAACTATATCCTATGCAAGAACAATACTTTAAGACTTACTTATTCCAGCAAGCCGGCCTAGCTTAAATGGTTTTAAATTGGGATTTTGAATTTTATAGATTTGGGGTTTTAAATTGGGAGGCCGATTGATTTAATATCTTTTAATTTATCTTAATTTTTGTATTGTATGTATTTTAATTCTGGCTGTCCACCGCCCTGAGTCCCTTCTGGGAGAAGGGTGGGATACAAATTAAATTATTATTATTATTATTATTATTATTATTATTATTATTATTATTAATTATTATTAATACACTTATTCTGAGTGGTGAAGCAGATCAGTCTCAAAGAAAATGGTGATCGCTGCAAGTTGAATTCCTAGGATTTTAGAGAGCGAGGTACACAGAAACTATATGTAAATTTGAAATGATCACTGAAAATTAAATCCCCACTTCTGTTTGTTGGCTAAATATATATATATAAGGCATTACAAAGGATCAACCAACAGACTTTGCTCAGATCAGTACTGAAATTATAGGACTCCCAAGCAGACATTCATAGGCAAAGATAATGGAAAATATGTTGATATGAAGGAAATCAGCTGCACACTTTAAGATTCAAGCCTATATATCTTTATTTATATCACCTATCCATCTCAGATCCAAAGTTAACACTTCGCCTCTCTAACCATTCATTTCTGGACAATAGATGTAGCTTATACCTGTGCGCTGTTACTATAGCAGACTAATCCAGTCTTGGGACCTTGCTTCTAAACTCTGCCTAATCTAACCCCACAACCATTTGATAAGAAGGCATTACTTTAAAAAAATAATTGCAGAGATTTTAAACTATTTTTTAACATTAATGATGGTGTGGAAGAGAGATATATATAGGCAGTGCTCCAGAATATCCACACTGAAGAAGCATAACATTTAGGCATAAAGTATATACTATCCCATAGCACTTTACCACATTCTCTGGGCAGTTTGCAATGTAGAAGCATTATTTGCATGTTGCCCCAACAATCTGGATCCTCATTTTACCAACCTTGGAAAGATGGAAGGCTGAGTCAATCTTGAGTCATGTTCAGAGTCAAACTCCAGGTTGTGGTCAGAGTTTGCCTGTAATACTGCACTTTAACCAGTGTGCCACTGGGGCTCTTAATAAATCACTTCTTTAATCAGTAAGTATATTTATTACTTTCTTTTTTTCTAACTTAAACAATTTAAGCATTAGTGCCATCTCCCAAAATCAAAAATCATTACAAAATAAAAGCCATTGTAGTATCTATACATTTTATTAGGTTCTAAAGACGGTTTCTATGACTGTCCAGGCTTCAAAATGTATTTTATTTGGAAATAATACTTTGGAACTCCTTAGGGCAAGTGCAACACTTCTTTTAAGTAACATGCCTTTTTTCAGTTTTCTGCATGAGCCTGAAAAAAATTGTGATTTTTTTTTAAAGAAGTCTTCCTGTCCTATTGATTCCAAAGCTTTCTTCCAAATCATTTTTGAAACAGATATATAATCCTAGTCTCCAACAAAACACATAACCAATGCCTTCTCTTACTTATGTTTTAAAAAGCATAAAAAAGTACAGACAGAAAGACTCTTCACTTGTTTTGTTTTTTACCAGAACAGAAGATATTTTCTTTGGGCAGAAAGAAAACAGGATGAATAAAAGGATCAGGATTTTCTACAGCAATTAACAAGATAATCAACTTGTTTTTTGTTTATCTCCAATAATTACATTTGTTTGATCTGCATAGGGTTATGCAGCACAAAGTACTTAAATCCTCTTCAAGATTAGCCTAAATAAGTTGTAAACAGGTATAATCCAATTCCAGTTCCACAGAGATACCAGGAACTAAATCCTACTCCCACTTTGGGGAAAAACAACACAAATCTGAATTTTAACACATAAATACTTTGAGATTTTTCAGCCCGTAGATCTTACCTAGCAATCAAAAGGGAACAAAAGCCTAATGACTGCTTTTGTCAGTTTTGAGCAATTAAAAGCAGGAAAGATATTCTGCTTTCTCCTTCTACCTTTTTTTTTCTGCTAAACTAATCTATTGCCATTCCAGATATGTTTTTTGACCATGCTAACACTTTGCATCCTGCAGAAATAAACGTAGGTTGATTTAATGGAGAACCAGCAGGTAAGAATCAATTTAAGCACCTTAATTCATACACAACCTGGTTGTCTAGTTTTTTTAAATTAGTGAGATGTATCTTCTTCTTGTTGTTCTTTGTGTTATTCCTGTCATATCACTGGGTCCACAGTTTTGTATTTCGCCCGCAACTTTGCTGGCCTGCAATATTGGCAGGGAATATGCCTATGGCTCACATGCTGTCGTGCAGACAATCCATTCATTGCTTTTTCGGTCATCCTTCGGGCTGCTGGCCATCTGGGCTGAATGCAAGTGCCTGCCTTGGAGCCTTGTGATGGATTCCACATCAGCTCTGGCCACATGTCCATACCACCACAGCCTCGCTTCTCTCATTTTGTCTGGAATTGTGAAGGCCTTCGAAATGTCTTTGTTCATAACAAGATCCAGCCATGTGACTCTAAAAGACTATCTGATCATTCACATCATTGTGTGCAGTGCCGGTTCGTGTCTCTTCATCGTTGACCATTAGGGAGATATATGAACCTACCAATTTTGCCTTCTCGATACATAAAGACCAGGCCATTTCTGGCAGTTAAACATTTCTCATTATGCATAAACTCAGCAATTTTCCCCTCACTCATAATCAAACCAATTTTGAAGACTGCTCTCCTCTTCACCAGTTTGCACATTAGGTTTTCCTTACTAATGTGGGCTCCATCAGTGGTGAAATCCAATTTTTTTTCCCACTGGTTCTGTGAGCGTGGCTTGGTGGGTGTGATGTGGTGTGGCTTGGTGGGCGTGGCTTGGTGGGCATGGCAGGGGAAGGATACTACAAAATCCCCATTCCTTCCCCACTCCTGGGGGAAGGATATTGCAAAATATCCATTCCCACCCCACTCTGGGGCCAGCCAGAGGTGGCATTTGCCAGTTCTCCGAACTACTCAAAATTTCTGCTATCGGTTCTCCAGAACCTGTCAGAACTTGCTGGATTTCACCCCTGGGCTCCATTCTACAGCTCTTACTGTGCAAAAGTAAATATCAAGCACAAGGCTAAAATCAGATCAATAGCAGCCTGAATAGTTTCAGCTTTCTAGAATACTGGCATCCATTAACCCTAATGAGATTAAAGCAGACAAGAAGGGGAGCAGGATTATTTTAAGAACCGCTGAAGGAATGGGTCTTTCCCTGAGGAGCTGTACTGCTCATTTTATTAAACAAAGGAGCCTTATTTTCCTTTTTCAAGCCTCTATTCTCACCTTCTTTTCCACTCTTTTGAGTTGTAAACCTGGTAGTTAAGGACTTATTTATTTCTATAATATACTCCAGAAAAGCCTTGGTTAAAAATAAAGGTAACTTGTAATGTAAATAAAAAGCATATATAGTATTTTAAAGAGAAATCTCTAACTTAATTTTCTCTACTATGGTATCCTCTAGAAATATTAGTCACATAGACTCGAAATTCTATACTGATTGGAGAAATATGATTTAGATAGCATTTACTAGCTACCTATGATTGAGAAGAATTTGGCTGGTTTGGGGGAAGCTCTCTATCTATACCAGTGGTGTGTTGCTCCCGGTTCTGTACGGTTCTGTAAAACCGGTGGGAGGCTCCGCCCACCCACCACAATGTCATCATGGGTGATCTGCGCTTACGCAGAAGATCCATCCGCATGCGCAGAAGATCAAGCACATGCTCGGTCCTGTTGCAAACCGGTAGTAAAGGTAAGTAGAACCTTGCTCAATAGTAGTAACTGTGAGAGGGATCTTGGAGTCCTAGTGGACAACCATTTAGATATGAGCCAGCAGTGTGCAGTTGCTGCCAAAAAACCAATACAGTTCTGGGCTTCATAAACAGAGGAATAAAATCAAGATCACGTGAAGTGTTAAGACTACTTTATAATGCCTTGGTAAGGGCACACTTGGAATATTGCATTCAGTTTTGGTTGCCACGATGTAAAAAAGATGTTGAGACTCTAGAAAGAGTGCAGAGAAGAGCAACAAAGATGATTGGAGGCTAAAACATATGAAGAACGGTTGCAGGAACTAGGCATGACTAGTTTAATGAAAAGAAGCACTAGGGATGATATAATAGCAGTGTTCCAATATCTCAGGGGCTGCCACAAAGAAGAGGAAGTCAAACTATTCTCCAAAGCACCTGAGGGTAGAATAAGAAGCAATGGGTGAAAACTAATCAAGGAGAGAAGCAATTTAGAACTAAGGAGAAATTTCCTGACAGAACAATTAATAAGTGGAACAACTTGCCTGCAGAAGTTGCGAATGCTCCAACAATGGAAATTTTTAAGAAGATGTTGGATAACCATTTGTCTGAAGTGGTGTAGGATTTCCTGCCTGGGCAGGGGGTTGGACTAGAAGACCTCCAAGGTCCCTTCCAACTCTGTTATTCTATTCTATTCTATTCTAAACCCACCCCTGATCTATACCAATATAAAACTGGTCATTTAGTTAGAGCTGCAATTTTTCATACACTTCACATTTGTTAAACAGTTAAGTGTGTGGACTAGTGCATCCATACATGCTTAGTATATCTCTATCAACCCAAAACAAGTAATTTGTATATTAACTTTAGGCTTGCAGAAGAAGATCAAGTGGATAAATATTTCTGTGCAATTTTCATATGAAAAACTACAGCTAAATCATTTACTAAGGCATTTCAGCAACTGATTTCATTCAAGTCACATTGTTCTTTTCCAAATGTCAGGTTGTTAATGGGGAGACCTTTACCTTCACAAGGCACAGAATTTAAAATATTATGCTAATGTATATAGCTGCTATAGCTGCTGTAGTATTATTACTGCTATTAGGAGTATATTCATAAGTAATACATTAAGATTTCTATTAATCTATTCTGTTAAATGAGAGAGATAACGCAAAGACATCTTGGACTAATTAAGCCATCAGCCCTATGTAGTTCTTCTAACCCTTTAGATCACAGCATGTTATTACCTAAGCACAAAAGAGAGGGTGGAGAACTCTCTCTCTCTCTGTGTGTGTGTGTCTATTAGTGTTGAAAGGACTAATTTTTCAATATGTTATCTGTTAAACATTTTAAAAATACGCATAAATAATTGGTAAAAACATAAGGAAAGAGAACATGTGTTTCAGAGCTGGGACCTAATCTGTATGGCTAGTCTCAAGTCCTAGACAGTACATTGAAGGAAATGAGAGGAAAAATATGACGTTTTCCTTCTATAATCTGGATTTTAAAAATTAAGTTTAACATGTTTAAATTTCTTTATCTCACTTATCCACATCTTGAAAAAGTCTTCACTGATATTTAAACAATTCATTAGTATATTAGTGTGCGTACACAGATACAAATGTATGCATGTGACAAAGGAGGAAAATAGCTGATGGCCTTTTATTCAGAGAATTTAATTCAGCATACAAATATATTGTATTATATTTATATACAATAAATGCATTTATTATCCCAACAAGATACTTCCTAGCAAATATTAATAATCAAGACATTATAATTTTAAAGGATCACATGTGAACTGGACATCCATATATACCCTGCATACTTGAATGGACAAAAGAGAGAATTGCACCAAACTGTAGAACAGCATATTGACTGAATTTTATTATTTCCCAACTCAGTTTATCATTACCAGTGCCACCAATCGAGATTTCTAGTTGGCGAATCTATGGATTTGGGTTTCTTTTTTTAAAGGTAAGAAAATCAGACCTGGACCAAATATCAGAATATGCTATATTATGATTTTTCTGAGTTAAGACATGGGAAATGTAATGTCATTTTTTTTAAATCAAGAACCATACTATGCAATTTTGGGGAAGACAACATTTCCTTATGTATTTGTAATTGGTAAATCACAAGACTGAATCATGTGTAAGCTCTACTTAATTTCTTACAGCACTGATGGAGATTTTGGTGAACTGTAGCTTTCTGCATCCCTCACCATTGGCCATACTGACTATGTGCTACAGCTCAGCAACCTCTACAGGAATAAAGAATAAAAGAAAGAATACGTAGAATACAAATTTGATCTTTTGTGTTTTAAAATATGGAAGCTTGTTTTTGAAAAATATGGAAGCTCAGGTTCTCAATTATTGCTAATAATTTTTGACATTATTAACATTCTTATAATTTTTTAAAATCTCAATTTGAAGGGGAAAATGTACACTGGGAAGAACGAAGAAGCACGACACCCACCCCCATGCAAATTTTAAATTTTATCTTACCTCTTGCGTTAACCTCCCAGAATCAGAATAAAATTGTCCATTCCAGTTTGATTCCATCCATCCACAAGCCACTGATATGAAAACTTCAAGCAATAGGAGGAATAACCAGATACTCCTTGATTTCATTGCTCTAATTCTAAAGGAAATAAAAAAGCATTTTCATGAAGAATTAATGCCTGGTGGTTTGTTTGTGTTAATATTCTATTGCTTATTGAATAAGCCATATTTGATTATATTTATACATCATATCAAACAATTAAACCAGAGGTGAGCACTTCAAATTTCAATGGAGGTAGAGAGAATCAAGCATTGTGGCCCCAGCTGGCTTAGCAATACTGCAGAGTGGGGCCACACTACAGAAGTGGAGAAGGCTTCCCTACCACCACCCTTTCTTGGGTATGATTATTTATTAATGTTAAACTTTTGGTGGGGACACATTCAACTTTTTTTAATCATGCAGGAAGATGGAAATTTGCATCATTCTTATTATAAACATGAATATAGAGAACTCCAAGGGTGGGAGAGAAGTGGTTCAGAGATTCCTTGCAACTAGGGTTGAAAGTTGACCAACCTTGCCACAAACCATACTTTACATACTACGGTAGGTGAGTTCAGCACAGTTGTGCGATTAGTAAAACAGATTTCAGTAGAGAGGTATTGAATTGTAGATGCAAACCAAAGTCTAGTTCAAAAGTCATATTGTACAGTAGTAACCTTTAGACTTCTATATCTTTGTTTCTATTCCCTTCTTCAGCAGAGATGGCATATCTAGATATCCTTATGAACAGACTACATTTTCCCATTACATTTAATCATAGGAACTTTAGTTTGTTTCAGATACAGTTAACAAACAAAACTGAACCCAGAGTTTGAAGTTTATGTATTTGAACTACCCCTCGGGAATAAACACCAAAATGAAGTTGGTACTTCATTTTAATTGAGTAGAACAAACAGTATGCATAATTTTTAAATCATACTTGAAATATTTTAGCCTCTTACAAAAGTAAATAAAACGGGATCATGTGTAAGTCTATTTTTTCACTATTTTTCTTAGAATCATTTCATTTATGGCACACATAACCACAAACAGCATAGGCTATATACTAATTGGGTAGGCTATTCATTCTAATGATTCTGAGAGCAAACAAACACTGAAGAACAAGTGGTATATATCATAATCACATGTTACAGGCACATAAATTTGGTGTTTTAAAAGATAATTAAATTTTGCATATTTAGAATGCATAAAGCTTGAGGTAATTTGGATATTAATGCTTTTTTTTGAGGCATGAAGTGCTCAACTGTCAGCATTTTGAACTGTGAGAATGTTCTACAAGAAGACCGAAATTCAAATGCTTCATTAATAGACTGAATCTTTCAAATAACATCTGTTGAAATAATCACACTGTCAGTAATACGTAAGATCAGAATGACATTTTCCATCATCACCTTCCCTCCAGAATCATCACTCTGTTTTTGAAAATCACCTTATAGTTATGTACGCATTTTTCACCATAATTTCTTACCACCTTGGAAAGTTGCCATCTAAATGAAGAAATAATGATCCCTAGAATCCAACCCATAAAAAATAACCAAAAATTTAGTCTCAGAACAGTAGGCAGGTTCCAGTTCCCTGGTTTCAGATAGGACTGTGTATTGTACCAGGAAGAAATTTACAGAATTGGGATAGGCATTTTTCTAAGAAATAACTACATTTTGGCTTGGTTGAAAGTGATGAATGTTTTAGGGGTCACTGCACTGCTAGTCTAATGAACAGAGATTCATTCTGTTTCATGTCAGATTGACTTCTCAAAGGTCATTTTTAAGACTTAATCATTCGTGTCGGAAGGACTATTGTTTCATTATAGTCACTCAAAAACATAAGGGTCTCAATTTATTTTCTTATATTTACTGAGTGTAGGGACTCAGCTAATATGTCTTTTGTTTTCCAACTGAAAGATCTGAGTTATTCTGCTAACCTGTCTATAATACTTGAAGAGGAATTTTTTAAAAAATCACTCCCAAACCCAAATAAACATAAGAATCTAACTTTTTAAAATTCTTCAGCGTTACAGATGTGTGCATGCCTCCACTGTAATTAGAATGACTATACAGGTAGTCCTCAACTTACAACAGTTCTTTTAGTGACCATTCAAAGTTACAACAGCACTGAAAAAGTGACTTATGACCATTTTTTACACTTACAACCTCTGCAGCATCCGCATGTTCACATTGATCAAAATTCAGACACTTAATAACTGACTCTTATTTATGACAGTTGCAGTTTTCCAGGGTCATTTGATTACCTTTTGCAACCTTCTGACAAGCAAAGTCAATGGGAAAGCCAGATTCACTTAACAATTACGTTACTAACTTTACAAATTTAGTGATTCAATTAACGTCATGAAAGGCCATAAAATGAGGCAAAACTCACTTAACAACTGTCTTGCTTAGCAACAGAAATGTTAAGCTCAATTGTGGTCGTAAGTCAAGGACTACCTGTACATAAAAGATCATAACAACATATAAGCATCATATATGAAAGCTATTTAGTAATAGACTAAAACTGCAAATGGGATTAATGATACTGCTAAACAGATCAGTTTATATGCACAAACATTTATACTAATTTATAGAATGGTCAGGAACCTTTCTGAAAATGCATTCAAGATTGCCATTAGTATATTTCACTGTTCTTCTCCTAGGTAACTAGACTTTTCTCCTTCCCCTCTTCCACTTTTACAAAAAATCTTTTAGACAAAAATTCAGTAAGTGATCTGTTATTTTTCTCTTTTAATTTGTCACTTCTGATCAGTTATCTCTGTATCTCTTTTCTCTGTACAATTTCTAATTCACATTTAGCTCTTCAAATGCTAAATACCTATTGCAGCAGCAGCCATGTTCTCTATACAATAATCCTCAAGTTACAAATGTAATAGAGCAGGCCAATTACATTCATAACCTGAGGATTCATTAATTGGATCATGTTCATTTGATTTAACCCTTCCCTACTTTCCCTAACAAATACATTAATCAAATGCACAGGTCGTTAAATACACATGAGGTATCTCAGGATGGGGAAGACCATGGGGGGTTGAGTGCTAGAACAGGCCACCTGCTTCAGACCACTCAAGGCCTTCCCCGACCCACTGAGGTACCTCATGCTCCCATCACATCTTGTAGCAATCCTATCTGGCCAGTTTTCTTTTGGTTCTGTTGTTATATCCAGGATGACTCTGAGGGTATCAGTTCAAAATTTTAAAAATAATATTTCAAACCTCTAAGTATGTACTTGCAATGTGAAGGCAAATGGAAAGATCACTATTATTTAAATACAAAAGAATCTCTTTGTCAAGTTCTGACTAATGAATTCAAACTAGTTAGCACTCTGAGACTTTGTTTTCTCAAAGATCTGCTTTATTGAGTACATAATTTCAGCACAGATTATCCTAAAATCAGCTCTAGTTATTTCTCGCAGATTCAGCATAGTTAAACATTAAGAGACTTCCCCCTCCCTTAGTGTCACAGGTCACATTATCCAATAGGTGTCCTTGTGTCTCCTTGATGACCAGCCTCAGTCTCTGGCCGGCACCTGTTGGGAGCAACCTTAGTTCCCACAAACAATTTGTTTTGGATGGTTCGCATTCCACTCCTCTCCTCTCCCCCCTCAAGCTATGTTGCAACTTGAGAAATGGAAGTTGGCTGCCATGGGCTCGATCTGTTTGAGTTGACATTCTTTTTTAATAAACCAAGACTCCAATTCCATTATATAATAATGGCTCTTATTAAAAAGCACCATTTATGGAGTATTTTCCATCACTCAATTCTATCATCTATATAAATAAAAATGTAAATGTTCGTTTGTTCAAAATCTTAAATCTCCGAAAGTTCTTCACCAATTGCTTTGAAATTTTGACACAACATTGCATTCGCATACGCGCGTTTTTATATACCTATATTATATAGATGTCACACCTGTGACAGGTAAAACATGCTTTTTTGAAAAACAGTGCCATCTGTTGGATGTAAAACCAACACATGATATACTTCCAAGAAAGCAATTGATTAAGCAACATTAAAGTCCAAAAAGAAACATAGAGAAAAGCAACTCAGATCTGAATCCAATCAACCAAGTGAAAAGACTGGTGGGACGGAGGCAAAGTAGACGTGACCTGAGCTACAGAGGGAAATTATTGGCACTCGGTCAAGAAATATTGTATACCCACAAGACTGAGCCATGGCAATGCGTGGCCGGGTACAGCTAGTATATAATAAAATAATTACAGAACAGTGGTATAGATTTTGAGGCACTGTGACTACAGAACTGATGGTATGTGACATGTAAATATATTCTAGTTCTATCTCTTATCATCAGATGCATTAGCATCCTCCGTGTAACAGTTGAAACTCACCCATAGATTTTACATAGAAATAGTAGTCCGTACCATAGTTATCCTTTGCCCAGATAAAGGCTGTGAAATCATCTGAAAACTTCGGTTACAAAATACATGGCAGGAAGTATATTAGCTAAGGGATTATGACTGTCTGCAATTTTACATTATCTTCATTTAATCCCAGATCATTTATAGTCCTGAACTGAGTTATTGTATAACTTGGAACCACAATTATGCAAAGGAATGCATTTTCTTACATATTTGACTCTGCTTCTGTCCCATGCTGAGTGTGAAAAGGAGATGCCCTCGAGTGGCCTTTCTGGAGTGTCTTTCCCAGTCAGAGATGCCTGCTTATTATCTTTCTAGCATTAAGAAAGACATTTATTTTCCAGATCTTTTAGTGTATTGTCCTGATATTTAACTCTGTGCTAACAGTCCTTTATGCAATATATTTCTATTGTGTTTACTTGTAATTTTAATCACTTTCAGAAAAAAATTATATTTTCAAAATGTGGCAAGGCTCCCCAAGAAACTTGTTTAGAAAATCAGCTTACAAACATTAAACATTTGAACCAAATTCTGATTAACTTTCATAAGTAGACCAACATAGGCAATCTGCAAATTTAGACACTTTTAAAATTTTGTTGATTACAGAGAAACAATTGGCGCTAGCTGAATTGCATTTTTAATATTTATACATGGCTCCAACTCAGTGTGCTTACATTCAACATTGGATGCAAAAGAGAAACACCGGGTCTATAAGGTAAAGGTAAAGGTTCTCCTTGCATATATGTGCTAGTTGTTCCTGACTCTAGGGGGCGGTGCTCATCTCCATTTCAAAGCCGAAGAGCCAGCGCTGTCTGAAGATGTCTCCATGGTCATGTGGCTGGCATGACTAAATGCCAAAGGTGCATGGAACACTGTTACCTTCCCACCAAAGATGATCTCTATTTTTCTACTTGCATTTTTTACGTGCTTTCGAACTTCTGGGTTGGCAGAAGTTGGGACAGGTAACGGGAACTCACCCCATTACACGGCACTAGGGATTCAAACTGCTGAACTGCCAACCTTTTGATCAACAAGCTCAATGTCTTACCCACTGAGCCACCATATCCCTTCTGGGCTATAGAAGCAACTATATTTCTAAACTATCCAAGAATATGAAGAGAATGTGCAACACTTTTTAAACAAATAAAAACATTAAGAACTAATTGAGTCTTTAGGATTCAAGACATAATGGAATTAATTCTTATTTCTCTGGATACTGCCCCAGAGTTTTCATTCAACTAATTTAATCTTTCTGTCAAGAAATATATGAGAGCCATTTCTTCATCATCATGTTTGCAATGCTGCTTCTGCCTAAAATTAGATTCACTGTCGAGCATTTCCAAAGTTGAGGTGAAACTGGAGCACTGTGGAATTTAATGTATTTTGGATTAAAATTAACATCAAATGTAATCTAACAGATCTATATTAATGAGCAGTTTATTTTGTATTGGTTTCTGTTTAAAAACTGCAAGTTTTATATAAAAGAAAAATGGAACCATGGCACAAACCAAACTAAATGCCATCTAGGATAATTATCATCACCACTTCAGAACATTGATATTGTAACCCTAAATAATTGCAACTAAGAATACAGATATTAGCTTGCTTCATTCATTGTTCCGTTAATATTTCAAAATGAGATACATCTCTGTTTTGACCTATGAAATTGACCACAACTGGAGTTGGGGAATAAAGAGTTTCATCCAGCATTTAAAAAAAGGCAGAAATTTTTTTATATACATCACTAGTCACACCAGTATATACCAATATAAACTAAATTCTAAGTAATGGTCACCCTAGATAACATGAGAAAGTTGATGCAGCACCATATTTCAAATCATCTACTGCTATATTGGACTACAGATATATTTTAAATATAATACATGCATCTTTCTGAACTGAAATGTACAGATTAATGGGGAAATAGGACCAAACAACAACAGTAAATACCTAACTACAATTGAAAATAAAATAATCCAGTCACACCAATTTCATGTTCATTCTTCAAGCATGCATTGATAACTTAAGTACCATTTTTTCTTGCATTTTTAAAGAAACATTATTGATCTTTACAATTTATTTTCCTCTATTCTTACAAAACCAGCTTGCACTGACAGATAGTGGTACCACTGCCCTATGCCAAATCCATAGATCCTTAGGGTTTCCACAGGGGTACAATAGTCATACTAAATAGTTGGATTTCCTGGTCTTTGGGAGATCAATACTGAGATTATCATAGATTCTGCCCTGATCCCATGAAGATTTCCTCAGCATAACAGTTCAAAAATGAGAATAGCCTTTTAGTATTTGTAGACTATGTTAAGTTTGGAACACAAGGGGTTGGGTTGCTTGGAATTTTCCTGGAAGATGCTGATTAATTGGTTGCTGTGAATGATATTGTTACTACTTTGATTGAACAGCCTCATCTGCTTGCTGTGTGTGGCCTGGATCAGGTATTTGGCTAGGCTGTAGAATGTATCCAGCTCTATTGATCTGTTGATAACTCATTTATTTGAGTGCCAGGCTTTCAGGAATTCTTTGGCTTTTCTGATGTTTGTGTGATTATTTTTTTGTGTGTGTTTTCATAGTAAATTGTGTAATCTGCATTGATGGAATGGATGGTTTATTATTTTAGTTCTTTATTAGAGTTATGTGCTACTTAGGTGTTGTTGTTTTTAATATAGCTACCTCCCTGTTTTTCCTAGGTAGTTAGCCAATTGCAATCCCAGTTGTTAATTATGGAAACAGTGTAAGCTCTGTCTTGGTGAGGCATGCAGTCTTTTGGTTTGCACAGAATTCTTTGTAGTGTTTCTACATATTCATGGGCCACCGCTACAATAACATTTCCATACACAAAATGTATCACAGCCCTCCCAGCAGGTTATTCCAACCGTTAAGCATCATAGTGGCCCCAAACCAACAGAAACACTACAAACTGACCATGGAGTATATAAAACAAAGTTGGGCTATCTCTGATGCAAAAAAAAAAAAATCCATAAGGCACAATATTCTAAATATATAATATAGTTATCTCTCCCACTGCCCCATTTGTAAGTAATCTACATTTCATTATCCATTTTAAAATAAATGTTATAAAGTTGATATTCTGCCTTTCATTCAGGAGCAAAACATATAAACTGCTTCCTCCTCCTATTTTTCTCACAATATTTGAAGTAGGCTGGGCTGAGATGGAAGGAAGTGACAAGTCTGTAGTCATCCAATGATTTTTTGTCGGCTCCCAAATTTTACTCCACTCCATTAGCCATTAGAGTACCACTACATAATTTAAATTAGCTAATTATTTTGTTCGAAATACTATGCCAGTATAATGTAGTGGTTAAGGTACTGGACTAATTCAATGGAAACTCAGGTTAAACTCTGCCCTTAACCACCAAAGCTCACTAGATCTCTTTCCACCCTGTTTATTAGACAGGATTGTTGGATTAAAAATGGGAGGAGCATATGTACTTTGTACTTCTGGAGGAAACGGGGATAAATAATAAAACATGATTTCATTTCAGCTGTAATTTTGTATTAAGCACAGATTACAATGAATGTCCAGGAGCCAACTATATGTTTTTTCTCTCCTATGCCTAATATACAGTTGCAAGATCCACTCTTTGTAAAATGTTTTCTAAGAGGCATATTTTAACAGTCTGATATAGAAGTGAGCTTAGCCTCACTTTTTTTTCATAACACAGGAAAAGTAAGCCATCAACTATTATTGGAAATTGAGGATTTTGTAAAAAAGATTTAAGGCATTTATATATATATATATATATATATATATATATATATATATATATATATACTTATGATGGTATTCTGATATGGAAATAGTATGAGGATCAATTTCATTTTATCCTATAGGAAAAGTACAAAAAACATGAATAGATGTATACAGTTAATAAGAGTCAGCTTTTAAGAACGTAAGAATATAAGCAGTGCCCTGCTAGCTCAGACAGATGGCCCATCTACTCTACCCATCTCTTCTCATGGTGGCCAACCAACTACACAAGGAAGCCTATTTTTCTCTTCCAGCAGATGCCTTTCAGAGTAGTCACACTGCCATGCGTAATTCTGTATCCTTCAATCATTCTTTCTCTTTTCTAAATTAAAAAGGCCCAAATATTGCAACTTTTCCTCATGGGATTTTAGTAATTTTATTAAAAATTAAGATTGCCACAATAAAAGCTAATACAAAAGGAACTAATAAAAAGTACGGAACAGAAAAATAAAAACAAAAATAAGCGAATAAAAGAATAAAGAAAAAGAAAAGCAGTTAAGAAGCAATTTCCCAAAGTGATTAGAAAAGGAAGTATATGAAGCCAGTGTCCTTTGGAAAATGCTGGGCATGATTTAAGCAAAAAGATGGCTATTCCCTCAGGTCCCAGAGCATTTAACCCACCAGAAACTGCTGTCTTGCAGTCTCCTCGTGAGCAACAACTCTCTGGAGCACTTTAGTTCAAGTCCTCTCCTTGTCCAGAGAAGAATTACAAAGAGGCTGTTTTTTCGCTGGCTCTTCATTCTACTACAGTCTTCAGCTTTGCTTATCGCAGAAACATCTTCAGATTGTCATTTCTTCCCCAGAAGTCCAGGAGACTGCTCCAGCCCCTTGATAATCTGAATCTTATCTAGCTCCACTTATAATATTTTTTAAAGGTTCAGGATTGCACTCCAGATTCCAGATAGTTTTACTATTGATTTATATAAAGGAGTTCTGATATTGTATCTTTATTTTTAATACCGTTTCTTACTATTTATAATATGTCAGTGCCCCTTTTTTTCAGCAGATGCATACTTTTGCAAATAATTTGTTCTCACTCTATTATTTTTTAATAGTAATTTTACAGAAAGAATGTAAGTAGAACAACTTAAGTATCTGAAATATAGTAAGCGAAAGGTACTAAAAAAAAAAGTCGGTTCTGCCCAGAGTCACTTTGCATAAGATTGACAGCCATATAAATGTGATTAATAAATAAACAGGAAAGGAGGTGTCCTACAATAGGTTAAAAATAACTGCCATGCATTCCAGTGAATGGAATAGGCATTAAAAGAGAGCATCTGGGTTAAAATAAGTAGAGGACAGATTTTTTTTTTAAAAAAAAGCGGTTGTTGTGGTATGTTGCCCAATGAAAAGCTCATGCTTTCCTAAAGCAATATATAGTTCATGCTTTCTTAAAGCAAATTGCGGTTCTTTCAGATAGGCATGAAATAGTACTGATGGGAAACTTTAATTGCCCTGACATCTGTTGGAGACACACTGCCAAGGATGATTTTTCCAATAAATTATTGTCCAGACTTGCTGACAACTTTCTCCTTCATGGATGGAGAAAGATCAGCTATTCCTCACTCTTTCTAACCTGAAACTAATCTATAGAGAAAATTTATTGGGGGGAAGTGGTAATATCAGAAACACTGGGCTGAGGGGTGGGGAGGAAAAAAGGACCGTGTAACATTGGAGTTCTTTTAAGAGTTTAGTATAAAAGCAATGCAGCTAACATAATATAATCCAACACGTATCTTGGACTTCAAAGAAAGAGAATTTTAGTGAATTTAGAATAAAGCATTTGTGAAAGGAGAAGAGAGAGTTCAAAGTGAAAGAAAGTTTCTTAGAAAAACCAAAAGGCACAATTGCCAATAGTGAAAAAATAAAAGAAGAGAAGGACTGCAAAAATCAACAAAAAAGGGGACATACTGTACGGAGATAGAAAGAGGGACAGTGATCCACAGCAAGTATAGACAGGTATCCCGGAATTGTAGGGTAGCTCGTCAAAAGAAGAACAAAAAAGGCTGCTTTAAATAAAAGGATGACCATCAATATATCAGCTGCTTAATGATGACAGCAAATGTTAACAGGTAATAAAGAAAATGTACAAGTACATTCAATTCTTATTTTGGTAAAGATATACAATAAGAATACTAACCTAGTAATAATATTTATGAAAAGATTTCAGAATAGCAACTAATGACAAAACAATTATGAGTCACCAGTGATGCAGAAAGAAAAGAAAAAGCGTTAATGGTTCTACATTAATTTATACGGTAAGACCTTACCTTCGTATCATAGGCAGCTATAGGCCATACTTTAAAAAGTCACATTATTTGATATAGTTTTAAGAAGAATGAAGTGACTGATTGGAATGAGAAACTAAATCCTTTGACAAGAAACCCAAGGAATTGAGAATATTTAGTTTACAGGTAGTTCTCAACTGACGATCCCAATTGAGTCCAAAATTTATGTTGCTAAGTGAGAAATTTGTTTAGTGAGTTTTGCCCCATTTTATGACTTTTCCTGCTACATTTGTTAAGTGAATCACTGTAGTTGTTAAATTAGTAACACAGTTGTTAAGTGAATCCAGCTTCCCCATTGACTTTGCTGGTCAGAAGGTTGCAAAAGGGGAATCACATGACTCTGGGACAATGCAACTGTCATAAATGTGAATCAGGTGTCAAGCAGCCAAATGTAAATCACATGACCATGGGAATGCTGCAATGGTCATAAATGTGAAAAAAGTTAACTTTTTTTCAGTGCCGCTGTAACTTTGAATGGTCACTAAGCTACTGTTGTTGGTTGAGGACTACCTGTATCGTGTGTTTGTGTGTGCACACAAAATAGAGTTTTCAAAGACCTGAAAAGATGTTACACAGTAGAAGATGAAGATGTGTTTTCTACTTAGTCCCAAATGCCAGATAGAGATTAATAGATTTAAATTACAGGAAGGCAAATTCCAGTTAAATATTGGAATGGCAGCAGCCTTGGAGTAGAAGCAAAAGAAGAGACAGAATAATGAAAGCATGTGATTATTATGCCACTGCAATACAAGCCCACAGCCCTTTTCTATCTGCATCATACCTATGAACCAAAGAGTCAGAGCTTCTCATGTGAGACTGCTAAGATTCTGTAGATACTTCTATCTTAGAAGAAATTTATCAGTAAAAGTTGTTAGATAAAAGAAACAATTTCCAAGTGTGATGATACACATTCTGTCAGTTTTGGAAGACAATTTTCTTTTTGCTTCTTAACTGCCACATATTATAGCTGGGGAAGTTGGGAGGGGATTGTTGTTGGAGTGGTAGAAAGTTAGTCATAACAACATTCCGTATTCAAGGACTTTTGCCTGCATCTGATGGAGACTGCTGGAAGATTGTATCCAGCTGAGTGTGAAAAGTTGATGGACAATGTGATGAATTTGTGGATGTGGGGCAGGGCTGTGAACTGTTAACTGGATGGAGAAAACCTGGAAGCTTTCAGATTTGGGTTTTCCCAGATGTGCCAACATGACATCTCTAATAAATTGGAACTTTGAGGAACCTCAGGCCTCAGAGCTTTATTTCGTTGGGAGTGTTCCTTGGAACCCTGACACATTCCTTCAATGAATGCATTCAAATGCAAGGCACACTGTAATGAAGATCCTTACATTGAACTTGATGCCTCAAATATCCCTTCCATGATCTACCATTCTGTAAATAGTTTCCTTGTATTTTTCATAAAAACAGTTAGCCTCTGGCACATTTTCTAAAAGCCATTTTCCTGCACCAGCTGTATTGCTGGGTAATTTCAAAAATAATTTTACTGCCTGTTGGTTTTATAAAATACCACTAGTTCTTTTAAGAAACTACCCTAATTGTATATTAACCCTATCACCAAATCACCTTGAAGCTGAATTATATCTGCACTTAATTATCTATATAATCTCAGATTAATCTCTTAAATTTTGATAAATAAGATGCCTCGACTAACCTAGCCTTAATGTGTGATATTTGAGTGCAGAAAAATAATAATCAATAAATGAAGTTTTGTCCCTTATCTCTCTGTCATGAATTATAGCTAAGAATTCAGTGGAAAGAAAAGACTATAAAATCAAATGGGGGAAAAAAATCACATGTTATTAAAGAAATATAAATTCACATTTAAATTCAAAATTATAAACTTCATGTCATCTGAACTGTAACAGTGAACTCATTTGAACTGCATTAAATTGTTGAAAAATAAGCAGTGGTAGCATGAGAAGAAGGAAAAAAAACAGAGGGAGAGAAAACTTAAAAGGAACTGAGTGAGTTACACTACAGCCAAACCAGACTTTAGAGATTAGGAAGGCATATTTAATGCTGGAACAAAAGTAGATCAGATAGTGTAGCCTTAAATAATTTGTAGCAAATTGAATGGATCAGAAGATCCTAAAAACCCATTTTTCTCTCTTATGGCAAATTTGACTCAGTCGTCCTGTAACAGTCCAATTCATGTCTTCCATTTTACCTATTTAAGGGCAGACTGTTGGTTTCTTCAATGAGAAAATACTTCAGGGATATGCTAGGAGAACAGAAATACAATAAGCTTTCCCTTCTACAGTGTATGTGTGTTTTCCATTTCAGCTACTATTCTACTTAGCAAATGGTGACTAGAACCAGATAACTAGTAGATCACAAACCATGGCTTTGCTTGCCATAGAAAAAGTTTTTGAAGAAATTTAAAATATTTATTTATCCATTCAACGGAAGTCGTATTTTCATTTGATACTGTCGTGCCTTCTTTATATAAGAACATTAACAGAAGGCACATTGATTTCATTGTAACTAATTCAGCACATCACCAAAAATTTCAGTCCAATCATTTCTCTATTTTCCTTGGGCTACCTAACACAGGTACAATCCCTATACTATGCTTCACTTAGTTATTACTGTCAAATAGTTAACTGAACAGTGTTCAAAGCAAACCTGAATCTACATGACAGCATGCATGTTAGACCAAAGGGTAAAACGTATTTCTGTACCAGAACGTTATTGTTCCTCATAATTTCTTCCCTATAATTTTGCATAATTAAAGTGACTTTGAAGCAATAAAAGCGCCTAATTTTTGCATTATAACTTTTGCTCAGAATATGGTGATTGGCATAAAAATAATGTATTGAAATATTGAATAACAACAAAAATATGTGTACTATTACCAGAACTATATAAGCTTGTCAAACGTAGTAAATATGATGAATATTGTTTTATTTGTACTAAAATGTAAGACACTCAGGTGCCACACTGTTCACACATTGATATGTTTGTAAAAAATTAAAAAACTAGGGGAGGGAACCTTTTGATTTTCCTTTCCCTGCCCAAATTTGGGGCCCCATAGAATCTGCTCTAATATGTTAAAACTGTGTTACAGAAAAGTTTTGGAATGAGTTACTTAAAAAGGCCAAGCTAATAATCATGCTTTTAATGAAAATTGCAGCTTTCATTTAATAAACCTTTCTTTAACACTATGGTATGGATGCCATCATGACAGTTTTGAGCAAACTGTTTTGAATCATTTCATATTTTGAAGCTGCTAGAAAAACCACTGGTTACAACTAGTTGGACCAGCAAGAATCTTTATGGTCTCCTTAATGGGTTGGGACAGATAGCAAAAGACAAAGCAAAAGAAAATATTAGCACAAAAATTCAATTAATTTTCTCCCCCCCCAAAAAAAAATTATGAAGAAAATGTTATAAACCATACACAATAATGAAAATAAAATGCTTTCCAAGAACAGAAAATAGAACAGAGATTAGAAAATGAGATAGTTGAGATGATGTGACTTTCACCATACTGATGATGATAGTTACAAAAATACACCTCACTCATTTCTGATATATTAGGACTGGGCATCAAAACTAAAACGTGATGCAGCATAGTACAAAGAAGTAATCTTGAATCATTTCTAAAAGATACCAGATCTGTCTAAAAAAAATAATCTCCTTTATTACATAAAAATGATCTCCTCATTGAATCATTTTCTCTGTATGTTCTTTGAAGTTAGGGAGTGTAATTATAGGGAAGTGTTTTCAATTGCAATGCACCATCTGTGAAACAATCTCTTCTGGGAAGTTTATTTAGAATATATGTATTATATTTAAAAGTTAAAGTAATTATTAATATATTAATGCAGCCAATTCTTTTTCCTTTTAAGTTTCATCAGGCTTTTTAGACTATTAATTTACTCAATGTTATTCTCATATGATCTTATCTCATCTGCTCTAATTATGAATGTTCATCTTTATATTAGTTCTATTAATTATTTACAAATTATGGTAAAAGGGATTTTTAGAAAACTTTTTTGCAGATGCGGTTTTAAGCAAAATTGATAGTTCAGGACCATAAACTTCAATCAGCTGCTATCTCGCATGAGGTTAGTTATAATCATGATTCATACATGAAGTCAAACACATTACTATCTTTTCAAGGTATCCCTTAAAAAAACAAGGCATGGTATTCCTCTAAAAAGAAGTACTGCTATCTTTCTTCACTCATTTCCCTATGAATACCTGTAAGATTTTAATCAGGATAATCATTACCAAGCATGTCTAAAGTTCTCCATGCAATATAGAAAAAGATGCTAATAGAAGAAAGGCAAGACACTGAAAGAAGTTGTCTATCCTTGCATATACTGTGTATACACACATACACACACACAAAAATAAAGCAATATTTCCACCAGAATTTTAAATTCAGCACAGGCGACACCTAGGGGCAAAATAATGAGAAAATCAGAGCGGCAATTCCAAGGATTTCAGAACTACAACTGAGGGACAGCTCATCTGTGCTGTAAAAGTTCCAAGTAACCTAGTAGAATTAGAAACAAGTTTACCATGACTACTAAGATGTCTTACATGACAACACATCAGAGAGATTTCATAGTAATTTCTTATAAAATATCTACCAACATTTTAAAAAGGAAAAAATGTCTAGAAACTACAACAGAAGAAAAACTAAATAAGACTTTTCTTTTAAACCTTTCCAGTTATTTTTTAAAAACTAACAATATTTAAAATACCCTGCCATGTAATCAATGTATTCCTGAATTAAAACATAAGGAATTTGTGTGATTTAATACTTAAAATTTTGGTATTATTACTCATCAAAGAGTCCTCCTTCCCCTCATTCATAAATGCAGGAAAAATCCTTAAATATTTGCTAATTATTGTATATCCTCATTAAAGACATTATTTAGAACACACACTATTAGAGATAAAATCCTTTGGACTTTTCTTGAAATTACTTGTTTCAATTTGGACTTTACAACAAAATTAAAAGAAACAACACAAGAAATGTAACTTGATATATAGTGACCTCTTAATTATAATTATTTTTAAATTCAAAAATTATGTTCGATACCTCAGTATACATTTCAGAAGATTCTCAAACATTTATCTTTATTCAGTTTTTATTACTTAACAATAGGTACTTTTTAGTTTTACATAAATAAAAACATGAATTTTATTATGGTTATTTCATACATTTGATGAAACAATTTATTCTTTATCCTAATAAAGAAATAAAGCATACTTAAAAGTTTCTAAGTAGATCAGAGTGGATGAATCATAAAAGTGTGTATTCTGTCACTGAAATTTTAGGATCATTTAATATACTTAGAAATAAATGTTGAACTCCCATTTTTTTTTAGCAAACCTTAAGGCTGAGCTTTGCACCTATGGCTTCTAAATATGGAATACAGTCTCACAAAATGCATGTGTGGCTTATTTTTGTACCTATGGTATATTTTAATATGCTTTTACTTAGAAATAAGTTTCTCTATATACCTATGGTATATAGTCTCTGATACTATAAGTCACACAGACTGCATCATTTCAAATTTGGCTCTTATATAACTTTTAATAATAAAAAGAAGAATTTTAAAGGGAAGTGAGAATTTAAAATATTTTAGATCTTCTCTATACTGCATCTTTTGTACTATGTATAACCTGCAATATGATCACCCATTAAAGTCTCTAGATGGTTGCTCTAGCTATTTTATATGTATATGCCAAACAAAAACCCTGAACTTGGGTTTGTGAGATAACCATTGGGAAAAATAGTGCAATGTTCTGAATGAATATGATGTAGCAGAGAATTAGGTGACAAAAAAGAAGCAAAAAGGGATTGAGTAATTTGAAGATGCAAAAATAAATTAGAGGGATGAGCTCTTTCAGAAAAACATTTTGTTTGAAATATGTAGTTTAGATATAAGTCTCTTCAAACAAGCACCTTGCAAAGGAATGAATCTAAAATCATAACTGATTTGCTTATGATGAAAGACTGGGATAATTAGTGTGGAGTACAAAGGAGATAAGCAATTGGAGCTGTAGGAAAAACCATTTTTGAGTAGCATCAAGGGTGGCTTCAGGAAAAATGGACACACAAGCAAAAGAAATTAGAATAAAAATAAAGGAACAGAATATAAGAAAAATGCAGATTAATCTCCCAGAATGAATGAACGGAAATATGATATGAATTTGATGGATAAGCGGTTGAAGAAAAAACCTTGGGTCTTGTTCTTTTAAATGATAACATTTATAAGATTTATAGTGAGATTTCTGTATGCACAGGGATGGAAAGACTTCCAGTTTACCACAAAGGAAAAATGGATGGAGAAGTTAATGGTACTCGCTTGTGATTGCCAAATTAACTACCTTGATTAAAGGAGAGACTTTGACTAGCTTTGTTTCTACACGGAAACCATTTTGGGACTTTGTGCTAGAAACTTAAAGAAGTGCTTTATTAATTTTGGCTTTGATTATTAGAATGGCTTGTGATTACAGGGATACAATGTAATATTGAATTTTATACCAAAAATTTAATGCATTTTATATTTGTAACTGTACTGAAGAAAGTTGGAAGTTACTCTATTCTTTTCTTTATTCCTTTGCATCTTTCCCTTTCCTATTTTTCCTTTATTTTCTTTGGGTTTTTTTGTTTTTGAAGAAATTTAATAAAGTATATTTTAGAAACGGAAATATATGGAAACCACTAAGAATTTGTAGTGCCATGAACTAACTGGAGTTATAATGGAAGCAATGAATGACTACGATTTTAAGAGCAGAAAAATGCAGATAATTTTTTGGGGAATAAGTACTTTTTTGGACTGGATGAAAAGAACTAAACAAGAAGCCTCCAAAAGAATGAATGAAATAAAAAACTGAATGAAATAATCCAAAATGTAGCCAACATGACAGGATGGAGTATTTTACAGATTTATATAGACATTATAGCAACATGCCAACAAGTGGAATTAAAACAACTGCTATAAATATAAGCATTCAAAGAAAAAGAAGGGAACTAAAAGATACTTGAAAAATGTTTTTTTTTTAAGTAGGGCTACAGGTGTAGATGGTATAACTGGAGAACTGTTAAAATATGGACCTGACTGACTTATGGAAAAATAAGGATGTGAAAATCACATCTGTGCCTGATGAGAAGAATGTATCCCTTTACAAATGTCTTGTAGATGGCAGAAACTTCAAGGGTAATTGTTCATTAAGTGTATCTGGGAAGGCATTTGGCAGAATTCTGATTGAAGAAGACAGTAAAAAAGACAATGAGCCAAAGCTGGGAAGAGCAATGCAACTCTACATTGGAAAGGGAACATGCAGAGAATGGGAGGAGGGTCATTGGAAAATGTATAAAAATAGGGAAGGTGACTATAGTTGTTGATTTAGAAAAGATGCATGATGAAAAGGTTTAAGTTACATAATGTTTGTGCTAATATTGAATTAAAGGTTAATATAAGAGGACCAGATGGGAAAACTTGCAAGAAAATGAATAGAATGTGTAGTAAATTAGCAGGGAATTAAAAAATGTAAGACGTCCCCTTTGTTATGTATTTTTTTAAAATTTATATTTATATGCCGCCCTTCTCCGGAGACTCAGGGCGGCTTACAATGCATTAAGCAATAGCCTTCATACTTTTTGTATATTTATACAAAGTCAGCTTATTGCCCCCACAACCTGGGTCCTCATTTTACCCACCTTAGAAAGGATGGAAGGCTGAGTCAACCTTGAGCCTGGTGAGATTAGAACTCACAGTAATTGCAGGCAGCTGGATGTTAAATGCTGCCTTAATATGAAGCATTAGCCTGCTACGCCACTCAGGCTCCTATGGACACATGTACCACTAATGTTTGTAACAATGTTAAAGATGGATTGATTTGTATGTTGAATAAAGTACATATGCAGATAGTTACATTGTTGGCCGAGAATCCAAATGTTTCGCAGTGAATTTCCCATAGGTTATGTGATGCAACATGTGACACAACAAGGACAATGCATCTGAAATTCATGTCACAGCCAACAATACAGTATTAACAAGGAAAATAGAGTGAATAATTGCAAAATAATACATAAATAGCAAATAACTAGCATTTTATTTAGATAGATTAATTTGTTATACCTACGGTAGAATGGTCACCAAGGATGAGAAAATGGAAACTTTTTTTATAAATGCTGCTAGTATGGAATCTATTGCAAAAAAAAAAAATATGAACATTTGTTGAAAGAAGCCAATATGGTTCCATATGCAATAACTCTTATGCTTCCCTTGTTACATGTGAGAGTTGGGTACATTAAAAGAAACATAAAAGTTGAAGGCAGTGGGAATGGAATACTTAAATGTGTTTTGTGGTAATCTAGATAAGGTCAAGAACAAATGGAAGTATTAAAAAAATGTGACTTGAATATGAAGTACAAAAGATGTATGCCCAAGGATGGAACTGCAAATCAAATATACGAAACTGAGGAGAGCAAGCAGACTGAGAAAGTTGTGGCTGGATCCAATGGATGGGACCATCAGAAAGTGAGAAAAGTGCAGGCCATGAATAGAAAGCCGAACATCGAAGTGGTGAAAAGCACCGCTGATTTGCAAAGAAAGAAAAGAGTGGAGCGGTATAGGGAACGCTGCCTGTATAAATTGCAGCTCGCTAGGTTTCATTTCACGTTCGCATTTGCTTTGGCTCGCTGTTTTTTAACTTCCTTTCTCATCTTTACATAACTGGAAGGGGCGCAATGCGATGGGCAGGCATTTTATATAAGCTCGCAGATCCTACCCAAAGCCTCCAGGTTCCCACCGCAGGACAAACCTGGGCTGCTTCTGACAATTGGGCGGGCCAAGAACCTGCCGCGCTAACCGTGGGACAGGAAAAGCTTCCTTTCTCCGCACCCCGAGGTCTCTAACGGAGAGGGGACAGGACGGAAAACGAAAAACGAGCCGAGCGTCTCCCTCTAACTCGCCGTCCTAAAGGAGACCATCTCCCTCTTTCTTTCTCTCTCTCTCAAACTAGCGCTCGACCAAGCCAGCCGCTCCGATTCCCGGAGTCTCTTTCCACGGGCCGTTGGCAATGCGCAATCGCGGGACTCAAGCTACGCATTCAATTCAAAGTTCTCCAGCCAGCCCCCCCTCTCCCACCCCTCCAAAAATAATAATAATAAAAAAAATGCAAAAGCGCCCAGAGAAATAGGTTTGGAGAAAACGACGGAACTGCAGCTCTTCTATATAAGCCATCCGCTAGAGTTTCCGCGCCGGTGTACTCTTCCCCCCGCCCCACACACACAGATCCACCCATTCACCTACCTTCCCAGTAAGCGGGAAAGGAAGAGCGAGCTCCCTCCGGAGCTTGTGGCTTCTGCTTTTGGAGCCAGGTGCCCTTCCAACGCTTCCCCCCCACACCTCCTCTTTTTTACTCGCTGGATTCCCCGCGCGCGCACATACACACACACACACACACACACACACACGCCTAATCCCCCAACCCGCCCCCCGCTGCATTCCGAGAGCGCAGCTCGCTCGGGGCGGCCCCGCTTTAACTGCCTCCTAAGTTGACGGCGTGGAAACTCTCGCGTGCAGACCTCTTCCATCCTCCGCAGGAAAAAAAAGGGGGGGAGGAAGCTTTCTGCCGCCCCCTCCCCCTCCCCCGCCGCCCCCGCAAACCCCGAATTGCTCTGTTCCTGCGCGGGGACGGGATGGTGGAGAGCAGCGCATCACTTGGGTCATTCCTTCCCCTGGTCGGCGGCGAAGGGGGAAAAGAAACAGCCAGCTCCTTCCTACCAACGCTTAGAGATGAAGGTTTACCTGGAGTAGCTCGAGAGCAGCAGGCGCACCTCCAAGCGAAAAGAGCCCGGCGCGACTGAAGGGAAGGAGACGTCAGAGTTGGGGCGCTTTTGCTCTCGAAAGAAAACCGTCCTCGAGGAAAGCAATGCGAAGCCTGCGTTGGGAAGGGCGGCGAGGGGAGATCATGAAGGGGTGGTAGTGGCCTGAATTGAGAGAAGGAGGGAGAAGGGAGGGAAAGGTGGAGGGGGGAGGGAAAGAGAACGAAGAAAAGCGAAACAAACAAAAGAAAAGAAAAGAAAAGAAGGACGAGGCAGAGGCAGAGGCAGCGGCAGCTTCAGTCGCAATCCAGGCGCGAAGAGGTGTGTAAATGCCGCTTTGCTGAATTCCTGCCCTATTTCTGCTGTCTGGACCAGCGCTGCGTGACGTCACCGGCGCATTTGCATATTCTACCCAATCGCTGACACCTGTGTGCGGACATCGGAGAAATGCCGAGGGCGAGGGAAAAGGGCGGGAGTCCCAGGCAGATGGGGAGTCGGGAGAAGAGGCTCGGTTGGCCAAGGGCAAAGGAGGAGGAGGAGGAAGCGGCGGCGGCGCCAGCTTTCCAAAGGGCCCCAGGTGGGGATTGCGTGACTCGTGACACCTGGCTCTGGGCTTTTCCTTGGGCGAGCTTGCTTTTTAAAAAAAAAACTGCCTCAGAGGTGGATGCTAGTAGGAAAGGCCAGGGAAAGTTTTTTTTGTTGTTGTTGTTTTGTTTTTACTTTCCTTCTGCTCCTCAGCGTCTTATCTTAGCTAATGGCCGGCTCCAACCTAGGTACTAATAAGTAGGCAGCTGCAGGGCTCCAGACCTTGAGAGGGAAAAAGCAGTGCCAGCTCCCTCAGATGTGGACTGGCTGCCTCTCAGAGACCAAGGGAAGCCAGCTGTTGCTGAATCTCTCCCTCTGTGTTAACAGCCGTCCCCTGTGATTTCAATGAGTTTAATGACAGCATAATCAAAATGTATCCTTATTAAACTGGGCTTTACAGTATTTAATAAATCATTGTAGAATTGCAGGATGTGATATATTTACAAGTCAGTGTTGACTCCTGGCAATTGCCTGGATTAGTAGTCCCTGAGGTTTTCTTGACAAATTTCTGAGAAGTGGTTTGCCGTTGTCTCCTTCCTAAAGGTGAAAGAGAGCAACTGGCCCAAGGTCAACCAACTGGCTTTGTTGCTAAGGTAGGACTAGAAAAACTCACCCAGCTTCCAGTTTCTAGCCTAGTGCCACTTAACCCCTACGCCAAACTGCCTTTCAGGACACACTAAACCTAGTTTAAAAACCAAATTTGGAAAAAGAAAAATCGAGTTACGGAAGGTTCACGGCTGAAATGTTTAAAAGGAAAGAGATTTTTGGTTTTGTCTTTGAAAAAGAAAAAAAGTTATAGAGACTATTTGAGAGGTCAGGGTGATGACTGTTAAACCTCCTCAACAATGAAAAGATATCGGAAAGGGACAATTGCCCTTTTTCTTGATTAATCAATTGCTGCTTCTATTCTGGGCAATAAAGACTGGACCTGATGGACTCATAATAGTTGAATTATCCAGCAAGAGCAATGGAGTTAAAGTACTGGAAGAGCAGGTTGAAAACCTCATCTCTCTGTGCAGGGTAACCTTGCAGATTAGGGACTGTGAACTGAAGACAGGACAATAGACAGCGGCAATATGCATAAGCAAAATTGCAAGATCGAATCTTGCAAAAAACAAAAATATGCATGTTTTTATTTATTTATTTGTATCCCACCTTTATTATTTTTACAGAGAACTCAAAGCAGTGAGCATATCCAACGCAGCTTCCTCCTCCTATTTTCCCCACAACAACAACCCTGTGAGGTGGATTGGACTGAAAGTCACCCAGTTGGCTTTCATGACTGAGGCGGGGACTTGAACTCACAGTCTCTTGTTTTCTAGCCTGGTGCCTTAAGCACTGGACCAAACTGGCTAATAAAATTCTCTTCTTGCAGAAGCTTTAGCGAAGATGTAAACAGCTTAATTTATTTTCTTCACTGAATTCATAAATTGAAAAATACACAAAGAGTTTCATTTTGAAGCAACATTTGTTAGACGTAATTTATTAAAGGAAAACTGACACCCTGGCATCACTCAAACCAAAATGAAATAGTAAACATCTAAATAACAGGATTGGATAGCATTGTTTTGAGATAGGTTTAATTGAATGTATACTTTTTTGACTTCTAGAAAACTAATATTAAAGTAAATAAAGCAAATTTTCTCAACTGTTGGTAATCTACTCCTTTTGCCCTTTAGCACTAGGAAGGACCCATAGTCCCATCCTATTCACTTCAAGTTTAAGGTCAGCTGATGTCCTAAGCTCAGCCCAACATTGGTCCCTTCACCTTTTCTATTGTTCATGTCCTGTCTACTGCCAAAACATTAAGGCTCAACAAACTAAAGGCAAGTATGATACTGAAAGAGTTAAGGGCATGATAGGGGGAAAAACTCTGTGTTGCCCCCTTTCCCGTGGCACCCTAAGCACGTGCTTATTTTGCTTAATGGTTAATCCAGGGCTGATCCTATTATTAACAGGCAGAGGCTGAGCAAGGAATTTCAGCTGGAGAGAGCAGCTGTTAACTTGTCATACTCATTTGAGTGTGAAATCTCTTGTTAGATGGAATGGAGTGGAGCCAATCCCTAGCCGAATTGCCTATCACTCAGAAAGAGAGAGGACAACTGAGAAAGCAGGGGAGAAGTGCTGCTTCTGCTCTGCTGAGTAACGTCTTGATTGCTACACAACCAAAGAGATTGGACACCTACAGGGAGCACATGTTGATGATATGGTTGACCCTGGCAATCTCCACTTTCATCCCTAGAACTATATCATATATGAGCAGACAAGAGACTTGTTACCAGTGCAACATGGAAGATTGGGATCATTGAATTACATTTTCAAGGGATTTTCATATTCAGAACTCTGCCTGCAGAAAGAGAAAGAAAGAAAAAGAAAGAAAGAAAGAGGAAGAGAGAAGGAGAGGAGAAAGAAGGGGAGAGAAAGAAAGGGAGAGAAAGGAGAGAAGAAAGAGAGGAAGAAAGGGGGAGAGGAAAGAGAGAGAAAGAAAGAACAGCAGATCATCATTACTTATATGTAATGCATTCTAAATATTTATATTTCTTTTAAAATAAAACAAAAACTTTCCACTAATATTAATTTAGAATGTCAACAAATACATCAAATGTTTTAAAAGTGCCAATGTAGGAATATTAGGTTTACAATATTATCATTAGCATTTGGATAATGTCATTGAATGATAAAATATAGATATGATGATGATATAATAAATAAAGTGTGCAGCAGTTTACATATCCATCTAACCCTATTCATTGTAGTCGAATAATTATATGGAGAATTGCTATAAGTATTCATGTTTGAAAAGTATCATTCCAATATCTCATATATGAAGTCATTCAACAATATGATTTCAATGTTTTCAGAACAACTGCTGCTTAGGTAATTACAGCATAATTTTATATAAACCATCCTGAAAATTGTGTTGCTGAGAGGTATATAAATCTTTTAAGTAAATACATAAATGTTTACTCAGGAACAAATCCCATTAAGGTCAATGGCATGTATGCCCCAATAAATCAGCTTTAGATTGCGTTTAAATTAGAAATATGGTTGTTTGAAAACTCCAACTCAGCTTAAAGAAGCATTATCTCTTATAATAGAGATGGCTATTAGATAAAATCTATATTGATTAATGCTCAGCATACAGAAGACAAATAGTTTTCAAAAGCAGGAAGGATGTGATAGAAAACATATTTTTTAGAAATGCTGGAACTGAATACAGGAAGATTTTAAACAAAACATTTTTTACTGGGTACAAGTAAATCCAAGTACTACGCTATTACTAATTAATTAGGAATGTTTCTTCTCTTGAAAATTATAGCTGTAAAGTTTTAGTCATCTATACCGTGACTGTATTGACTGAATGCATTATATTCTTAAGAATTTTTTAACGTAAATGATAATGATTCTTAGACCTATTTTTAGAAATACTCAACAACCTGAATTGGCAGCACATATTATTTTGAAATCAAGAGTTGATGTATGTAAAAGAAATAATCAAATATGTTTGATACTTCTTATTAAAAACTTAACTGATAGAATGTTGATTTCAACTAAATAATACAGGAATTTTTAAGTGTATTTGGCAAACTGTAATAGAATGAATACTTGGGACATGGTGGCTCGGTGGCTAAGATGCTTCAGCATTGAGTCATGCCAGCCACATGACCACGGAGATGTCTGCGGACAGCACTGGCTCTTCGGCTTAGAAATGGAGATGAGCCAGGGGTGAAATGCTCCCAGTTCAGACTGGATCCCCCAATCCGGTAGCAATAGAGGCAGGTAGTTCAGAGAACCAGTAGCAAAAATCTCTGCCCCCACCCCCATGCCCAGGTGAGCTGCACAATCATCAGAGGCTTTTTTTACTTTTAAAAGCATTTTTTCTACAACCTCTTTGGCCAAAAAAAAATGTTTTTAAAAGTAAAAAAAAAAGGCACTGATGATCGCACGGCTCAGCTGGGATCATCAAAGGCTTTTAAAAGAAAAAACCCTTTTTTTTTCTTTTAAATGCCTCTGACGATCCAAGCTGAGTTGCCTAATAGTCAGAGGCATTTAAAAGAAAAAAAGTCTCTGCCGATCAGACAAACTCAGCTGGGATCGTCAGAGCCTTTTGAAAGCATTTTTTTACAATCTCTTCATCAAAGAAGTTGTAGAAAAAATGGTTTTAAAAGTAAAAAAAAAAAAATTGGCCATGCCCACCCAGTCACATTACCCCCCAAGCCACGCCCACAGAACCGGTAGTAACAAATTTTAGATTTCACCCGTGAGATGAGCACCACTCCTAGAGCTGAAATGACTAGCTCGCATGTGTGGGGGAAACTTTACCTTTAATAGAAAGAATAGTAGTTCATTTTACTATTAGACTACTTTATATTAATATATGTTTTATACAAAGATCAACAGTAGCACCAAATAAAGAACACTTCACAATGAGTAGCATTAGGTTTTTTGTGATAATTTTGATTAAAAATTACAATTAGAAAAAATAAAAACTAATAAAACTACAAAAATATAATATAAATAAATAGGGCAGAAAAGAAAAAAAGATAAAAAGAAATAGCTTACTTTTTTATCACAAGTATAAATAATTTCAGTATCATATCAGTTCTCTTCATCCCATATTTCTAATGAAATAGTGGATAGCCTAAAGAATGAAAGAAAGAAATGCTGCCTAGGAAACAATTGGACAAGAGAGGCTGGCACTCCCAGTAGATTAATGGTCAGAGAAAGAAATGTAGAAAGAACCTCTTCTAACAGATCAAGCAATTAAAAGCAGTAGTGGGAAATTACTATCTTCAGACATGCAAGATTCTGTTAATATATCCGTATAATTAAGTAGAATCAGCTCATCTAGTATTTTCTGTTTATCTGGGAAGGCTGACATGATCTCACTAACTATAAACAAAATCTAAACATATTGCTATTTATTCCTTATTAACAAAAGCCTATTAAGAGTTACCAAAAATAATATATCTATTTTAGCCTTGATCAAATAAATCAACTCTATATTTCTTCCCCATACTTTTAACAATATTGGTTTTTATTCCCTTCAAATAATGTCCTACAACTTGATTTCATTTTATTTTTGCTTTCTTCTCAGAAAATCCTTCAACACTTTAAAAGGTCTGTTTTGTACAGTAAGAAAAGTTTATCCAAAGCACTCTTGGCTTGATATTGAATGTCCCCTTTAAGTATTAAAGTACCAACCAATTGCATTTGTATAGCCAGTATATCGTCTTTTTTCCATATCATTCTCTTGTCATATTTAAATCCATATTCAAATGACTTTCAATCTTATGCAGTATAGCTTATTCTTTTTCTGTGACATTATTAACACACTCTTTGTGTTAATAATGATAATAATAATGTACTGTACCAAGTACAATATGGTATCAGGCATTCTTAATTCCTGAGTCCATTGTTCAAAATTATCCTTTAAAAATCTACTGTTAAAGTGTTTTTCTCCATTCTTTATTAATACATTTAATTTAAGTATTCTTCACCTTTAATTATAAACTATTTTTTCTAGTTCCCTTAGTGTCCAACTTTCAAAGTCCATCCCATTTAAAAAAAAACAAACTCAAAACAAACATAGTTTCCCAAAGGAAAGACTTTTTATAGTAAATTTCAATTTTTTATTCTACTTCCTTTTGGAACCTAGGTCCATTATTAACTTTCCAAAATCAACGCTTTAAGCATCCTTTTCCTGTTTATTCCAAAGTAATATTTTCCAGGTCCTTAAAATTGTATTTAAAGCTTCTGTAAGAAAAAGGAGACTCACCCAGTGAATATAATAAAAACTGGCCATTTTATATTTTCAAAGCAATAATTCCAAATGTGATTTTAGAAATGAAGTTTGGCCGAAATTTTTGTCCACAAAAGTTTGTGTGTTATGGCTGTGAGCTTAGATGATATCCCTTAATACCCAGCCACTCGACTCATAAACTGACCATAAAACCTCAGTTTCTGTGATCTACTCATGAGGAGCAACTGTTTGGAGTACATGTGGTCTATCCCATGATCTCTCCTTTCTCCAGAGAGATTTCACTGCCCAAGTTCAAGCATCCACCTGCCATACATGCTGTTCCACTTTGGCAGGGATGTCTAACTCACCATGGTACTTATTGGAAGTTCACAATTAGTAGCATTTGTGATTGGCTTGCAGAGGACCATCCTTTCAATATATTTGACATGCAAATTTTTGACATTCCATTGAATCCTTAATTTCAGTGAAATAATAATTTAGCTGAAAATTGTACAGCACAGTTCTGAATCTCTCAATTTTTTTTCTGGCATGTTTAGAGTTGTTAGAGGCATTATTTTATCAAGCCACTTTCTCCTTTCATGACCTCTATTATTCTTATGTTTGCAGAACTGCCAAGATCTACTTCAGCAGTTGCAACATAAAGTATGCCATTTTTCTTACATAAATCGTCAAAGTAAATCATTGCTGTGCTTTGTGAGATTATGTAAGAGGCCTAATTTGCCATCACACTAATCCTACCAAAGCCATTTCCTACAATATAAATGTCAGAATGAAAACAAAAATAAAAAATAAGAGAAATTGATAGGGAATCCTGTCAAATGATTCAGTAGTATGTCACATTTTTGTCACTGATATTAAGAAAGCAGCGACAGTTAATCTGAAGAACTGAGATGAGGTATTTATTTGTTATTGACTTTTAGTATCTATTCTCATATTACATCTAACCAGAGGAAGGAAAAGAACCCAATGCCTGGATTACTTAAAGCAGGGATAACTGGATAAATAAATTGAAGCTGAGTGAGTGTTCATTGATGTAAAGAGGGGAGGACTTAATACAAAGAAAGAAAATCTAGAGTCTAGACTAAGTCTGATCTCCTGAACTTACATTTTTAGAACTACCATTAATCATCATGCAACACCTAACAGAAATGTGTATGTGGTGATTGGGACAGACAAGAAGGTGACTGTAGTTCATATGAATAATCCTGTTGCATTGGATCAATCATTCAACATCTTGTGTTCTACAGATGCCTTGTGTTGTTCTTGTTTAGACCAGAAGGTAATTAATGGCTAGTGGGTACCTCAATTACATTACTAAGAACAGTGATTTTAGTTACCATGGTATCAGATCTTTTATGCCCTCTTTACATTCAGTCATCAACCAAGATTAACAAACTTGGAAAGTCACTGATGGCAATAATAAAGGAATTTCATATACATGCATTATGAGTGAGTTTCTAGAAGTCAGGTTCAATCATGAATGGGAATTGGAATGGGACCTAAATAGGGAAAAATGAAGGAAAATCAAAAGCATTATCTGTTACACTGAGAGGATGCTAAATTGCCAAGCAATAGGATTTTTTCTACTGAATTTTAACCAATAAAACTAATATTCCCTACATTGCATCAATATGTAAAAGTACTCCTAACTAATGAGGCTAAACACAATCCTATCACTCTTAACTTTCTCTAGGTGAGTAGACATGTTGAAACTAATTGCTGACATTAATCTGCTAGTTTGGGAGTGGATTCTTCTCTCCCCCTCCCTCATTTTACAAGTCTTGTCTTACATATTTTAAAAAATATAGGAAATGAATCACTTTAATATCCAATTTTGTTATATTATGGTGGAGCCCCTGACTGAAATATAGAAAGAAGAAGAAATCATTCAAATCTTTGCTTTTGTTAGTGTTTTCAGAAATATAGAAAAGTTGCCACTCTCTGAATGCTGTGAATTCTAGGACTTCAACCAAGAACTTTCATTAATTTTGTGATTCAAAGTTGTGTCAAAAGATAGTTTAAAAATTATTCCTGGAAAGGTATCTGAGGGGAATTCCTATTAGGATTTCTGCATCCAGGGAAGAGAAGCTTAATACTTCAATATGATCTACCTATGATATAATGAATAGTACTTCACCAATTTCCACTACAATTTGGGACATAAAAAATATGGTGTAGGAAAGAAATTTTTCACTCAGGAAAGGAAGGGTTACAATAAGCATATTTCATACCATATACTAAACCAAACTAACAATAATCAACTAAGATATAGGCATGAGAGAGGGGGGGAGGGAGGGGGAGAGAGAGAGAGAGATGCATGTATTTTAGCACAAACACTGGGAAACATTTAATTTGTCTCTCCATTCCTTTGCATATTTTTGAGAAAGTTCTAGATCCTCTTCTTTGGTTTTCCCTAATCTTCTTTCATGACCACTATAAAAATGGAAATATCTTCATTTTTTTAAAAAAATTATTTGTTAAGAACGTATTAGGTAATAAGTATAAACATAGATTGGATACATAAAATAGATACAAATAGAAGAAACATTAGGATAGGGATGGTAGGCAGGCTGGTGCTCTTATGCACACCCCTTACAGACCTCTTAGGAATGGGGTGAGGTCAACAGTAGACAGTCTTGGCTTTAAATTTTGGGGGATGGGGATGAAACCACCAAGTCAGGTAGTGCATTCCAGGCATTGATCTCTCTGTTGCTGAAGTAATATTTTCTGCAATCATGTTTGGAGCAGTTCACTTTAAGTTTGTATCTATTGTGTCCTTGTGTATTGTTGTGGTTGAAGCTGAAGTAGTCATTGACAGGTAGGACATTGTAGCAGATAATTTATATTGGAGGATATGTCCTCTCAGTTTTCTTGGCAACAATACAAATGTTTCTCCTTGGATTTTCTTTCCATCAAGGTGTCAGTCCAGCCATTAGGCCTGAGATTTCCTGGTGGTTTCCTATTCAAACACAAACTTGTTCTAAGCCTTTTTAGCTTTTCAAGGTTGCCAAAGCTGGTTTGGTGCTGCCACCTAGCTGTACAAACCACAATATAATGATCAGATAACCAGTTCAAACAATGAAACATTTTTGTCTTCCTGACAGAGGTAGATAGTGGATTTTTTCCCTCACAATATATGCTAATTCCTATAAGTTTTCTTTTAAATTACTTTTGAATACACATTAAGTATACACATACATACAGAAACATGTTTTCAATGTGTTACAGTGAGAAAGGTATCAAAATCTGGAGGTGTGTGTGTGTGTGTGTGTGTACCCCAGTGAAAAAAGTTGGTATTAAGCTACAGAGTAAAAACAAACCCCACCCATTTTATTTTCTATGAACATTAGCAATTGAATCTGTTAAGGAGTAAGTCTCAATATCTTTAGCAGAATGTCTTTTACTACAGTTTTTGCATAATGCAGTTGTATGTTAGGTTATGTCAACTATGTAATCTTTCAATTTTTGTACAATATTTTTTTAAGAAAATGTTTATGCATTTGTTGCTATTAATATATGAGTGAGCTTTACTGTGTAACCAGCATTAGCCTGTAATTAGAGAAACACATTCTTGTCTCGATAGTTGTAAGCTCCCAAAATATGCTTAAAGTCTTTTATTCCCAAGGAAATACTAAATGTGGAAACAGTGACTTGATTCATTTCACAGCTGTAGTCTTTTCTGATTTGTTCGTAATTTTCTACACTGCTGCTTCCAATTTGATACGATTGGGCCTAGGATGAGAATATGAATGGGATAACAGATGTTGAGCTCAAAATACTGAACACAGTGATATTCACCTTGCATGTACCTACAGCTAGTATTTCTAAGGAAGAAACCATCAGCCATTGGGCAACTTCTGAAATATAAAATGTTAGGAAATTCAGTATCTATTTGTTATATACTTAAAGCATATCAGGAAAGCTGCTTGTTCATCCAAAAGGTATGCCTAGCAATCCATAATGAATCACCTGAATGAACCTTGATATTTTTCCCACTTATCCTAAGATTTCCACAACAAATTATATACCATGAAGCTAATCACATGTAATAAATAAAGTATACTTCCTTGTTCAGTGGAAACCACTGCTAATTTTAGCCCTTGCTGCTAATTTTTCCTAGATTTGGGGGTTTTATTGAATATCAGCATCCCTGTGCAAGAGTTGTAGCAGTCTGACTGATTTTCCAGGCCTTTGAGATACAGCACAGTACCTGTCAGAGCTGCCCTCTATTTTTTTTTAATTTAATTTTGAATCTGTAGACATTTCTATTAGGCATTCTAATGATAGCACTGGCATTACATTGATGGGTTTTGAATAGAAATTGTTTTATATGTTGATAAAATGTAATGTGATCAGCATTATATATGTGTATATGTGTGTGCGTGTGTGTTTATTAATATAACACTAACTAGGGTACGTTTTTTTTTTTACTTCTGCTAGGTTCTGATATACTGTATCACTATAATAATGTAGAGTTTGGTTTGTAATCTCTACAGATTATACTATTTCAGATTTTATATTTATAAAATATTTCTAAATACATATGTTAAAAGTTTTTAAAGAAGATTGTATTAAGTATGAATTCAAATTGATAAGGTAAAATTACAGTAATAAAAATAAATATCATTTCATAATTTATTTATATTTTAAGTGATATAAATATTTTCTTCAGATATATATTATTGGGAAATGTTTTTGAGAAAATTGGTTACCTAATACTTCCTTGGTTAAATTAAAACTTAGAGAATAGTTGCTGTAATTTACTAAATTTTCTAAAACAAATTGGGGATATATTGTATTGTATTGTATTGTATTGTATATATTATAATATTACATTTCATTATGTTACATTATTTTTATATTATGGTTTATTGCATAATCGGCAAGATGTTCAGACTGGATTTTACATTTTTATCTTCCTTTTGAGTCCTTGCCATGGACTTAGGATAGGCATATGTGAATCTTAGATGGTGTTACACATATTGTTGCAGGATGTAAGCTATTCTAAGTAAAGCTGCCTTTTGCAATTGACTGATAGTGGATTTGTCAATGCTGATGGTGTTCATATGGTGCTCCAGTTTTTTTGGGATTGCAGTGAAAGCACCTATTACTATTGATATTGTATTTGCTTTATTTTGCCACAGTCATTCTATTTCTATTTGCAGGTCTTTGCATTTTGTTATCCCCTCCACTTCTTTCTCTTCCATTCTGCTGCCTCCAGGTACTGTCACATCCAGACTTTTTTAAAAATCTTTCTTATTGACAATTGTTAAATCTGGAATGTTATGCGGCGGGTGCCTGTCTGTTTGAATACTAAAGTCTCAGAACACTTTAGCTTCTTCATTTTCTGTGACTTTCTCTGTTTTATGGTTCCACCAGTTCTTGCCTGCAGACAAATGATATTTCTTGCAGATCTTCCAATGCACCATAGTTACTGCTTTGTCATGCCATTTTTGTAGTTAGTCTATGTAATATTCCTACAGCAGGTAATCCACTGTTTCTTCAGCTTCTTTGAAGAGGCGGTACTTGCTATCTGTTGCTGTCTTCTCAATTCTGGATTTATATGTGTTTGTTCTTAAGGCTTGTAATGAAAATTCAGAAGAGTATCCAGCTTTGGACTTCATGTGAACAGGAACTAAGCATCTCTCTACTGTTCATTAAAAACAATCCCTTGCCTTGCCTCACATCTACACGCTTCTTCTCTGGCTTCCACAGAAGTCTTTTAAAAATTGCTTCTGCTTTAAGGAGTTCTATTTTAAGCAAGACTCTTAAAGAAAGCACAACATTTTTTTCAAGCTTTTATACATGTCTGAAAAAAAATGTCTACTTCAAAGAATAATAGAAAAATTTCAAACACAAGAACCAAAGCACTTCTTCCAAATCGGTTTTAAAGTTTCACAAAGCCATATTCAGTCCTATTAAATGACAGGATACTGCTTTAGTTCTTGCAAACAGTATTTGTAAAATACTAGCCTTAAGAATTTGTTGGGAGTACCGTGATCTTTTTTAATGTTTCTAAACATGGTCTGCGTTGTAGCTAAAGGAGAATGACACTAGTTATATGTTCCCTCAATTGCTATGAAATAATCACATATAGTGTACATCTATTCATAATGATGGTAAAGATAGTCCTTAAAAAGTAATAATTTGAGTATAACAACTATTCAAACATATACTACAAATGTATACAATGTAACTAGAAATAGGAGGTACCTTTGTCCAAGGAGAGATCAAATGACTTAGCTCATACATAGTTCCTAAAAGTGAAGAATGTAATTCCTGTAATATTTCAAAATTAAAGGGTCAGCTTTTCTGTCTTTGAAAAGCTAACTCATTGTCAGTCCATTAGCAAGCAGCCAGAACATCCAGAGGAAAATAATTGGCTATTGATATAGAATAATGCTAGAAAGTTATTCTTATTTTCCTACATTGCTACAGAAAGATTTCCTTTCTATCTAACATTTTAAGTCATTACAAAAATAACTCTTACTCTTAAAAAACTCATATTTTTAACTTTAGTTTAACATAAGTTTAACTTTCAGTAATGTGGTAAGGTAAAATCCTTCTGTTTGATATGTTTATATTCTCATTAATTCTGACTCTTGCATGTGTTCTGAGTTAGTGCTTTCCTTATCAGCCACTTTCCACCCAATTTTTGTTTTTCCTGTAGCTTCACAGAAGTCTCTTTCTGACCTGATCTAGTCAACTTGCTTTTTCCACGTCCCTCAGGTTCTGCTCCCCTGCCCTAATCATTTGGATCATTGCCTTCTTTGCTTTCTATGATCGCTCTTCAACCTTTTTACTGCTCCAACCATTGGAAAGAGTATATGAAGCAACGGTGACTAAAAGGGTCACATTTTATTAACTTCAGTGACTGAAGGGTTTGTGGTGAAAAAGAACAAAAGAGAAGAGGCAAAATACACTGTATAATTTTGTTAGCAGATAGCTACTAACATCTTTTAAGGGTGATTCATTCAGACCTGTGTAAAATAAAGACATTCCTCCATTTTAAGAAGGGTGATGGAAGTTATTTAAATCCCAGTACACGGCATAATAGGATCTCTACTTCTCTCTGCTCTGACAGTGCTTCCTATCAGCGGTAACCAAACCCCAAATAGGCAATATTTAAGAATATATTTATTCTTGAGTGAAGAACATACACTTGAACATAGATAGCAAAAAGAAATAGATCAAAAAATACCACCAAACCCAGTCAGGAGATATAATGACACTTAAAAGGTTATGAATCTTTTTGCTTTTTCAATATTTCTTCACAAAGAAATATGTGAGAGAAATATGATCTATTCTTCATGCAAATCATAAAACTAAATAAAAAACCCCAATTTAAATAAAATATTATAATTGTCCATTGATTTCACCCAATCTATATGTCTATGCAGATTCTCAGTCATTCAGGTCATGGTTGTCCCAAAGGTGCTTTTTCAAGAGGTAATTGGACTTCCTAGTTTTTCTGTGAAGACTTTTCAGTTCTCACCCAAGAAGTTTCTCCAGCTCTGACTGGATGGTGAGGAATGGAAGGATTTATATATTTATGAGTATAAATTGAAGGAATATAAATCCTTCCATTCCCTACCACCCAGTCAGAGCTGAAGAAGCTTCTTGGATGAGAAGTGAAATGTCTTCAAAGAAAAACCAGAAAGTCCAGTTGCCTCTTGAAAAAGGACACCCAATCTGTACTGAAACAAGTAAATTGTGCAGAAATAAACATATACATAAACAAGTAAACAGTGTCAAGTGTTGTGGTCCGCCGGCAGCTTGCGGAGCTGGCAGCAGAGTCGGACATGGAGGAGGTTGGGGAGGAACATGGGCCAGTCCTGGAGTCTGGGGAAAGCTCGGATGAGGGCTCTGTGTTGGAGGCAGAGATGGAGCCAGGGCCACCTGGGAGTTATGTGCTGACTCTGGAGCCTCCAGAGTCTGATATCAGTGAGGCAGAGGAACAGGGGGAGCCTGTTCCCAGTGCGTGCATGTGCAGAGCTGCCAGACTTTGTTTGTTCTGGTTGGTTTAAACTCTGAAGCTTTGTTTTGATTTTGTGCTCCGTTTGGTCTTGCAAAGCTAATTGGCAATTAGGTATTTGGCAGTGTTTCAAGGGAGATAAAGGTGGGTGCTTATTAGCCTTATTCTGAAAGACTGTGGCAGACTTCTGTCAGACTATTCACAAACTGGGACTCATTACGGGCTGTGAATGAACATAATTCACAGTCGACTCAATAAAAGAGTTTTTTTGGGACTAAAATTGTGATTTATGCTTTCTCAGGAAGCCTAGGTCAAAACATCAGGGTTCTGTTACTAAAAGTTTGTTTTATGTCCCTTTTGACAACATCTCATTCATTTGCACAAGCATTTTTAATGCTCATATCATTTTGATACTAATAATCTCTGTCTCTCTTTCATTATGAAATTTTAATAGCAGCAGCAATGGAAAGAACTGATTTTTTGCAGCTACCATCTGGCCCGGAAGTCTTGTAAAATCTGTAAAATCTGAGTAAAATCACCAGTAAAATCTGACACCGAAGGAAAAACAAATCTATCATTCCGACTGGTCAAAATTGCAAGTTGTGACAACAGAGGAAGAATAAAGGAAGTCTGTTAAGCTATAATGTTTTGTTTCACTGTACTGCTAACAATGCAAGTGGCTCCAATCTTATGATCATGTTTGTTTTTCTATCAATCCATTTTAAGTGGAAGTGAAGTTGAGCCAAATGCGACATGAATGAAGGCAAATATATGTGTCCCAGGATAATGTTGCAGGATCCAATCTGAGTCGGTCACCGGGACCAGAGATTTAGTCTTCCAAGCTTTCGGACTCATGCTGGAGCCCATCCTCAGGGAATCTCTCTCTCTTTGCCTGCACACACATAGAAAGAAGTTGCCTGAAGATGGGCTCCAACACGAGTCCAAAAGCTTGGAAGACTAAATCTCTTATCCCAGTGACCGACTCAGATTGGATCCTGCAAATGCAACATGTTCAGTTTGATTTTTCATTTGTTCTAAAATAAATAAATGAAGCTATTGCCTCCACCAATTCCAGAAATTTAGACTGCAATCCTCTTAAGGCAATATTTATACTTCTTGATACGCTGTAAAATGTTATGCAAATTAATGGCTATGTAATAATAAACAGGCAATGTAATGACACTAACAATCAAAAAGATTTTTAAATTGTTTTTCCTAATAGCAACCCTAGATGGTCAACTGCCTATGTATCTGGAGAGAAAACAGGACCATCATAAAATGAGTGAATGATGGTTATATTTGAGGGGCTCTCTCAATATGTAAAAACTTAAAGGCTGGCAAATTAAAAAAAAAAAAAGCACACAAACATTCCAAACACTTGCCTTAAAAATAATAGAAAATGCTCAAGAGAGTTCTGCTAAGAAGATTTGAACACCGGAATTTTAGTATGACAGAGGAATACAGAGTGAAAGAGAAGAAAAGACCATATAAATTCTTAATTCATAATAAGTATCTTGTATGATGATGGGTTGGAAAAATTAAATTCATGATATTGTTTTGTTTTGTTTTGTTTTGTTTTATTTGGATTTGTATACCGCCCTACTCCCGAAGGACTCAGGGCGGTGAACAAGCACAGAATAAAAATGTAATACAAAAGTTAAACCATCAATAAAACCAAATTAAATAATTTAGCCTGAATAATTAAAATCCCAATAATTTAAAAACAGATTAAAATTTCAATTTTTAAAAAATTTAAAAAAGAAACAGGGAAGAGGTTAAGCCAGGCTGGCTTGCTGAAACAGGAGAGTCTTAAGAGACATTCAATAGAAAGAAGAGAAAAAATAACCTCACCCCATCTACTTCTACTCTAAGTCATCATCCATGCAATTTGCTTATTCATTAATTAAAAACTTTCAAATAGTTAAGGATCCAAGAAGGAAAACTAATACACATATGGTTATACTAAGAAAAGATGAATATTATGGCCATATATGTTAAAAGTATGTGTTTGTCATGCTTTATCTAGACTTGAAAGAGCGGCAGGCATTGCTAAGGATACAAAGTAAGTCTCACTACTACTATTTTGGCATAAAATGGGTTGGATTACTCTAGATGATATGAAGGTTACTGCTGGGAAAATGACTATTGAATAAATTTAGACTTCTCTCTAGTGTGATGTATTATGTATCTATTAACATTCTTGTTAACATTTCTCAATTTACATCTATACTGGAATTAGCATCATTTTGGATGCAATGATAGACAGACAGACAGACAGACAGACAGACAGACAGACAGGTAGGTAGATCGATAGATAGATAGATAGATAGATAGATAGATAGATAGATAGATAGAAAGAAAGAATTATTTATTGGCCAAGTGTGATTGGACACAAAAGGAATTTGTCTTTGGTGCATATGCTCTCAGTGTACATAAAAGGACAAGATACATTCATCAAGAATCATACTTAATGATAGTCATAGGGTACAAATGAGCAATCAAATCATACTAGGAAACAATATAAATTGTAAGGATACAAACAACAAAGTTACAGTCATGCAGTCATAAGTGGGAGGAGATGGGTGATAAGAATGATGAGAAATTTAATAGTAATAGTAATGCAGACTTAGTGAATAGTTTGACAGGGTTGAGGGAATTATTTGTTTAGCAGAGTGATGGTTTCGGGGGAAAAACTGTTCTTGTGTCTAGTTGTTTTGAGGGTAGAAATTGAAACAATTTATGTCCAGGATATGAGGGGTCTGTAAATATTTTCACAGCCCTCTTTTTGACTCGTGCAATATACAGGTCCTCAATGGAAGGTAGGTTGGTAGTAATTGTTTTTTCTGCAGATCTTTTCTAGAAATGTGTAAGTGCCTATAAAAGAGAATATTTGAAGATTGACTCAGCCTTCCATCCTTTCTAAGGTAGGTAAAATGAGGACCTGGTTTGTGGGGACAATAAGCTGACTTTGTATAAAATATACAAAAGTATGAAGGCTATTGCTTAACGCATTGTAAGCCGCCCTGAGTCTCCGGAGAAGGGCGGCATATAAATCAAAATTTTAAAAAAATCAAAGATCATGGTTGAATTATGGGGTCCTTGATGCTCTCTGAACATGGTTGTTTTCTGGCAGGTGTTTACTGCCAAACAAGGTGACATCATCAATGCATCAGGTCATCATCTAGTAATGATGATGTTACCTAGCTTGGTAATGAAACAGCCACAAGAAGACCATTAAGCACCAGAGAGCACCAAGGACCCCACAATGTGTAAGTGGCCATGCCTATATACATGAAATGAACAAAACATTTTAAATGTATTAATTATTTTCTATAACATATATGGGAAATATCTTTTTATTTGGAAGAATGCAAGTTTCACAAGTCAGTTGTGTATGTAACATCATGCATCTCATTTCTTCTAATAGCATAAGTATAAAGTATATGGTAGCTACATATTATGTTTCTTAAAATAAGCTACCAAAATGTACGCAAGAAAAAATACTGCATTTATATTTTTAAATGTGTATGCAAGTGTTCTTTCTATTTAGGCTACTTTAACATATTTGTCTTTTGCACAAGTAAAAGGAACTAAATGATATTTTTAAAATGTCCTTTGTTCCCACCACCATAACTGCTAATGTTTTCTATTATCCTTTAAAAATCAATATTTTTTCCTGAATAACACAGAATGTTTGATCTGTCTAGAATAATTGCTAAAAATAAGTAAGGACCCTGAATATTTAATGTTACTCCATTTTTCACACCTCTCAATTTACCCTAATCGAATCCTCTACATTGTCAATACTAATTTCATATTTCAAGCTGTATTGTATAGGATTTCAAGGAAATAACCATGGGCTGCCATCTGTGGCTGTTGTTTGTTCAAAGAATTAAATAAAGAAAAATTATTTATTCAATTTCAAGTTTCAGATGGGAACTTGACCATTCAACAGTTTCTATTATAGAAACTAATTCTGAAGGAAAACTTCAAAACGTTGACATAGAAGAAGCTGAAAAATTCTCCTTTTAAACTTTTAACAGGGAAATATAGCATTTCCCTTTTCTGATTAATGCATTATATTTTAAATCTTCTCAATAACCAGAAGCCTCTAGGTAGATTACAAAATTATTTGAAATATTGAAAGAATAAAGCAAAATAAATCACACATTAAAAAATGAAACCAAGAAGATCTATGATGCATATGCATATACAGATAATAATGTATTCCTTCAGGGAGGAGTTATTCTTTCAGACATACTAGACATTCTTTCATTTAACATTCAGAAAATATATTTTTGTAATAATATGATGAGAGTAAGCTCGGTCTATATTCTGATATAATTTTTATATGTACATGGAATGAAAGTATGAGAAAAAGTATATCAAATCAATTGTTCTATATTGTAATCCCTTTGATCATTGCCAATTTACTGTATGTACAGTATGTTGCAGATACAGAAATGTGTAATATATATAATAGATATTTTTCAATAAATACAATTTATAGGTAAATTTCTTAGGTAATAAAATGTCCACACTAAAATGAAGACATTATATTTGCCATTCAGTTGTCCAAAATTTCCATCCTGATCTTCACCCAAAGGAAATAACACATTCTTCATTCAATTGGAATGTTATCAATATTAAAGTTAGAAAATAAAAATAACATTCCCAAGAAGGCAAACCTTTGTCCATTGTGTGAAATAACTTTTAAGATTGTGGATGACAACCTTTGCTAAGTAACTGGTTAAGCTAGACAGATTGCATTGACTATATTTGGAATTCTGTCAATGTGATTGTAACCTGCCATTTTTCCTATGTTTTCCTTTTCTTGATGATGATGATGATGATGATGATGATGATGAAGAAGAATCTCTTGGCAATTCTATGGGCCAAGTTTCTCTACATCTTTTGATCTTGCACTGCTTTTTTGAGTTTTTTAATGCTCTGGCTGGTGTCAGCTTTGATGGTGTCCAGCCACCGTGTTCTTTGGCAGCCTGGTTTCCTTCTACTGCTAACTCTTCCAAAGATAATTGCTTTCTCCAGTGAACTCCCCCTACATGACATGATCAAAGTAAGTCAGACACAGTTTTGTGATTTTCCTTCTAGTGACATATCTGGTGTTATGCACTTCAGTACTTGTTTGCCGAAAACCGTTGCTGTTCAAAGAATATGCAGGAACCCTCTCTAGCACCACAGCACAAATGAGCTGATTTTCTTCATGTCTTGCTTTTCTAAAATCCAACTTTCACAACCATAGGTAGCTACAGAGAACACAATAGAGCAGATTAACCTACAGTTGGTTCCGAGGCTGATGTTCTTGCTTTTCATATTCAATTTATGTTCATCATTGCTGTGCGATCCAATATAATCTGACGTTTTATTTCTGGGCTGCATTCATCGTTCTGAGCCGTCTACAATCCTAGGAAAGTGAATATTTCCATGCATTCTATCTCTTCACCATCAATTTCTATTTCAATGTTTCCATTCCTTGCAGTGGTCCTGATCTTGGTCTTTTTGCTGTTCAGAAAGAGACCAAAATTCTTGGTTTCTTTTTTGATTTTCTTGATCAGATGTTCCAGGCCTTCTTTGGTTTCTGAGAGATGAGTTGTATCTTCTTTTCTCAATATAAGACTCCTTTTTATATCTATGGTCTTCACTTCAGTAATTTTTTCTTTCAAACTTTTCCCTATATGCAAGTTTGTATAACTGCCATCTAAATTTCAGGACTGGAAGAAGAAATTTGTTAATAAGGAATTCAATTATTCCTCTTCTTGGTTTGTAACAACTTGGCAATGAAAACATGTACAAACCAACATCTTTTATATATTACAACTCCTCTAACATTCATAAGAGAAGCAAGAATTTATTGTATATAATTTTGACATGAGAAAAGGCAGTATTTTTAAGTATTTTCCATACTTCATGTGCAGAAATGAACTTAATGAGTTGATCTACCCTTGATTTCAGCATAGATCATCACATTAGACCTTTGCCATACCCTTTTTAATGCAATAAGTTGTATAAATTTGTGAAACTTTGCCTTGGCTAAAAAAATGTCTTAATCTGTCCGAAACTGCCTGTTTCCATTGGCTTTCCCAAAATACATAAACAAAATGGTTGCTTTGTAATATTCATGAAAATCCTATACTAGAAATACTATTGACAAGGAATCTTTGTTAAGTAGACTCCAGGCACCCTGCCACTTTCTAATAGTTTCCAATATTGTGCCATTTCTTTTGTTTCTTTATACCTGTTTTGAGATAGTGTTTTCTTAGGGATAGCAAGTATATAGACTGGTGATGTATAAACTTCACCAGTCTATATTTGCATTGCTCTCAGCTTCCCAGTTCTCCTTTTTACTTGCAGATCTAAATCACAGCGATGACCAGATTTATAGATAGCAAAGGCAGAAAATTTAGCAAGCATATCCCCAATAAGAAAGAAAAACAAAGAAATTGGCTTTTCAATATTCTCTTGATCACCCTTCGGTGACTTTCAGATCTGTGAATTATAATTCCCATTCTCTCTAGGCTGCATGACTGCCATCACCACTTCCATTTTCAGTTGGATTATGTCTTTTAAAGTTTGCTTTTTATCTCATTTGATTTTGGCTTGCTTATGGTTTTTCTTTTCTTACCATTCAGTATTCTGTGTTTTTGTGAACCGAATGGAAAGTCTACATGCTTTCATCTTGAATGCTTACTTACTGCTGATGCTTTTCTTTTTAAAAAATGTGATTGGATGGGCATCAAATAAAAATAAATAAATAAACCCAGGCTTGGGACAAAACAAGAAAGACTGTGTTTTAATGGAACCAATTAACTCCAATCAAATGCTCCACACTGAACAAAACCCAAAATAATTCCACTGTTCAGCCAAATGGAATAATAGGAACTCAAAAAAGCCTAGCCCTCCTTGTATATTGATACCTAGGGAAATCCTGATTTAGTTGTGGACTTCAAGAAAGAATATGGTACAGTATATGCCATATGGAACAAATAGACTTTGTTAATCAAAGTTTTTTACATTACCTGATTTTCTTCATTTTATTTTTTAAGCTGGGACACTGCAATCTTGTTCATTATCACTGCAATCTTGTTCATTATCTCTGTAGGTATTTTTTCAGGTTCTCCATATTTTCTTTGTAGGATCCTACCAGTTTCTTCAACATTTATACATTAATGTTATTGAGAATAGGCACATCTGAAATGGAACTCCATCATCATTTGGATAAAAACAAGTTCAACTGTTTTTCCATATACCCTGGTTCCTACAGATATTGTTCCTTTATGCCTTTTGTATATTATAGACAGAAATTGACTCTAGTCTGAAGTGATAAAATAAAGTGAATCCTGAAACAGTGATGCTTGACAGGTCTTGACACATGAGTCCTAATAATGATAAACATCCCTAGATTTTGACTTGCATGGATCATTCATATTTGCAATTCTGTCTAAAATAATTGCAGCGTTCCAAATATTATTACTAACGCAATATAGGAAACTATAGTTACCTTAGTATTCTTGGCCATAATGTTACACTGTTAGTCTCTTATTCATTATGACTTCATATTTATTTCATGCAATAGCTATTGACTAATTAATCACACATACAGACAATATATTTGCTACCATATGGTTTTCTTTTTGATAATCTAACCAACTGTATTAAAATTGAATTTTTAATCTAGCCTTTAGCTTTGAAAATTCCTGTCAGGTTAGAACCATCACATAGGCTTTTTAGATATCACAGAGGAAATTTGGATTTGTTATAAATTCATTCCAAGTATATAAAAGCAGTTGAATTTCATTACACAATTAACCACTTTGGTTTTTCTTTGGTTAGAACTTTCATATACATACACAAATACAGTTTAGACCAGTGTTTCTCAACCATGGAAGCTTGAAGATGGGTGGACTTCAACTCCCAGAATCCCCCAGCCAGCGCTGCAAGTCATTTGCAAATGTATCTTGGTTTACAAGAACAACAACTACACTGTACTTTTCCTGTCCTTTTAAAATAATTTATTGCCAATAGCAATTGTTAGAGGTACTGGCATGGATTATTTTTTGTTTAGTTGTGTAGATTGGTCAGTAGATATTTCATTAGTGGACACTGATGATTAGTTGATGACTAATGATAGGATATGATTTATTGAGACGTCTACAGTTAATAAAATATATGTAGGAGAGTGAACGAGTGCCGCAAAGTTAGTACAAGTAGACCTTAACTTGCAGCCATTCATTTAGTGAACATTCGATGTTACAGCAGAACTGAAAAAATTGACATAACCGTTGCAGCATCCCCATGTTCACATAATCTGAATTCAGACACTGGCATTTATTTATGACAGATGCTGTGCCCGAGGGTCATGTGATCACCATGTGTGGCCCTTGGACAAGGAGTGTTAATGGGGAAGCCAGATTCACTTAACAGCCATATTACTAATTTAACAATTGCTGTGATTCACCTAACAGTCTGGCGAGAAAGGTTGTAAAATGGGAAAAAACCAAATGTAATAACTGTCTTGCTTAGCAATGGAAATTTGGGGGCCAATTTGTGGGTGTAAATCAAGGACTACTTGTGAACAGTTGCTTAGAAAAAGCAGTTTCAGTTTCAAGATGGTAGCCGATAAAAAACTAAGTCAGGAGAAGGATGAGATGCAAAACTCATCTCTTGACTGAACTTTTATTTTATGAGGTTGACTTGTTGCCTACGCCAAATATTTGTAGTTGTGTTTGTACCAAATATTACAACATCTTCAGGGATCTTACATCCAACATATGCTGCCTCTAAAACCTCTCTTTAATTACGGTGATGTGGACCATGTCCGAAATAGCTTTCAATTATATGTTTTAGATATACATGAAAGATTCAGAACATATATCCTCCCATGTATTTTTGATCTGGCATTATATAGAACTAGAGAAATCCACTGAGACCTTAAATGTTAGCAATTAAAAGAGAGGGGTTTTTAATAAACTGCAGCATCCTAAATTGTAAAGAGGGAATGATACAATGCCATAGGCATCTTCTTAAACTTTTGGAATAAACATACCCCCTCTAATTGAGAGTCTAAAGTCAATGCAAGAAATCATCCAAACTATGCTTGCTTATGATAAATATACAAGGATTAAAATTGGCATTGTAAACAAAGTTATTCATAAATAGAAAACAACATGTGCAGTTAACATTATTCAGAATGAATAAAAACAAGCAAGTTCATGGCATATCGTTGGCTTAAGCTGAAAAAATGCACTAGCCCAAGAGAACAGCAAAATTATCACCCCATCTGTCCCCTGCTTTCTATATATATATAATATACATATACTTTATAGCCACATAACTGAAAATATTCCCTCTCAGTGACAGAATCTTTTTCTCACTAATATTTAGAACATTTACATCTTTGTTTGCATACAAAATAGATTTTCTCTGTTTGATAAACACCCTCACTAGTTTAGTTGCAAATGAATCCATTCTTTAAAGAACACTTATTGGCATATGTTTTTTGAGCAAGCACCAGAATTCCTAGGTGGCTCTTTTTCAAAAGCATTCAATTTACCATTTCAAATTATTTATTTCTTTTTAGGAAAAATCTATCATATTTATAATTCGACCAAGAAATGAAACACAGTAATACTGTCAGTATTTTTATTAGCAATGTTTTTATTAGCAAGGATATACTGTATCTTTTAGCAGAGTAGGGTTAGTGTTGCCTTAGTCTTAAATAGTGCTGAATTAGAATGGTTTTGGATGAACAAAAACCATGGGGCTTCAGTGGCTCACATGGTAAGTCGCTGGGCCTGCACACCACTGAGGTCGGCGGTTCAATTCCCAGGAGCAAATAAACCACGTAGGGACAAGAAAGGAGCTTTCCCCAATTACCTACAGGCATTCAGGTGTCCCACAGGTAAAGAGAACACTGCCCAAAAAATTCCTTTCACAGAGGCAGCCAGACACCTCGGTGATCCCTGGCTAACACGTGCCATATGCTTAAAAAAAACAAACCAACCATTAGAACAACAACACAAAGGCTGCAGTAGTTGGAATGGGACCAGTCCACTGCAGATTAGTTCAAAAGACAGTACACCCATATCACCTGTTTATGCTCCTTCCCACATCCCTTGTATTGTGGCCATACAGATGTACAAGATAATGAACAGTGGTCATGGAAATGAAATGCCTAGAGGGTCTATTTCCATATTGCCTTCTAGGACTTAAACTTTTTTCTCCAAAGGCAGAGAGGTATATGGGGCTACAAACTATCCCTTAGACTTAATTGGTTGGTTTATCTGTCCCAGTTTCTTCCTCCTCCTCCTCCTCCTCCTCCTCCTCCTCCTCCTCCTCCTCCTCCTCCTCCTCCTCCTCCTCCTCTTCTTCCTCTTCTTCTTCTTCTTCTTCTTCTTCTTCTTCTTCTTCTTCTTCTTC
>WNWU01000012.1:20865547-20877920 GCA_012654045.1 Ptyas mucosa
TTCTTCTTCTTCTTCTTCTTCTTCTTCTTCTTCTTCTTCTTCTTCTTCTTCTTCTTCTTCTTCTTCTTCTTCTTCTTCTTCTTCTTCTTCTTCTTTTTGGTTTCCATGGCACAATTTCCCCTCATTACCCAACTAAATATGTTATGAAAACAGGGCCAGAGATATTTTCTCTTCCTAAAGAACTCCTTCCCTGTGGGTGCATGGGAGTTGTCTTCTAAACAATGATCCTTGGGCTAAGACATAGATTTGAGCTTTAATTTATATTTATACTTCTGGAGAAGAGTACCAGATGATTTTTACACACAATGTTCCAAAATCAACTTTCTGAGTAATTGTAGCTGAGTGATATACATGTTCAAGAGTTCAGAAAACACAACACACACACAAGAAAAGAATGCCTCCCCAAATAATAGATATATTTCTAATTATCATTTGCATTAATGCTACTGTGAGCTCAACAACGTACATTAAAACATGAATTGTTAATCATGTGCTTTGATGTTTGATATTCTTTATTTTCTTTTAGTTAATATTTACTTTGTAGTTAATTCATTAGATTATTTAATATATAATTTTTAATTTTGTGATTTTAGCCTGGATTTCAGAGTGGGAGATTTGATTATGTGCCAGGAATATTTGAATTTATCATTAATACACACACACACACACACACACACACACACACACACAAAGTTCAGACCCCTTTTTATATTTTTAGAACAAACTTCTACATCACAAAAAGTCCCATCAAAATTCAAAACCATATGATAACAGCAATAACCAAAGCATCTGTAACTGGAAAGCTGCAGCAGACTTGGGAAATAACTCTGTTGCAAACTGACAGGGAAGCAACATAGAACCGTTGACCATAGGAATCTGATTACTGTCAGGGATCTATAACTAGAATAAGTCAGACACAGAAAGACATGGTACTGTCAGCGGCTGAAGAAAATAGAGGTAAAAAGCTCACGGGACAAGATAGGTGGCTACTTGGCAGACCACATGGAGCCCATGAGGAAATCAGAGCTGGTGACATGCAGAAGTGACAAGGTTCACCCCCCAAAAGTAGAGAAGGAAGCTATGAAAATTAGATGAGTTAGAAAAGTTATGAAAAGCCATGGAACCATGAATGCAAGTCACATGCAGAAACACATAGGAAAAAGGGAGATGAGCAAAAAAACACTGGCAGTAAGGGCTAGAAAAAGGAAAGGGGATGATAAGCCTGCAGGAAGCAACCAGGAGAAAAAGGGGGTGAGGGAACAATCCCTTCAAAGAGGGAGAGGCACACACCTACAGAGTCTACTTTTGTCTAAAAGATAAAAAGGATAGAACACTCAGCTTTTTTTCCTGTAGCAGTGGCCCTGATGGTGCTCCACTCCTTGCAGTTACCATCAAAGCAAACACCTTCAGGGTTACACAGGAGGGATTCATTTCCACTGAGCTCCAGAGCTCCTATTGTTTCAGATTATTTTTCTCCTGAACACCAGTGCTGTGTCTGTGTATCATTATAGTTTTCCTAATGCAAACAGTAAAATAACACTGTTCTTCTCTGTTTGTAACCGGAGGTTAATATCTTTCTTAGTGGATGCCCAAAAAGGTGTGTGTGTGTTTGGCGGGAGGAGGAGTATAGACACCCTCCGCCACCCTCCAGAGAAAAATTGACAACAGGTTTGTTTAAAGAAACTGATTGCTCAAGGAAAATGCTGGAAGATCGCCTTCAGATTAAAGACAACCTCTTGCCTAAGGTAGGATTCATGGTATCCTGGTTTCTAGCCAGGTGCTTTAACCATTGCACCAAAGTAGTTCTGTGGTGATGATTCTTTTGTCAGAGCTGGAGGCCATCTTTTTCTTTGGCTCTTCAAGGCTGCCACACTTAGTGCTATGAGAAAATGGGAGGGGATTTGCATGGAGTTGGTGGACATATATAGCCATAACAACATTCCTTTCTCTGGGAGTCAAGGACATTCAGCCTGCACCTGGAGAGGCATGACTGAGGAATGGTGGATTGATTGGACCATGTGATGGACATGTGGGTGCAGGGGAAGGGACTGGACTTTCCTTTAGGTAGGGAAAACCTGGGGGCTTTCAGAATTGGGTTTTCCCAGATGTGTCAATATGACATCTCTAATAAAATGGAACTTTGAGGAACTGCCAGCCTTGGAGTCTTCATTAGTTGAGGGTGTTACTTGGAACCCTGACATCTTTTCTCCAAATCTCTACTGATAAAGCTGGGACTTCTACATTTCCTTCTATAATTTGAGCCCTGTGCTCTAACTTACAAAGCTTGATTCCTTCTTTTCCACCATTTTATTATGACCTTTTAACAAATGGAAAACCAGCTTGACTTTGTCATTGTGCAGTTCAATCATCAGCTTTAGGATGACGGAAATCCATTAAGCCACCATTAAATACTTTTTTGGCATCATAAAACTGCTCTGATAATTTTTAAGGTAAATTAAACTTCCATGTTTCAATCTCCCATTATAGTCTTTAGCAGAGGATCTAAAAAGTACCAGGCATTTAACATTGCTATGTATATGTGTATTTTCTTTACCAGGATCTGTATGCATCAAATTCAAATCTATTCAACAAAATCAAAGGCGTTGTTGTTGTTTTTACATAAAAGAGCCCTACCACCACAAACCTTTTCTTTTCAATTTTAAAGAAAAATCCATTTCCAACCCAAAGCTGTTTTGCTTTAATGTGAGAGGATTTTGTCTTAGTTCTTTGGATGCAGAAAAGCTGCTTTAATGGGCATTGTAATTTCATTGCATTTGTTGAAACAATTTAAAGGCTCACATGTAATTTGAGATGTTCTTCTTTTCTCTAAATGGTTGTATTAGAGTACATTGCTGTTGATTCAGTAAATATATTTATTTAGTAAATTTAGCAATTTCTTTGTTTGTTTGCTTTTGCTAGTGTGTGAATAAAATGTAAACAGCAGTTTTCCTACTTACTGCTCTTCAATTTCAATTGTTGGGTAGAAATCAGAGCTTCAAGAAATAGGTATGAAGACTATCAACATTTGCTGATATGTTGATATGTTTAACAGGGCAGTTAACCAGCACAAATAAACAATTCTGTCTATTTTATTAGAACTATATTAATTAAAAATATACAAAAATGTAGATGTACCTTGTGTACCCATATATTGCACATACCCCTAATTGGTGGAATCTGAGCAAAAATACATTCAGTTGTAAGGTAACCTATGGATTAGAGATATCAATTTGCATAGAATAATATGAGCATGTCAGAGCTGAAACTGGCATTTGGCTGAATTCTGATGGGAATGTACCAAAAGTGGCTAGTAATTTCGTTACCATTAGGAAGAAATCCTGCATGTGACAGAGGCATAATGAAGGCTGAAAGCCTAAACTATACCTTCCTGTTTTACCAGAAAGCCTCTGAAAACATCAATTGATCAAAGTCATGATGAACATGACGATACTAATATCTGCAGGTCCATCTGATAATTACTGCAGTATATGGAAAATTGCAATGTGGGCCATAAGAGGAATAATTGATAAAAAGCACAAATTAATAGATCGGATTAAACTAAATTTACAGCTAATAGGTATTTTGTATCTAAAACTAAAAGGGGAAGGTGTGATAGATTGAATTAAAGGTAATCTAGATTAGTAGAAGGGAATAGATGAATACATGCATGAAAATAAAGGTTTAGATTATTTATTTATTTATTTAGCAAAAATTTACATGCCCACCCATTTTACTGAATGTGAGTCTGGGCATACACCATAACTAGTAAACTAATATCACAACCATTAAAACACTTTAAATATTTTATTATGAATAAAAGGGCTAACATTACATCAGAAAGTATGAAGTATGAAGTTCAGGTGCATTTTTTTTTTATGTTATAAAAGTTTTTATTGGTTAAAAATAAACAATATTATCGCTTACAATATGTAGAATTTTCATTATCCTTTTACAAAGATAATATATAATTACTTTTTTTCACATACAGCAGATCTTCCCTTATTAAAATTACAAATTTAGCAACCGGATTTATATAAAAATATCAATTCAATATCCAGAGTAATATTAAAGTTTACAAAAATAAGAGATATCATAAAAGGCACAAAATAATATATTCCTCTCACTTCATCATTTCTTGGTTCTAGATCTCAAGGTTCTGGCCTTAGCACCCCCTTCCTCCTGGACCGCCACGGCCTTGCCCGCTCCTGCTCCTTGATCATCTAATACCTCCCCTTCCTCGGTTCCTGTATCTTCACCCTCTAGGAGGGTCTTATGTTGCTCCAGGTAGGCCTGAGCCTCCATCACACTATTAATTTTCTTCCTACTGCCCTCCCAGAAAATCATCAAACCTTCCGGCATCAACCACCTGAAGCCTATTCCCTTAAGGTACAATTTACTTGATAAAAAATAATAATTTCTTCTTGATTCTCGTACCTGTCTAGGGATCTGCTTCAAAATGGTGACCTCCTTGCCCCTGTACATCAGCGCCCCCGATCTTTGAGTTCTCAGTATTTCATCTCTCGTTTCCCTTCTCACAAATTTAATGTGGACCTCTCTTGGGACACTATGTAAAATTGCATATTGTGAATTTACTCTATAAACTAGATCCATGTCCCATCTCATAAAATCCAAACCTCTTTCAATAAATTCGCCCAACAATTTAACCATCACTTCTCGGAGATAGTTCAGGTGCATTTGAAACTGAGAATCCATAGGTTCAGAAAAATTGCACATTATACTCCAGGGAGTGTTTATGAGAAGAATGGTAACTACTGAATGCGTCTTTAGAAAATTGTCTGATTTGTTTTGAATTTGTGGCTGAAGCATAAATCTATTCATATGTGCAATACACATGGCGAAAGAAAACAGATTAGCATAAAACCATAGTTAATTTGATCATTATGATGAAAAATAGAAAATATTAGTGAAGGATCCAAAGACGATGAGGTTTGGAATTTGAGACAGGCTATTTTTTTCATGTCATTATGAATGGATATTGGGTTTTGGGGAAAAACTAGAATGAAAAGAATTATATTGCAGAATGACACAGAAATTTATAGAGGTCAGAAAGGATTTTTGGATGAATGATGAAGTGAAAAAGTCTGTAGTGTCCCTTTTACAGTAATGTGGACCCTTTTGGAGAAGAATAAATTGGAACAGTCATCAACAGACCTCTGTGAGTTGATTCAGATAAAATCACTTGCATCCACTAGACAAACAAAGGGTAAAGAATTGTTGTGAGTTATGTCTAAGGTTTATGTGGAAAGAGCTTGAACCTATTAATCCTGAAGAAATGGACAGTGAGATGAGCTCTGCCATCTCATCTTTGCACCATCTGTGCACAATACGTACTGCCAAGAGGCGATGCTCTCTGAGCTTGGTGGTTTGCTTACAGATGTTTCATTACCAAACTGTTACATGACTAGATAGCATCATCAGATGATTAATGATGTTAGCCAGTTGGGTACCGAAACATCTGCAAGCAAACCACCCAGCTAAGGGCATCAAGGATTCCATATATGTCTCTGTGCTCACTACAAGAAGGTGAGATGCTGATATTCTTGAAAAGGGACTTATTCTTCTTTCCTTATGGGAACAGCCTTTGATCCAACACAGAGTGTTTCTTACCTTCCTTTGTTAGGGAAAGTTAGGGATTTCTAAAAGGGGTGGGTCCAAAAACAGTATCCAGACGATTTTCAGTTGAGTTCAGACTTGAGTGGCTGGAAACCATTCTAACTGATGGTGAGTAGATGAGGGGTTTAAATGTGAATAGAATTTATTTATTTCATTAAATTTGTTTGTTGCCCATCTTGCCTAGTAATTCTGTTTGATCTCTCTGTGGCATAAAAAGCACCTGATATTAATAAACAAGACAAAGAAACAAAAAAGTGCCTATAGCTGGATTATGATTTGATATAATCCAAACAGAGTTAAAACTCCAAGCAAAACTTACAAATGGAGAGTGGAAAAAGTTTAGGAAAGAATGACAATGCTCCCATGTACTAACAACCTATGCTAAGGCTTTATTTCAAGAACAGGCAGACATTGATTGCAAGGCCTGTGTGCTTTCACTCTTGTGCCAGTGTGTTGTCACTCACAGGGATAAAGGAATTTCTCCTTTTTTCAATTTTACATTTTCTCATTCTGTACAACATTGCATTTTAAAAATCAACAGTTTTTGTACTTTTCCTAACATATGCTTGTTAATATATTTGCATATTCTTTTTTCTAATATAATTGGTAATTTAATATAATAGTTAATATAGTATAATGTCATATAATATTTTTGAGTGCACATTTGGATTAAAACCATATCATAAAAATTGGAATCTTCATTCTGGTTTCCGTATCAGAAGGAAATTGCTCAAATGTTTATAAATGTGTGATTTCCCTCCCATCCCCAATTACTAATCTTGCCTCCTTTTTTTTCTGAAATTGGGATAAGGAACATCATACATACTTGGGCTCATATGGTATCACAATGGGAATGTATCTGAAAAGACAAGCGTAGGTTGAAAGAAATACATGCTTAGAGGGTGATATTTGATATGCTTAGTCAGAAAAAAGGTAGCCTTACTAGGTTACCTTTCAACTATCAAAAACAACCTTGCCTGATCTTGAGAAACTGACTAGGCTTAGATCAGTTTGCTTTTGGACGACAGATTGTTAGGAAATCCCATAGCCATAAGATTAATTATTTTTTAAAAAAACCAAACAGACGAAAGCAACAATTTCCACATTTTAACCAACTCCAGATGACTTTACAAACACTTCTGCAGTCTATGCAGAAATGTTTGTAGACTATGCAGAAGTGTTTGTAAAGTCATCTGGAGTTGAGCTTGACAAAGAAGACTTCATATTTAAGTTTCCAGGGTATTTCTTCCAGTTCTCCTTTCCAGTTGATCCGTCAACAAATATTTATTCTTAGGGAGTTTTCAAGTCATGCCTTCTCATTTAGTTCAGATGCAGGATCAGACAGCATGACTCAATTTATGTAAAGCATAATAATTATTAAACCCTTATAAATGAAAAAAAAAGCATTTGTATTAAGACAATGCCTTAGATCAGGGCTGTCAAACTCGTGGCTACATCCATGCCCGGTTTAGCAAAGGGGGAAAAAGTTCCGATACGTCACATGACGCCACTGTGACTACGCAAGTTTGATACCCCTGCCTTAGATGTACCTCAAAGAAGTTTAAATTAATCTTACTTTCCTACTCCTGTTCCAGATAGAGTATGACCTACAATCAATTCTTTAACAAATGTATTTCAATATCGTAAGTGTATGACTGAGCTAAAGCGAGACAAATTAATCTATTTCAGAATAGAGGAGAAGGAAATAATTCCTCCTCCACCTCCTCCTTGTCCTCCATCAATGGACCACTGATGAAGCAGAAGACCATAACAATTTGATGTTAGAGAAGTGGCAGTAGATTGCACCATGATTACAATGTAAGAGTTAAACTATGTTTTAAAGACAAAAAATGCCCTAGAATGTCTTATACTTAGTGTGTTTGTTAGCTCTAAAAGTTGTTTTGCTCAGGAAATATGCCTGTGCCTCTTCTTTTTGCTTTTTAAGAACCACAAAACTTCTTTCCCTAAATGTCATTTTGCTTCAGCAAATGCTTTTAGACATATAATTTTTCCTGACTACTTCCTAACCACTAACACAATATAGCAACAGAAAAGATGTTGCTATGATATCATATCCCCTTGATGTTGTCTTCATCTCTTTCCCAGTCCATGAGTGAGATAGCCTTAAATTATCCTTATTTATTCTGGATTTAAAATAATATAAGCAGGATTCTGATTAATAATAGGGAAAGCAATTTTCATTGCAATATAGCTTTCTGCAAACACAAGGATGTGTGTGTGTGTGTATATACACACATTTATACGTGTGTGTGGCAGCACATCAACTCAGGAGAGGCGAAAAGTCCTAGTTGGAACAGCTATTTATTTATTCTGCAGTGTTGTTTTCAGCAACACTGTTTTTCATCTCCATTGACTTCTGGAGAATCTGGAGGGACTCCATCTTACACTTATCCAATTCTTGTGCTTTAGCAGCTCCACTGCTGGTATTCCACAGCCCCTAATGTCTGTAGGGCATAAAGAATGCAATTATTAAGATAATATTTAACCATTCCACACGGAAATGTTCTATTTTCATTTACTTTTTAATCTGCATGCAGTGGCTCTAATTTGGTACAAAAATGGATTTTTACAAAGAATAAGAAGCATAACATGAATATCATGTTATGCTTCTTATTCTTTTAGTGTTATTCCACAAAGGACTAAATGATGACACTCATTTGGTGATTTCACTCATTTGGAAGTGGACATTCTGACCTTTACTATAAACTATAGTCATTTTTAATCTGTCTTTCTCTCTCTCAACAGGCTCTAATTAAAGGTGACTAGTGAATTTGGATGAGGTGATTCACTTAGAAGTAGGCATTCTGAATTGCTTTTCAGAATACAGACTATTGCCTGGAAGGGATAATGGAATAATGGGAGTCTTTGGATGACTTACCTTTTATTCAAGTCATATGGTTATATATCACTAGTGAGTTTAATTGACCTGATTGACAGGAAAATGATATTCTGATCCATATTTTGTATTATCATTTTTTTTGGCTAGAATAGATAATTGGAACATCATTTGTGTAACTTTTATTGAACCTTCTATATAGTTGGATAGTTGATTTAATTAACTAGACCATTAATGTTCAAGGTAGTTTTGTTTTGTTATAGATGGCTTGGTATTAAAATATATATTTTTATATATTATATAAAGTATATAATTTATATACTTTACAAATTATTTTCATTTGTCTCTTAATACTGTTATCTGTTTTAATTCTAGAAGACTTTTGAAAATATCATGAATGCCTTCCCGAAGTCCATAGGAGTTGGGCTTGACCTGAGGAAATATAGTTGGACTGTTGATTGTTAGACTGGCAAAATAACTAATTAGTTAATTAATTGATTGCCTCTCTCTCTCTCTATTATGTGATTGTTTTAAATTCTCATTTTTATTACACAGTTTATTAGCCATTCTGCTGACTTTAGTCTGACTGCCTAAGTTTAAAATTGACTTTTTGCATATATCCCAGAAAATTGGCAAGAGAATTACAATTTCTGATAATGTCCATCAATGGCTCCATTCTTAGGAATGCTAGGAATTAAGCTGCATAAAATGTAATTAATAAAAATAATAATAAATAAATGTTCTTTAAAATATTGAAATGGTATCAACAGATTTGAAATTAAATTTGATTCATCAAAAATTGTATTCAGAGTGAATTGGGCTCCAAAAGAATGAACTTGAAAGGGATGGATATCAGATTTTATTTGTTGGAGGTATAAAGTTTTTGAGGGTTCATCAATCTATTTGTTGAGCACTTGTTACTTTTTGGGGAATGGTATTTTAAGATATATGAATAGATTTATGAATGTTAAAGGTATCAAGGTGATGTTGAATTATATGTCAAAACTGTTTATCATATAACAACGATTTACACTCCTTTATTAGCAGATTTGTTTACTAAGGATATTATGGTTATCACCCACACATTTTAGCTTCCCATATATAGACACTGAGCTTGTAGTTGGAAAGCTGATAAATTGCCTTCATGATCTCAGCACTGTGCAATGAGGTGAACTCCCATTACTTGTCCCAGCTCCTGCACCTAGCAGTTCGAAAGGATGCCAATGTGAGTAGATCAATAGGTACCACTTTGGTGGGAAGGAAAGAGTGTTCTGTATGCCTTGGTGCATAGTCATGCTGGCTTCATAACCAAAGAAGGGTCTTTGGACAATGCTGGCTCCCTTGGCTAATAAATGGCGATAAGCACTGTCCCCTAGAGTCAGAAATGACTAGACAAGGGTAACCTTTACTTTTACCTTTATTCCTATTCAGTTTGCTTCCAATTTTCTTCATGTGAGATAGGCAGCATAGCTCATCTGAAGGGACCAGCTAGATTTGGTCAAGGCTATATATAAATAGGGAGCCAATGCTCTAAGAAGGACATTGGGATTGAGTTTGGCCTGATTGACAGGAAAATGATATTCTGATCCATATTTTGTATTATCAATTTTTGGTTGGAATAGATAATTGGAACATCATTTGTGTAACTTTTGTTGAACCTTCAAATCCTACATAGTTGGACAGCTGATTTAGTTAAGTAGAATACTATATTATTGTTCAAGGTAGTTTTGTTTTGTTATTGGCCCCTTCCTCGTGACAGCTCCTTCCTGGCCCCTTCCTCATTGGCCCCTTCCTCATGACAGCTCCGATCATCCTGGTGGCCTTTTGTTTGCAATTGATTACTGCTTTGAAAATATTTCCAGAGTTTTGTGGTCCTCTCCTTGTGTGGGAGGGACAACTTCTACAGCTTCCTTTTATGCCTACCTGACTCTGTTTTATAGGAACAAAAATACAAAATGGAATATATTGATTTGTGGGCAGGAGGGGAAGAAAATTAGAAAATCTGATTCTTTGAAAGACCTATTCTGACACAAAAAGTTTGCGTGGATGCACCCATGCCCATCTTATTCATCAGATACACCTGAAGGCAAGCCTTGTCTCTTTGAATTACCTCTTGCCCAGGGGTGAAATCCAGCAAGTTCTGACAGGTTCTGGAGAACAGGTACCAGAAATTTTGAGTAGTTCCGGCAAATACCACCTTTGGTTGGCCCCAGAGTGGGGAGGGAATGGAGATTTTGCAGTATCCTTCCCCTACCATGCCCACCAAGCCACACCACGCCCATCAAGCCATGCCCACAGAACTGGTAGTAAAAAAAATTGGATTTCATCACTGCTCCTGCCATTCCAGATGTTAATCACCAGAAAGAAGACATGTCTGTGCTCTCTCTCTAGCCTGCCTTGCAAATTCCTGTTTCAGACCCAGGTGGTGAAACATAGGGAGGAAAAAGCTCATTCCAGCTTCTTTGAGTTCTTCAATTTCAGATCAGACTGTTGACCTGGGGAAGAAGCCTGACTTATTTTTCCAGGTTTGGCATGTTTGTGTGTGTGTGCGCGCGCGTACGCGCGCATGTGTGTGTGCATGTTATCATTTTCTGGGTATGTGAGTATCTGAAGAGAGAACTAATGTGATGGATCTAATACAACTTGGGGGCAGAAAGGTGACAGCAAGGCTGTTAAGGGAAGAAACAAGGTCACTTGAGTGACCTTGGACCAGTCACTCACTCTCTCTCTCTCAGCTTTAGTAAGAAGGCAATGAGAAACCATTTTTGAAAACATTGCCAAAAAAACCCCCTGCTGAGATTTGTCCAGGCTGTCACCAGTAGTCAAGACTGACTCAAAGGCATAAAATAAATAAAATGAAACAAAACAAGACACTAAAAACCTCATTGAGACTTAGTTTCAATAATAATGAAATGTATTAGATGATCCTATAATGAATCATTTTGTAAAACAAAGCAAGATAACCAAGAGCTGGTAAATATGTTGTTTCGTTTGTTCTTAATAAAGGCAGAATCAACAGGTTCCATTATTTCTTCTTTTCATAGAGAAAAAGTATTAAAAATTGCAGGGAGGGAGGGGGCGAGATAAAGGTTATGTTTATTTTCTGTGATGTAATTGTAACAATAAGTACTATTTAATTTCTATATTAATGTATTATCTGAAAATGAAATGTGATACAAACACACAAACTGGCTATATAAATGTAAACAAATTGGATGTTCTGATGACATTCTAACATAGCAATATTAATATTATGCGTTTTCATTTTAATTAGAAATCAAATTGGCAACAAGAAAGCATAAATCAAACAAGATGTAGTGTAATAGAAAGTGCTCTGCATTTTACATTATATACTCCACTGAACTTTACTTTACTCAAGAGAAATTTATTGGTACTCATAATCTACATAGAGCTATTGATCACATTACTTTTTGCTGAATTATAGAAATATAATTTCTATTTCTAGAAATATTGTTTTGAAACATTTTTCTGAATGGGAAGAATTTGGAGGAATCATCTATTTTGTGTTTTAAGGGAATCATGCATGTCTATTCTTATTGAATGAGGTATCCAAATCTGAAACTTAACAGTGAGAGATGATAGATAGATAGATAGATAGATAGATAGATAGATAGATAGATAAGATAGACAGACAGACAGACAGACAGATAGAGAATAGAGATAGATAGATAGATAGATAGAGTTAGATGATAGATAGATAGATAGATGATAGATAGATAGAGATGATAGAGATGATAGAAAGATAGATAGATAGATACATAGATAGAGTCGATAGATAGATAGATGACAGATAGATAGAAAGATAGATAGAGATGATAGATAGATAGATAGATAGATAGATAGATAGATAGATAGATAGAT
>WNWU01000012.1:20877930-21006465 GCA_012654045.1 Ptyas mucosa
AGATAGATAGATAGATAGATAGATAGATAGATAGATAGATAGATAGAGACAGACAGACAGATGATAGATTTATCTGATTATCATTTTTCCTTTTGTTCAACTTGCCAAATAATGTTTATTTTTATATTCTGGCATTAGTTTGCAATGTATAAAACAAGTTTTTCCTGAGAATTTTCCCTATATGATAAGATTCTGTGCTTGCCAAATAACTCACCTGTGTTGTGATGATAGTTCACAAGGTTTTGTAAGGGTTTGTGTTCCCTGGGCTTTAAGAAGCACTGTTTTCTCTTTCTACCTGTCGATATGTCTAGCCACCCTTCCTTACAGTTGATGACAGGTACTTGGTAATATTACTTAGATAATCCCAAAGAAGTATTTAGAGAATAGCCTTCCCCAATCTGGCACTCTCTGTGACTTTAATTACCTAATATCATCTTTGCACTGGCCAAATTTCCAGCAAATTAGGCTGCTTGGGAACTTTCTGTCCCAACACATATGAAGGGTACAAAGTTGAGAAAGCCTTGTCAAGCATAGGGTGCCTGATTTTTGGGGAGGAATCCTTTTAAATAGAAAGCAAAGCCCACTGCACATGTGCTTTATTCCATCACAAATTTTCAGTCATCCAGATTATGGTTGTCCCAAAGGTGCTTTTTCAAGAGACAACTGAAGTTTCTGGTTTTCCTTTGAAGACATTTTGCTTCTCATCCAGAGCTGAAGAAGCTTCTTGAATGAGAAGTGAAATGTCTTCAAAGAAAAAACCAGAAAGTCCAGTTGCCCCTTGAAAAAGCATCTTTGGGACTTATTCCTACATGTACTGAATCTTTGAGAGACAGTTTGGTATAGTGGTTACAGCAACAGGCTAGAAATCAAAAGATCATGAGTTCCAATTCTGCTTTAAACAGTGAGCCAGCTGGATGACCTTGGGCCAACCACTCCTTCTCAGCCCTAGGAAGGAGGCAATGGCAAGCCACTTCTGAAATTCCTTGCCAAGAAAACTTCATGAACTTGTCCAGGCAGTCAGCAGGAGTCAAGACTGACTCAAAGGGACACAAAATGTATAGGATAAATGTATAGGATAAACTCCTTACATTGAACACTATTTGCTAAACAATTTTCATTTATATAATTATTTACTTTCTGAATCTCTTTTAGTTTCGTATTTCATGTTTGATGATTATTCAGTCCCATTTCACTTTTTGACTAATTCCTGAACCAGTCTTTATTTTTTAAATCTCATATTTAATGCTCTCAGGCTGAAGAGACACGGCATATACCTAGAGGAGGAAAAAAAAACCTCTAGAACTATACCGGTATTAAAAGGATCATTAAACTTAGCATGAGGGAATAGTCTTATTTCAAGGTATGGTTGACTGTCTTGATTAAAATTGAAATGTAAGCAAAGGGCATCCAGGGGAATAAATAGAGGTCCTTCTCTGTTCTTCTTGAAGAATTTTGTTTCACTAATATGTTTTAAAAAATCTTTAATTTAATATTTTTTCACTCCTCAACCCTCACCTCTATGCAATGCTTCATTAATGTGCAATAACATTTTGCACGGTAGTAACAAAAGATAAGTGTTACAGTTCTCATATAACAATTTGGGATTTATGGCAGCAGACTATTGTATGCCCAAGGACAGGCTGCAAATAAGACTATCCTATGTCCGCTTGTTTTATTGCTCTGTGGTCAACGTATGCCTGAAAGCTGTATGTTTGCGTGTCAAAGAGAAAAATGAGCAGAAGAGATTCACCTTTTTGCTTCTAGGCACAGTTACCCAGCATCAGAGCATATGCTTGAATTATCTCCTGTTGCAGTCTGTTTCAAGAAGTGCAGTGAGAAGATAACAGCATCTGCAGAAGTCAAGATTTGGAGGCTGCCAGTTGTTGGTCCTAATTGCATACTTAAAATGAGAATAGCAACATTTATTCATGGTTCCCTAACCTTGTGGCAGATCTGTTAGGAATACAATTCACAGAATTCCATTCTTACATTAGCTTGGCTTGGCTGGCATCCTTGTGTCGATGCAATAGCATAAATGTTAGATCAATATTTAAGATCAAGAAATTTATCCAGGTTTATTAGCATTTTAAGATATTGAAATTATTTGCTTAAATTTAGAGGGAGGTTGTGGAATTGTTATTACCTCTAGACTAAAATAAAGCTGGAGATCATCTTGGTTATAAATTTGTTTATATTTTGTGGTGTTTTCTGTAATACAACAAAACTTTTGTTTTATTATTTCCTTTCTCTTTTTCCTTTTATGTTAGCTTGTAGGTTAATGTTTCACTTTGAATATATAGATATATATATTCTGTTATCAATGTTATCATTCTAAGTTATCAATGGATGAAATATGTTTATGTATAAAACATATACTGCATGTGTGTGTGTGTGTGTGTGTGTGTGTGTGTGTTTTATACATATACATTTACATATTTCTCTCATTGATAACTTAGCATGTACATTAACACAATGACCAAATAGGATCCATTTTAATTCACAGCCTGACATGAATGCTGGAATAATGCAATTACCAAGAACTATTCTTGATCAATAACTTATATTATTTGCAGCTAAAATACTTTAGATCTAATGTAAAAAAAGAGCAAACGCTAGAAAAAAAAACTTAAAATACGATTAAAAGAAAGGAGCAATTAACTATAGCAAATAAGATTAAAGAACTTCATGCTTCTAAAATCTATCTTTTAAAATCAGTGTTACATTCAAACTGCACTAATTATTAAATCAACATTTACAAAATTCTACTTACAAAATTCAGTAAATAGTGCAATAAAGAAAATGCATCCAATTCACAAAAGCAAACAATGGCACTGACCTATTTATTATGCTTTAACCACCATTTGGGGACAAAAAGGTGATAACCCTGCACCTTTGCACCACTAACCAAAATGTTTTCTCCTATGTAGGACACTATAAGTCTTCTGAATAAACAAGCATAGGATTAATATTGTTAGCAATTGTTTTTAGAAAACTAAAGGGAGGACGTAATTTGATTAAGGAGGCAGAAATCCAAGAACAGATTTGCAAACTGCATCAAGAGCTCCTGTTCTCTCCCCGTGCTCATAATTCATACATTGTTGAATGCATTCCCTGAGCAATTTACAAAAATACAAATTTATTGCATAGTTTTGTTGCTATGAGAAGGTATCCTAAAGTCATAGTCTTTTCATTCACTATAAACTGAGAGAGATATAGATATCACACACAGAGAGAGAGACAGAAAGAGAGAGACAGAGAGAGAGGTGAGGGGTGGGGAGAGAGAGAGATGGAGACAGTTTTTATGTTTTTCTAGATGATGTGACACAATGATTTTAAATATGTTGTTTTGAAAGTTGACATACAATTACCTAACCTTTTGTCTGTTTTATGGAGGACATGTGGGGGGGAGGGGGAGAAACTGTGCAGCCTATAGAGGCAGCTTTTCCTTTTACTTCCCTTACCGTGCAAGGGCCATCTTGTAAGTTTTCTGAAGTACACTCGTTGTCCCTAAATGGGTCAATTCATTTATAGCTGGATTTCCTTAAATTAAAAACCTGAACACAAAACTGAAAAGGGTGGAAATTAGTTTTGCAAGGCAATTATAAAACAAGTAAGATTTAAATTAATTTGTACATCCCTATCCTCCATGTCAGGGAGTCAGTTTGGTGTACTAGTTAAGACAACAGCCTAGAAACCAGGAGACCATGAGTTCCAGTTCTGCCTTAAGCCCAAAGCCCGCTGGGTGGTCTTGGGCCAGTCACTTTCTCTTATCCCTAGGAAGCAAGCAGTAGCAAACCAGGGGTGGGTTCTACTTACCTTTACTACCGGTTCACAGCGGGGTTGTGCGTGTGCCCTCTTCTACGCATTGAAGCATTTTGATGACATCAGGGTCAGTGGGCGGAGCCTCCCGCTGGTTTTACTACCGGTTCTATAGAACTGGTTCGAACTGGGGGCAACTCACCACTGTAGCAAACCCCTTCTGAAACTACTGCCAAGAAACAGGAGTAGGATTGGCTCAAAGGCCAACAAACAACAAGCCAACAAACAAATGTATATCACTAGAAATATCATAGATTAAATCTGCTTTTGTTTACAAGTAATTGGCTAACAATCATGGGTAAAGACAGCTATTCTAAATCATAACCATTCAGGTTCTTGATAAGGTTAATTCACCGGGTTTGGATGGAAAAACTATAAGCTTGGCATATCATTCAAACTTCATATTTCAATAACAATTTAATATATTTCCAAGCCAAACAAGCTAATTTCCTACACATGTACATGTGTGCTGTTTGTTCAGAATAGAGGAAGAATTTGCACTTTGAAAGGAGGAAGAGGAGGAGTGGCAGGATGAGGGGAGGGAATGGGTGAGCAGGAGGAGACAGAGAAGAAGGAGAGGGAGAAGGAGAAGGAGAAGGAGAAGGAGAAGGAGAAGGAGAAGGAGAAGGAGAAGGAGAAGGAGAAGGAGAAGGAGAAGGAGAAGGAATTAAGTTCTTGGCCATTCTCAGTAGATTCAATTCATTCTGCATTTGACAGACCCCCTCCTTAGGTATTGTGTCCAGTTCTGGGCACCATATTATAAGGAGTCAGATAAATTGGAACAATTTTAAAATAGGCCAGAAGAACATTTAGGGGAACAGAAAATTGAGTTATGTGATAAGCAACTGAAGGAATGGGTTGTATTTAGCCTTGAGAAAAGAAGACTGAGCCAAAAAAACCCCTTTGTGGTTCTCAGCACACAAAGTGTTTCATATACAAGAAATAAAAGACAAATACAAATGGCTAACTTATTGTGAGATACTAGAATTCTGTCAGGGGGACTACAAAACAAAAGTAGAAGAACTGATAACAAACTGGCAGTTCCCAATGGTTTTCTCATTTATAGTTATTAGAAAGATTCAAAGTAAACAAATAGTTTATGGCTTTGAACATTGTAAAACTCAGTTTAAAATGGAATTACAGCATGTACAAATGATGAACATGTAATTGCTAAAACGTATACGCAAGTGAAAGAATATATGGCAAAATGGGCTAAAAATTTGGTTATAATATACAGCTGGAACAATGGGAAAATAATGTGTTTGAAAGGACTGAAACTTGCACTGTTATAATGTATATACTGTATGCATTTTAAAGAATTTTTTAAAAATAAAATGATGTATTGTTGGCATATTTCACCAGAGAAATTGTCTAGAGTGTAGAAAGGCACTTCAAATATAGGTTGGAAATGTGAAAAACAAAAAAGGAACGTTTTATCATGATGGATGTGTAAAAAGGCTACAAAATTTTGGATTCAAATATATACACTGATTCAAAGGTTTATACACAATTGAAATTGGAGATTTTTCTTTGGGGACTGATGGACAAATAGCTGGAAAAAGTCATGGAATTTTGCTTTTTCATAAGATAACTGCAGCAAGATTAATGTATGCAAAAAGTTGAAAAGATTCAGCAATACCTAAATGGAGAAGTGGTTGATGAAGATGATGGAACTCACAGAGATGGCCAAATTGACTTAACTGATTAGAGAAAAAGACAGACATTTATTGCTAACTGAAGACTAGAGAGAAGTTCCCTGAATATGGGCACCAGCACAAGTCCAAAAGCTCAGAAGACAAAACCTCTGTTCCCGGTAACCAACCCAGATTGGATTCAAAGAATTCAAATATTAATCTTCATTCATAACTGAAAACTCCTTGTGGACTTTACGTAAAATAGAAAAAAACCCCATGAACTTATGATTTATGGTTTTAATGATACACAAGATAAATTATAAAAAGAAGCCACTTCTTTATATCTTTCTCTTTTGTTTCTATTTTTCTTTTTTCTTTTCTTGCACTTCTTGCTGGTTTTTTTCTTTTTTCTTTACTTTATATTAGTTTGTATTAGTTTTACTCTCCTTTAAAAACTTTTAATACAATTATCTTAATAGGGGGAGAAGAGAAAACAGAGATAATATCACAGCACTTCTCAAATATTTGAGAGGATGTCATACAAAAGTAGTTCAATGTATGTCCTCTTTTCTGTAGGACGTGGAATAATGGATTTAAGTTATAGAAAGGTTGATTCTGGTTAAACAATGCAAAAGATTTCCCACTGTAAGAGCACTTCTGAGCAACTATCCAATGGACTTTCCATCAATGGATGTACTAGTAAGACTAGACTAGACTAGACTAGACTAGACTAGACTAGACTAGACTAGACTAGAATAGACTAGAATAGACTAGAATAGACTAGAATAGACTAGAATAGAATAGAATAGAATACTTTTCTGTTGGACTGGACACCCAAGGAAGTTGTGTCCGGTACACAAGCTCTCAGTCTACATACAAACAACAAAGTAATATAATCATAATAATGATACCAATAAGAGAAGGCAATAGAAAAGATGAGAAAGATAATAGTAACACAGGCATACTAGACAATCATCTTCATTATGTTGTACTGAGAAGGTGGTTAGATTTTAGTCTAAATCAACATGGGCATTTTATGTCCATGGGCCACATTAAATTCTTTGGCTAGTTTTGTCCCACCTGCAGTGGTGGCAAGGGTGGCAGTGGCAGGGGTGGCAGTTGGGGAGCAGCAATGGTCCTCAACCATAGTCACAATTTCTCATGTGGCTCCTTGGGAAATTGTCTACCCCAGTCTAAATGATCTCTTCCAACTCTTAACTGGACAGATTATGTGTGTGTGTGTGTGCATGCGCATCTAACTGAATAACAGAGTTGGAAGGGACCTTAGAGGTCTTCTAGTCCAACCCCCTGCTCAAGCAGTAAACCCTATACCAGTGATGGCGAACCTTTTTGGCACCGACTGCCGAAAAGGTCGCATGGAAACATTGTGTGTGCTCATCAGGGCCGTGCTCCAGAAAAGCTGAACTTCTGGGTTCTAGTGCGCATGTGCATCTGAAAATCAGCTGGCTGGCATGCACGTGCACACCAGTTTTGAGCACTGCCATGCACGCAAAAGACAGCTGATTGTCATGCGTGCATGCGCTCCAGAAACCCAGAAGACAAACAGGCAATGCCATGCATGCTGGGCAACATGGCTTCGTGTGCCACTTTGGGCATGCGTGCCATAGGTTCACCATCACGGCCCTATACCATTTCAGAAAAATGGTTGTCCAATCTCTTCTTAAAAACCTTCAGTATTGGAGTCTGGAGAAGTTCTCCATCTCTGTGTAGCATCTCTATCTCTGTCTGCCTGGTATTTATTTGTTGTCCTATGGCCAAGTTTTCAGCGTCTTACAACCTAGATAACTATCATATTTTTAAATTCTTCTATAATAAAGTACACTAGCAGCAGCAAGGGATGGATTCAATTATAACAGCAATGGGTATACCACTGGAGAATTTGAAACACCAGATTGGGGACAGATGGTTCTTGAGAAAATCTATCTAACAGCCAACACTGTCTTGATGGCCCATAATCAATCAATCATAACAGAGAACATTTGCCCTTTTGCATGAGGATGGATAAGAATACAAGATGTACCTTGGATTTGCCTTTTTTGAGCATTATTTTAAGAGCTTACACTCAGAGAGATCCCATGTGCAATGAGGGTATTGCAGCATTTTGTAATACATAAATATTTTCCTCATTTTTGTTCCTCAACTAATAACTTTGCTCAGGTTCATTATGCTCACATTAAAAGGCTGACATAGAAGGACATGTTCTGGCTATTGTGCTCATGGCAACTGGTTATTGACTTTTGTCTGTTACAAGATATTGCTCAGTTTACCTGGGGGCCACTGTACATTGTTTTTGTTTCTTTACTTCTTAAAAACTATATCCCTAGAAAAATAGATGAAACACACTCTTCAGGCTTTAAGAAAAAGTTAACAGTAAGAATATAGTGAATAAATTGCTTGCACGTTTTGAAAAGCTCTCTCCCTCTATTAAAATGTTGTTTGAAATTGTGATTCATGTTCTTGAGAGTATAATTTTAATAGCTTTCAAATCAAATCTTCTAAATTCAAATACAGGGTTCTAAATTCATTCTGTAATTACCGTCTCATCATTTCCAAGCACTGCAGCAAAAGAGCTGCTTATGGGATGATAGACATGCTCAACATAAAAAATAAAAAAAAAGCAGTTTTCACAGAAGAAAAACTTCACAGATCCCCAGCCCCCCCATTGATATCAAAGGGATGCTACTGCTATCTGGACTGTACTCTAACAATTTTAAAAATCAAAGCATGTTATTTTACCTGCATTGCACCCATTCTGTATTATGTAGAGCAAATACTCTTTTCCACTATATTCAGGAAAACATTATTCCTAAATGAAATATCCCTGTTATTTGAGGTACTAGCAGGACTAAACATGAATCAGGAGATGTTTCTTTTTACATCTTCCCCCAACCCTGGTGCTAGATGAAAAGCAAATGCTAAAGATATGAATGCTTTGAGGGTTTTTTCCATCCCTACCAAACTACACTCATTTCAAATGTGGTTGCCAATCATTTAAAATTTTAATAAGAATTACTCCAGTTTGATATTTTAAAAGAAGTTTCATATACATTAATACTGTCAATTGGAGGGCTCCCCCCCACCAAATAAGAAAATCCAAGTGTCAATGTTTTTAAAAGCTTAGCATTTTAAATCAATGGGATCATTTAAAAAGAAAAAAAATGGAGAAGTAACGCAACTAAAGATATTTTTTTAAAAAAATCCTGTATCTTAATGGTAAATCTGAGTTCACTAAAGATAATAGGGCGAGCTGTACCTTCATTTAACCAAAACATGCAACTTCCAATCTGTGTAAATCATTGTTTCTCAATCTTGGCATCTTTAAGGTGTGTGGCCTTCAGCCAGGTTGCTGGCTGAGGAATGATGGAAGTTGAAGTCCATACATCTTAAAACTGTTAAGGTTGAGAAATGATCACTCTGAAACCTCTGTACTGGTATTAGGGAAAACAAGAGGCTTCACTGGAGGGGAAAAAAAGAACAAAATACTGAATTAAAAATAAATTCTTTCCAGATTTGCATTGCAGGTAAGCAGTGTTAATACACTGCAAAATGTTCAGTGAGATCCAGAATCCTTCTAACAATAAAGATTAGAGAATGTGCTTGTACTTAAGACTGATTATTCTTGGAGCCTGTGATCCATTTACTTCCAACTGTCCTTTTGTAGGTGGCCACAGCACAATGATGAAAGACAGTTTTCTATGTGGAAAACTCCAGAATACAATAGATGGCCTTGTTCTTTAAATGGAACAAAATAATCACCTTGGAGATTTCAAACCAGACAGCCTAGAAGAGATGTAACTATAGAGGCAGATACTTTTGGTTACTAGACTTTAGTCTGATGCAGCACTTGTCTGAGGTAAGAAGCAGAAGGAATTAAAAGAAGTATTAAAACAGAATTAAAGCTTTCCCCCATTTTTTAAACTATTATATGGCCTCCAAGGGAGTTTATTTTCTGTTGTGTTTAATAGTATTTTGAAAAATAAAAGCAAGGAAATATGTAGTAAGCAATTAGAAAGAATACTTAACTAAGGAATTACAATTGAAGTACTACTAATAAAAATTGATAATAACAAAGATTATAGTGGCAGAGAGAAACACAGTTAAGCAAATAAATTGTGCAAATGCTGAAATATGTGGATTGCAAATTTGTAAAATGCTGCTGAGGTGCTAGATAAACAACCTTACATTGCCTCAAGTTAAGGTGCAAGCGTTGTGAAATTAGACTGAGTAGATTCAAGAAGAATGACTGTAGACTGTTGGAAACTACTGTAGTTTGGAAGATTAAATTGCATCACATGACTAAGGGGAACAAAATGGGTAAACATTTTATGTAATCTTTAAAATGAAGAGCTTGGATGATTGTCATTCATATATACCAAATGAGACGAGTGAACCAAAACATTCACTCGTCTCATTTGGACATTTTCTCAAGTTTCTTTCCACCACTTGCTACTAGATTATTTCTTATGCCTTCCAGCTTTTTGACATTCACATACATATGTAAGATAGTTAAGTAAAGTTTAATGGCGGTTCCAAATTATAATTTAAAAGGTTTGCAACTGACATTTTGGAACTTTAGCTTTTCTATTGTACTCTTAACATTTCTGAGTTTTTATTCTACCAAAAGAAGAGATATATTTTAAAGAGAAAGTAAGAGTGTATTGCTCTGAAATTCAATTTTTCAGAAAGGGAAACTGCCAATACAAACGGTTGCAACACCCATAGTCTGCTCTTTCTGTCTCTTTGTCACATGTTGACTTCTTTATTTTCTTTTACTGATTACATCACTCCTGGAGGAAGAGGGAGCATTTAATTCTTTTGTACCATTTACAAGTCTTAAGAAAGATCGACCAATAATTAGTTACTATAGAAGCACATAAGCTGACATTCAAAGTTATTCACACTTCTTTTTTAAATCAAGTTCAAGATGCTGAACAGACATTGCATTAAGGAAGAAGCTTTATTCAGTCACTGGGCTTTTACTTAGGTCTTGCCTCTGACAAATAATGTTACCGCATCATAAGCCTCAGAATCTATTTCTCTTTCTTCCAAGAAGATTATCCCTGGACCTTTCTTTTTTCCTTTCCAAACAGGGACTGACATCTTCTCTTCACTTTTCACTTCTCTTCTAGTCAATCCATTCTCTGCAACCACTCAGTTCACTTCATTCTCTGACTTTTTCCTGTCCTGTTCAAAGATAATGGGGAAGCTGACAAGGAAGGTCACAAGTCACTACCATAAATCATTCTTACCACTATTTCTCCTGAGAAACCCTGCTATGGAGTATGAGGGATCTTATATACACAAACACACCCACACCCACACCAATCCGCTCCTGAGGAACCCTGCTATGGAGTATGAGGGAACTTACACACACAAACCCCAGTCCACTCTGAAGTGGTCATCATCAGCCTGCCTGCACTCAGTAGTGTCCACTCATTTAGCCAAAGCTCTTGCCTACTGGCATTATTGTCTAGAATTCCAGTCACATGAAATCTTCTCTTAATGACCTGCACATTCACTGGGTTATGAGGCTAATTGGAACTGCTGTGATTGCTATTGTTAAGTGATGTGGTCATGTGACATTGCGCTTTATGATCTCATCAGTTAGCAATGGAAATTCTGGTCCCAAATATCATCATAATCTGAGCACTGCACATATTCCAGTCTGGATCAATGGTACTGCCGTAGTGACATCTTATCAAACCAGCTCTGGGTAGCAGCCAAGTCAGCTCATCATGTCTTGTGACACTGCTGTGTCCCTTCAAGGCAAGAATTGATCTGCTTTTTCTCCTTTAATTTATTCTATATGTTGGCTCGTGCCAGGAAAACAGAAGCCAGGCCAGGCCACTTAAACCCATATACCACTACTGCCCTTGGAACCACTAAGTCCTTGAATCATTACACTGCACAGGGCCAGAGCTCAGCCACCACTAAGATCTGAACAGAATTGCAATAAATCTCTAAGAAATGAAGCATGTGTTTCCTCAATCCAATTTAGTTTATTATAACCATTTTCTCCTTCAATCCTAACATTCAATTTATGCCTATATTTTCCTCATTTGCCATTATGTCAGCTTTAGTTCACCCTCACCCTCCCTCATTCACACCAGCAAGACACAACTTATAATAATTACTTTTGTTTATTTAATAATAGGTACAGTTGCAGGTTATACATTTTATAGGAAGAGACTTATAGCCTGGCTAAACATTCCTACTAAAAATAAACTGGCAGAGTTAATATCATGATTTAGTCATTTACATCTTAGTACAAGTGTAATAGCAATGGATAACCAGTCACAATTTCCACTCATGGAGGAGAATGTAGATGATCTAGATCTAGAGCACATCACTGGAGAGAAAGCTGAGTTAACTGTCATCTGCTCTCTTCATATAATACTAAATAGGATAATATATTAGTCTCTGTACAGCAATTTTCAATTAGTTCAAATCTGGGCATTATTTCCATTTTAATCTCTTCTTGAAAGGCAGATGCTGAGACACATGTTCTTCTGCTTTTAAGAACATTCCACAATGTCATTATTCATCAGAATGAGCAAATTGTATTAATTGCTAGATTAATACATGTCTCATGGCCTCCCACATGTTTTATGCCCAACTTTGATATTATATTATAATTCTGGTCTGAAATGGAATGTCTTCCGGTTCATTCTGGCATGATTTTTTTCATTAGTTATGTTTGCAAATGAATGGATTATTCTGGTATGATCTATCATTAAGATGGACATTAGCCATGTACTAAATATATTTATACGAGTTACATTTTACTGGTAAGTGGATGCTCTTAGTTTTAAACAAGCATTATATTTATTTATTCATTCATTCATTCATTCATTCATTCATTCATTCATTCATTTATTTAATTTATATACCGCCCTACTCTTGAAGGACTCAGGGTGGTGTACAGTTGAACGAAATATACATGTAATAAAGGAATTGAAAAAAACCAATTTAAAAATACAATTAAATAGTTAGGTTATGACATTCCCTGTTTTGTCTCATGAGGTTCCAGGTACTATTCCAACAATTCATGCCACATATACAACAGTCTTCAAGTGATGGAAATAATTTGAGTGATGCTAGAAGGATGAAGCTTAGTTAACATTTTAATCTGATGTGTGCTCTGGTTTTCTAATACCTGAACAAAGGTAGAATTGCATGTTGGCACTTGTACCTGCTAGGAGTTGGCAGAGCTAGGACCAAGAAGCAGGTGAAGCCAGGAAAAAAAACAACCCTACATTATGTTTGATTTAATTTTAATAGAACCTCTATTAAAATTAAATTAGTAGATTTAGTACAATTAAACCTCACATATTTGCTAAATTCCATTCTGCTGTGTTAACATTTCCCCATCTAGCACGTTAAAAATGACAACAGGGTGAGCTAGACTCAAGCTTTCTTGGTTCTCATCTGATTCAGTAGCTGCATCTCTTGTGCCACTGTGTTAAGGCGCCCATAGGAGTCTGATAGAAACATCATAGCCTTGTAGAATTAATATCCTCTTCCATTGTCCTCTGTGTCAAAACTGCATTCTTTTAGCATTTGCCAAAGGCCAGTCAGTGTCATCAGGTTCCTATTTCGGGCTTTGAGCTCCCCTCTAATCAAATTATTTTTTTAAAATGCATAAATATTTATTTAGTCTTTGTTACTTACCTTATAATCCAGATCTCAGCACTGGCGTTTACCTGGGTGTCTAGGATTTTCCATCCTCCACGTACATACTTTCAGCAGGACATAATTTTTCTTGGTAAATTGCACATTTGTCAGATCACCTGATTAAGAGCTCTGATTTCATTACTATAAAAATCAACATTAAGGAACAGACGGGTCAGTAATAATGATCACTATTCTGCTATAAATATAGCTCGGTATGTTTCATGAAATAGCTTACTTGAATACTAAAGATCTGGATACAGTCATTTTGGACTGAACAAGTCTGATGAAGAAGCTCTGTTTCAGCAATTAATTTGGTTTCCTAAATAATCTATACCATAAGGAAGCGCCAAAGAATTGAGGCCTTTGAACTATGGTGCTGGAGAAGACTCCTGTGAGTCCCTTGGACTGCAAGGCGAACAAACAAGTCAGTCCTAGAGGAGATCAACCCTGACTGCTCTTTAGAAGGTCAGAGCCTGAAGATGAAACTCAAATACTTTGGCCACCTAATGAGAAGGAAGGACTCACTGGAGAAGAACCTAATGCTGGGAAAGATTGAGGGCAAAAGAAGAAAGGGACAACAGAGAATGAGGTGGCTGGATGGAGTCACTGAAGCAGTAGGCATGAACTTAAATGGACTCCAGAGGATAGTAGAGGACAGGAAGTCCTGGAGGAACATTGTCCATGAGGTCGCGATGGGTCGGACACAACTTCGCAACTAACAACAACAACAAAAATAATCTATTTGAAAACCTCTTAGTATCATTTATTTTTTGTAGTTCTTTAGTTCTGTACATTTTCTCTAGATTAACACTACATCACATATATGCTTGTTCAATATCCTTCAAAACTATATATGATGCATAACATGTACAGGTAGTATATGACTTAAAATAGTACACTTAATGGTCTTTCGAAGTCACAATGGCGTTGGAAAAAGTGACTTATTAATGTTTTTCACACTTACAATTGTTGCAGCATCCCCATGATCACATGATCAAAATGTGGATGCTTGGCAACTGATTCATATTTATGATGGTTGTGGTATCCCTTGATCATATGATTCCCTTTTGCAATTTTCTGACAAGCAAACTCAATGGGAATTCAGTTAACAACCATGTTACTTATTTAACAACTGCAGTGATTCACTTAACAACCGTGGCAAAAAAGGTCATAAAATTGGGTAAAAATCACTTAATAAGTGTGTTGCTTATTATTTATGCAGAAATTTTGGGCTCAATTGTGCCCCTAAGTCGAGGACTACCTGTATAGGTATGAGAATCTCATACAACAATATTTTGTAGCCTCTCTGGATCAGGATACCTTAATCAGTAAGCACAAAATCAGAATATTGATTATGTCCTTGAGAGACAAGTTTTCTTAATTTGATACCCAGTTTTGTTGGCAGGTCCTAAATGTGTACTTGTTTATACAATTATTTGTAGGCCACCATACTGCCAAAGGCTCAAGGTGATTTACAATATGCCCAAAGTACAATGAAACAGCAATAGATTAAGGAAAGAAAATAAGATTACAATGATAACCCACATCCACCATATGCACAAAACCTCTTTGAACAAGTTGATCTTTAGGATTTTGCAAGAAGCAAGCAAAATCCCTTTACCTTAAAAGGTGACATCTCCAGATCTTAGTCCTTTTCCTCTCAGATAGGGGAGTTCCACCCAGATAAGGAATTTTGATTGAGAGTGATAATGCTGAAAAACTATATTGATAATAATTCTCAAAAACAATGGGATTTTTTAATTTCCTACATGGATTTATACATTCCTCAATTGGATGTTTTTATATTTGGATATTTTATTTATTTATTTATTTATTTTAAAAGCCTTGTGATTTTTTTAAAAATATAAGGTAAAGGTAAAGGTTCCCCTCGCACATACAGTATGTGCTAGTCGTTCCTGACTCTAGGGGGCGGTGCTCATTTTTGTTTCAAAGCCGAAGAGCCAGTGCTGTCTGAAGACATCTCCATGGTCATGTGGCCAGCATGACTCAACGCCAAAGGTGCTCGGAACACTGTTACCTTCCCACCAAAGGTGGCCCCTATTTTTATACTTGCATTTTTTACGTGCTTTTGAACTGCTAGGTTGGCAGAAGCTGGGACAAGTAACGGGAGCTAACCCTGTTATACGGCACTATGGATTTGAACCGCTGAACTGCCAACTTTTTGATCAACAAGCTCAGCATCTTAGTTACTGAGCCACCGCATCCCTTTTTTAGAAATATAATTAAAATACATATAGAAGCTTAAGCAAGAGATGGCAATATGTTTCTCAGAGGTGCTGCATTGTCCAGCTTCTAAACTATAAAATAAAATAAACAAAGAACTGACAAACTTTACTGGAATCGGAAACTATTCCAATATTTAAATACTCTCTGATAAGATCTTATAAATTCTCATTGAAACAAGTCAAATTTTTGAGCTCCCAAGGAGAAAGCAAAATGTCCATAACTTTAAATATGGGAGAAAGCAAGACCAAGGGTTTCATTATCAATATAGGAAAGTTCTATGCTAGACCACAAAATGATCTATGATATGTAGTCACCTTAAAAAATTATATCCAAAATTAGCATGGATTTAATGAGAAGTCATTTTGCCAGATCAACTTATGTGAGGCTTTCATTAAGTAACTTCTTTAGTGGATTATGGGAATGCTGTAGATATACTATATCTTGATTTCAGCAGCCAAAAAAGTTAATACAATCCTTGGTTGTATAAACAGAGGCATAGAATCAAACTCATATGAAGTATTAGTACTAATTTATGAAGCCTTTGTAAGGCCACACCTGAAATACTGCATCCATTTTTGGTCACCACACTACGAAAAAGATGTTGAGACTTTGGAAAAAGTGCAAAGAAGAGCAACTAAGATGATTAAAGATGATGGAGGGTAAAACATATGAGGACTTGGGTTTAGCTAGTCTAGAGAAAAGAAGGAATATGGGTGACATGATAGCAGTATTCCAGTATTTGAGAGGTTGCCACAAAGAGGGGGGAGGGGCAACTTATTTACCAAAGCACTTGTAGGCAGGAGAAGAAACAACAGATGGAAACTAATTGAGAGAAGCAACCTGGAACTTAGGAGAAGCTTCCTAACAGTGAGGATAATTAACCAGTGGAATAGCTTGCCTTCAGAAGTTGTAGGTGCCTCATCACTGGAGGTTTTTAAGAAGAGACTGAACAGTCACTTGTCTGAAATGGTATAGGGTTTCCTGCTTGAGCAGTAGTTGGACTAGAAGACCTCCAAGGTCACTTCCAGCTCTATTCTGATTGAGTAATCTGACAAATCCCCCCCCCCCATGCATTAGCAAGCTAGTTAAATGCAGATAATACAGCATAAAATTTATTTATTTGTTTGCTTATTTGTTTATCACAAATTTACATAGGTGACTCTAGATGGCTTACAAAATTTAAAAAATAAAATAAAAATCCATCTCACCCCTATGGCAGCAACAACACAATCAAACCAGCCACTTGATTGTCTTCATTTCCATTCAAGGTCCTCAGGCCCACTGACAAAATCAGGTATTTAGAGTAAAAGAAAATTAATTGATCATTCTTCAGAAGTTTGAATTGGCATATGCAATCAAATGTATAAAGTTGAGCCTTGGATCCTCTACTTAAAAGTGGTAGGCCAGAAAAATGGGTTGCAAATCACAGAATGAAATTTACCAGAGATGAATTGAATGCTTTTCCATTTGGAAGTGAAAATATAGTGCACAAAGTAAAGTCAAATTTGTCCAAATAGAAACTGCAACTAGAAATCTAAACCATGGTCTTTTCAGCTTATGTCACACACACTGTGAGCATGTAAAACAATGGATATAGATAAAATTATATATAATTTAACATTTCTTTGGCTGCCTAACAAATATCAACTATGGGCACAATGCAAAAGCGAGCCAAATTTTAAAGAACAAAATAAGAGCCCTGGTGGCGCAGCAGACTAAAGCACTGTTATTAACATCAGCTGCCGGCAATTACTGCAAGTTCAAATCTCACCAGGCTCAAGGTTGACTCAGCCTTCCATCCTTTCAAAGGTAGGTAAAATGAGGACCCAGATTGTGGGGGCAATAAGCTGACTTTGTATAAATGTATACAAAAGTATGAAGGCTGTTCTTAACACATTGTAAGCCGCTCTGAGTCTCCGGAGAAGGGTGGCATATAAATCAAATAAAAAATAAATAAAAATAAAATAAAATAATGAAAACGAATCAGCCATAAAGATTCAGCCTTCCAGTTCACATAAGATCCTTGCTCCAATGCTAGTAGAAATATGCAGATATTCAAAGATTAATAGGGCCAGAATTACATGTATCTCAGGGGGCTGATTACTACGTGGTGCAACTGAAAAGTATTTCTGAAATTAAAGTTGACAGTTAACTATTTTTAGGCTTGTACAAAAACCTGAAAAGGAGGTCTTTAATGCACATCAAGAAATGCTGGGTTCCATGAGGTTTGATGCAGGTATAAATCATGGTTGAATCATGCCTGACTCAAATGAAAACCATAATTAAATAGCTGACAGTATTCTCTATTGTTTGCTCCTAATATCTAACTATCAGAAATACTGTAAGTTATCTCTGAACATATTTTGTAGTTATGTTCATTTTTGTCAGTTTTTCTGTATTCCTTTACCATCCAAAAGACACAGGGCTACTCTTTTCAGCCACAGTTGGACTGATTTCACCAGCCTTCGTTTGGAAATTGCCATTTATTTTTCCAGAATGTTCTGTGTATCCCTCTGTGGGTGGTGGAAATGAAAACTGTTAGGAGAACAATTCTAGTATCAGCAAACATACATAGGAAAACATTAAAAGAAAACCAAATATGAATAACTTTTTAAAATACTAACAGAATGGATTTGAATTAAAGTACATAAAAATGAAATAGTAGAGAATTTCAAAATAAAAAGTAAAGGCCTTCCCTTTCCTTTTTTCTTCCTTCACAAAAATTACAAAACCATTTTCTTAAATTTCAAACTGTTAGCTTTAAACCATTTGCCATATCTAATTGGCAATTGATTTATGGTATATATAGGGAGAAATATACATGTACTATTATACCCTGATTTGTTTTGACAATGATTAGTTGAACAAACTATGTCAACACATCATCTGATTAACACATAATGTCAAACAAGATGGAAATTAAATTAAACAAAATTTAGAACTTGCAGCAGAAAATCGTGTGTGTGTGTGTGTGTGTATGTGTTACATTTGCTACCACCAGTTATAAAAATAGCAGTCAAAATGGATTATTTTAAAAGAGGAGTGAACTTATTGATGACAGATCAGGTGACCAGACATTACAAATATTGAAGTGAAGCTTCAACTGCCATCACTGTCTGGTACTCATTTTGGCTTATCAATCACTACTCTTTCATCATTTCTTCTCATTCTTCCCTGAAAACATTCCTGTTAAAGTTTTCTTTAAGGAGTCTTCTTCTCCTTTTTTATACCTCAGCACAGACCCATTGCAAATGGGAAACTCTATTATCTATCCTATTGTCAAGATTTTCCTATCAGCTGAGAAAGAATAATACGTCTGTCTACATGCCTTATGACAAAATGTTAAAGAACCATGAGTGACTCCAGATTGTTATATTCTTTTTTGAGGGTTTTGGTTTCTTTACCCCTCCCGCATCCTCTCCCCAGGACTCAGTTTAAATACCTCCTAATTCAATTCAAACACATTTTTATTAGTCCTTTTGAGATGCAACCCACCAAGTGACAGAATTCATTCATCAGACCATAGACCCTCCCAAATATGAATATGTCCTGCTAATAGCCAGGGATTAACTGGCAGTATCGTTTCTCCCCCCCCCCTTTCCAGTCATCTTCCATGGATTAGAAAGATAAATGAGAAGACAACTTGAGTTCTTTGAGTCTTTAGCTTCATCCAGAAATGTTTTTTAAGTCTGTGGTGATAAGGCTAAAGCTGTTATTTGAGTTCCATTTGCCCAACCCCCATGTATGAAATGAAAAAAACAGCAATAAGTGAATTTAATAAACTTCATATTCTTGAGTCTACTGGTAGGCAATGCACATTTTTTTAAAAAATTCTTCATTGTAGTCTAGTAAATGATGAAATGAAAGTAGCAATGGATGAAAACAAAATAGTTGCATTGCATTGAAAAGATTAGCCAGTTGTAGTAGAAATCTCTCTTTACCGATTAAGGAGACAAGACCATGAAGGTTGGAGAACACAGGTTTATTTGTGCAAAGGTTCAGAGCATTAGCATGACAGATTCTGAACCCTGGGCTACTCCCAGAGTTGATCTTTTATACAGCTTGCAACCTTCTCTATTCTGAACAGTTTGAACTTTGTTATACTTATCTAGCTATATCAGCACAAAAAACAGGATACATATATCTGGCTGCATCAGCTCATAAACAGGATACAAAAAGAAGTTATCGTGCTATACCTTCCATTTAGGGTATTATCTTCCCCATCGGTTATTTTCTGTGCCCACCCTTTACCAGACGTTCGGTTTCACAATAATGTACTACATATGGTCATTAAGCATATGGGTACATTCAGCAAGTTTTCTGTGCTTTCCTAAAGCTTGCAACATATAAGCAATATACTTCTGCTAAAACTCTCAATACATCTTTTAATACCTTTATCAATAATTTTAGGGTCTTTTGGCATCCTGCCTCACAGTGACATCACCATTGCCCACTGTTGCCCAGGGGACGCCCAGTTGGGGACTCTTTCATGTCCCTGGAAGGAGCTGGAGCAAAGGATGGGAGCTCACCCCACCCCATGGCAGCACTCAGGTCTCAAACATAGGCTTGCTAACCTCCAACCAGTGTTCTAACCATGTGAACCACCACAGTCCTTTAACAAAATAGTATAACAGAATTATTGCTACAAACAATGAAGATGAAAGCAAGGGAAATCAAAAAAGTCAAGATGGTGATAACAATGTGATTGAAACCCTGTCTCTTTGTATGTGCATGCAAACATAAAATATGATATAAAAGGGCCAAGTTAGTTAAGACTGCTACTATGACTTACACCCATCCTATAGACATCCCCATTGAGGTATTGAGATGAAAGAAAGAAGTGGCATAAGAAAGAGTAGCTGCAAAAAAATGTAACTTACAGAATTTTTTTAAAAAAACATTTAAAATTATGAGAGGAAATAAATTATTTTGGAATTGGGTGAAGAGTTGGGTGAAGAATCGGGTGAAAACAAGGAGCATCAGGCAAAGTAAATGGTATTAAGAAGAAAAGAGATGAAATGGTTTGGGATAATTCAGAGGTGAAGCAATGTTGTAAGAAACATTTTAGATATTTTATAGAAATAATAATGACACCTCAAAGAACGGAACTGAAATAAACACTATCAATCTTTAACAAAAAATTGATGAAAAGGAAGTCATAAATGCTGCACAGATGTTGAAAAATGACATGCCTGCAAGTGAAGATGGTTTATCTGAAGAAACTTTAAAATATGAATATCCTTTGCTTATAGAGTAAAGATAAAAACTTTAGGAAAATTTGTTTGTTAAGCATTCCTGAGAAAGTTTTTGGCAGAAATGCAACAGGGGTGAGCCAAAATTGGAGAATGCAGTTTAGTTTTATGCTACACAGTAAACACTATTTTCAGATTTTTTTTTGCTCCTAAAATGGTTATTAAGAAATACATGGCTATGAAATAGTAAGTTTATTTTCTGTCTGTTGATTTACTGAAAGTGTATAAAAAGGGGAAAATTTGAGGAATGGAACATAATTCATTTGTGCAAAACACAAAATCTGGATTTTAGATATGAAATAGCAGTCTATGACTGAACCAAGAGAAGAAAGAGGAAAAAAATACATAGTTAATGGTTCATTACTGAGCAGGGAGTAAAACAAAGTTTTGTTTTCCCTTCCTTATTTAATGCATTTCTAGGTAAATATAAAAGGAATGTTTGCAATGGTATTTGAGAGATGTTGGTTGAAAATGTTAACAACTTGCACTTTTGTATAAAGATAATGTTGTATAGTTGCTAAAAACATGAATAATCTGAAGTGAACATTTGAAAGTTTTCATGATATAATGTGGAGGATGGCTCTTAAAAATAGCATATTATTTGTTGAATTGTATTGAACAACAAAATACTTTTGTTTGACAGGGAAAATGGAGTGAACAATTGCAAGTTATATATACTGTAATTGGTTTAACCCTACAGCAAGCAGATGAATTTGCATACCTTGCTAACATGTTTAAATAAAGATGGGGAAATGGATGAAAAGGGTTTTTTTTAAACACATGCACTACTAGATAAAAAGACATTGAGTAGTATGTGGCCTGTATGGAGAATGAATATTTACCCAAACAATTGAAAACGGCTATTTTCAGAACATGCTCCTTTGCTATATGGAAAAGAAATTGAATATATGCAGAGGAACATAAAAGTTAGTTAAATGCGACAGGAATGGGATTCTTAAACAACATGTATGACAAATGGAAAAATAGATGGTCAAAAGTGAATGGATGCTAAATGAATGTGGATTGAATTCCAAGGTGACTGACTATTACAGAAGCAATTGTGATTTTGTCACATAAAGAGAATAAAATGGGACAGAATTGCCAAACAAATATAGGAAGAGTAGAAATGTTTTTTTAAATATAAAGAGTAACAAAGACTTGCCATGTGGAGATCCTCAAACCAGAAAGGTTAAAGAAGAAAAAGCAATGTGCAATTCATGATTATGGTTATGCTAAGAATGGTTTGTGACAATAGAAAGATATGGAGAGATACAGTCAATATATTTAATCACATTTCTTTTTCTTTTATCCTGCCCTCTAATTTCTTTTACTTACTCCTTCTTATTCCTTTTCTATATTGTGTATTATATTGCTTAAGCAGAAAAAAAATTGCATGATGGGTTTGTGTGTGTGTGTGTATCAAATTTATATTTTGCTGATAAAGAAATAAAGGAAGACTAGTATAGATCTATTGCAAGCTATTTAGCTCTCATCAGCTAACCATACCTTTTAACTAACTTAGTTACTATGACGCGGGAAAACACCTGAGATTTTAATTTTTTGCATATATATGTGTGTGTGTGTGTGTGTGTGTGTGTGTGTGTGTGTGTGTAAATTCATAGATGAATGTAAGACAAGAAATGTGGAGGTTCATAAAGTTTGCATGATCATAATGTTTAAGATTGTGCATGTGTGCCCTGTGTAGGATCTGTAATCATATCAGTAAATATATCCTGAGTACAGCAGCTCTTTGAGCTGGAATCCAGCTGGCCTAGAGACATCAGAGGCAGAATTCTGAAGGCTATGCATAAGGAGGCTTTTGGGATTGCTGGTTATGAAAATTCATGTACAGAAGCCCTTATAAATGTAGAAAGAAAAAGGAGCTCTCATCAGTGCCGAAAGAAATATCTCCTGAGATGTGTTAAAATACTGCTTGGCAACTGGAACATTACAGTTGAACAAATTTGCTAGTTAAACATGCATATTTAGGGAGATCTCTGATAGTGGTAGGTACTGTTTAATGCTTGTGAGCCATATAGCTGCTTTAGAGGAATCCCTCATATCCTTGTGATTTAGAAGGGTGATAGAAATAGAAGATAAAGACTTAGCTTTGATATACAAGCCTATTTAAATCTCTGAGGTGAGACGCCAAGATGAGGCCTAGCCATCCAAAACTGCTTGAACAGGATCATTAAGCAGAAGCAGTAATAGCCTGGCATAGACTCAAGTATTATCAAAGGAAATTGTAGTAGGCATGCCTGAAAGAACAGCTCAGATATTTAGAGGTAGAGGAAGAATATGAGGCACGGAAGGAATTTTATGGAAGTTTTTCAGATCTGCTAAGGTGGGCAAGTGGAGAACATGATTACAGAAAGCAAGGTCCTACTTACAATTCTCCCTGAATCCATCTCTAGTGGAAAGTGCTGTCAGTCCCTTCTTCAGAGACAAAGTTACTCTTCAAGAGCAGGGATGTTTTTGGTTCTTGTTTTTGTGCCTTCAAATCAGTGTTGACTCTAGACATGTCCCTGTGAGGTTGGCAAGGTTTTTCAAAGTGGTTTGCCATTGCCTACTTCCTAGGGCTAAGAGACAGTAACTGGTCCAAGATCACCCAGTGCCTCAGGCAGGAGCTGAAGTTATGGTGTCTCAGCTTCTAACCTGGTGTTTTAACCACTATGTCAGATCTGCCATAGAGCTTTGCTGGCATCTGCCATGAATTGTTAGGGGGATGTGGGGAAATAGAGAAAATAGTCAATCGCCATGTAGAGGGTAGAGTTAAGCCAAAGTGGAGGGGATGTCAAGTTTGACAGAATCCAGAGGTGTAAGAACTAGCCTGTGTCTGTTCCAGTTTTCAAGGCAGTAGAGCGTGAGAAAGGAATCCAAATTGCACCAACTGGCACCAAACATCCGAGAAGTTTCCAAAACATCTATGTAGCACACCATTGGATGAAGACAAACTGGCCAAAGGGGGGAGGGCCAGGGAGAAGAGGAAGATCTGTAACCTTTTGTGTGGGAACTTTAGTTCTAGTCTTCTTTGCTGCATCCGCTAATCCTTAGTAAAAGAACCTCTCACTTCAACCAAATGGAGTTGAGGGTCTTTCTTTCCTAAGGACATAGTTGGGCAAGCCTGACACACTACACTAAAGTGGCTGTTTCAAGAGTTAATGCTATTTCTCAAGTGATTTTTTTATTACTCTCCTTCCTCCTCCTTCTGGATGGGCATAGACAAGTCCCTTTATGTGACATGTAAAGAGCCTTGGTCTAAAATAAGGTTAGTAAATAATCATACAAATACTATAATTTATATATTTGACTCAGTACATAATAACAATTTTTGCATTATGACATTGCCATACATGTTTGGTCATTTTGGCAACACTGAGGTTTGCATGAATCACCACTAAATGCTGGTCTACTTCCTAGTGAGGCAGTATTTGGCTCCCATTTTTTTTCTTTTCTTTTTTTCCATTTTAATTTTAACATGGAAAGAAATCCATCAGGTTTAGTGGACTGCATTTCAGAAAATTTCATTCCACACTTTCAAAAAATTGACAGGGTGGCCGACTGGTCTTTAACCTTCATTTTCTTGGCATGGAAAAAGTAATGAGTTTTCTCAAGAAGTGTCTCTCTTTATCAGCATTTCCAGGAATCTCCAGGTAGATCACACAGTCATATGAACATTTCTGGAAGTGGTATTTCTAATAGCAGGCTAATATTAGGGGAGAAAAGTGGTTGCTGTAAGCCAAAATAATTTGAAGACAATAGCTGTAGTACTCAGGTTAGGAAATGAGAATATCCTGCTAAAGGTTCTTAAACTGTTTGTTAATACTGTTTTTTAAAATATATGTTTTAAAAGTTGATATTGCTCACTATGGTGTGTGAATAAATCTAAGGGTAGGCAGTAACCAAAATATATTTATAAAAATCATAACTCATCAAGAAAGATTCTTTTTTGTTCTGTTATTCTTGAAAAAAAGTATAGTTCTAATGATTTCTAATTGCTCTGTTTCAGCAGATAGTGGCTGCTGGTTGACTTTGGACAGCGAATCTAATAGGCTTAAGCCTGGTTACTGCATGGCTGGGACTCAACCATGAAATTCTAGGACTGTAGACCAGACTGGGAGTTAAAAACATCCCAGAACATGGCAATCAGGGTATTTTCTCAGGTATTATTTGTCTATCTGTCTGTCTGTCTATATATGTCTGTCTCTCTCTCTCTCTCTCTCTCTGTGTGTATACACACACACACACACACACACACACACATATATATATTGCTGATAAAGAAATAAAGTGAGACTAGTATAGATCTACTTAAAGCTATTTAGCTCTCATCAGCTAGCCATACCCTTATTCGGATTCGAACTTGGGCTTCCTGCATGTTAGGCAGTTGAATTAACCTCTGAGCCACAAGTTCTCCCTTCATTAGCTTGATCCAGGGGAAAGATTAAGTGTTTTTCTATCGAGACACCTGGTATACTCCAACATGTGGGAGCATTCTGCTTCCTTTCACCTTTCAGCTCCAATCCAGGAGCCCTCAAGCAGTCACATTCATGACAAACCAAAAATGTTTTCAATAGATTCCTGCTTAAATTTGTTAACTTTGTTGTCTAGGTACTACACTTTGGGGACAACGTCCTTGCTTTGACATCTGTTTATTCGCTATTATTTGTGCAAATGTGTACATTTTTATGAGTACAGGGCATATAGTAACACTACCTTGCTTTATTTCATGTGCATTTTGATGGAAATTCTACAAAAACATGTTTTAGGGGGAAAAGGTAATAGAAGATAAATAGAAGATACTATGGTATTTCTTCTGAACCAATATAACTATAGTATATATACTGTTTTGTGCTCTACCTGGAAAGGTATTGATGTCTGACCTCCACATAATTTACCTGTTTCTGAAGAGCCCACTGGGAAAATCTTTAAGAAGGTTGCATTGTGCTGTATGTGCTATTGTTGCTGCTGGTTCCACTGACAATTACCTTGCAAAGAATAATTTTACTCCTTTGACTTAATAACTATGTTCCTTGAAAGACAAACAAGCAATAGCAGTAAACAGACAATGCATGACTTTTCTGGGGGGAAAAACACCCCATAAGTATTTAACAGTGGAGCATTTTTTTAATTTTTTATCTACTTACTTATTTTTCTGTCCAATGAATTACATGTCTTATTGTCAGATGAATGTTCCCTATTATATATTGCAGCTCTCTATTCTTTCCCAATACTTTCAAACTCTGCTTTAAGCTATGGCTCTTAAAATAGTTCTAACCCTTGATAATATTTATGTGGAAAATAAACTTTCTTGTTGTTATGCTCCAGGACTTTCAAGAGCTTCCAAAAGAAAAATACATTCAGATTTTGATCCAGCTAGAAATAGCAGAGGCATAAACTAGATGCTAGAGCATAAATAGGTACCGCATATTTGCAGCTTTTCACCATGCTCCTCCTTAGAGCCATGCCTACTTTTTCTACTTATTTACACTTTCCAGGAAAAGGATGAACTGCTGAATTTTGGCTGCAGTTTTGGCTCATGATAGTAAACTAATCTTTCCTGACTATCTGATCCTTTAACCAGCTAACTACTAGCAACCAGATTAGTGTTTTCCACTGACAATCATTGAGGGAAACCAAGTGTCTCTGGTGAATTCTATTTGAAAGGAGAGAAATGAGATAGGAAAGAAATATAATTATAGTATATACCCATGATGGCGAACCTATGGCACGCATGCCACAGGGGGCACATGGAGCCATATCTGTGGGCATGCGAGCGCTGCCCTAGCTCAGCTCCAGCGCGCATGTGCGTGCCAGCCAGCTGATTTCCGGGCCTTCCGGGCCCACCAGAAGTCAGGAACGGGCTATTTCCAGCCTCCAAAAGGCCTTTGGGGCAGTGGGAAAGGCCGTTTTCACCCTCCCCAGGCTCCAAGAAAGCCTCTGGAACCTGGGGAAGGCAAACAACGGGCCTTCCAGGCCCACTAGTAATCTTTTTGCCATCGCATGCAAAAAGAAGGGGAAGCATGAGGGGTGTGTCATGTGCACATGCATGGGGGGGGCGGGGCGCATGGGGCATTGAATTATGGGTGTGGGCACGCATGTTCATGATCCCCACATGCTCCCCCCGCTTTTGGCACGCGATGGCAAAAAGGTTAGCCATCACTGGTATATACTGTAATGTATGCAAATAAGAGGAAATATGTGGCCTAGAGGTGGAGACATTTGCTTCCCACTTGAAAGGTTGAGAGTTCAATCCTAGGTAGCAGCAGATGTTTCTCTGTCAGGGCACAAAGAGAAAATATCTGCTGCGAACTCTGCATATACATCAGGAAGGGCACCCAGCCAGTAAAGGCTCAGTTCCATCCCAATAAAAGGGATTACAGAGTCATAAAAAGAAAAAAATGTTTAAGTGGGAAAATATATATGGTGCCTCCAGTGATCTGTGCAGTTCTTGAATTTGAAAAGATTTTCCATTTACACTGTGAATAAACACAGAGAAGGTGGAAGACAGTGAGCTGCTGCATATCTAAGATTGCTTATAGTTTCTCGTCTCTGACTGGGCAGTATGTTACCGGGAAAAAAAGTCTCATATTTTTTACTTTCTGCCTCTTGCTTACTCTTGAGCAGTTTTTCTTAGCTTTTATATTTTTGTTAGGCTGCCGCTTTCCAGATTAAATGAGAGGGTTTCAAAAAATTTTACTACCGGTTCTGTGGGTGTGGCTTGGTAGGCATGGCAGGGGAAGGATACTGTACAATCTCCATTCCCTCCCCACTCCAGGGGAAGATTACTGCAAAATCCCCATTTCCTCCTGATCAGCTGGGACTCGGGAGGCAGGGAATAGATGGGGGTAGGGCCAGTCCGAGGTGGTATTTACCGGTTCTCTGAACTACTCAAAATTTCCGCTACCGGTTCTCCAGAACTGGTCAGAACCTGCTGAAACCCACATCTGCTGCAGAGGGTAGTACATCCAACCTGGTCCAGGTGAAGGTCTGTGTTATCTGAGGTACCACTTCTCTGCAATTATAGTAGCCTCTCCTATTAGATCTGGCAAAGAGTGTTTATTGCATGTATCATATGTCAGGGACTTATGTTTGGTGGGCCCAGGATGTTGGGCCTTCTCTGCCATGGAACATTCTCCACCCCCTGCCCTACCCCCTGAAGTCAGGTTAGCTCTATCCCTTTTATTATTCCAAAAGTCCCTCAAGACTTGGATATGTCATCAGGCCTGGGGGAGAAGGGCGTCCCAGGGCACCAGAAGCATTCTTCGATGACTCCATTGTGATCGATTGTTTTAGTCTCTCTGACTGATTGGTACATTTTAATATTTGAATATATTTTACATTTTATAGCATAATACATTTTTATTTATTGTTAATATCATTTTTAATTATCTTTATCAAGATTATTTTCTACATAGCTATTGCTTTATTGATTGTTGTACACTGCCTATAGTTGCCTTTTGTGAGGTGGGTAGGCTTACAAATGTGATTGATTGATAAATAAATAAATAAATATACCTGAGCAACATTTGTGAATTAGACAAATGTCTATAAGTTAAAGAAGCCTGAAACTGCACTACAAAATGTTTTGTAACTATGCACCTGCTCTATTGGGTCCCATTAATTTCTCATTTATGCATCCTACAGTCATGTCACGTGAGAGCCAGATAGATGTAATGGTTAAGTCATAAGGCTAGAAACCAGGAGACCTTGAATTCTGGTCCTTCCTTAGGCACAAAGCCAGCCAGGTGACCTTGAGCTAGTATTTCATTTTTCATAATATATTGAAAGCTATTCTTTTAGGCAAAGGGAGCAATGCCCTTGTCATTCCTGGGAGACAGACCCATTTGGGAGACCAACAAAATTATTATTTCATCTGTATATAGGAAAGCTGAAATGGCATGATCTGCTAACATTGAAAGCTAATGAATTCAAGCCTGAATTATTAAATCAACATATAGTTTAAACAATAAAACGGGAAAGGTTCCCCTTGCACATATGTGCTAGTCGTTCCTGACTCTAGGGGATGGTGCTCATCTCCATTTCAAAGCCGAAGAGCCAGCGCTGTCTGAAGATGTCTCCCTGGTCATGTGGCCAGTATGACTAAACACCAAAGGTGCATGGAACACTATTACCTTCCCACCAAACAGTGGTGAAATCTGAACCGGTTTACCACCAGTTCGCTGGCTGTGCATGCGCAGTGTGGACCACGCACCAAATGAGAAGTGTGCATGCGCAGTGCATGCCAAAAGGAGGCATGTGGTAAGTAGAACAGCATATGAGGGGGAGGTGATCAGCTGTGGCGTGCAATCTTTTTTTTTACTTTTAAAAGCATTGCTTTAAAAAGTAAAAAAAATTGCCTCTGACGATCATGCTGCTCAGCCGGGATCATCAGAGGCTTTTTTTTTTAACCTTTTAAAAGCATTTCTTCTACAACCTCTTCAAGAGGTTGTAGAAAAAATGCTTTTAAAAGGCTCTGACGATCCCAGCTGAGTTGCCTGATCGTCAGAGGCTTTTTTTCCTTTTAAAAGCATTTTTTCTACAACCTCTTTGGCCAAAGAGGCTGTAGAAAAATGCTTTTAAAAGGAAAAAAAAAGCCTCTGATGATCATGCAGCTCAGCTGGGCATGGGCGGGGGACAGGGATTTTTGCTACCAGTTCTCCGAACCATTCACTGCCATCGCTACCGGATCGGGCAATTCGGTCCAAACCGGGAGCATTTCACCGCTGCACCAAAGGTGGTCCCTATTTTTCTACTTGCATTTTTACGTGCTTTCGAACTGCTAGGTTGGCAGAAACTGGGACAAATAACGGGAGCTCACCCCGTTACATGGCACTAGGGATTTGAACCGCTGAACTGCCAACCTTTCGATCGATAAGCTCAGCGTTTTAGCCAATGAGCCACTGTGTCCCTGTTTAAACAATAGGGGTGGATAAAATGCACTTTAGCCTTATTCTTATCTACCTGATAACCTTCCAGAAAGATGCCCCAACATGGTGCGTCTATCTGTCAATGAGGTGTTACAATAAGCTGTCTACACAACAAACTTTTATGCATTAAGTCTTTTTTCCATAGCCTCTGCGTTGGAATCACATCAAAAGCCAACCTGAAATTGACATAGGGTGCATCAGTGGAGCCTTTGGCAGGCAGGGTGAGTAGTATTTTGAATGGAATAGACAATAGTCCAAGTGTGGGAATGGTATAGATCAGTGATGGCTAACCTTTTTGCCATCGGGTGCCAAAAGCGGGGGGAGTGTGGTGGGGTCACATGCATGTGTGCCCACATCCGTAATTCTATGTGCCCCGCCCCCCCGTGCTTCCCCCGTTTTTGGCACGTGATGGCACGGTGGGCCCAGTAGGCCCATTTTTTGATCTCCCCAGGCTCCAGAGCCTTTCTAGGAGCCTGGGGAGGGCAAAAATGGCCTCCCCCCCCAGAGGCCTCCAGAGGCCAGAAACAGTGTGTTTTCTGACTTCTGGTGGGCCCAAAAATCTGCTGGCTGGCGCACGCATGTGTGCTGGAGCTGAGCTCGCGTGCCCACCGATATGGCTCCGCGTGCCACCTGTGGCACCCGTGCCATAGGTTCGCCATCACGGGTATAGATAGTTTCAGTCAGAGAAACCCTTTCATTTTTCTCACTTCAGTTCTTTTTGACTTTGAGGCCTCTCATTCTTGGGCCTCATATCCTGACCCTAAAATTCCTGGAGGGCTATGTGACAGTCTTATCAAAGAACATATACCATCCTGAAGGATGGTAACAATGGAGACAAGGCTGAATCTTCCTCCTATTGTAAATTGATTAGTTAGAATGTACTAACTCCCCTTTTCTTGTCCCAGATCAATCAACCATATCAGTTTAGGGACAGAAGGGTAAGGCCTGTAATGCTGTAGTAGTGAATTCACCTTCAGGGAAGGCCATCCTCTGCCAGGAGTGTGAATATTTTGTTGCTTGTGGCATATTGCCTCCTACTGATCATATGCCTTTGTTTTCCAAAATTGTATAACATCTATGTTAATTTGTTTATTGGGATTCTCAATTTGTGATTTAGTCCCCAGATCATACCTCTTTGTGCTGTGCAGAATAAACAGGTTGCAATTTTCCACCTTGTGTTGGCAATTGGCTACTTTACATCAGGAAAAAAAAATTCAACATTTAGCTGGGCCAACTCACTGTTCTGTCCATCACAAAGCTGAACATCCCTTCTGAATCCCACATGATCCTCAACAAGCATACTTGACATTTGATCCAATCCAATACTTTTAAATAAAAGTATTTTGCATATAACTTGCTCATTTTATTAGAAAGGGATTTTCCACTTAGTTGGAAAATATAGTATGCTGTTAATATGAGTTAATAAAGTTAGGACCTCAATCATCTTTAATTTCTGTATAACAAGATCCTTAACCATGGCTATGTAGTCACAGCTGACCATATAGAAGATACATTGCAATGGGACTGTCATGGGTCCTTTAATAATTCTATGTTGAAAATGTTGTGAAAATGTTCCAAATATCTGCAGGTGTTTGGGAGATAGGACCTGAATGTCTACCCTGAAGAGAGCAGAGAATTGCCAGAAGCAGGCAGGATTTTAAGCTTAGCTACTGCAATTAATCTCTCTCATTGTTTTCTGTTTCTTAGGTATTTATAAGATCGTTATGGATCATTTGCTGTTTGAGTGATTGAAAGGAACCTAATGAGTTGTTGGATGGAAAAGTATATATACTGCAGAGATGAGGACTTTTTTTTTTTTTGCTTTATAATCATCAGCATCAAACCAATCTCATACACATTGATTGGAGTTTAGATAGTGGGGCCTGGAGAACATGGACAATAGTTTGAAAATGCTATAATACCTGCTCAGAAGAGACTGCTAAATAAATTTGGTAACAAAGTTGAAAGAGGTTCTGAATTCAACAGATCAGACAGATTTATTTTGTTGTTGTTGTTGTTTTGCTATTTTGGAAGACAATTTATTCCAAATGTGACTTTTTATAGTGTTCCCTAGGAGACAATGGACTTTAAAAAAATGAGTATTTACTTTAGGATTAATGGGAAAGGGTCACTATCAGAGTGATTTCTGGTTTTAAAATGTGTTATTAAATAAGCATAAATATGTGGAACCATAATGTATTCAACCACACCAGTGTCTTTTGAACCTTAAAACCCTTAGTTTCCCATTAAAGTTTCTCCTAGCAGAGTAATTTTATATAATCAGAACTAGGCTGCCTATAAACTGGGCTAATAGCAACCCTGACAAATTACACTGATTATCTTTGGGGTGGGGGGTTGAGCTTGTAAAGGGAAAAGTCCTTCTTTTGTAAGAATAGACCATTTAAAGTGAGCTTGTATATAAGGATCAGATTTCTCAATATAAGCACTCAAATCACCAGCCATAATTACTGGTGCACTTAGTGGTGAAGTAAACTATATGTGTCAAAAAGATCTTGAATATAAGTAGTTCTTGTTTTAGTGACCACAATTAGAATCAGAATCTTGGTTGATAAGTGAGGTGGTCACTGAGTAAAACTGTGACTATGCTTATGATCTTACTTCAGTATTCCTTTGTTTTATAGACCAGTGAAGATCATAAATAAGAAGACTGATCACAAAGTTACTTTTTCAACATCATAACTGTGAATGGTTACTTGTTAAATGAGGATAGCTGTAGAATTAATTTCACTATTCTTAGATAATGGAGGAGATATATCCTACCAAGAAACATGTTGTCTAGCTTAAAATCTGGACTATGCTGGCATATGGCTCCAACGGTGTCATAGTATTTTTAAATTTCATGGAGATTATTATGCTCAGTGGCTGGGGGCGTTCCATTATTATTATTATTTTGCTTTAAATGTATACAGAGTGTACCCAGATGGAAATATGCTTGTGTTTTTGGAGAAAAAGGATATCAAAGTCACTGTTAACATTCCCAAAAGGAGGCATCCAATATCTTTGCTTGTCAAGAGAAGGTTCAGGAGAAGTGGGGAAGACAAAACTAAGTCCATGACCCCTTGCCTGTAGAATACCACAATATTTAATGTGCTCCCCTTCCTCTTCAACATCTACTTGAAACTATTAGCTAAGGTTCTTGAGTAGAAATAGTATTTGCAGAGATGGTATTCAGCAGGTTCTGACCAGTTCTGGAAAACTGGTAGTGGAAATTTTGAGTAGTTCAGAGAACTGGTAAATACCACCTCTGACTGCCCCCCCTCCATCTATTCTCTGCCTCCTGAGTCCCAGCTGATCTGGAGGAAATGGGATTTTGCAGTAACCTTCCCCTGGAGTGGGGAGGGAATGGAGATTTTAGAATATCCTTCTCCTGCCATGCCCACCAAGCCATGCCCGTCAAGCCATGCCCACAGAATCGGTAGTAAAAAAAATTGAATCTGACCACTGAGTATTTGGATGATACCAAATTATCTGACCCCATACTATTCAAGTAATGTTGATATCCTCTCTCAACATCGGGAAGCTGTACAGGTCTAGATATGGTGGAACAGGCTCAATCCTGGATGACTGTGGATATTTGCCCCTCCCCAGCACAGTCTTGAGAGATTATGTATCTTGTTTTACATAGGGTTGTACCAGGGGTGATCCATCAGGTTCTGACAGATTCTGGAGAACCTGTAATGGAAATTTTGAATAGTTCGGAGAACCCACAAATACCACCTCTGGCTGGCCCCAGAGTGGGGTAGGAATGGAGATTTTGCAATATCCTTCCCCCAGGAGTGGGGAGGGAATAGGGATTTTGCAGTATCCTTTCCCTGCCACGTCCACCAAGCCATGCTCACCAAGCCACCCCACCCCCACCAAGCCATGAACCGGTAGTAAAAAAAATGTGGATTTCACCACCGGGTTGCACTTCCCTATTCAAGAACGGTGTGTGGAAACTGAAAGGCATTTGAAAAGGTTGTGAAAATGCTTTGCAAAGGGCAGCTTTACCATTAAAGGGACAATTGGCCAAAACTGTGGTCAGTTCAGAACTACAAGAGGCAGCACTGGCATTCGATGGAGAGTGCAAGCAAGGCAGAAGGGCCACTTAGTCCTGCCCAACATGTTGCAGTGAACTAAAGTGGCCAATTTGAGCTGTCTATGGCATCTGTAATCAAAGTCTATCAACATTCCCTCAGAGCAACCAGAGAGCAATTGGCTCTACCAGGAGAATGACCTGCAAGTGTTAAAATCCATCTATGAGTAGGAAATCATTTTGGTCAGCAGCGGAAAGGAAATACAGAAATTTCTGATGATCAGTTTTCCGCAGATGTTGCCTGGCAGGTGAAGTTGCAGTAGTTGGAAGTGCAGTTAGATTTTTTATTTGTAAATTTGTAAATGAAAAAGAGGAATTCATTTTATAAATTAACAAATCTATTAAATCTATTGGAATCCCCATTTTTAAAACTGAACTTTTCACATGATTTGCCTTGATCCTTACTTTTACCCATTGGTTCCTAAGGTTGCTTGCTTGAGTTCATTTAAATCTGAATATTTTTAACCATTTAGACCATTTGCATTTATAACAACTTAACTGTTTGGCAACATTTTTTTCATTGTTAGGGTTGCTGCATGGACTCTTCTCAAAAAACTCTTAAACATTATTCATTCTTTCAGAATGCAACTTTTACTTTTTCTTCTAAAGTATGTTTATAATTAATATTGGTTTGGAAGAAATCTTTTTCACATCAAGTTTTAAAGTACTTTTAATTATTTTCTATTTAATTTAAATTTAGATTTTAAATAGACCACTACAACATTTTATGGGCCATAACATAAGCACATTTCCTACATATACATTAACGATAAATGGATATCATAGCCCATAGAGGTGAAAAGTCAAATCTGTTGAACTTGATTTCTCTAAAATTGCTGCCAATAGAAAATTATTGAACCTCCATGGTGAAAGAACAAATTCATCTTTTTGTTGGCTTTTAAGATTGTATGAAAAACATAAAACAAATGATACAATCAGAACTGTTCCATCTCATGCTACTATAGCTATTATCATGGTTAGAGATAATGGCTGGGCCCATACATCATCTTAAACCAGGTTGTTTTTATCATAAGGTGGTATACTTCATTCATTTTTACCCACTTTAAAAGCTGAAGAAGAAGCTCAGCAGGCATAGGATTATTAAAAGAAAAACCCTGTTAAAATATTTCCAGAAAGAGAGTTTATATGGAGGAAACATGTATGCTTTTTATCTGTTCTAATCACTCTCATATTCAATATAATGTATACTCCCCACAGAAAACTTGATCATGTAAGCATCATAATTTCAGGATCTCCATTTGTTCCTGTCCTTGTTTTTATGATGGAGAGGAGATGCAGAAATGGAACCTCAAGCATCTCTTTCGGGCTCCTGTGTTGTTTATGAATTTATATGCATGGCAGAAGGAACTTCCCTCTCCAGAAAGTGAAATCTGAACCACAACAAAAGCTTTGGATTTTGCTCGCATGCAGGTTGCAAATGTTGATTGCAACAACAAAAGTAGATCACCTATGCTTTGTGTTAATAATTTCAAAACACCTGCTGGAGTTCATCTCAATGTGTCATAGCTCTAGTTTAAATAAATTTGACAGAGCACACAGACTTCTCAAAGAAAAAGTCAAGAAACTCTCAAGGGCAGAAGAGTGTCACTGAAGCCAGTTTAAATCAAATGAATGATACCTCTGTAGGCATAGAAGAAGGCATCCATCATCAATGTATGCTTGCTTAAAGTTTCCCAGTTTGGAATACAGTTGCTGTCAGTCAGTCACCATGTAGAGCTAGAAAGGTGATCAGAAAAATTCTCAACAAATCATCTTAGGGACTGTTGACAATGATCTATTATAAACATAGTGAAAATGCCTAAATGTATCGATATATATTTTTGTACTACATATGTATAAATATTGTATATAGCTAATATAAATAACCAGAGCTGTGAATTTACTACATAAGTGGCAAAGCTTTCCTCAGGACAGGTTTAGTGTTTCCAGTGTATACAAAGACTATATTCGCTAACAGGTATTCATGTTCCAGGAATATTGCTGCATTTATTTTCATTTTATGATTGTGTTCATTGGATTCCATCAGTTTTAAATACTTCTTTTCCCCTACAAATAAGTTCAGCTACCTATCCACTCCGGACAACTACCGCAGTTAAAATAACATGACATATTTCATATTTGTTGCATAAAATTCATACACACATAAACATGATTAATGGTATCTTCAGCAATTGGAAAAAACACAAATACGCCCATAGATAATTCTAAATGGAACATTCCTATCACATTCTGAATTGCATGTATGTACATAACAGGGTATTCCTCTACTTTCTCTCCTCAAAAATAAAATAATTATCCTGTTGGTTTGAGCTCTGAGCTTGGCAATTTGGTTCCAAACATTTCGTCACCATTTGAGGAGACATCGTCAGTGTGTTTTGAATTGTGCTCGTCTGTCAGAACATAGGTCTTTAAATACCATTTTTTTATGAGATGCAAATTTGCAAAAATAAAATAGTTATTTTCTTGAATCAAACTTAGTAATATTTTAAAGTTCTGCAAATGGCAGATAGTCATTTAAGTCTCAGGTGTGACTGACTTATGCTGAATTGTTAAAAGTTAGGCTTAGATCAACAGTCCTGAGAACTAATCTCCATCTCTGTCTGCCTTGGTTTGGTGGTAGAAATGAATAAAAATTTCAAGATTTTTTTCCCCCTTCAGGTCAAGAATTCTAGCATTACAGTAATTGCAAATGAAAGAAAAGTGTCTACTTGAGCCAATATTAAATAGCCTCATCTGGCAAGATTTTCTTTGTTTCTTTTTTAAAATTTATTTGGCTTTCTACCAGAACTCCAAGGTATAGGAACTAGAACAAGATGCAAAACAGCAACTCAGAGGTGCAAACAGAGGTTATTTTTAACTGTGTCAAAATAACAGAAATAAGACAGCATTTACATCATTTCAGTGTTGTCTGGTCGATGCTAAAGACAGAATGGGGATATGGCCAGAATTTAGGAAATCCACAATCATTCAGATTTCTGTCTATTATCAGTCTAATTAACATAGATATTCTGGAAGGAAGTCTCATTGAATATGGCAATATTTATCTTTGAGTAAAAATAAATAATGTTATATCCTACTTATATTACATTGAGCCAATAAGCCCCAAAGAATCAGGATGTCTTGTTCTTCTAATGTGCCTTATTCAGAAATCCACCATTAAATCTAAACTTACCTGTGAATTATTTGTAAGTGATTAGCAAAGATAAAAAGAAAAGAATTCGTGAATGCAATATTTATAGAACAATGTTCTACAGGTCTCTGTGCAGTGAGACTTACATTAAAATATGTGCATAAGAATTTCAGCCTAGGAGTCAAAAAGAAAAATGAAACTCTCAAAGGCTGGCAGATAGATATTGTAAAACAAAACAAAACCATACACAAATCTGGGAAATAAAAAAGAGGCACATTTCAGACATTGTCCCTGTTGGTTCTGAAATGTCTAAAGTACAACTCAGGATAATATTGGCATTAACATGACTTACAAAATGAATGAAGCTCAGGACAATGTGAATAAGCTTTAAAATGAAAGCATGCATAATATTTGTAATTAAGTAATTAAGTTTAAAAGAGTAGCGTTGCATGTTGTACATATGAAGCTGGCAATATTTTCATAGCTGTGAGATATACTTTGAAAGACTGTGGAGTATGGTTACCAGTTCAGGGTTGTGAAAATCTAGCTGTCCATTACAACAGTAGTCTCCAACCTTTTTGGCTCCACAACCTGGCAGCAGGGGTGGCAACAGTGACAGTCTCTCTCTTTCTCTCTCTCTCTCTCTCTCTCTCTCTGTGTGTGTGTGTGTATGGGATGGTTTTGCACATGCAACCTAATCCCGTGCATGCACAAACGAAGCTTTGCATGCTCATCCATCACTTGCATGGCCCAATTTTCAACCGACCCTAGACTGGAGGTGGGGAACCCCTGCATTAGAAGGCAGTTTTCTATACCCCTTCATACAATCTGGACAATTAACTAATATTGCTTCATTTTTTAGATGAGGTTTGGAATTATTTAATATCGCAAATTCACTAATAGCCCAATTCCAAATCAAATTATTCCTCTCCAGATGTTCACATCTGTAGCATCCTGTGTTGCACAAAAGGAGGCGTGGATAAAAGATGTGCTTGCTAGGCAGGTCCCTTCCACTATATCCCTGATAGCCTACCCTTCTCACTCCAAATACAAGGGAAGAGGGCCTTCTAACCACCTCCAAGCTGAATGTAGAGAGTAATCCCTTAGAAATATGTTAGAGCTCTTATATATGAGTAATGACATTGGATCTTCAGGAACCCCTAGAGCCCTGATGGCAAACTTATGGAATGAGTGCCACAGGAAGCACATAGAGCCATACCTGTGGGCATGCAAGCCATTGCCCTAGCTTGGCTCCAGCACACATGCACATGCCGCCAGCTGACTTTTGGCTGGCCCCGCCCATACCACTCCTCCCCTCCAAGGAGTCTCCACGTGGCCCATTTTGGATGCCAGGTAAGTACAGGGCTCCTGCGGAGGCTCTGGGAGGGTGTTTTTGAGCTCCAGAGGGCCTCCGGGAGGATGGGGGAGGCCGTTTTTGCCCTCCCGAGGCTCCAAGAAAGCCTCTGGAGCCTGGGGAGGGCAAAACACGGGCCTACCAGGACCACTGGAAGTCTGGAAATGGGCCGTTTCCAGCCTCCGGAGGTTTCAGGGAGGCCTGCTAGGTTCAAAATGGGGTACGGGGAGTCATGCGTGCATGGGTGGGGGAGCATGGGGGCTCCGCACAGGGGTAGGGCAGCATGGGGGGTCATGCGTGCATGCACGGGGGGGTGGGGCACATGGGGGGTATTGAATTATGGGTGTGGGCTTTCGACACCCAAGGAAAAAAAGGTTCGCCATCACTGCCCTAGAGAGAGAGCAGCCCAGCAAGTGTGTCTCAATCATTCCGAACCAGACAAGTGGAAATATGGGAGAAAGGATCTTTGTTGAGGTTTTATTTGAGGCAGAAACTAGGAGACAGATAAATATAATCTGACACCTGCTGACGATATGCAGTCATTTCTCAAAGGAAATTGTTCGTTTGTTCGTTATTGTATATGTACTTTCAATTTTTCAGTTTTTGACCCATGGCAACTACTTAATTTAGTCCCTATAGTTTTTTGGCAAGGCTTGTCAGAAGTGGTTTGCCATTACCATCATCCTAGGGCTGAGAGAGAGGGACTGGCCCAAGGTCACCCAGCTGGCTTTGGGCCTAAGGCAAGACTAGTACTTATGTTTGGGTTTTTTAAATTTCTAGCCTGGTGCCTTATCCACTCCACTAAACTGTCTCTCACAAAACAAACACATATATTTACATTCAATTATTATTTGCATATTTAAATAAGCACATGCGTTAATAGTCAAGTCCTATGAGTTAGAGATATTGTTCTTTTGTTGTGTTTTTATCTTCAGCTTAGTCATTGTCAAGGAATCTTGTTTGGGGCCACTGCTTACAAAACCTCCAACTACTGCTTGATGACAATAAACTAGACAGCTTTGATATTTAATCATGGTGCACTTCCAAGCATGGCAGATTCCAGAGCCTGCCCAGACTTGGCTGGCTCTCTATATTCAGTTCATTTAATGAGTTGATTCTTGAGAACTTAAAGATCAGCATTTTTAGAGTAACAGGGTCACTTTCAATGTTTTGGACCTCACTCAAATTTTGCTTCTGGTCTTTCTCTATGTATGTGAGTGTGTGTGTGCGTGTGTAGCTTCAATTCATCTCAGTGAGGGGCTTTGCTCCATGGAGGAGATGTGGTTCTCTTGTTGAGGCAGAGGCAACACAATTTGTTTATCCACAGAAAAATGAATGAATTATCCTCAATGCAATGTTTCATGTTGTCCTGGTGTGTTGTCTGGCAGATGTAGTACCTGAAAGCAGCCTCAGAAGAGAGGTGAAATGAGCAGTCTTGCTGTTTCATTTTGCTGTTAAAAATGTTGATGGAGACACATTACTTTCTGAAACAACTTCCAAAGATGATTTCACTGCAAGCATAATCAGAATGAAACATCTATTCAAAGTTTTGCACAGTGTCATTGCATATTTTGTTTATTTATTTGAAAAGTAGCTTTGCAAATGTTCTTCCTTAATTTTGGCATTTAGAATCACAAATGATGAAGACATGTAATTTCATATTTTAGATTTAACATAATTAACGATTTATGGATTTTTATGGACTCACCAAGAAAAGTAACCAAGTTTTGCCAAAAATTATCCTGAGTTCCAATTTGGAACTTTTGTCCCAGAGAAATGTATAAGATGTAACAAAACAAAACAAAACAAAAATCTGCCTAGCATTCCCCTTTCCTTTGAAAGCTGGCATTTATTTATATACAGTCATACATCAACACTTGACTGCTTCAAAACTCATTGTATTCAGTATTCAACGTGTTTTGAAGCAGAAACCTTGCATTTGTCTTCTCCCAGTAGTCAATGCAAAAGAAAGAATTTGCTGATGTCAGCTGCCTTGTGACTCACTATTTCTTCTGGCCAAAATAGCAGGTCATGTGATATGTCAGGTGGTTTTCTCGGTACCCATTGTTTTTTGTATTCATCACATCTTCCAGAATGAATTACCAAGGAGTACCGAGGTACCACTGTATTACTAAGACTCTCATATCTATAAATCTTTCACTGGATGAAACAGTGCATCATAGGGAAACAATTTTTGAACCAAGGTTCCACAACTGAGCTAAATGACAGAATGTGTCCAAAATCCAGGACCTAGGTGATTTGGCAAATTTTATAAAACATTTTAAGATATAAAAATTATAAAGCATTTAATGAAATAATACAAAAGTCACAAAACATTCTCTGTGCCCAACTGCTTTTGCTTGATCATGCTACACAATTTAAGAGGCAGATACATCTGTGAATATCTCCTTCACATTTTAAAAGAACTTTTCCATGAAGGCTGTACACGAGAAGCTCTGCCATTGTTTTTCTTTATGTATGATACAACATTCAAATACAGAGTTGTAATAAGAAGATTCATAGGGAAACTATACGTATGTCTGTCTGTCTGTCTGTCTGTCTGTCTGTCTGTCTGTCTGTCTGTCTTTGGTTATTCGGGTTTTCTCCCGTGTAAAATTGGAAGTTTCTTGGCGACGTTTCGACGAAATCTCATTCGTCATCTTCAGGCTGGTGTTTTCAGAAGCACGAAAACATGAAAGCATATATATATATATATATATATCTCCAGGCTCTGTCACAACTCTTTTCGGTCCCGTGAGAAGCTGGCAGGAAGAATTTGGAGATTTGAAGGAAATATCACTGAAACAGGAACCCAATGGTTCATGGGTTGTATGTGTAATGTTATTTATCATATGAATAAATCAACCCTTTCACGTCATATGAATAAATCAACTCTTTTCCTTTTAAAAAAATTGCCTATTTATATGCCTATTCCAAAAAGAGACAAAAAAGGTCTCTATCAGCCAAACAATGCACTGATTTATTTAAAAAGTAAAGGAGGTTTGAAGATACCTTGTTAGTTTTGTGCTCCTTTTTTGGGAAAAAAAAGAGAGTCATGTTTTGCATTACAGAGAAAATGGATGAACTGGGAAGCTGAGTATGCCTAGTTTAATGAAAAGAAGGACTAGCGATGATATGATAGCAGTGTCCAATATTTAAGAGACTGCCACAAATAAGAGGAGGGTAAACCTATTCTGTAAAGCACCTGAAGGCAGGACAAGAACCAATAGATGGAAACTAATCAAGGGGAGAACCAATCTGGAACTAAGGAGAAATTTCCTGACAGTCAGAACAATTAATCAGTGGAACAACTTGTCTCCAGAAGTTGTGGGTTGGTTTACTGGAGGTTTATTGGAAAAGATTGGACAACCATTTATCTGAAATGGTGTAGGGTTTCCTACCTGAGCAGGGGGTTGGACTAGAAGACCTCCAAGGTCCCTTCCAACTCTGTGATTCTGTTTATTCACTCATTTGGGGCAACTTTTCCAATTAGCTTATCTTGCACTGAAGGCTTATTTGCCATCACTCTAAATTTATTAAATCATTTTTTTAATCTAAGGCCTGAATTCAATTGACTTTCTCAGAGTGAACTTTTTTCTATTTTTTTGCCTTCAATCTCTCAAGGGACCCCTTCAAATTCTCATGGAACCCTAAAATTGCACAGAAAATGAAAAACTCTGCTCTGCAGTATTACAAAATCTTTTACTTGAATTTCTGAGCTTAATAACCTACTTTTTAGATACAGTGCATTTCACCCTCCTTTTCTATTGTTTCTGTTCCTTTTCAACAGATTATATCCTTCAGTTTCTACATTCAAGACATAAGAGTCATCCCACCTGGTTTCCATCATAGCTATTAAATAGCATTTGCCTTGCTGTACTAAGAGTTCAAGCTCGTCTTGTTTATTTCCCATATCTGAGTATTAGTGAATAGATAATAAAGGCCATTAACTTTATGAGCCGATGTTCTTTCTGTTTTTTTCATTGTGAGGTTTAATAGGTTCTATCATGGCAATACTCCCACTCCTTTGTAAGTAGATGGGTCTATCTAAGATCCTTATTTAGTGTTATTTGCCCTCAACCCCCACAAGATCCAATTTAAAGCCCTCCTGATCAAGATTATTCACTTTGGCCAAACACATTTTTGCCAATTCTTGTGAGGTGGAACACAATAATCTCGCTATCATCCAGATAATTCAGGAACAGGTTCTCAGAAACCAACTATCTTCTGTGAATAGCATTTGCATGGTTAATCATTACCTTGGACTATTCTTTCCCTTAATGGATAATAGTGGGACACAAAGGATTTATGAAAACAATTTTGAAGTCCCAGGACTCAGACTTTCTTTCCTAGTTTTTTAAAACCTATGATGATAAGGTTGTAGCTCATCTCAAAAGGAATGGATGCAGGGGTGGGCTTCAATAATTTTAGCAAGAGGTTATCTGCCTGGTTGCTGGGCGTGGCCATGGTGGGCATGGCCTAGTTGGCCTCCTGCACCATTGCCGGGGGGTGTTTTGCCCTCCCTGGGCTCTGGACACTTTCCTTGAGTCTCCAGGAGGGTGAAAATGGCCTACCCAGGCTCCGGAGGCCCTCTGGTTTCCAAACTTATGGTAGGCCCATTTTTCACTTTCCCTGAGCTTCCGTGCGTGCCCTGCACTTACCTGCATCCAAAATGGGCCGTGTGGGGACTCCTGGGAGGGGTGGGGTGGGCAGGACCAGCCAGGAGTGGGATTTGGGGGTTCTCCAAACTGCACAGAATCTTAGCTAGAGGTTCTCCCGAACCCCTGCAAACCCCCAGCAGCCCACCCCTGGATGGATGGATGCTAGTGAGACCAAATTCTAACTACAGGTAGTCCTTGATTTAGAGACATTCATTTAGCAACTGATCAAAGTTACAGCAACGCTGGAAAAAAAGTGAATTATGACCAGTCCTTGCCTTACAACCATTTCAGCATTCTCAAAGTTACATGATCAAAATTCAGGCGCTTGCAAACTGGCATACATTCACGATGGCTGCAGCATCCGGGATCATGTGATTGTCATTTGTGAACTTCCCAGCTAGCTTCCAACAAACAGAATCAATGGGAAAAGCCAGATTTGTTTAGTGACCACAGAATTCACTTAACAACTGCGGTGATCACTTAACTATAGCAAAATAGTCATAAAATCAGGCAGAGCTCACTTAACAGTTCCTTTTCTTAGCAATGGAAATTCAGGTCTCAATTATGGTCGTAAATTGAGGAGTACTTGTAAGTTCTATCATCCCTCCCACCCCATCAAAAAAAAAAAAAAAACCCACATGGCAAGAGTACCTTCTTAGAAGCTTGCATTGGCCAGTGACTAACGCTGGTATGTTTTCCTTTAGATGCTTACAAAGTGACCAAGAGTTAACTTTTTAAAAAATGGTTTGAAAGCCTGGTATTTTGGAGAATTTGGTATTCTTTCTTAGCACTTCCTGTTAAGGGCACACATTCATACATTTTTTTGAATTGGAAATCTGTTCCTTATGCCAGACCACAAAAATGAGTAGGCATATGCTGGTCTGTAATCGCATGCATGCTGGTATTACACAGATGGATATAGAAATCCATGCATTCCTTCCTTCATTCTATTGTGCATTCCAGCTGTCAGTAAAATAACTGGTAGCAGTGTTACTGCAGGACATTTTTTTTTCAGCTAACAGCTTTTTAATAGATGCCAATAAGATGCTTCCTTTTGAATCAGACTTCAATCAGCCGAAGTGTGATAAAATAGTAAAAAAGTGAACCTGCCAATAGGAAGATTTCAGCCCTGTCACCTTTTAAGAATAGATCATCTGTCAGGATTATACCTCATTCAGAATAACAGAATAGAATAACAGGATCCAATCTGGGTCAGTCATTGGGACCAGTCTTCTGGTTTAGTCTTCTAAGTTTTTGGACTCGTACTGGAGCCCATCCTCAGGGAACTTCTTTCTAGCAGGGTGTGTGCTTTGGGCCAACAGTCTACAACCTTTCTGGCTTTGTGGACTGGCAGGAGTGGAAGAGGGGGTAGTTCCCCATGAATGTCAAGTGAGCAGACATGTACAGCTCCATTTGTGCAAGTGGCAATAGAGCTGCAGGCTCACACATGTACCCACATTGCACGCACTAGTGGAACTGTGCATGTGCTGTCTGGCGCGTCTGCGGCCTGCTTCTCAACAGGCCGTAACCCAATAGTGGGCCATGGTCCAGGGTGGTTGGGGACCCTTGCTTTGGGCAATTCTGTATGTGGTATTTATATGGTGTCTGTAGTGTGTGGTTTTATAGATGTTTCTTGGGGTGTTGATGGCTGGCTATTAAGTCATTGGCTGTTGTTTCCTTGTGCTGCCAAGCCCTTGCCTCCTAAGTACTTGGTAAGCTGGTGGTAAATCAGCACTCCTGTTGTGTGAGATAAAAATTACCTCACAGTTGCTGTGACTATTTATGGCATTTGGCTTGGACAAGTAAATAGGCCAATCAGAAAGCAGCTCATGGATTTGAAACTCCTGGGCTTTCTTATGCCCTCCCCTAACTGCCACTGTGACAGTATAAAAGGAGATGCTTGACAGAAAACAGTTGAGTTCGGTCCGGGATCACGGTTCGAGATCATATGCAGATCTGTATTAACAAAAGCCTACTTATTTTGAGGAAGAAAAGACCGAACTCCAATCGCATAGAGCGATTACACAGAGAACTGACAGGACATTTAAGAAAAGGACTGACTTCCGATATTCTTGTTGAATAGACCTTGTTTTATTTTTATATAAATAAAAACAGTTTAACTAAAACTGCTCGTGATGATCATTTGTTCTAGTAGATTGTAAAAGATATAAGGTTACATCCATCTCAATTTCCCCTCCATTCACATATTGATAGAATAACAGAGCTGAAAGGGACCTTGGAAATCTTCTAGTCCAATCCCCTGCTCAAGCAGGAAACCCTATACCATTTCAGACAAATGGTTTTCCCATCTCTTCTTAAAAATCCAAAGTGTTAGATTACCTACTTTTGGAGGCAAGTCGTTCTTTCATTGATAAGTTATTCCAATGATTAATTGTAATAAATAAACAAATACTAATTTATTATTGCATTTCAAAATTCCTTCGCATAATGGGCAGACAGATACACATAATCTTCTTCTTGACCAATAATTTCTTATAATGTATGGTGCGATGTATTTACCTAAACATTCACGGCTAAAAATGGCTGAACAATTTACAATGTGTAACTTTTCTGTACTTAATTTTTATTACTTAATTTCAGTTTTTCCAATAGTTGCACTAGAACTTGAAATACTTTGACAAATTCTTTTGAGATCTCAAAAATGCTCGATATTCAGGAAGGGCAGTACCTAAAAGGGAAAAGGATGAAGAAAAACAGCAAATGTTTAAGTCCCAAAGCTGAATTTAATTAGCTTCAAGAGGAATATAAGAGTGGAGATATGCAAAATTAAATTATCTCAGGTGTATGCAATAGTCTCATATTGCATTAAGTCTCTTCCATCCTTGCATGAAAATGAAAAAAAAGGTTATTCCCTAATTTTACAGGGGGGGGGGGGAAATGAAGTTATTAATTCCAGTTGAGACTCTTTTGACCATGGAAAGGGAATTTTCCCAGGCCAAAGGAAACAGTTGGATTTTTGAGAGTAATTTCACTAAATTGTTGCCATAGTGGATATAACCATTAACAAAGCATTAATTTAACAGAAGGGAAACTGGAGAGGCTGCTTAACGCTGTCATTTCAAGCCCTTAGGTTGTTGGCTACACTTCAATTATTTTTCTTTTTATTTCTGGCCAGATTGATACATTTTCAAAGCAGTGGACCTCAACTGCTCACATTTTCACTTTTTAAGGATTTATTTGTGCAGTAAGTTTATTTTAGAGGTTGGTGTTTTGCTTTGCCAAATTCTGCTTCTTATTTATTTATTCAGTTAAAATAATTAACTCGCTCCCCACCCCACCCAAAAAAGTCAGAGGATTAAGAAACCAGGTGGACACAAGTCAGTTTCAAAATGTGAAGTAGTAATATCTGTCCTACTCTTTCAGGTGGCCTGTTGCCAACCTGAAGCCGACATCAACCTGAGCTGAGAGAACTGAAGCCCGAGCTCCTCTGGTGATCCACTCTCATTGTCGAAGGAGAGAGCTATAAAAAAACAATTTAGAGAAGATGGCTCAACATTAAAGAAAGATTACCCCATTGTAATGGAAAATAGCAGAGAGAGGACTTGTGTAAAAGCAAAGCGCTGCCTTCTTCATTTTTCATCTCCTGAGTAGCAAGCAGTATGATCAAAAATGTCCAATTCCAATCCATTTCGGTTCACTCATGCTTACAATGCCGATGTGTGGTAAATGCATTTCATCTTTCACCGTGTAGAGCTTTCCCATCTTCATGCTTCTTATGTGCCATATTCCCACTGTAATTCTGCCTTTGCTGCTTCGGAGTCTGCTTTCCCCGCCTGGCATTATTAGCACTTAGAGATCTGGAAGGCTTTACTTTAGCCACATCATCAACATGTTAGCATTCCAAAATATCATCTGTTTCTCAGATGCAGAGATCCATCATCCAGTACAATATTATTATTTCCATTTGGGTTTCATGGAATATAGCGGTCGTTTACCCTTTCAATGAAAGCAAAGGCAAGCATGAAATGATACATTTGCCCATGTCACTAAAGTGAGCATTCATCGCCATCATCTTCTTATATCATTGCTTTCTAATATAGGTGTTTGCTCCCTTTAGCTGAGCAGTTGGATAGCCTCTATGCTTTGGTTGACCTTTCTGGGAGCACGTACACTTAGCATGCCCTCCTGGCATTCTTTGTTCACACGTCCGTCCAGGAACTCCAGCCCTTCTGCTGCCACAGTGAGACATCATAGCAGGACTTGCAGGGGACTTCCCTTCCTATTTCATTTATTGTTAGAGCTTCCAATAATGGTTCTTGCATCCTTATAATGTGCATCTCATTTAATGCAACTTAAATGTTAATTAAAGCAAATTTAATTAGTTAATTAATGCAAATGTTTAAAAAGAGGTGAGTAAAAAGTATTGTTGGCTCAACACACTGTAGGAAGTTAGCACCCACCCCTTTCCTGGTAGAGTGAAATATTTTGGGAAATATTAAAAAGGCAGAATATTATATTTCCCTGGATGAGAAATGGAGAAACATGTTTTAAAAGAAAAGCAGCTTCCTGCCTCCCATCTTCCTGCCCCCACCCTTTGTCAATGGGCCATTAAGGCCTGGGCCAATCTATTCTACATAACAAAGATCCACCTCCTTCAGGCAGAGCCATAGTAGGAATTGCCAAAGATCCAACAAAGATAGGATTAGCCCTCTACACAATAACAGCAGAAACTCACCACATGTGACCTGGGAAGCATGTGACTTGGGAAGTACATATGACCATCAGCCAGCAAGGCTAGCTAAGACCCCCACCCCTTGGGAGTCTGACAACCAATCAGGATACTGTTTTGGGGCCCTAAGAAATGCAAAGCCAGAGAGAGCATAAAAACTTGAGGATTTACTGTATCTGCCCCTTTTTCTGTTCAGGAACTCAAGCCATGTGATCCTGTCCACCATTAAACCATCTTTCCAAGCAGTCTCCATGTTTCCAGTGTCTGTTTCCCCACTTGGAGCAGAACCTAGAGGATGTTTCTTCCAACAACACTTTGAACAAAAACATTTTGAACATTAAGGAATGTATGTGTTGTCCACTGTAGTGCAGAATAAAAGAACTACAACAGCCAATATTTCTCGGTGTCCTTGATTAAAGTTTTTCATCCAAAATATCTTGGATCATCAATAGTTTTTTTCTTGTGAACTTTGAGAGCTACAGTATCTGTTTTTCTCTGTATTTAGTTATGCCTGATTTTCTTCACATACTTCTCCCCATGCACATTTATTCAGAAGTAATTCTGTTCTGTCTGATGGAGTTTAGGATAGTAACCTTAGATTGTAGTCATACACTCCCCCAATGGGACTTACTTCTGATAGGACAGATATATTGTTGGACATGTGTCTTTTGGGTTGCCTGGAGAAATATGAATGCTTCAGGGGACTTGTGTCAGAAGTAAGCTGCATAGATTGATATTTTTGATAATATGGATTTAAAATATCTTATCCCTTAGTATACTAATACAATGACAGGCTTATCATCCTAAAATACAGTGAATTACTATGATGTGTTGCTGTACTGAAGTGGCTCATGAAATGCAGGCTGAAAATCTCACATGGTAAGGAGCTGTACTGCCTCTGATTTTTACACAAAAAATCAGAGGCAGTAGTAGCTCTCTGCATATCTCTGGAGGACATATTTTCTGACTCACTTGAGCAGCAGAAAAAAGAATAATGGCAAAACTCTTACCCTGAACATGCTGAAAAGTTTCCATTTGATTTGGAACCTGTAGATAGGGGTGAATTTACTCCTCTTTTCCTGGATTAGGTACAGAGAGGTAAAGAATTGCAAAGCTGTTAGTAGGGAGGTGAACCTCTTCAATAATTATTTGCATAACTGTTATGATATCTAACATCCTCAAGATTGCACTCTGACATTATTTATCTGCTTAATGGCCTGAGCTGAAGGTTGAAAGCTATTTTCCTTAATTGGTGTTTTTAAGTATTTTGTGGAGTACTTTCAGCTGTGTATGATTTGGTATTTACTCACAATTGGTATGGAACAGTGGTGGGTTACCCCCGCTTCTAACCGATTCTATAGAACCGGTAGTAAAACCAGCAGGAGACTCCGCCTGATGACCCTGATGTCATCAGAAGCAATCTGTGCATGCGCAGAAGCTTGCTTCGCTCGCTCGCACACGCAATCCCATTGCGAACCGGTAGTAAAGGTAAGTAGAACCCACCCCTGGTATGGAAGGAAAGCAAATTATGGCCATGGTTACATTGCTAATGGATCCATCATTGGAAGACCTGGAAGACCAGATTCGGGACAGATCATCATGGAGAATATCTATTTATATGATCAATAGGAATTGATATCAACTTGATGGCACATAATCAATCAATCAATCAAACAGAATTGGCAATGCTATGTGGGTTTATGTTTAGTGTATATCATGAACACCCCAAGCAGCTTTCTACAATGTTCCATCCTCCAAATAAATTGAGTTAGCGATTATGGGAATAGAAATAGAATAAAATTCTAACACTACGGTATAAAGGCTATCCTAATGCCTTTTAGTGATGAATTTGCTGATTCACTTATCTCTCACTCCTGACTGGCACAAGATAATATGGGGGTGGGGGTGGGGAGCTACATTTGGATACATTACCACATTATTTTTTATAAATCTGGTAAATTCAATGATAAAAGAATTTCCCATACTTTATTTGGTTCAAAAGTAAAGTATTCTGAAAAGACTGATAGGGGGGAAACACCTTAAAGAAAATTCTCTGTATTCCCAGGAGAAGAGAATTAGGATATATTTGAGAGCAACATTGAACATACAATATAATTTACAGTGTACAATTCATAAAATAATTTCAGAAACATTCCATCTGTTGCTAGGCAACATCCATACAAAAGTCTGATTATATATGCTCCTTGAGTGACTCTTGTTTCAGAATGTATAAAGCTCTAAGGACAAATTGACACTTGCTTTGCTTCTTGACATGATTCCTCTGTCTTTGCTCTTCCAATAGCAACAACTTTTCCTTTTCCCACAAGTACAGGGTTCACTTTTTTTAGATCAACCAAGTGCAATCCATTTGGTTGCTACAGGAATCTACCATTCAACATGTCCCTCAAGTCTAATGTCATAGGCAGAGGGATAGTGGCTGGCCCAATGTCATCCTGATGGCTTTCATACCTAATGCAGAACTAGAAGTCACAGTCTTCTAGTTTCTAGCTTGGTGCCTTAATCACTAGTCCAAACTAGCTCTCTCTTCCAATATCAATAACATCCATCTAAAATTCATTTTCAGGTAGGATTATGTCCATTAGATTTTTGACATCCAACAGAGATATCACCTTTTCGATGTGGTGGGAAGACTTGGCAGATTCAATGTTCCTGAAAATAAGGCCACTGCAAGCTTCTAATAAGATACTCTTGCCAAAAAGGGCCAAAGAGAGAGAAGTGAAGATAAGGATAATGGTGGCAGGTGGATCCAAAAGAGGCATTCCTTGTATCATAGGGATACAAACAATTGTAAATAGGATGTGACAAAAATGAACCATGAGAATGGTTTTCCTTATCAAATCAGAAATTAAGTGTACAATGTGGTTGTTTTACGAAAGAGTCATTTGGGCATGGGGCATTTGAAACCAAATGATTGCATGATATAGACACGAGTCCTAATGAAAAAATGGAGAGTAATGATCTTAAACAGGACATTACTAATGTCCTGTTCACCTACAACCCAAAAAGCAACAGAGCCAAATCCATTAGAATTGATGGATATCCAGTAAATATTAACATATACAAAAATATACACCGACCAACACTGTAGTTGTGGAAAACATCAAAATGTTCTATGGCAAACTGCAAGAGGTGCTAAACACAATATCAGAAAAAAGTAGTGGCATTATCAATGGGTGAATGGAATGCAAAATTTAAAGAAATGGGAGAAAGTTCATTTACAGGAAAATTTTTGATTAAATAAATACAACAATGCACGTAGTCTTAATTTTTCTCTAGCTCAATATGCAAAACTGGGGATTTATATTTTGAATTGCCTCTGAGGAAATAGTACCTTAATACATCATCACATCCTCTCTCAGCCTTCTAAATGATTGCAAAAGCAATTCTTTCTAAAACAGATTCAATCTTTGCATTTTTACCATGCCATTTGTGGGCATTCCTTAACGCCATTGCCTTGAGAGTTTTATTATACCCTTTCTGTTCCCATTGTTGGGTAAGACCAGAACTTTGCTAAACATTACGACATCCTTAGAATTAATGAATGCCCTCTAAAGTTATCTTTTTTCTCCTGTCTTTTTTTTTCTGTATCAAAATTATCTTCTATTTTTGTTTGAATCATTGTCATTCAGTGTGATGAAATAAATAGTTTATAAAAAAAAATTTCACCCAAGGAAGGTAAAATTGATGATATTGTCAGTGTTGTGATGAGAGTTTCTGGCACTTATGTAGAGTGTAAAGTACTCAAGAGATGTGCAAATGTCATGTCTTTCACTGAACAGCTTTTTAAAAAAGTTCATTCTCCATATTGTCCTTGTATACTTTTTGTTAACCTAATGTGTTTGTGGCATGTCTGTAGCTTGGGGTTGATGCTGTGAATGATCACAGCATCAACCCCAATCCTTCATGCTAACATCCCACCTGTGAAAGATTTATTCCCATTCTTAATTCCTGACCTCTTGTGAGTGAAAGCAACAGGAGATGGCTTTCATGCACAGCTGGAGCTGTAGGAAGTCTATTTAAGACAATGAGCACACTAGCATATTAAAAAGACTTAATGTAAGCTGTCTTAACTTATTAACAAGAGATTGATAATATCTGACAAATGACTGGAGATAAATTGTTAAGCAAAATGAAAATATGCCAGAAGCAGAAATGGAAAATTACAGTAAAAGCTTTTATGTCCGCAGGAAAATTCAAAGCTAATTTGTCCATTCACCTAAAATTTCATTCTCACTGTTTCCTTTGACAGAATACTGCCTCCATTACTGTTCTAATTAGATAACCACAGAGTGGGATTCGTTGTAGACAGATATTATTTCTGAAGGGACAAGAAATGTGCATGTTGGACAGTTTAGTTTGTACTTTCACTCTTGCAGACTGACTTCCAAAGCATCCATTGCTAATATTAATATTAAGAAATCACTTGCTGTTAAAAAAAATAATGTTAATATTTATTGTTGCTTTTACACCTGGCTTACTTTGGTTACATTTGATGGGTTCTTTTAGGTATTTTCTGTCCCTCAGAACTGTCCTGCCTGAAAATGTCATCCAATCTGCTTAACAGTAGCTAAAAGTGGCAATTTGCAAAGTGGACCTTGCTTATTTAAAGCCAGTCTTACAATGAAAATTACCTGTTCAGCTATAGGCATTCCCCATAGGGGCAAGGGTACAGATGTCATCACATGCTACATGATATCATCATGCAGTGGTGGTATGCATTATGACATCATAGAACATGAAGTGTCATTTAAACCAGGTCCTTGATGCAACAAGTCCTTAACCCCCAAATCCCTTTCTTTCTTTTTAGACCATTACTTGAGTAGGTTGCTGATAGTTCCACCGCATACTATACATCCTTAACCAAGTGCTTTCTAGACCATGTGTATCCAAGAGGAAGTTGAATGAAACAAGAAGTGAATTGCAACTACATTATCTAACCAAAATGTAACACTTGTAAAAAAAATAGGTGGGATTTTGATCACATGGTTACGACTATCATCCTGACTTTTTTGACACCTTCTTGTAGACATCTTTCTTCCAGATATTTGATACTTTACAAATGTCTATGGAGAGTCTTAATAATCCAGGCCATGGTTGTCCCAAAGGTGCTTTTTTCCAAAAGACAACTGGACTTTCTTGGTTTTAATCTTTGAAAACATTTCACTTCTCATCCGAGGAGCTTCTTTGATTCTTCAGTTCAACTGAAGAACCTCCTCAGATGAGAAGCAAAATGTTTTCAAAATAAAAACAAAGAAAGTCCTGTTGCTTTTGGAAAAAGCACCTTTGAGACTTTATAGCTTCCAGATTTCTACTGTGCAGAGCCAATCATTCTGGGAATTGTAGTGCTCACACAGCAGGAATGCAATAGCTTGGGGAAAATTATAAATTCAGGGAGAAAAATCCCCTGATTCCGCATTAACTACTGCCTATAAAATGAAATCCATATACTTTGGGAACATTTGGGTTTACAGTATTTGGGGGTTATTTTAATTTTTATTAATATTTAATATTTGTATAATAGCAATGGCACTAAGACTTATATACCGCTTCACAGTGCTTGACAGCCCTCTCTAAGCAGTTTACAGAATCATACAATTTTAATAGCAAGCTACTAATATTTCATGTTTGCATTGTTTAATATTAATGCTACTCATCTTCCTCTTGAGTCATATGTAATTAATGTAATTAATAGTACAAGCATTCTATCAATCTAGAAATAAATTCCATTAAATTTAATGGTTCTCACTTCCAGCTAGGGAGAGTGAGTTTTACAAACTAAACCAAAGTCAACGTCATTCCTGAGGACTATATTTTATCTTTCACATTAATTAGCATGTTTTTAAAAAGTCAACTATGTATCTAAAACATTGCTGTAGTATGTTTCCAAATGTGTATTTTGATAGATTTAAACTGCTGAAAATTTAATGCCAACATTGAGAGAAGTGTGTTATTTAGTGGACGGTCAAGTCAGAGAAGCATAGATCTGATTTCTTCATGCAGGAACTGGAAACATCAGAATCTCTCAAGGTTCTTTATATGTACATCCTATATACATCTTAATGTTTTTGAGCAAGATCTCTTTTATCTTACACTATTTCCCCCCTGGTGCACATTAGAAAGAACACTAAGTTAAAGTCATTTCTGGCAAAATTAAATTGATTATAGCAATGTTGATCTGTAGTCAGTGTGCATCTTAATAAGCCCCAGGGATATGTGAAAACTACCAAGGTAAGTGGTAGATTGACACTTATCACTGCATATATCTAGAAGTGTGCTAACAATGTGTGAAAACAATCTTGTTTTAGCATAGCAAGTGATTTTCATTTTCAGGATAAAATATGTCACTAACTCAGCTGTGCAGCTCAGTTTCTGCAAACACAGAAAGTTATCTAATTTGTGTGTGTGGGGGGGGGTGTTAGAGTTTCAAATTAGTCTGTTTAACTCTATTCAAGGGTATATTGAGCCAATTCTATCCCGCAGCCCTATGCAGGAGGCAATGGTAAATCACTTCCAAAATTTTGCCAAGAAAACCGCAGGGACTTGTCTAGTCAACACTGTCTAGAAGGCATTTTTAAAAACCCCTGAAATTAGCTAAACATGTATAAATGCAGCTACTAGGTCTTTAACTGGCCTTAGTAAGCATGTTGTGTGATAACATGAATTTTTATTTTGATTTAGGAAATGCTCCATTAATTATAAAATTAAGCTCTGCCACCCAATGAAAAATTTAGAAATTCAAATGTTAAAAGATAAAAACATTAAGGTGTTTCTTTATTTCTGTAAGAAAATGAAATAGTATTGTTAAATACATATTGCTCTTAGTTATCATGTTGCTCTGTTTCAATGAACAGACTTCAATATGAGCAATAGAGTTCAATATATTTAACTGTACAAGCAGTCTTCATGTCTGCTTCTCTTTTACGAGTTATAAGACTATTGCTCATGGACAGCTGTGTAAATTTGATCACTAAAATTGCATGAAGAAGGATCCTGGCTTGAAAGAACAGAATAAAACTTTTCAGAAAGTTTTTTTTTCCTACTTATAAATTAATACATTTTATTTACCATCACAAATGTGTAAGAAAGTTTTACTCAGAGAAATAAACTATCAAAAGATTTTTGCTTGGGATCACTTTTCTCTTAAAGTCACCTTGCTCCTCTGCAAGTATATTTTCTTGTTGCAACAAATCCTGGAATTTCCATTATAAGTATCTTGTATCGTCTTTCTTGATTTTGTTGAGGAGGCTGATTGGTCGATAATTAGCAGGATCAACCCTTTCCCATTTTTTGCATATGGGAATAATGAGGGCAAGCAGCTCAACCACGGATGTCTATGAAGGTAAAGACTAAGGCGAAAGCAGGGGCACAGAAATTCAAGTGTTTTTTAATTATCTCTGGAGTAATTAGGTCTTTCCTGGGGCCTTTCCTGGTCTTGACTGAGCAACAAGGTTTTTTTTTTTAAATTAAATTTTAAATTTGTGTATTTTTTATTTTAAGTTTTTAATTATTAATTTGCATCCCACCCTCATTATGCTGGTCTATGACTGTTTTAACGATTTTATTGATTGCTTGACCAGTTTTCCATAATTTACATCCCAGCTGATTATTTATTCTTAAAGACACATGCTAATTCTGGCTTCTTCAAAAGGAAAAACTCTCAAAACTTACTCAGCTGCTGGTTTGGATACATGGATGCATCTGTGCAGTTTTCTTAGCAAGAATATGGAAGTGGTTTCCCTTCTTTGGAATATTTTATGGACCTCCACTTAGCCTAAATGTTTTGATTTCCTGATAGCTCATTAACCTTATCTGATTCATCTTTGCTTTTTTTTTTCAAAATATGTCCAGCTCAGCTAGATGCCACCATCTGCTAAGGCTTTTTGGATTATTGAGTCTCTTCCAACTTTTACTCCAAATTCCCTGAATTTAAAGGTTTCTGATGCTGTGTTTTCCATCCATTTCCTTACAGCATATTTCCCTATTCTCTACAGTAATCAACACAACATTTCAAGCTCCCCTTAAATCAAATATTGCTATTTTCTCAGCTGTGAGTTCAGTTCCATCAGCCATCAATTTGCCTTCATGTCTTTTTCCACCAATAATTTATTGTCTCTCACTGTCCCTTTTTTCATTTTTTTTAAAAAACGGTCAACTTCAAGCCTCCTTGAAGGCTTGCGACTAATATAACTAAGATATTGTCAATTGTCTTGAGCTCAATGCACAGCAACCAACTTTCCAATATTCGTAGTTATGCTATGCTCCACTCGAGATACTGACAGAATATAAACATTGAATATCACAAACAAGCAGATAAAAGCAGTGTTTCTTTCTTCAGAAGACTAATCTATATTTCTCCACCTTGCCAACACAAAGGATGCATTGGAAAGATAAAACTGTAGGAGAGGAGAGATGCCTTGAATAAATGTATTTAAGAATGGTTGTCTGCTCCTGGAAGTCCTCCAGAGTTGAGAAGAGGAGCCTGTATTTTAAGACATTCACTTTTCTTCCCCTTGGTGGACTGAACTATTTTATTTCCTTATTGCATTCTTATATAATTTGCAAGCAAAATCAGGTATGAACAAAGAACAGTATTTATGGGATTAGTTATTTAAAATAATTCTGCCAGAGATTTGAGTGAATAAGGCCATTTCACTATCGCAGGATCCATGAAGGATTAAATGCTAAACGCAAACACCTTAAATAACCTTTTTACAATTATCACCTTATCAGGTGGCTTTAAACATTTAAAATACCCTGGAATTCACTGAAATGGAGTGGCTGTATGCTTTTGCCATGTTATGGCTAGGAAACAGAATTCAGTACAAGTTCCTGAAATAATTTTTTTCATTGGCTGTTTGTACATTATATGAAATTACCATTATGTACAGCAAAGTTTGTTATCATCTGCTGTTCTTGGTTATGTGGTATTATGTGTAAACCAGGGGTGAAATCCAGCAGGTTCTAACAGATTCTGGAGAACCGGTAGCGGAAATTTTGAGTAGTTCAGAGAACCGGCAAATACCACCTCTGGCTGGCCCCAGAGTGGGGTGGGAATGGGGATTTTGCAATATCCTTCCCCCAGGAGGAAAGGTAATGGAGATTTTGCAGTATCCTTCCCCTGGAGTGGGGTGGGAATGGAGATTTTGCAATTATCCTTCCCCTGCAATGCCCACCAAGCCACACCCACAGAACCAGTAGGGGAAAAAAATTGGATTTCACCCCTGGCGTAAACCATCCACTACGTTGTTCTTGTTGTTGTTTAAATAAAAGCATGGTTCACACAGACACTGGATTGGAATCATATGGTGGTTTTGGGATGTCTAATTCCTTCCTCAGTGGTAGGCTCCAAACCCTAGCCTTTTTAAACACTAGCACACAGGTGTCAAACTCGATCGCATCATGTACGTCACCTGACATATCATTATATTTTTTGCCTCTGCAGAGCTGGGTTGGGCATGGCCTACATGTGATGCATCTGGCCCATGGGCCGCCAGTTTGACACCACTGCTAACAGTTAGTCTTGAACCTGGATTTTATTCCAGTGGAGCAGAACTCTACAGAACTTCCCTAGCAAGAATTTCCCATTTCCTAGCATGGACACCATTCATGGGTGACAATGAGCCATTTTTCTAAGCACATCTCAGATTTGTGTGCTTTAATTTTTGCTTGTGCTAGAAGCTCTCAGGGCTTTAAAAAGCCAGGAACCACAATCTGCTCAAGAGGTTATTTGGGCATCAGAAAAACAAAACATGGCAGCTTCATGTTCCAAGCTGCTACATTGTGGAACAACTGCTACATATTCCTTCATGGCAGGGGAGCAACGGTGGGGACAAATTTGGACCAAAAAAAGAGAGTGTTTTCTTTGGTTCAGTTCTATGTTTGATTTTTACACAGTAGCTCGTAGTCTATGCATGAGGCCCTTTTAGTTTGTTTGTTGCTATGGCGCTTAATAAAGAAGCATGCAGTTCATTACTCTCCACTCATTTTCATAAATTTCTTTTTGTCAACATGCCATTAGGATCACCAGAAAATGGTCAAATGCATGAGCAGCCAGGAATATGTCATAGCTCCATTTACGTAAGGGTGATTTTATATCTTTATATGCTACAGATATATGAATGAGAGTTCTATTATACTCCAGCCCATCTTTAGATACACACTGGAATCTGAAGCATATATCTAACAGCACAGTGATGGATTTTAAAAAGAATGCAAGCTCACTACAGAAAAGCTGGATTCATTATTTTGTACATAACACCCTAAAGGTGAAGGATATTTCAGGATGAAATGATATCGATAACACAGACTGCAATGCAATTAGTTTTACTTAGAAGTAAACAATGATATTGTTCAGACTCAATTAAGGTTTCCTTTCAGAAGGTTTAGCAGATTACTGCAAAAGAAAAATATTTTAATGAGTCCCGAGTGCTGAAGTATCATTGAATCTCTTTTGCCTTGTCTATCTTAAGAAAACCTCATTTTGGAAGACACCATATCTTTCTTTTTTGCTCTCTGTTTTAAAATGTCTTCATATAACTCTTTATGTTCTTTAGTCTTCTCCTACATCTTCTAGTTCTTTTCCATATTTTTTTAAATCTTGACCAACCTGCACTTCCCTGTGAACTTCTGTACTGCTAATATTCACATTACAATGGTATATGCAAAGGGATCAAAATAAGCAAGTTGATAGATGTGGCATTTCAGTCCAAAGCTCTCTTCTTTTCCACACATGTGAGACATCAACGCATGTGCAGAAGAGGTGGAGCTTGCATCATAATCCCGTAAGAATCACCTTAATTCTTTTGACTTCATCCCTTTTGCATAGATGCCACTGTCATTCTCTGTTCCTTCATACATAGACTATAAATCAGGGGTATTAAACTTGCATCGTCATGGTGGCGTCATGTGACATAGCAGGACTTTTCCCCCCTTTGCTAAATCGGGGGGTCAGGCAGCACGTGAGCCATCCAGCTCGCGGGCCGAGAGTTTGACACCCCTGCTATAAATGATTCCACTTAAATGAGTGGTAATCTCTAGAGCAGGGATAGCCTTGGTTAGTCTATGGATGGAAGACCTTATGGAAATACCATGGCTATATATTTTATACTACAGTACACACTGAGAACTTTGAACTATGGTGCTGGAGAAGACTCCTGTGAGTCCCTTGGACTGCAAGGTGATTAAACCAGTCAGTCCTGGAGGAGATCAACCCTGACTGCTCTTTAGAAGGCCAGATCCTGAAGATGAAACTCAAATATTTTAGCCACCTAATGAGAAGGAAGGACTCACTGGAGAAGAGACTAATGCTGGGAAAGATTGAGGGCAAAAGAAGAAAGGGACAACAGAGAATGAGGTGGCTGGATGGAATCAGTGGAACAGTAGGTATGAGCTTAAATGGACTCTAGAGGATGGTAGAGGACAGGAAGGCCTGGAGGAACATTGTCCATGGGGTCGCGATGGGTCGGACACAACTTCACAACTAACAACAACATACATAGAAACTGGAAACACAGTCTTATTTTTGTCAGGAAAACTTCATAAACATGTCCCTGAAGTCACCAAGAATCAAGCTCGACTCAAGGAAAACTAGGCTTTACTTTCCAAGAGCCAGGCTAAAAAGAAGAGAAAGATCACATATGTCATTCAGCTCCTGAAGTTTTGACTGATTATTCCTTTAGCCCTATGATGTTGGCTCATACATACATCAAAGTTCTACTCTTGCTACAAAAGAATGAAAGGCAAATGACATCAGGATGGGCAGTGAATGCTCTAGGCAAGGGGAGATGACATATGAAATATAAGTAATTCTACTGTTAACTTGTATAGATTTCATGAATAACAAACATACTTTGATTTTTTTTATTCTAGAAAGTTCTTTGTGACTGAATAAATTGGGTTTATATGTGAAGGGTTAGAGTAAGGTTAGAGTAAGACCAAAAGAACAGAGATTGGGAAATGGAGGTAAGAATGTCAGTTTCATCACAAACATCAGACATTTATTAATCAGAAATAAAACCTATTTGTTTTAGCAGGATTTTGCATTCTGGCTAAATAAGTGAGTAAAACTTTGCCAGGTTTGGTCTTACAGACCACAACAGAAGAAAAAAGCCGACCTAATTGTAGCATGGTAAATAAATAAATAGACTTGAGGTCAATAAATCTGTCATTTTCTGTAACAACTTTTCCAGGAATGGTGAATTTGTATATCTACAAAGAGATATGTCTCTGTAAAACATTGAATTGTTTAGTAACTTAAAGATAAACATTATTGATGGGTATTCATGTGGAAGCTTGTAAAAGAGAAATGGAAGGGAATATGAGCAAAGCGGATTTACAGGTGAGACTACTCTTTAATTATTCTTTAAATAAATATTTAGTTGTTTTGCTGTCCTTGCCTTGTTGGAGGAATTCAGAGGAAATTCCCTTTTTTCTATACAAAATGAACTTATAGAATTGAAAGCAGGAAATTCCCCCACCCAGCCCAGGTCCCTTCCCAACCATATGCTAAAAATGCATTTCCTTAGAATAATCATTTGCAAAAACTTCTACATCATTAAAATTGTGTGGAAACATACCAGTTCAATATGACTTTTAAAACTATTTTCAGTATTTTAGTGTGCAACAACAATCTGTATGATTTTTGTTGCTTATTGTCAGTTTTGCTGTGCTGCCTCGGCAGCTTATAGCAGAAAAGATGATATAAATACTATGAATATAAATACTAATAATAAAGAGATGTGAGATGAGAAATGCATTCAGAGAAGCACCATTGTTTTGGTGTGGAATTTTAAAAAAGATTTGAAACCTGCTGCAGAAAAAGATCAAAGTGAAAATATTGGACAGATCTGTCCATTTCTAGTTGTAGCTAACAATGAAAAAATTTCAAATGCTTTTACCTTCATTTTATGGTAAATGAAATAATATATGTGCAAAAGAAAAGATGATAATAATCCTAGTCTAATATTACCTTAACTCAAATATGTTGGCCACCTAATGAGAAGGAAGGACTCACTGGAGAAGAGCCAAATCCTGGGAAAGATTGAGGGAAAAAGAAGAACGGGACGATAGAGAATGAGGTGGTTGGATGGAGTCACTGAAGCAGTGGGCGTGAGCTTAAATGGACTCCAGAGAATGATAGATGACAGGAAGGCCTGGAGGAACGTTGTTCATGGGGTCACAATGGGTTGGGCATGACTTCACAACTAACAACAACAACAAATATTACCTTCCAAGATTATCATGTTATCACATTGTTAGAATCCATTGAGTTATCCTGCTGACCAATATGGTCTATTGACTGAAATTCAATATTCAGAAATAATCTCTGTAAAATGCTTGCAGGGGAATTCTAACCGTCACTGCATCATTTCAATGTCTAAACTAGAAATAAAAAGTTCAAATTTTATAAATGATCCAGCTATTAGAACTTTCATTCTATGTGAATGATTTATTAAAAAGCTACTTTAAACTCGACATGTTTTCCATTATTTTACAATTTTCTTTCTTGCATGTTCAGCTGTTTAAAGTTTTACTGGCTCATCCTTTAAAAAACACAAAAGTAGAGCTATGTTCCAGTTCTAAGATACAAAACTGACTTTTTGTAACACCTCAAAAGTCTTAACTACCAAATGATTTGCTTAATGACATGGTGATTCACTTAACAACTGCGGCAAACAAGGTCATAAAATCAGGTGCGACTCACTTAATGACCACCTCATTTAATGATAGAAGTTCCGATGCCAATGGTGATTATAGGTTGAAAACTATCTGTATATTTCTCCTAACACTTTTAGGTAAAATAGTAACCTTAGACAAATTCCAATTCAGTCTTTCTTTTTATGTCTCTAATTATACTTGTCATATTTTTGTAACCCTGAGATAAAGACACCAATATATTGTTCAGTTGAATTAGACCTCAGATCCTGTCAGCCCTTGACCAAGGGATTGTGGGTATTATATTTCAGAAGAATGAATGGCACCCTTTTATCTTTTGCTTAATTTTTGTCACTGGATAATTATTCAGTACCAAAGTTCTTCAGGAAAGCTGCAATAAACTTCCTTACTAAGAAGAGCAACAAAGATGATTAAGGGACTGGAGACTAAAACATATAAAGAATGGTTGTTGGAATTGGGTATGTCTAGTTTAATATAAAGAAGGACTAGGGATGACATGATAGCAGTGTTCCAATATCTCCGAGGTTGCCACAAAGAAGAAGGAGTCAAGCTATTGTCCAAAAGGGGCAGGACAAGAAGCAAAAGGTGGAAACTCATCAAGAAGAAAAGCAATCTAGAACTAAGAAGAAATTTCCTGACAGAACAATTAATCAGTGGAACAACTTGTCTCCAGAAGTTGTGAATGCTCCAACACTGGAAGTTTTTAAGAAGGGATTGGACAACATTTGTCTGAAATGTTGTAGGCTTTCCTGTCTGAGCAGGGGGTTGGACTAGAAGGGACTCCAAGGTCCCTTCCAACTCTGTTATTCTATTCTAAGTAAAACCTACTACATATAGTTTAGTTTGGTGCTGTCTGACTACCTGGAGATTGTAAGGGTCTGAATGGGGATGAATCAACTTCAGCTCAACCCTGGCAAGACAGAAAGGCTTGGGGGTTTTGCAGTTCTCCAGTTCTGATGACTTGTCATCTTTGACTCTGCATGGGATTGCACTCCCCAAAATTGAGCTTGTGTGCAATTTGGAGGTCCGCCTGGACTTATGGCTCCTGCTTGACAAACAGATGGCAGTTGTGACTGGGGCGGGCTTTGTACAGATCCATCTTATGTGCTAATTGCACATTTTCTGGATCAGGAGGCCTTGTTTTTTTTATTAATTCATTGATTGATTTTATTGTTATTATGAGCTGCCCAGAATTGCAAATTTATTTATTTTAAATAAATAATAAATTTCCAATAACCATGCTTGGAAAATTGATATACATATTTCTGTTCAAGAGAATTTTTATTATTACGTTATTCTAAAAGAAATAATATTATTCATTTTATAAAACAATGGTTTTTTTACATTTTAGTTTCTATTTTATTTTGTTTCACACATCATTTTTTTCTCCTTTTAACTTTGGATAAAAATGTATTTTCAGCAACAAGATAGAGTACTTTCCTGATTTTAAAACCACTAATTTCTGTAATCTCTCATGGTGATAAGGAATGTTAGTACCAATTGCAATGTTCAATATGTTTTCTTTTGATAAGTTATCCAATTAATCAATTAATTCATCTTTATTCTGTAATAGACCACTAGATAAAACACAATTAATTAGGATAAAAAAAGAAATATATATATTTTTTCTAAAATACCTAAAAAAGATGAGAAGAAATACTACAGCTTAATGTACAAACCATAGAACAGTCCATGGCTGTGGTCAAGGAAATAAAATCACACTAATCTGCTAATGACAATTTAAGATAAAATAAATCAGAACAACCAGGATATCTATTAAAGAATGGACATAATTCCTGGTGAGCACTTGCATAGAAAGGATACTAGAGAACAACATGTCCCATCATTTCAATTATTCCCTCACTGCATGTTCAAAGAGGATCTTTTGACATCTTCCTTCTGAAATGGCTTTTGGAAGGTTGATACATTATCCATGAAGTTCATACATCTTGGGTGAATGTAGCTTATGAATGGAAAGGATAAACATGCATGAACTGTGAAAAATCACTTCAGAAATTATAATCCAATAGTTAATTTACTGACCACTAAGTATTCCAGTTAACAGATAGATTTGAGTATCTCATCCTGTACTCAGAAGAATTTGCATGAATGTGTACTAATTGCTTTGCTTTTTTTAAATATTAAATATCCTTGTATTACAAGGTAATACAAAAATAAAGCCTTGATATTCCCTCTAAGCCAGCTAAAATCAACACATCTATTTTGTTCTATAACCAAATTTAGGAATGATAATAATTTCTTATGAAGAAATCCATACTGCCTCTCATTGTTATAAAGAATGAACGGTCTAAACTGATCAGTAATATCAGGACACTGTGCAATCAAAAATGGTGCAGTGATCCTTCTGATAGGGTGTGATGAACACATGATATTTTGAGCATAAGGATGCTGCCCCATCTCTTTCCATCTCATCTAGATTCTGAACTGAATCTGACTAAAATAGTAAATTGTCTTCCCTGATGACTGAGAAGAAAATGACAATCAAATAGAGAAAATTAGCTGAATGATGAGGATTTTACCATGTGTTTTGACAGTGATAGATACAAGCTGTTTTGTTTTTCAAAATCAAAGGAACCACACAATGAAGTAGCATTACTTCCCAACTTTACTCTTTTATCTAAATTTAGATGAGATGGAGAATTATATGTCTACTGCTCCCCTTATTAAAAGCTGCCACAGTGAGGAGGCAGCTTGTAAGAGTTATGCTTATTGGTGTATATTTATGCACCTTATATTGTATAACCCAAATCAGGTTAAATTCTTCCCTTTGACTTTAATAAAAATTGTGTTACACTCTAATGCAACTGGGTTAATGGAACTGGGCCAAGGAAGTGATAACTTAAAAGAGTAGAAAAAAAATATATCAAGAAAACTCATTGAATTCTTGAGAGATGTACTTATAACACATTCCACAAACTTTGCTTAAACTGATGAAATCTGAATCAATTGTGGCAGACTAGGACTGGGGGCTATGAGATATAACGTGATAAAAATTGATGCAGCTAATAAGATGTGATTAAGAAAGAAATCAGAAATAGAACAGTCAGTACTATAAAGTGTATAAAATGATATGATGTAAACATCTCATAATATATCTTTCCTAGCAGTGTATCTCAAAATCTACATTACATGGCTGAAAAAGACTAACCAAAATTAAAGTCAGAAAAATGCAGAAAAGGTTTGGGAGTTTTTTTAGCATAGTAATTGAGGTAAAATGATAGGTACCTAGATTAGTATATATATATTTACCCCTTTCTCCTTCTCTCTCTGTCTTAATTCTAGAATTTGGGGCATTTCAGAGATGGTGGAAGGTTCAATACAGATTAAAACGAAGTCTCCTCCACATTGAAATAAACTCTGGAATTAAGCAAGATGTAGACTGCCATCTTGTACAGCTTTGAAAGGGGATTAAACAAATTCATGGAGGAGGAGATCCTTCTCAATAGCTTCAGGTCTTGATGATAACTATATATTACCTCCAGTATCAGAGTTAGGAACACTTTCAGATCTCAGGGAAGAATATTATAAGGATGCTATTCTCATTCATGTGCAACAAACTTCCTTTTTTTCTGGTATTCCATTATGAGAAAAGAATTCTAAACTAAAGGAACTTTTGATCAGATTGAAAACAGTTTTCTTTTTAAAAGACCATGTTTCTTGCAGCTGTCTTTTTCTAAAATGTTTCTTATATGAAAATCAGCTTGGGGAATTGAAACCTCTGCCCAATCATAGGTTCACACCAGCTGGTGTACAGCCAGGCTAGCACATTACTTAATTTTAACAATGAATAGTTTGTCAGTTTCTAAGGGCTAGAAATTCATCCCATCAGCTTAAATTATCTGTTTTCCTGATGAACTAAGTAAGCCATAATGGAATCTCAGCAGCTCCTCATCCTTCCTTACAGAAGAGATGATTTCAGCAGGGTTCAAAGCTTGAGCTCTCCATGCAGGTAGGAGATCAGCATAATGCAGACCGGCAAAGAGTTAATGCCCAAGGGCAGGATTGCAATTATACCAATCTTTTATGAAGCTTATCCCTTCTTCTAGTTAATAGACAATACCAGGTTTTTTTTTTTTGTCAAAATGTTATTAAGCTTTCTGTTTTGGACTGTGGTGAGAAAGAAGGGAAATAATGATAAAGCAAAGAGTAGAAAATACAAAGAGCAGGGATTTGTGTATTTAGTTAGGAAATAGCATTTATTTATTTTAAATAAATTACAGGCCATCCAACTCCAAAGTTATAGTTTACATCGAAAAGCAACCAACAGAGAGAAATCTCCATGTGTCCAGACAAACACACTCCCTCGAACAGGAAACATAATCAACAAGGCTCTGCAATCTCTGGTGGAATGTTGCACACAACCAGGCAGTCTGCAGATTTCTTATCTCCTCATGGTTTGGGCAAATCCCAAAGAATGGAAACCCCTTTCATGGAGTTTTTACAAAACAGGAAACATTGACAGCCGTGGAGACTGCAGAATGATTGAGAAATGCATGCCAGAATAAGAGCAAAACTTATGAATGGAGGCAAATACATATGTGTCCCAGGATAATGTTGCAGAATCCAATCTGGGTCGGTCACTGGGACCAGAGCTTTAGTCCTCTGAGCTTTTGGACTTGTGTTGGTGTCCTGAGGATGGGCTCCAGCACGAGTCTGAAAGCTCAGAATATTAAACCTCTGGTCTGACCCAGATTGGATCCTGCAAAAGCATAACTCCTTCCCTTTCCTTGTGACAATAAAACAAGCATGAGAACATACCATAAAAACGTTAAAGCACCTTAAGAATAAGGACGAAAAACAGCAGAAACATAGAGGAAAAACATTAGGTATAACAATTTATCTTAATATCTTTGAATGTATCAAGGCAGAAGTAAATGCAGCTTTTCAGCTAAATTTTGCATTTTCAAATTTTGGATTTGGGTTTGCATTACATTACTTCTGTGAGGGAAATGTTAGTAGTACAAATTATCTGAGATAAATAAGGCTACATAAATTATCATAAAAAAGGCAGTTGTATATTATTCAGCAGACAGATTCCAGTAGAACCATAGGCAGTCCTCGCTGAATGACCTTAATTGGGAAGGGCAACTCCATCACTAAATGACATGGTTGGTAAGCAAGACATTATGTGACTGCAATTAGCAATTTTGCTAAAATACTGCTAAAATTGACTGTGCTTGTCAAAAGCTGGCTGTGAAGCTTGCAAATGATTGTCACATGACCTTGAGATGTTGCAACAGTCTTTTGTGCGTGCTGGTTGCAAACCACCCAGATTATGAGAACATGACCATGGGGGTCCTGCAACAGTCATACGTCTGTAAACTGGTCATTAAGTTACTTTTTCAGTGGTAACTTTAAATGGTTGTTAACCAAGGACTACTTCTAGACTTTATTGTGACTGAAAGCCCAATTATTCCAGCTGGCAGGGTCCAGGAGAAGAGCTTTCTCTCTCCTATTTAACAACCATTTACTAAAGTTACCACTGAAAAAATAACTTTCTCTGCTGTTGCTTCTGCACTTTGGAACATCTTACCCCCACCCCATGTGAGGTTGGCCCCAACCCTCTTATTCTTTCATAAGGGCCTAAAGACCTGGCTCTGACAATTAGCTTGGAGTCCCAGCGGGGAATAGCACAGTGGAGGTGGTTAATCAAATAACAACAGATCCTACCTCCCCACCACCACCAACTCCCCTCTTCGACATGTGTCCTTAGGTTTTAATGCTAAGATGGAGGGCCAATAAATTTTATAAGTAAATAAATAAATAAGTCATAGGAAGTGGGCCCAGAGAAGGAAATGGCAAGAGCTGCTACAGAAGATGATATAGAGAATCCAGTAAATTGTTGTGGCAATCTCATTGTTTGGTTTACTTTTAAGTTTGCGTCCTGGTGAACTATAACACAACACCTCAAGTATTATTTGTCTAGCATATTTTAACCCAAATTGAATTTTTTAAGAACATTATTTTGATAATGCTAAAAAATAGTCCATTTACTTTAATTTGCAGTCATTTTTTGCCTACTGGTATGCTTCAGGTGTATGGACTTCAGCACCCAGAATTCTCAACAGTGGCTCCATTGCCTGGAGAATTCTGGGAGATGAATCCTGTAGAACTGAATGGTATCCAGACTGGTATATATATAACATGCCCAGTTACGTTCCATTAATATATAAAGTATATACTTGTATATTTAAAAAGTCAGTGTCTCTGACAGTTTAGCTAATTAAAATTCAATTTTGAGGAACTTCTTTTTCCAACTAATATTCTATTACTTTCAGGAGGGAGAATTGTAGAAAGAACTTACCAGAAGAAAAACTGTTCACTGTATCTTTGCCATCTTTCAATTACTATTAATTTTGAAATATTTGTCCTTTCATATTAGCTTTCATATTCTTACGAGTGAATCAAATTACAGCAGTGTGAGTTGAATTTCCACATGGTATCATCACCAGTGATCTAAAACATGTTCCCAGCATTGCAAAGGCATCCTTTGAACATGCACAATATATTTGATGATCACTGTATAATCATTTTTGCTTTTCAAGTAACTCAAATACTCCTGTGGGATCTTCTAGTATCTTACCCACAGGAAAAAGAGAAGTTTCTCTGTCTGTTCCAGTATTGTAAAAGGTAGAATATTACTATCTCCCCCAATTTCAGTAGATAAACCATAATTTGTCAAAATCCTACATTCCTCCTCCTTTTTCCTTGAAAGATTCTACTTTTCTCTTGCCCAAATATATTTCTTAATTTTTTTATTTTTTTAAAAAAATAGAAGCAGGTTTATGTAGCAAATTCTACTTGTTGAATTCAACTTATTGGAAAGCACCATAGTTGCCAATATGAAAACATAACTGGGGATGAAGACAGGAGAGGAGAGGAGAGAGGGGAGAGTGGGGGTGGGGGAAGGGGACAGGATACTCCAAATAGAAGAAAAAGAATGATCTTTTTCATTTTCTGTAGCCCTGCCTCTGTAATATTTTGTATCTCACCTCCAGCAGCATAAGATAATATGTGAAGTACTTTTGCTACTTTCATTAAAATATGTGGTTACTTTTCTTGGCTAAAACCAACAACTGATTCTCCTAATGCATCAAATTACTCTATTTGACACAGTATTCATTCGCATCTCTATTTTATTTTTGGCACTGTGTTTCTTGTGATGGGACTAAGTGCTGCTTGACTATTATTGGCCCAACAGTACACATCTAGACAAAAGTACGTGTGAGTAATTCTGCCAGTTTCAATTTCACTCAATTTTAATCCATTCCATTCCATTTCTAGACCAACTTGCCATTAACATTTTTTTTAAAAAAAGGGAAAGATGCTCACAAAACTGCAGATATTTTTACGTGCATTTCATTTAATGCATACATACATTTTTCCTAACACATCCAATTTTCCAATTTATATTCCTTAATGGAAAGTATTTTTGCATACACATTTTACAAGTAGGTATACAAGTGCACTTTTCTCTCATACGTGTCTTTTGGCATTTGTTTTACCTACTGTACCAAATTTAAAGGTTCCTTTCACATATTGAAAGGTTAATTAGGTAAACTTGGCTTAACCAAGATCCATATATCGACAGAAGCCCTGTCAGATTTATACTGAATCAAATAATTGTTTAGTCCAATAAAAGACAGTGAAATGATTGCATATTTAGTTATGCTGTACCTCACTAATTTATCTTTGAATTATGGTAGCAGTAGGTGGTGTGTTCCTCCTCCAGATATTACTGAACTGCTATTCTCAGCAGATCCAGTTAAGAAGAAGGCTACTCGCAATTACAGTTTAGCTCCATCTGGAGCACCATCTGTTACTTATCCTTCCTGTGGACCACACAAACACACCTGTAATTAGGGACAGGCAAGCCAGATCACCTGGAATTCATTCCATCCTCTTTCCTCATTATTGGGAAGGAGGAAGAAGTGTTAATTCAAAAGTATATACATATTTAAATTTTATTTTATATACACATGTGAACCAGGTGATTTGCTCCTCTGACTATATAGAGCAGGGGTGTCAAACTCACAGCCCACGGGCCGGATGCATCATGCACTGGCCACGCCCACATCTGGTTTAGCAAAGGGAGGGAAAGTCGCGATATATCACATGATGACAATGTGACGCCGTGAGTTTGATACCCCTGATGTACAGTTACATGGTCAGAGGAGTAACTTACACAGTGCAAAAAACGGCTGTGTCTTCTATTTCTAGCAGAGTTGTCCTAAATGTCCTTATCTAACCAAATGTTTTTCTAAAGGAAGAAAAAGCAACTAAACTCCAGCAGATAATAAAATACTTTCAACTTCCTTTAAGAAAGAACAAATCAGATATTTCAAAAAATTGTGCTATCCATCAGCAGACTGGCTGTCAGATTGTGTGTACTCTTCACTAGACAAGCTATCATAATACATGAATGTGTGTTATCCATATAACAAAAGCAGAAATGTCGATGGATAGCCCAATAGTGATAATAGAAGCTTCCTTGATAATCGGATTAAAACTGGAGCATTGACTAGGATAGAATTTGTTCATACATTATCCAGCAAATACATAATGTTAAATGAGAGACTGCTATATATCCAAGCTGATAAAATCCAAAGCGAGTTTGCAATTATTTTGATTTTTAAAGCAAAAAAATACATTGTTCATAATAATTAATTCAAACTACTTTTAATGGATTCTGGAGTATCCATGCAGGTTACAAAGTTATAAATTAGCTATATAATTACCATGACAAATTTATTGCACAAATTAGGATAAAGGCGTGGGAAGTCTTTAATCATAGAGTCACAAAGTTTGAAAGAGGTATAGGAGTATAGCCCCTCCTCAGTCCATGAATCCCAATGAAAGTATTCCCGACAGGAGACCATCTAATCTAGCCTCTGCTTGAACATTTCCAGAAAACAGGAATTTATATAATCTTTCTCAATTATGTAATCTTAGCATTTTGTAATAATTGCAATTTTGAACCTTCAAGGCAATCTTGGCTCCTAGCAATTACTGGGAAAAGTCTCTGCAGTTTTGTAAAATTCAGAAGGGATTTAACATCCTAGGGCTGAAGGGCCCAAGATCATCCAACTACCTAAGGCAAGAATAGAACTCATGGCCTGCCAGTTTCTAGCCTAGAGCTTTACTATACCAGACTGGCTCTCTGTAATTTTTTTTTTATTTTTAATTTTTTTTTTTTAGCCTACTTATGCCAGTAGAGGTCATTGCTTGGAGTATACCATTAACCAAGTAGCTACGACTGCCTTTAAGCTCTGTTTCGTTCCAGATGTGTTGGGACCAAGTCGGTAAGACTAATTGACAATATCATTAGATGGACATTCCTTATTCCATTAAATATTGGCTTGAGCACAGATGGATAAGGTGTTATTATCGGCATATTGCAGTTTAATTACCATTAGGCCTAAAGGCATCGGACACTGTACAACATTTATTTTAAATAAACATTTCTTTACAGCTATGTTTGATGCAAACCATCTGGGGAAGCTTAAATATTCTGTGTGGCTATTCATACAAGTTCATCCCATTTTTGCCATTCATAAATGCAATTAATTTGCTGAGCAGTTCTGCCCAATTAAGCAATAAAGGTAAGGTTTAGGTCCAAGATTTTAGATTGGATTGATGGAGCTCTGAAGCCCACAATCAGGGTGTTAAGAGGTAGATCACAGGTTAAGACAGGCCCAGAAATATAATATTCTAGAAATATCAGAAAACAATGAAATCTAACAATGAAGTCTAAAGCTTTGATAGGCACATCAGATTTAAGGATTGGCTATTTATTGATGTTCTAAGTGTCAGAAAGTATGTACACACATGCACGCACACATACACAAACACACAGACACACACACACTTTTCATAACATGGTGATCTACCTAACATGTAGGTAGACTAGACAGATTTTTAACGCAATCCCTTCCCTTCATTGACAGCCAGTTTGGTGTTGTGGTTAAGGCATCAGGCTAGAAATGAAATTGTGAATTCTTATTCCACCTTAGGCACAAAGTGAGCTGTGTGTCTTTGGGTCATTTATTTTCTCTCTCAGCCCTAGGAATAAGGCAATTGCAAACCATTTTTGAAAAATACTGCCAAAAAAAACCCCCGCATGGAGCAATCACCAGGAGTCAAAACTGACTTTAAAAGCACACTTTTTTTTTAAACTCTGCCACACAGAGCTGATTTTGAACCAGCTGATTGGCACACTGGTATCGGCAACCAGTCTCTGAACCTGGCAGCTAACCTGTCTTTGGGCAAATCCATCCTGCCACTGATATTCAGAAGTGAAGCTGCAACCCTTATATATGGCCTATAACAAACCAGAAGCCACTGAAAATCTATTGAATATCTCTAGTACCTGATTGGGTTCTTAGTACCCCAGTAAATTCCTTTTATTTACAATTTGCCTTTGAAGAGTTCACTCTGTTGAATTGAAGCATCTCTTGGACATTTGGAAAGATCCTAGTTCTTAACTGAGTATTTTCTGGCTTTAACAAAGTATTTTCAGTGGCTTTAACCATTGTTTCTGACAGTACGTGAAGGTCCGGAATGGTATAGGGTCTCTTGCTTAAAATGGGTGTTGGATTAGAAGACCTCCAAGGTTCCGTCCAATTTGGTGATACTGTTACTGTTACATATGTGTAAATCAGGGCTCTGCTCATATCTGACATGTGCACCAAAGCACGGAACCACTTTCAACTTTGTTCATTTCAGTTTTGTGAGACACTAGTTGAAACCGTTGCGGGAAAAAGTAGGCACCTACATCTTAACAAGAAAGGAACTATAAACAAATTATACTGCACCTTTCTATAAAGCAGCTGTTAGTTTATTCTTCTGCAGCAGTTTCTAAAATTAATAAAAAATTGATTAAAACCATTTGTGGTCTATTTCCTATATAGATTCCTGGAGATACTTTAGCTGCAAATTTTTATATGCTTTACAAATGGAGTAAATATAATACTCAAAATAGACAATTTTAATAGTAAATTCATTAGAAGTTTACATATTCCATTTTTTAAAGCAACTTGAATTTTTGTCAAATACTCAGGTTATCTATTAACAAAAAATTAGAAGAGATGGTTTAGGCCACTGAGGTCAACTTTCCACACTGAAGTTAAAATATCAAATACTAATATTACATTTAATCTCTAAATATATATTGTACTTTTTGTTTTATGACACTGTAATCCTTTTTCTTGGGGTAGAGTCAGGGTGATTTAATGGAGCTGAGTGTTTACTGGCCGGATGCCCTTCCTGATGCCTATGCAGAGTATGCAGCAGATATTTCCTCTTTGCACCCTGTTGGAGAAACATCTGTGGCTGCCTAGGATTGATTGCACCACTCACAAATATATATTGTACTATAAACATGCAAAAATGTTCCCAAAGATATCTGATACAAGCCATGACATCATATATGCTATGTCACTGGAGAAATAATGCAAATTATGTATTTCTGACATTTGTGTGAGGACATCAGGATGTACATAGTATCAGTTAACACACACAGCCTTGTTACATTTTCTGTATGCTCATGAATCCAGAAATTTGATTCATGAATCCAATTTTCCAAAATTGTGAAAAAATCTTCTACTGGTTAGACAAAGTAGACTTGATTCTTTTTTCAACAGAAATAGCAATCAGAGAAACCATGGGCCACAATCCAAAAGGGGGAAAAATCCTTTTAAAAATAAAAATGAATGCTCAAACTCAAAACTATAAAATGCTTCACTGGCACTATGTATATGGTTTTTAAATGAGTCTAAACAAATTCATCTAGGGATCAAGATTTAGATATGCTATAGACCTGTGAACCTTGGTACTACATTTGCATTTTCTCATTTAGGGGGGAAAAAGCAGTGGAAAAAGATGTGAAAAACATACTAATATAATTTGTATAGGTACAGCAACAGCATCCTGATTTTCAAGTGATTGGATATTTTACTCATTAGCCTACAGGATCTAGTTAAGATGGAAAGGTGGAGATCTAACACTCTTTCTTTAGAGAGACATAATAATGAGTTCTAGTCTAAATCACTCAATGTTCTAACAGGAATGATGGTTAATGGAGTGTAATTATTTTCTATTACATTAGCCAAACAGTTTTCTGCATTTCTAAATGGGGACAAAAGACACACTGGAGCTATAATATTAGCAGACCTATTTATTTTTACAGGGGCCACAGATGCTCCAACCCAGCAAGAATTGTGTAACAGCTGAAAAATATGCAGTATTAATTGAATGGGCACCTTTCCAAAAAAGCGGCATCTTCTCTTTTCTCAATTATCTATCAAAGGAAAGTAGGAATTGTTTCTTCTGCTTTTTTCTGTTACTACTATTCTTTGTCTTGACAGTTCACCAAAGGATGACTAACTTTAAATATGACCTTCTTGCATATATGTATGCAAGAAGAGGGGAGGAGAGGAGAGAGAGGGAGAGGGAGGGAGGGGAGAGAGGGAGAGGGAGAGGGAGAGAGAGGGGAGAGAGGGGGAGAGAGAGAGACAGAGAGAGACAGAGAGAGGGGGGGAGAGAATATGACTTAATTGAAAGTAGTAACGATTAACCCAAAATGGCACCCTACTTACAATGGGGCATGATATCCCCACTTCACCTGCAGAGGTATTGATTTGATTTTCACTAAGTTCAAATAAAGAGAAGAGAAATTTGATCAAAGTGAGTTATACATTCAATAAACGTCTCTGGTTTCTCTCTGGCTTTGTCCTTTTTCTATTTTTCAGCCCGTATTGTAGCTTCCTTGAAACTAGGCAGCTGTTGCTAACCTAAGATGCCACAAGTAGTCTGGCTACTCCATTTCAGATAAAGCTAATGGAACTCTCCCATTGCAGCCCGTGCTATAGCAACCCATCATCTTTATTATACAAAAAGCCATCAATCAAGCAATCAATCATTTGTTCTCTTCCTCAATAAGGTCAATTAAAAAACAAAGCAAAAGTAAAAAAATATCACTGAGATGGCTGGGTGGATCTTATGGTAGTTAAACTCAGTGGCTGCTGTAACTAGTAACTTGATTACTAAAGGAGGACAGTGGTAAATGCAATTATGAAATACTGAAATCTGGATTTATTTGTTTTTTTAAAAGAAAAAGAAGGATGAAATTTTGAACTGCAGGCAGCGTTCAATCAATAGACAGGATTATGGCAATAAAAGCATAGGGAATGGGGGTTGTTTTCTTAGGGAATGACCCCTTTCTTCAGTTAGACCCTTCTCTGGATCACAAAGTTATAAAAACAACCATGGATTAAAAAAAAAGCTAGCCTGCAGTTTCAAATTTTATACACCCTGAATTCTCCTGTTCATCTTTTCAGCTGCTCCGACATCTGGGAACAAGCCCTGCCAAGGATCCTTCATAATCAGTTCTTATCATGCCATTTATTTCCCAGCTTGAGTCGAGTAAGCAAGATTAAATCCGTTCTCTCCTTTCAGCAACTCTGAAGGCAGCAGCAAGATTTCATTCAGACTCTATTTCTCAGTGAACTGAGCGGTTTCAATCTCCCAGAGTAATGTGTAGATCAAAACATTCATCTCTCAAAAGGTGTACATCCCTGAATTTTGTGATGTAACCCCTGGCTTGAAACTGCATTTTGAAACACGTAATTTTGGATAAAATATATTTGGCAATGCAACTTTTTGGATATATTGTTAACATGGGAGCATTTTTGTTTAATATGTTTGTGCAAACTATTTGGAGGAGTGTTTTGCAAAGCATTTTGGTTGAGTGAAGCATCTCTCCCTCAAAGCATTAAGGATCAGCTAAATCAGCCCTATGCAATGTACAGGAAACCCAGGTAGGCCATCCTCAAGAGATGGAGAACCCACAAGTTTCATAATTAAGCTGTTTCACTATTATACAGATCAATGGTGGGTTTCAATTTTTTTTACCACCGGTTCTGTGGGTGTGGCTTGGTGGGCATGGCTTGGGCATGGCAAGGGAAGGATACTGTAAAATCTCCATTTCGTCCCCACTCCTGGGAAGGATACTGTAAAATCTCCATTCCCTCCCCAATCTAGGGGAAGGATACTGCAAAATCCCCATTCCCTCCCGATCAGCTGGGACTTGGGAGGCAGAGAATAGATGGGGGTGGGGCCAGTCAAAATCTTTACTACCGGTTCTCTGAACTACTCAACAGTCTTTCCCACCACCTCCCAGAGGCCATCTGGAGGCCGGAAACAGCCCGTTTCCTGACTTCCAGTGGGCCCAGAAGGCCCAAAAATCTACTGGCCGGCGCGTTCATGCGCACTGGAGCTGAGCTAGGGCAACACTCGCGTGCCCACAGATATGGTTCCACATGCCACCTGTGGCACGCGTGCCATAGGTTCGCCATCACGGCCATAGGGCATGTCCTGTAATCCCTGTATCATCTTTGTGGGCTTCTTTTAGACCTGTTCCAGCCCAGTAATATCCTGAAACTGGGGTATAGTTTCCCAGTTTGCCTATAGTTAACTATAGTTTCCCAATAGTCCCCAATTATACACAGTCCTCTATTATAGTTTTATTAGTTGAGACTTTATTTCATGCATTTTTGATATCGTTCTTCTGCTAATGCAGCCCAGAATCACATTTACCTTTCTAGCAACTGTCTCACCTGACTGACTGAAACCTTTCAGGGACATGGCTGCTCAGCACTTCCAAGGGTACACCTCACACTTCTTTAAATGTTCTGCACAATACAGCTTCATGCTTTCCCTTTGGGAATAAATATATTCACAAACAACTCTCAGTTACACTACTTCTCAGATGATGGCACTGTAGTTCTATTCCTTGAAAGTCTCTCCATAGACAAAGTCCCACATGGGATGATATAATTAAAAGACAGCTAATCAAACCATATCAGGGAAGATAATCCTTCCAGAAATCAACATGTTCAGCATATATTTTCATATAAGGAATTGTGTGGAAAATATATTCTGACAGAAAGGATTCATTTCAGGGAAGAGGAAATATTTCATTCCAATTATATTTGCATACATTACAATTCTCATCCATCAAATTGTTTCCTTTGTGGTGCAAGAAAAAAGGACAGATCACCTGGTGTCCTATTTTCCTTTCTTTTTTTCTTTTTCTTCTTCTTCCATTTAAGTCAAATCTATTAACTTATTACTTTCTTGCAGTCTATGCCAGAGTTCACTTGTAAATGCTTTTATACTCCTCTAATAACTATAGAAGGATCTTTTGATCTGAGAATTAAAAAGCATTTCTAAAGTCATCACGGACTTCTTATGATTAGAGACAATGTACATGCATATATATTTCAGAAATGTATTAGGGATGGCCCATTCCTTGCTATATGTAGCTGATTAGAAGGAAGGTGTGTTTTTTTAAAAAAAATTGTGCATATATAATTTAGTACAATGGTTGCACAGTGACCAAGTTTTAAACCATAGCTAAGAAAATTACATGCACAGTTAATGTGTTCAGTAATTTTAGGCTCGTTTTCTGCTCTAAAATAGTTTAGAGCTCTTCTTGTCTTTTTATAGATTTATAACTTTTTAAAAACACCATAATTGGCCTCGGTTAGTTCAGTATAAACATTTCCAATATAGTATTTCAGGATACTCGGTGTGTATGTGCTTGAAATTGTGAATAGCTACTATATATGCTATGCATGTTTAAAGAAAAGGAAGCAAGGAGAACCAAGTTTAGATTATTAAAATTATTTATTTACTACATCAATATCCTGTATTTCCTACAAGAATTTCAAGACAATGTAACATCTCCCATTTTCTAATTAAATCTTATATATTGCATCATAGTAGGCCACCCAGATTGTCCCTCAAAGTTTCATGGCTGACAGATTTCGAGCCAATGTTTTCAATCCTCATTTTTCATTCTAATCAGAGCACTACCAAAGGAACAAAAACTGTGATGTAAAAATGACCAAGATTGCATTGTAACATCATGGTAAATCCTTGACCTTTGAGTCTTGCAACTCAACCTCAGACACAAGTCATGTAGTTTTGTCCCAACATTGTGATACACAGTACATAATTTAGCCCCACAACGCAAGTGGGCATTTACATGAGCCACACTGTTTTTTAGAGATGAAATCATGAGAGGGGCAGGAGAGAGAAAAACAGAGATGAAGATGGAAATCTATGATGAGTCACCAGAGATACTTTTTTAAAAAATGGCAGGATGAACTTCTTTATTTATTTTTTTTTACTTGTTACATGCAGGCTATGTTAAAAATTGATCCTTATCATTGATCCCTCCATGTTTGCAATGACTATAGCTCAAAAACATTTCCTTCCCATTCCCTTCTGTCAAACAAGAAATTACTTTAATTCTAAGACAAAGTCAAATTCATTTTAATTGTATGAGCTCCCAGATTCCTGATTCTTTCCAGATATTATCCAGATTCATGTCCCCCCAAATTCTCTCCCTTTAAATCTTTTCCTGGTAAGGGCAGATGTAGCAAGCAGTTATGGGAAGGTGGAAAGAAGGCCACAGGAGTCCATGAAACATGGCTTCCCCAATGCAAAATCGGATTTGTTTGATTTAAAAGGAGGGCTGGATGGAGGAGACATAGAGGGAAAGTTCAGGCAGTGGATATGGATGGAAAAGGGTACGAATGTGATTGCTTTGCTAATTTGGGTACTGAATAGAATGACTAAGGATTGGGGAAAACTGTCCCACCAAAATGCCAGTTACATCCTCTATAATCATTCAGTTCTTGGAATGATTCCACCTCAACTAATCAAAACATAGAACATAGACAAATAAGGTTCGAAGAGACCTTGGAGATCTTCTAGTCCAATACCCTGCCCAAGGCAGGAAACCCTATACCAGTGATGGCTAACCTTTTTGCTGTCGCGTGCCAAAAATGGGGGGGAGCACGGGAAGTTTGCACATCTGCGTGCCCAGACCCATAATTCAATGCCCCCTGTCCCCCCCACATGCGCGTGTAAACCCCCCTCCCCGCTCCCCACGCTTTTGGCAAGCAATGGTCTGGTAGGCCCGTTTTTCACCCTCCAGAGGCTTTCGAGGAGCCTGGGGAGGGTGAAAACTGCCTTCCCCACCTCCCCAGACGCCCTCCAGAGGCTGGAAATAGCCCATTTCCTGACTTCCAGTGGGCCTGGAAGGGCTGGAAATCAGGTGGCCGGCACGCGCATGCGTGCTGGAGCTAAACTAGGGCAATTCTCACGTGCCCACAGATATGACTCCAGTGCCACCTGTGGCACGCGTGCCATAGGTTCGCCATCACAGCCCTATACCATTCCGGACTTTATTTGGTCTTGATGGGATTGATAGCATGTGATCATAGAAAGAATAACTGAATAGCAAAACAGAATAACAGAGTTGGAAGGAACCCTGGAAGTCTTCTAGTCCACCTCCAGCTCAAGCAGGAGACTCTATATCTTTCTGGACAAATGGCTGTCCAATCTTTTTATTAAAAAACCTCCAGTGATGGAATACCCACAACTTCTGGAGGCAAGCCATTTCATTGGTTAATTGCTCTCACTGTCAGGAAATTTCTCCTTCATTCTAGGTTGGTTCTCTCCTTAATTAACAAATTGATTAACTAACCAATCCTCCTATATAGGAACAAGTAACAGGCTTTCAGTGTTAGTGAAGTCTTTGTTTAGCAATAGGTTCTCCCTCAATTCTTGCCTGAGTCTGTATTTCATTGTCCACCTGTCCTGGCTTCTGTTTCCAAGTTCCGGTTTGCCTTTCATCCTGATTTTATCTATAGTCCTAACTTCAATCTCTGATATCTTGTTCTCAATACATTTCTTCTCATTCACTTTTGGTTCAGCCTAGATGCCTTGAGGTTTCACTTCCATAGTTGGCTGAGTTCCAGTGGTATAGAGGAGGTTAATCAAGCTAAGGAAGAGGTTCATCCCATAATCCCTCTTGAGCACAGTTCAGATAGCTTGGGGTCTTCTCAACCCTATTATATGCACTGAGGCCTTCTCATAACTAATTCATACTCTGAACTGGTTTCCAAAGTCATTATGAAAAGCAAGCAGGAAATGAATGGGTAATCACTGAGCAGAAGTAACAGGTCCCACTTATTTCTGCATCACTGGGAACGCAGTAACTATTTCATTCATTGCTTTGGGCTGATTCTTTTGATGCCAAAATGTAACACTTCTTAGCAAACAAAATATCATAAAGCATTCAATAATCTAGTTAAAGGTATCTAGCCTCTGAAATATGAATGCCTAATAAATGTAGGTAGGATGCAGGGTGGAATCTCAAAAGATAGTCCAAAGGCATATATTTGGAAAACAGATCAACTTTCTAATGCTAAAAAATAGTTTTAGGATATAGCATAAGGAAATCTGCTAGCCTGAAAGAGAGATGAAGGGGAATGTTCCTAATTATTCCCCTGCAACTTGTAAATCATTAATCAATGTAATTATTATAAAAGAGCAAATATGAGATTCCTGAATTTTAATCATGTTCTCATCAGATACTTCAGTCAAATCATTTTAGTCTTTAAATCATTTATTAAGAAATAAATCTCTGGTCCCAATGGAAACAACAGCAGAATCCTCTCATGGTTCATGAGCTGATTTTTTTTTCCTGTGGATAATATTTTATGCAAAAAAAGCCCTGTTCCACAAATAATACATTTAATATAGTTGTATTAATTTTTGTAATAGATTGATAGCAAAATGCACTCATTAATGCATGGAAATCAGGCTTGTCAGATGTTACATCTTTTCTATCCTGCTCTACGGAGTAGAGAGTTGGTCTCTGACAGAAAACCACTTGAAGAAACTAGAAGCATTTGAAATGTGGATTTACAGATGGCTGTTACGTATAAGATGGGTTAACAAAATCACAAATGAGGAGGTGATAAGCCGCCTGGGAAAGCAAAGGGAAATAATCAAAGCCATTAAAAAGCCAAAGTTAGAGTATTTTGGACATGTGACCTAAGGCACTCAAAACCTAAGGCACTGGTTTGGACAAAACTCAACAGCACTTTTTCATACAGCTGTTGACAAAAATAGGATTGCCAACATGATTGCCAACGTCCGATGACGGACTTGGCACAACAAGAAGAAGAAGAATGCATGGAAAAGTTCCAACAGAAAAGAATATCTGTAGCTCAGGATTGAACTGTGGAATCCTTGGTGGAATCTCTGAACTAGGTTGTTTGCTTGCAGATATTTCTTTACTAGAAAAATCTCAACCCTAGTTTCAAATGGGAAATTATGAACATCCTAAACCAAACTAAATCCAAGAATTTGGCTTTCAGAGAAATCAGCCATTAATAGACACACAGAACCAGACACACATCATTCAAAAGAGACAATTAAAAGAAACAATTAAAAGGGACAAGAGACAATTAAAAGGGAACCAAAGAAAAATTCAGAACCCATGTTCTCCAGCAGCCAAAACCTAGATAAGCAGGGATTAACACCAGTCAAACAATCAAGCATGAAACAATGCCCTAATCAAGGAACTACAAAGGAGAACAACACACTCTCATCAACATTAGCAAGGAAAGCCCCTCTATACAAACTCCATACTCCATACTCACTAGCCCTGATGATGTTATCTAGTTTGGTATGAAATGTCTGTAAATAAACAATCAGATTCAGGATACATCAAGGACTTCATGTGGAAAAGTTTCAAAAACATCCATTTATATTTCATCTACTTTTTTAGGTTACAGATGGTCATGTTTTGAACATCTGTAAAAAAAAAAGAAAACTTACACATTTGATTGATATGTCTCTGTTTATGCCATTTATATCCTGATCTTCATTTATTTTATTTATAATACCCAGGAAAGCTAAAACTAGCTATTTTGGGTATGACACCATGTGGTGCACTGTCCAACACTGCTTGTCATGGTTGTCACATGGGATTCATCCCGTGAGAGAAGAGGATCATGAAACATGCCAAGGCAGTTGATCTGTTTTGTATAGGAACACAAAATCCCATCAGAAAATGGCTGCAGCCCAGTTCCTGAGCTGATTTTCTTTTGACCAAGAACACCCCCATCATCTTGCAGTGTAATTTTAATGCGTTCTCATTCAATCAAAAATTACACTCTGTTGCCAACATTTTAATAAATGTTTTTCAATGCTATAGATGTTAGCAAATTTGGCTTGAAAAACATTATTAGAACATAATTATGGAGCTTTTGAAACTCAGGGCAAGTTCATTCAATCAACCACTCTCACTCATTCTTGATATTCATTCTATGAAGCCGTGTAAAGGGTAGGTAACTATGAATTGTTAGATGACTGTTAGCTACTTTACATGGAATTAATTTCCCAATGAAAAATACTTATTTTATTTATTTTTTATTTTTATTTGATTTATATGCCGCCCTTCTCCGGAGACTCAGGGCGGCTTACAGTGCGTTAAGCAATAGCCTTCATACTTTTGTATATTTATACAAAGTCAGCTTATTGCCCCCACAATCTGGGTCCTCATTTTACCCACCTTAGAAAGGATGGAAGGCTGAGTCAACCTTGAGCCTGGTGGGATTCGAACTTGCAGTAATTGCAAGCAGCAGATGTTAATAGATGTTAATAACAGGGTGCTTTAAACCACTGTACTACAGGCTCTGTAATACATCCATTCACAGATAGAGTTTTCTTATCATTAACCCTTAGCACACCATCATGCTTATTTCTTATTACATGGCAATTTAGTTGAACTGCCCCTTGGCTTGGAAGAAAACTTTACATTTATATTAAACTGACTTGTACTTCAAAAATTACCTGTCCCCTTGAGCTATATATGCTGCAAAATCAGGCTGGCAAAACCTTGAGGAAGGTAGAATGGACTTGACCCTGAGGACCAAAGACATGGAGTCATATTGTATGTCAAATCCCATGAGCCTAGCAAATTCAGAAAACAAGAATCATTTGGATTTCCAGAAAGATCTTGATTGCCTAGTAAGGCAATGTACAGAATTTTTAAAGGTCCCCAAAGTAATTGCCGAGCTCAATTTACACCTAGAGTAAAACAAAGGTAGAGTTACTCTGAGTCTGTTTCTCATGCTTCCTTGGATTCAAGAATCTTTTTCTGCAATACTGGTTTCCTGCTTGAATTGTTGTACGGAGGGCTCTGTGTTCCCAAGGTTAGTTGGATATTTCATTACACTGTCCCTGTTTCCCCAACATATAACATGAATCTGCCAGATACACTTAGATATATCCACAAGAGAAAGCAAGCAAAGGCTCAGAACTTTCACTTCTATAGAATAATTCTATTATGCACTGAATAATCACTGGATTCCTGGAAATATATGACTCACCAAAAGTGGTGCCACTATTTTCTAAAATAAACTAGTTGCCCTTCCCATTTTTCCCCTTACAATACCAGGTCCTCTTGAACTTCCTGAAACTATGGAGACAAAAGGTGCTCTTTTTGGATGTTTGTATGAAATTTCAATCAGAATAAAGCTGGAAGGGGCCTTGGAGGTCTTCTAGTCCTATTCCCTGCTCAAGGGACCCTATACCATTTCAGACAAGTGACTGTCCAGTCTCTTCTTAAAAACCTCCAGTAATAAAGCACCCACAACCTCTGAAGGCAAGTTAGTTGTCCTCACTGTTAGCATGTTTCTCCTTAATTCCAGGTTACTCCTCTCCTTTATTAGTTTCCATCCATTGTTTCTTGTTTTGTGTCTTTGGGGGGGAGGGAATAGGAGAACATGCTCAATTCAAGATTGTCCTCTGTTGAAATAAATCTAGTATTTTTGCACATTTCGCACATAAGATAGCACTGGAAGCAATTACTTCTACTGGTGACCAATTCTCACCAGTTGCCATTCCGCCTCCCCCCGCCCCCCCCCCCACACACACACATGAAAGAGCCTATATGGAACAGTACCACGCATCATCTTTCAATTTTCCTTTCATGGATACTCTAAGTAATGTTGTTTTCCCCAACAGAGATATTAGTCCCAAAGGATACAGAAACATGTCAGAGCAGGAAGAAGTCAGAGACAACTGGAGCTGTAAGATAGATGGCAGGATAAATGTGCTATGTCTTCATTGCAGGAAGAGTAAAACTGAAATAGAGTAGCTAAAACATCTCCTGGTGAAAGCCTGATTTGGAGAGAAAACAAAGACAGATAGCACATTATACGGCTGATTGCAATTGGCCAAAACATTAGGAGACAATTGGCTTGGATATTGGACAGCTCTGTCTTGGGACAGGATACCCATTTAAATGGGCAGCAGTTCTATCCTTGTTACTGGATTTTGAATTTTGATATCCTGATTGAGTCTGATGCCTACCTTTCCTTAATTTTTGGAGGAATGTTGTTCCCTTTTGTGTAGAAATGCTATTTACAATAAAAACACCAGCTACAAGGTCCACTCAGGAAACAAGGTACCCAAAGTTGCCTTATATCTTCACTGCACTCCCAGCATCCATCTTGACCTAATATTTACAATTGTTATTTTTCTGGGCAAAGCAGATTGCATCATAGATTCCTGGTGGCAAGACACTTTAGAATGAATTGGAAATATAATGAATACAATTTATTATGTAAAATTAAAAAGTTGAGGTTTGACGTTATTATTTTATTCTACCACATCAAAGGAAATTGGAAGTCAATGCCTTTTTTTTCTTTTTCCCCTTGTCCCCACACTTTTCCCTTCCCTTTTCCCTCCCCTAACTTCCCTGCTATTTTTTTTTTATTTCTTTATATTATACTATTAATACATAAATAAATAAAAACTTTGGTTAGGAGAAATAAGCCAGTTGGTCTACCCAGTGGTGGGCTGCTGCTGGTTCAGACCAGTTCAGACTAACCGGTAGTTCCAACCAGCGGCTGGGCCCGCCCACCCACCCTGGCGCTATCACGTCCTATATAATCGCCAGTTTTTCAATGCCGTGCATATGTGTGGAAGGCGCACGTGCTAGTGAAGCGAGTGTTCGTGCATGCACACTCACATTTTTGGTTCCGGGAAAACCGGTTGTTACGGTATGTTATGCCCAACTCTGGGTCTACTCTAACTCTAACCCTAACTCTGCATTTGAGGGGCAAAGTTGAATATATATACATTATATAAAAGAAGTTAGCAAGATCCTAGACAAAAAGATTTGGAAATTTTCCAATATTTGGTCACTTTCACTTTTGCAAAATATTTTCTTATAGTAAGGCAGGATAAGAAAGAGAGGAAGCCTTCATATAGATATTATAGGCACTGAGATCCTCTGTGTGTATGTGATGTGTGTGTACATGCATGCTTGTGTGTATTGTGCATTGTGTATTCATACAATATGCACAAGCATATATGTGCAAACACAGACACACTCACACACCATGCCTGTACACATGTATCTTTTCCTTTTCAGAGTATCCAACCTATATTTTAATAATGTGCAAAAATATACCATGATGTCAGCTTGTGTTTTTAAAACTTTTGTTCTGCTCCTGAATTCCAGAAGAGCCATTCAGACATTTCTAGTGATCAGATTTGTACAAGAGCATGTGGGTGGCAGGTCTACAAAACAGAAAGGAGACAAATATGAATAGCTGCTCATATTGATGTGTTTTCCACAAAACTATTCATTAAAAGAGAATTACAGCTTGTCTTTATGTGACAAATCTTACAGCAGTTTCAATAGCACTCTGAAGCTTTTTGGTTTTTTGAAATGGAAGAAAACATCATGAAAAATTCACATTTGATACATCGTGTTGGGCAGTCAAGGTCATAGAAAGAGATATGCTAGCAATGAAGAATCTCATCCTTTGTTATTGTAGTATCCGCAAAGGCAGACCGAAAAGTATTAAAACAAAAAGCTAGTCTTCAAGCTAAGAAAATCCAAGAGAAGGCAACAAAATGGAAGTTTTAGCATTGCCTGAACAAGAGATACCAAAAGAAAGGCAGATTAAATCTCTATGATATTTGCCAATATTGTAATATAGATTATAATGGAACGATTTAAAATTCAAAATTAAGACTGCACCTATTTTTTTCCCATTCTGTGAAGCTAAAGAGCAAGTGTCTGATATTTTTTTTGTACTATTTCCCAGGTTCAGAAGCTGATTACAGGGGGAAATTGTGTTCCTTTTTATATTTCAAGCAGACAATCTTGTCTTATTCACAAATACATAGAGAAAATATTCACAGTATTTATCAAGGTTTTCTCTAGAATATCAAACAGAGTCAGTTAGAGTAAACATAGCATCTTCAAAGGCTATCACCACTTCTAGTGATTTGCAGAGATGAGCAAGATTTCCTCATTTTCATTTCAAAAACCCTCACTGTTTCCAAGTCTTGAGGCAGAATCCTTTGGATGCTTTTTTTTTCTTTAGGTGGAGAAAATCTCAGAGAAGTGCAGTTTATAGGGTGGGATCACCAATACTTCTCATCAACCAGGTTGTGACAAGTTGGAAGTGAGAAGGCAGGAGATAGAAGGTGACAAATTTCATAAACAGCAGAAAGCTCTCCTGGACAACAGCCTTTTGCACTGAAGGTTTCACAGCTTCCTTCATCCCACCGTTGACCACAACTGCAATGAGTTGAACTTAGCCTTTTGCCATATTTGAGGCTGACTTATTAAAAGGCTGATTTATTAAAAGACTGACTTTAGTCAGTCACAGCTGGCTTGAATCTCATTTGTTTCAGTGAGCCTAATCTAAATCTAATGATGTCTGGATGCAACCGAGTTTAATCCTCCTAAATACATCAAGAAATTATCATCATTTACTTAACAAAAAACAAATTGTACTTCATAGTATTAAAAAGGCAACTCTCATGCAAGCTCAGAAATGGTACATTTAGTGTAGGGTGAGGAACTGTTAGAAAGAAACAGTCACTCTTGAGTCAGTTTCGAGAATGGAGTTGTTGTTTGTACTTATTCCTGATCAATGAATGAAAATGAATTTAATTAAGAATAACTTGGAGTTCTCAAGGTCCCCAGGCCCAGGAACAATATCAAAACAACATTCATCTTTAATTTGGACTGCTGTTTTCAAAACATACAATTAAGCTTCACAAATTGGAAGGACTGCATAAGATTGGGAAAAGAGTGGGTGAGGTAAAATGGGCAGTTATGAATATAGAACATTAGGAATCAAAGCACAATTTAGATGTACATGTGTTCCACTCAACTCATAAGTCATCTAGAACTTTCTAACTGGTATCGATGCTTTCAATTTTCTCCTTTCAGATTTTGAAAAATTCTGGAGTAGCAATTTGAAGAGGACTTTTTTCAAATTCTATTGCTATTCCCTGAATCTGAATAGAAATGTTAGCACATGGGTATTACTTCCTGGGTACCACATTTCCTTTTATTTTTATTTATTTTTTTAAAAAAAGAAGTAGTCACCTTTCTATAAAGCAATTCTGAGTTTGGTAAGTGACTTTCATTTTATGGCAGATACAGTTCAGTTATAAGAAATGAAATGATTTCACATTTGGAGCCATGGAAAGGGGGGATTTGATGACAGGATAGTGCCATTAGGATGAAATCTGCCTAGTTGAGAAAGATCATAACATTCAGTATATGAAACTCATGTATTTCTGGAATTAAGAGTCAAACTGGACATGTGAACCATTGACATTATTGCTCTTTAACTCATAGGACACAAAGGTTGTGCGTTAATTTACTTCAGGGATTGAGCTTGAGGAAATCTAGCTACAGACCTATAGTCAACATGCTTTGGCTCTTCTCCTGGGATCACTGAGGCCTAGGTCAAGTCCCAACAGGCTCGGCCTTTAGGCTTCTAAGGGAAAACAAAACAGAAAAAAGAGTGCTATGAGTTGGGTTAAGAAATGCTCTTAGTCTGAAGAAAAAATAAGCTGCCTTGAGTTTAACATTTCCGACTCTCTAAAGCTATTTTGTTGTTTTCACCCTTCAATTTGCCTACCTTCCTTTCTCTGTGAGATAATTTTACTTCCATAGTCAACAAGCCTAACGTTACAAAGAGCAGCCCATAATTTCAGAACTGAAAAACCAAAATGAGTTGGGGAATAAAAAAACAAAATGTTGTTTATATTTAAATGCTGGTAATACAGAGAAAGGAAACCACACTGTAATTTAACAATTTGAAATCTGTCACTTTAGAAAGGAGCCAGAATAATTTCCTGCCCAGTTTTAGAAAAGGAGCTGTCATACAGCACATCCATCACTGTTGTTCGAGGAGCAAGTGGTACCTCTGATCTGGCATGCCTGGATAAATTTGCACTTGCCAGTTTCCAATTGGTAGCTGGAGAGTTCCAGTAGTAACAACCAAAGCCTGCCTAAGAAGCCATGTTATCTTGCTGCATTTGTGCATCATGCATAACAGCACCATCTGATGTGTTTGTTACTTTGAATAAAAAGAGGCTCGAGGAATTCAGCCATATTTTGGACATCAGCTGGAACAAGATAGTTTTCTGAAATGAACAACAAAGGAAACAAGCAGTAAAATGGAATAGAGTACTCATCAGTCTAATGTGAAAGATGCCAACGAAGATAGCCAGAATGTATGAAAAGCCATAGACCAAGTTTAGGCTACCTGCACCCGTAATACCACATCAGCCCTCAGTTTAACTTAATGATCAAGGTCTAAATCAGTGGTTCCCAACCTTTTTTTGGCCATGCCCCACCTAAGCATCTCTAAAATCATGATGCTCTCCCCCCCCCCCCGTGACATATAACCCTTACCATTCAAAAAGTGAACTCCTACTCATGTGGAGGAAGCCTAAAAGGCTGTTAACTTGATTTAAACAAGGTTCTAAATTGCCCCCATTAATTGCCCCCAAATTGCCCTCCTGTGGGGCGTGGGCCCCACGTTGGGAACCACTGGTCTAAATGGTATAAGGCAGTGATGGCATCCCGTGCCAAAAATGGGGGGAGAGCGGGGGAGTCACACGCATGCGTGCCCATGCCATAATTCTATGTGCCTCACCCTCCGCACATGTGCACGCGACCCCCCCCACTCACCCCGCTTTTGACACATGATGTCAAAAAGAGTAGGCCCTTTTTTCGCTTTCCCCAGGCTCCAGAGGCTTTCTAGGAGCCCGGGGAGGGCGAAAACAGCTTTCCCCACACCCCGGAAGTCCTCTGGAGGCCGGAAACGGCCCGTTTCCCGACTTCCGGTCCCACCAGAAGTTGGAAAACGGGCTGTTTCTGGCCTCCGGTGTGGGGTGGGGAAGGCCGTTTTTGCCCACTCCAGGCTCCTAGAAAGGCTCTGGAGCATGGGGAGAGCAAAGAATGGGTCTCCCTCCCACCCAGAGGCCATCTGGAGGCCAGAAACAGTGTCTTTCCTGACTTCCGGTGGGCCTAAAAGGCCTGAAAATCAGTTGGCCGGTGCACGCATGCACACTGCAGCTCAGCTCGCGTGCCGACCAATATGGCTCTGAGTGCCACCTGTGGCACGTGTGCCATAGGTTCGCCATCATGGGTATAGGGTTTCCTGCTTGAGCAGGGGGTTGGACTAGAAGACCTCCCAAGTCTGTTATTCTGTTATTAAATCTCAAAAAAAAAAAGTTGCATATCTTTGGCAACAGTTATTTGCTAGTCAGTTGCATAGTCAAAGAAATGAGGCAAAGACAACAAAAGGTAGATTGGACATGGTAGCTCCTGTTTGCTTAATTCTCACCCACTATTGTGATGTCAGGAACTAGTCTGGTGTATGGTTAAAGCGCTAGGCTAGAAACTTGGTGACTGCGAGATGTTGTCCTGCTTGGCTAGATTTGGGCCTTGGGCTGGTCACTGTTTCTCAACTCTAGGAAAGAGGTAATGGAAAGCCGTTTCTGCAGTCTTGCTAAGAGAACTGCAAGGACCTATCCAGGCTGTTGCCAGGAGTCAAGACTGATTTGAAGGAACCACCCAAAAAATTAAATAAAAATTGTGATGTCACCCCACACTAACGGAATGAGGCCTTTGACAGGAACATAAGTCTGCCTTTGCCTGCTTCATTTCATGCCACATGAGCTATAAAATTTTTGTTCGGTCTCCTGGTCCTCCTCCATTTCTGCTAATTAGATTTTTGGCAGGAAGAATTTGGAATAGTATCAGTGATGACATTTTACACTGGGGGGAAAAAATCAACCACAAGTTACTACTGGAATCTAGTTTGATCTACTGTAGAATTTGGAGGGAAGCACTGTGTCTTGTGCAGCTGCATTGGAGGATTTTGACAAGGGAAGATACACCTCTTTAATGCCTGCCTGTCACAATCTTCCCTAATCTGATTGATCTAAGAGGTGAATGGACCCTGTGGATGCAAGACACTGGGTCTAATCCCATCCTAATATGTGGCTCTGAAACTTGAGGGAGAATGTTACTACTTAATCATATCATTTTAGTTTGAAGAACAAGGAAAGAAACAGGGAGGAAAAGCTTTTCTTGTTCAATTTGTTTTTACTTGCAAAGGGGCAAAGTCCAAGAAAGTACCACCATAGCCCAAAGGTTGTGGGCAGAAATAAAGTTTGCCATTGGTCTGAGTATTTCCTTGAAGCACTCTTCTACTCTCCTAATTTGTGAACTTTTTTTTTTTCATAAAAGAGAAGAGTCATTGGAAGCATGTGGCATGGCTTTATAGCTACTGAACATATATGCATTTTGTTCCTGCCTGCATCACGGGAGTGCTTCACGTGGATTTTCAGTCACGGGAGTGCTTCACGTGGATCATTCAGTCCTTCAGCATGGATGGAAAGTGTTTCCAGGTTTCCATGGAAACCTAAAGGAACTATTAATGCTGTGAATGGTAGTATTAGCCCTTCAAGGTAGTCCATACAAGAAGCACAACCAGGAGCATCAGCAATACTTTTATTGTAAGGTTGCTTTAAACGGAATAGTGTAAGCCTGAAAATATTTCTCTCCCCCTCCCTTCTTGTCTCTGCAAAACTAGGGAGGGCCCCTTCTGAAATGCTCTCCATGCTTTTTCTTCTACCTATGGACTGAATTATTATTATTATTATTATTATTATTATTATTATTATTATTATTATTTTGTCAACAAGTACAAGGAAACAACAGTATAGACATAGACATGGACACATGACAAAAAAAATTGGCACAAATAAAAGGATATAAATAGGCAAAACATAGCCATAAACACATAGAATATATACATATAAATGGGGACGGTAGGACAGGGACGGTAGGGACCTCTTAAGAAACATGAAAGGTCCACGGTAGACAGTTTAAGATAAAAGGCATGGGGATTAGCGAGACTAACAACAGGATCAGGTAGAGTGTTCCAGACATTTACTACTCTATTGCAGAAGTCATATTTCCTACAATCAAGATTAGAGCGAATTACATCAAGTTTGAATCTATTGATAGCCCTTGTGTTATTATGGTTGAAATTAAAGTACTCATTTACAGGTAAGACTTTTTTGTAAATAATCTTATGAACTAAACATAGATTGGAACGTACACGGCATAGTTCAAAGTTCAAGCCTGGTGATATAGGGAATTTTATTTCAAGCAAAAGATTTGAATACTCTAATTAATTGCCTTTAATTAGTACTTTAATTGCCTCTTACCTGAACATTGTTCAGCGTGCAGATTTTCCTCCTGTAATCCGGGGTCATTCCCACATAACACCACAGATGGGGATGAAAATATCCAGGTGAGAAGTCCAAGGAACTCTTCTCTCCCCCCACCCCCCACCCCCAAAACAACCCTTAACTGTGGAGAGAGACCATCTAGAAATACTCAGGAGCATAACGGCCACCATTGCCGTTCTCTCAAGTTTTCTGCCAGTTCTCATTTGTAAACTTTGGATTTGTTTTATCTCCAATTCCCACTCCAGCAGATTCAGTATACCTAATAAATCTGTGATTGGCCTGCCTGTTCACCATAGCTCTCACTCCCTGTCCAAAGCAGCTAAATGAATAATAAAATTGATTTTCTCCCACCTTAAAAAGAATGGCGCAATCACTGTAATTGAACAGGAGAACTTTAATTCTCACACGGCATATTCTAAAATTGAAGATGAGGGAAAGAAGAACCAGATGAAGCAAGTCTGCACCCTTCTACTTTCCACCAGGTAAAGCAATAGCAGATAAGAGAATGAGAACAAAGAGGAAGAAACAGGCAAGATTGCTGGATTCCCATCTATTCTAAAAAGCAGGTGGGAAGGATCAAAAAAGTAGCAGATCTTATTATTGATCTCATCAGAATGGTGAATAGTATGGCCAATTGGTACTGGGAACACTTGAAAGACCCAGCCCTATCAGATTAAGATTTGCTAAGGAGTAGGTACATACATTCTCACTGAAGAACAATGAAGGGAGGTCAGTATCCTGATGACAGGATTTAGAGTTTTCATAGTTTTATTTCTCTTAATGGCAAAACTGCTTCCATATTCTATGCTGAATTTAATCTGTTGGCAGAATCAATATTGTTCCACTGTAAATTCTCACACCGACTTTCTGCAAGGCTTCGTCTCTTTTTTTAAAAAAATGTACCGTATATATTCAAGTATAAGCCGACCCGAAATAAGCCGACCCACCCAATTTCACCCCCAAAACTGGGAAAACTCATTGACTCGAGTATAAGCCGGGGGTGGGAAATGCAGCGGCTACTGGTAAATTTCAAAATAAAAAAAAACTGGTCAAAAGTGCGAGGACCTGTCAGAAATCACTTTTTTCAGCCCTCTGGGTAGTCCTTTTGTGCATATGGACTACTCAGAGGGCTGAAAAAGTAATTTTTGACTGGTCCTCGCACTTGTGACCAGTCCTCGAACTTACGACTGTCCTCACATTTTACGTTTTTGCCCTATCTTGTCACCATGGTGAAGAGAAGCAGTTGTGAAATGAGTGACATGGTTTTAAGAATGCTGCACGGGCATAAATGTGAGGATGGTCATAAGTGTGAGGACCAGTCAGAAGTGTGAGGACCTGTCAGAAATGACTTTTTTCAGCCCTCTCAGTAGTCCCTAGACACATATATCACATGACCAGCTAGCCATGCCCACCCAGTCACTGACTTGATCTAATTTCAGGCAAGTTGAAGCCTCTGTTAAGAGATACCAGGGCTGGGCAAATTGGCCCTTTTACAACCTGTGGACTTCAACTCCCAGAATTCCTGAGACAGCCAAGCTGGGAGAACCCACTAGCTAGCAGCCAATTACAAGAAGGCTAGCTAGCAGCCAATCAGCAATCAGCTCGCAACTCAAGCTCAGTGCACATGGAATCTCCGGTGCGGATTTCTTTATTTCTTTCTCCCTTTAAGCCCCCCCCCCAGCCTGTTTTTGCTTCCAGGGGGAAGCCTGTTTTTGCTTCCAGGGGGCTGCAGAGAGTCTTGCTAGGCATTTTTTTTCGTGACCTGAATATAAGCCGAGGGGGCGTTTTTCAGCCTGAAAAACGGGCTGAAAAACTCGGCTTATATTCGAGTATATACGGTAAGTGACTGGGAACATTAAATGCCCAACCTGAAAGTGAACCTACGATTTCACCAGAGATAATGTTTGGACAGATCTGAAGCAAACTTCACTAAATTTGGAGTGATCCAGGAGGTGGCCCAGCACTGCATACAAAACAAGTTCCATGAATTGGAGATGTATTGTGTTTATTTTATAGGTAATAGAATGTTCAGATAATAAACAGCAGAATTTCAAACTTGGTGACAATCTGATATTTGAATAACCATATATGTATACATAATACATATACCAAGTGGGTTAGGTTAAATAATAATATTCAAGCTTTCTCTATCTACCTTTTTAATGAACATACTTACAGTTGCTTGCATATTGCATTTTTGCAGCATCTACTAGCCATTAGAACATAACATTGATAAAGAACATTGATGAATAATATAACTGCTGCATTTGGGAGGAACTACCAGCTTTTTGCTGATATTTATCATAAGCAAGCAATCAGATTAGATATCAACAAATTGCCAGTTAATCACATTTGGCAAATCTAAAACATAGAACTTCTGGAAATCTGACTATATACATTATGCATTTGGGGGAAATAAAGATCAATTTATTTTAGAAAATGTCTATCTAAAAAAAAGTAAGATATTATTCTAGTCATCAAACCAGTGGTGGGTTTCAAATTTTTTTACTACCGGTTCTGTGGGCGTGGCTTGGTGGGCATGGCAGGGGAAGGATACTGTAAAATCTCCATTCCCACCCTACTCCAGGGGAAGGATACTGCAAAATCCCCATTCCCTCCCCACTCCAGGGGAAAGTTACTACAAAATCCCCATTTCCTCCTGATCAGCTGGGACTCTGGAGGCAGAGAATAGATGGGGGTGGGGCCAGTCAGGATTTTTACTGCCGGTTCTCCAAACTACTCCAAACTTCTGCTACCGGTTCTCCAGAACTGGTCAGAACCTGCTGAAACCCACCTCTGCATCAAACCCTCAAAGATTCAGTGAAGAACAAAATTACAGCAAAATTATTCCTGGGAATGTTAACTTCTATGTAGGCAATCTGTAGATGGATTTGACAGAATTAGTCCTAGAAATTCAGAGATGTTGATAAGGATAAGGACCGAAACCCAATATTTCTATTGCCAGAATATTGAAACTCCTCCTATTTGGATTTTATCCAGTGGTGGGCTACTGCTGGTTGCAACAACCAGTTCGTCCAGCACCAAAAATGTGAGCGTGCACCCTTCCGTGCATGCGCGTGCCTTCAAAAACACGGCGATGTAGGACAGGATAGTGCCTGGGTGGGTGGGCATGCCCACCCACAGGTCGCAGCTACCAGTTCGCCTGAACTGGCCTGAACTGGCAGCAGCCCATCTCTGATTTTATCCAATCTTTCCTTCAGCAAAATTGCTTTTCATGGGTACTTGCTTCTTCTACCTTCTCTCACAGCCCACCATTTTGGCAAGGACCCGGAATCCTTGAACATATAGCATATTTAAAGGCTGCTGCAAAAAGGAGATGTGGAAGTCACTTCCTAGCATTCTCATTCCTGAGTTTTTGAAATTTGTCTGGAAACTGTAATGTACACAAGCATTGCAGGGTGTTATATCCTAGACCTTAGCATATCTAAGTCTATCAGAATGGGGTTTGGAAAAATATCCCACTCCCAAAGAAAATTGATCCAATTATATGTTCCCCAATTATATGTTCAATGTTTCATGGGTTTCTCTTTACATGTTATTCTGAAACGTTCTGTGTTTGTCTAGAAAATAAATGTGCTTTGTTTTTCCAATTTTGACATATAGCTACTGAAAAAGAAAACAACTCTGAATTTAAAATTACCCTTCCCCTTTAAAAAAAAAAGGAAAACTACACAGGAAAAGCACTTTTATCTGCCTTCTTTGCTATTTTTTTTTCAATTTAAAATTACTTTTCCCGTTTGAGAAGAAAATAGTCATTGTGTTATCTTTAATTGTCTGCTGTGTCGTGCACAAGATTGTTTTTTTAAAAAAAAAAGTTGTTATTTTCCGAACAGATGACATTAGCATACATTTCTGCATGCATGTTAACACTGTCATTTTTCACCCTCCTTAGGGCTGTTACAGCCCTATTTGTGATATATTGTCTATCTTTGTAAAGCCTAATGAAAAATGATGTAAGATGCCCAATCTTTACGTCTCAACAGATTTACTTAAAAGTTTAACTTGATAAGATAGATTCAGGTCTGTTGGTACATTACACATGTTGAGTCTGCCATCTCTGGGTTAACAATAGCTGAAGGGTAATTAATCTATTCCTGGTATCAACATACATTAATGTCTTAGGAGGGCCAGATAGAGAACCTAAGGTATGGTCCAAGTTGAAATTTCCAAACATTTACACTAGACCTAATCTTTTTCAACGTTCATCAGAATCATTTCACTGCAAATTCTTAGAGAATCAGCACATTTGACTGAAATACATAAGTCAGCCAGAGTGTACAGTTAAGATAGCATTTAAATTTGTGAAATAAATCACTAACTGTTGCAAAAAGTTAACATTGAAAAATGTAGGTTACTGACCCTATCTAACCATCTTGCTATATTCAGTGCACCAACCTGAGCTACAAGAGGGAGGTTTTGATTCAAATTTTCAACTCAGAGTGCAGTTCCAGAGCACAATTCCAGAACTGAAATAGCTTAGCTTATCCTTGTTCATTGTTTTTCCCTTTTTATTACTGCTAGATTGATTCAATTCAATCCTTCTCTTGACCAGAAGTACAACTTCCTTCTTTTACCTATCTCAAGTAATATTGTTCTGGAGCCAAATGTTTAATTTATTTGTATACTGCTAATTATGACAGTTTACTAGCAGACAAATCAAAATTTGCAACATTGCAAAGATAAAGCCAGTAATCATAGATACCAGCTGGATATCAGGAACAGTCACATCTCAAACATCCTACCAAAAATTGATATTTTGATGGCTTTTGGGAATGAAGCTGAAGTGAGAGCCAACTGGCACTCTTGGAAGTGGGGAGACTATGACACAAAATGGCTGCCACAATAAAATATTGTTAAAACCCTCATTCATGCCTCATGTATGAGTAACTTTTAACATCCCCATTGAGGACTAATGTTCAGGATGGGCTGGTTCCACAAGCAATAGGAAAAATTTGGTTGCTTTTTCCCCCTTTTCTCCTCACTGTGATATTTTTATTCCTACTTGTTGTTCGTCACTATTCAATCTCTTGGCAAGGACAGTAGAAACAAGCAATGAAATAGTATCTTTCTCTTATCAAACATAATTTCCTTCCCACCATCAGGCAACCTCAAAATGTGCCTGAAAGTGGCCCAGAGGTCTCCCAAAGCAGCTTTTAGGAGGAAATAATTCCTGACTAAATGGAATAAATAAAGGAACTTTACAGTAAACCGTGCCTAATTCTAGTATATGAAGTAGCTAAGTCCAGCTGTATGAAAGCCTATGATAAAAGAGCAAATGACTGCTATTTTAAATCTTGTCCTTTAATTAAAATTAAATTCAGATTGTCTATTACCACCTTTACAGTGAAAACAAACTTAACTTTAAAAAAAAAATAGACAAGAGAATGGTGGAGACATTGCACTGATGGTAAGGATCAGTGGTGGGTTGCCCCTGGTTTGGACCAGTTCTATAGAACTGGTAGTAAAACCGGAGGGAGGCTCCGCCCACTGACCCCGACATCATCAGGACACTTCTATGCATGCGCAGAAGCACATGCACGGCCCCATTGTGAACCGGTAATAAAGGTAAGTAGAACCCACCCCTGATAAGGATGATTGTAGTGACACTGTTACATATCTGAAAACCACAATATCTCCAAAACAAGTCTGGGAGACATTTTTGAACTCAAATAGTCTCTGCATCTGTGCTTCTCAGTGTATGTTTCTCATGAGCTACCTCAATCAATGCGAATTTCCACAAAGGGAATGTTAAAATTATGACAAGCATTTGTTACCAGACAAATATGCTACAGGTATAACCAGACATTGTACATTGTAACTCAGTCTGAGGCCGCTTCATATGATCATAGGTTCAAGACTTTAAAAAGAATGTGAGGTGATGCAGCAACCCTCAGCAAGAGTATTTTCCCTTGTTTTATATTACTAGGCATCATTTGACTTCTTATTTAATAATTAATACTGATGTACCCACAGGCCTCAGTGACCTGTACAAGGTGTTGATTTTGTAGAGCTATTTGGTTTTTAATTTTATTAAAAAGAAAAGACAATACTCTGGAACTAATTCGGAAACCCTGTACAGAGGGGAAAATCTTATTAGATTATCTCTGGCCCAGCAGTCAGGGACACAGAGACATAAAAGGGCTTACATGACACATTTTTATAATGACTTATTGCTTGGTTATCTGAAAAATAGTTCAGAGTTATAATTAGCCAGGCGTTTCACTGCTTTAAGAGGCAAAGATTCTTATCAGTCATACACCTGAACATTTGCATTTTAATGGGCCAAAGATGTATATCAGCAATAGCACTGACTAATGCTCTCTTATCTCTGGCAATAATGCAAAAATATAGCAGAGGATGGTAACCTATCTGCTGTGCCTCCAGTCGGATCAATAAAGGACAGACGCTGGGCAAAACAAGGCAGACCTAAATGTCATTGTATCGACATGTTTACAAATAACATTACAATGCTTTGGCTGCAGGTTAAGGCCAAAACATATTGATGTTCTGAATCTGCAAAAGGTTTGGTTAATTATAGTAGATTATGTGTTCAATTTTTTCTATGCAAAAGAAAGAAAGAAAGAAAGAAAGAAAGAAAGAAAGAAAGAAAGAAAGAAAGAAAGGAAGGAAGGAAGGAAGGAAGGAAAGAAAGAAAGAGGGAGGGAGGGAGGGAGGGAGGGAGGGAAGGAAGGAAGGAAGGAAGGAAGGAAGGAAGGAAGGAAGGAAGGAAGGAAGGAAGGAAGGAAGGAAGGAAGGAAGGAAATTGTTTAAAAAATTAAATCTACTAGATTGAAATTCAGCACTGTCCAGATTTCATATTATTTCATGAAGAATAAACAGTATAAAAGAAATATCTATAAAAAGAGTATATCTATTTACTAATCTATTGAGTATTTCATTGGGAGCTTTCATTAAACAGAAGATTTAAAATCTAGAAGTAGCTGAGATCTCCATCATTCATTCCACAATAAACTTTAATCTGGCATGGAATTTCTTCATATCTGACCTGGCTATTACACTGATACTGATTACCAGCCGCCGTAAAATCATTTACCAAGCAATCCAAATCTTAGAGAGTTTTGACATCAGCATCTCTGAGAAAGAACCTATTAGACCAACTAGCAATGGGTTTAAATAATTCTCCAAATAGTGTCCCTGAAATGGCATTGGTCATATACAATCTACAACTAATATCAGCATACCCTTCATTCATTTCTGCCCCACCTACCCTCAGATCTTTTACAACTTTCCCATAGTTCACAGTGTTGGAGTTTCTGACATTAAGAAATTAAACCTCATCAGCCAACAGGCCAGGCAAGAGGAGTTTTCTAACATTACATTTCTTCCCTTTCAAAATCAGAGTTCTCTTTCTACTCTCAGAGAATGAAATCCAATCTAGTCTTTGTTCCTTAAAATGTTGCTCTGCTGACCATAAGATTGCAGCCTCAGATTAAAAAATGCCCATTAATGGGTACTTAATCTAGTCACAACCTGTTAACTAAATTCTTGCTAATAAATCACAGAATCTGTCTTTCTGCAACTTAAATTTGTCACTATCCAAATATTTTATTTAAACTGGAATGTATTGTAGATCATTATCATGTGTGTATATGTGTGTGTATTTATGCATGCATACATGCATGTGTGTATGTATGTATGTATGTATATAGAAGGAAATACTCCATGCAAAATGTACCTAAACTGACATATTCTTAATTCAAATGTTTTCCAGATTCCTTTCCATCTTGCATTTTTCACTCTACTAATATAAAAATACAGTTTCATACCACCTTATTTTTTATGGATTGCATAATTGGATCTCTAGCTTTTTGTTTCTTAAAGGCATACACAATCCTGTTTTTACAACTAGTCCTCTGGGTGAATTATTAACCATTCATGGATGGGAACAAATATATTTACTAACAAACCTGTCATGTTAGTCATTACTGGCCTTCCATGCAATAGATTGGGATCTGTCCAGCAGGGTTGGTGAAACTGCCCACTTTGGGGATGAGTAACATTTTCTCCTCTCAGTGGTCATAATCTGTTTGATAATATGAGGCACTATATGAAGAGGCTGTGCAATGATGAGCACCCTTATATCACTTTAATGGTAAAGGATTTCCCACCGGGATTTTTCCAGATCATGCACATCCAATGTAAGAGCTTGAATAACATGGTGATTGTAAACAGAGAGAAAGCATTATTAGTTGTTAGAAAGGTGATTCCTAAATCCTGTTGAAGGATTTCAGTAGGAAAGACTTGAAAGAAATATATAAATGAGAAGATTCACCTTTGGAAGTCCCAGTGGGTCCCAATCCTATGTTGAGAAGATCCAGATGTCCACCAGATTCTCAGTCTTCCTAACTTTAATGTTATTATGTCATTACTAAGGCAAGGATGAAAAAAGCAATGTATTGCATCCTTTGTAGAGGCTGCAAATCTTTATGAATATAATATTAGGGCTGAGAGGATCTGGGAAATCATCTAGTGCAACTCCAGATCAGTGGAGGAATTCAGGCAGTGGTGAAATTCAGCCGGTTCTATCTGGCTTGGGAGAACCCATAGCGCTGGCGGCGGGAGGCTCCACCCACCCACCCAGACGTCATCACACCCCTTCTGCGCACGAGCAGAAGGTTCTGTGCATGCGTGGAGGAGGCGCACACTCTCACATTTGCGAACCAGTAGTGAAGGTAAGTGAATTTCACCCCTGAATTCAGGTATATACCATCTCTAACAGATCAACATCTGTTGATCTGTTACATCTGTTACATCTCTGACAAGGAAGAATCTACCAGGTTACAATGCAATTTGCTCTGTTGTTGGGACATTGTTTTCCTGATTTCCAACCAAATCTTTTCCCTTCCTTTGTTTGCTCTCCTGCCCTCTGTAAATAAATCTGAATAACTCTTCCACATTTTTCCATGACAGCCCCTCAAGTTGGTATGTCTTTCCACCATTTTTTTCTTCAACCTAAAAAATTTCCAATTATTCCTTGAGAGATTTCCCTGATTATCTTGGTTGCTCCCTTTTAGACATGCTCCAATGTCAACCATAGTCCTAAAATGCAGAGACATAATCCCAGCTACAGCTGACCAGTGCAAAATAAAGAGGAACAATGACTTAATTATGAACCCTCTGAACAGAAGAGGTTTAACTTCAGAGGAAACACATTCAGAATTTGCAATGCCGCAGAGGTCTGTTTTTTATTCCCTATTTTTTTCCTGTGAAGAGTAATCTTGATTTGATCTGTGGGAATCTTTTATAAGCTGTCATCCTTGCTCATCCATGTTATTAGACTTGGCTTGCAAGCATGCTTACATCTGTCATTGTTTTTGCAGTTAGTTTTTTATTCCCCCTTCAGTTGTGCTTTACTTTGTTATTGTATATTGCTTTGGAATTTTTACTGCCATAAAAGAGGAATATAAGTCCTTAAAATGAGTTTGAAAAGCTGCCAATTTATTCCTGTTAAATCGTAGTCATTTGTCTAATACATTTTAAACTGTACTGTTCATTTCTGCACTGATATAAATGAGGTGGAGATGAGAGGACAGAAGGGAATTAGAGAATAATGTGGTATAATCATAGTAGCAATAACAACAGCCATGAACACTGAAAGATTTCTGGCTCATTGGAAGCTTTAATTCTAGAATGATATATTCCTCTGACAAAAAAATATGAGAGAAAATGACCCTTTGGGCTCTATAAGTATCAAAAGAAATATTTCATTTAGGTTTATTGAACTGTATTCTGCAGTAAAACTGTCACTACTTGACTAAGAGGAAACCAGAGAACAGAAGAGTTCTTTGATTTTTGAAAATGCTCTTCTATTTTGATTATAGGAGCTAATACTGAGAATAGGAAAACTGACCTCTTTGTTATTTATTTTTGTAGAGGCTACTGGATGTGGGAAGACTTGCAGGGGAAGGGATTTATAAAAATGGGCAAGAGTGGACTGGGTGGCACATGTACCTCACTTGGTTAGATTATCCAAGCCCCAAGAAAGATAGCTCAGACTTGACACACAGTGGCCTTATTACCACTGCAGGTAGAGTCCAGGTAGAGTCAAGAGTTGTAGCTGGGTCCCATGTCCAGGATGCTGAGTGGAAGAGTGCTTAAGAAATCCACCAAAGAGGACAACCTTCCACATTGGAGTGCTGAAATTACATGTGTGGATTTTATACTCTGTAGTTGAGGTCCTTGGAAGAAAAAGGAGTGGGAGCACAAGCAAGTTATAGAAGTGTGTTGTGACCTTCCCTTCTAGTTTCACCCTACACTTTGCTTATGGAAGCCAGTACAGAAGGTTACAAATGGCAATCACATGATGTCTTTAGTCTTTGGGTGTTAAGTGAATTTCTTTGTATGAATATACTGTGTTTACACATATAATGATAATAAGATGATGATGATGATGATGATGATGATGATGATGATGATGATGATGATGTATGAGACACACATGTGAGCCAGTTGCCTCAAGTGTCTTGATTGCAATCATGTGACCACAGGGGTGCTGGGATGGCTGCAACTTTAAAGGCCAGTCATAAATACCACACATTTAGCACTATCACATCTTGAACAGATTCTGAATGAGTGATCAAAAGCTGTAGCATACTCTTAATCATCTCATAATACATTCCTACTCCCAATTTTATAAGGAAATGTTTTTGTTTCTTTTCTAAATTTCTGAATTCTCAAGTTCAAAGCTATGATTTGAACTGTAAGCAATTAGGAGGCTCAGTGGCTAAGATGCTGAGTTTGTTGATCGAAAGGTTGGCAGTTCAGTGGTTCGAATCCCTAGTGTCACCTAATGGGGTGAGCTCCCGTTACTTGTCCCAGCTTCTGCCAACCTAGCAGTTTGAAAGCACATCAAAATGGAAGTAGAAAAAATAGGGACCAACTTTGGTGGGAAGGTAACAGCGTTCAGTATGCCTTTGGCATTAAGTCATGCCAGCCACATGACCATGGAGACGTCTTTGGACACCGCTGTCTCTTCGGCTTTGAAACAGAGATGAGTACCGCCCCCTAGAGTCGGGAATGACTAGCACATATGTGCGAGAAGAACCTTTACCTTTACCTTTTAAGCAATTAGGGTAAAAATGCAAGAGATTTTAAATATTAAATAAGCAGCACTAAATAGGGTAAAATGAGATACAGATTATGTAAAAACATGGTTGCAGATCAAACTCTGTTGATGGCATGAATGTAAGTTACCAGGAGTCTTAATTGAAGTCTTTATTTTGCCCATTTGTGAATGAGATGGTACTCATAGATGAGAAATAATTTAAGAGAAACAGGCTAGGTTGGGTGGGAAAGTTTTGTGGATGACAGTAGTTTCCTAAGCATTTCCCTCAAGTAATTTTCCCATTAGCAACTTACAGCATCTTTCTTCCAAACATCACTGTGCCAAATTACACAACAATGGTAGGGAATCTATGAAGACACAATAAATCATTTGTGTCAGGAAGTTCCCACAGCAGAAAGGGAGGGAGCAATTTTCACCAATTTTCCTCTCTGCTTGCAGTCTCCAGTGCTATAATATTATTCCTCTAACTGCAATAAAATACCTTATGCCACCAGACTCCAAATTTTGGGCTTAGACAACTTAGAACTACGCCGACTTCAGTCTGACCTAAGCACAGTACATAAAATTATCTGCCATAATGTCCTTCCTGTCAATGACTACTTCAGCTTCCATCACAACAATACACAAGCAAATAATAGATACAAACTCAAGGTAAATCGTTCCAAACTTGATTGCAGAAAATATGACTTCAGTAACAGAGTGATCAATGCCTGGAATACACTACTTGACTCTGTAGTTTCTTCCCCAAACCCCCAAAATTTTAACCTTAAACTGTCTACTGTTGACCTCACTCCATTCCTAAGAGGTCTGTAAGGGGCGTGCATAAGTGCACCAGCGTGCCTATCATCCCTGTCCTTATATTCCTTTTTATTTACTCTTTTCATGTATTCAAATTATGTTTATACTTTTATCTTATATATGCTTGACAAATAAACTTATGATTATGATTATAAGTTTTTTTTAAAAAGAAACAGAGCTCCTAGGTGGATGGGGGTACGGCAGGGAGGCCGAACTTATTCAAATGCTAAAAATGATACCCCACAGATAATTGACATTATTAAAAAGTTTTCCTTGACATGGGGATTCATACACAAACAAAAGTGATGCTTTTTCTTCACTAACTAATCTGCCTTTCTTGTTCTACAGAATCTTTTACAGGTTGATAGTGATTGCGGTGAAACAATTAAGTAAAATGGAAAATCTATATCATACCAGGGCATATGCTTTTGACAGGCAGTGTTGTGAATTTTCTAGCAATCAATAAGCAAAGGCAGAATGGCAGTTTAACTGCCTTGTGAGTTTTCTATCAAAGCTTATAAGTAGATAGAAATGACCATAATTTAAAATTATATTGGCAACTTGATCCACCAATGTATGAACTCCCTCCCTATTTCACCCAAAAAGATTTGGAAGATATGAGTCAGGGGCAAGGGGGGGAATACCACCAAACACCCTTTTTCTCCTGCAAAGCTTTGCCCAAACTGGTTTTTCTTGCTTTTTGTGGATCTCCAGACCTGCCTTTGCAAGGACAAGGATGCCTTTCAAACCCATTCTTGGGAGCTGCACACTAATGCACATGTTGGGGCGGGGAGAATGGATATGCAACTCTTTCATCCTAAGATGTCACTCTCCTTATACATTTCCTTAAAGGGGTATGGTATTTTTTATTACCTGCCCCAATAACTTCAGGTCAGGGATTTTGAGTTCTTTGAGCCTTTTAGGTTGTTTTTTTAAAACAAACAAGCAAACAAACAAACAGCTATTGAAGGGGATTGAAATGCTAGGTGAATGGTCTGAATCCAACCTATCTGATCTTTATGTGGAGTTACTATCTTCTCTTTTTTTCATAGAAAATATCCTGACTGAAACTGTTAGCATTGGGGCACAACTGAAATGATGGTTAAGTACAAGTACACCAATAAGTACAGGTCCTATTGTTCTTTTTGTTTCAACATTACTTTGGTTCTCTTAACTGACTCTTAATTATGCCCTATCTGTATAGGCTATTTGGTTGAGGAAACAAACAAATCAATCATTGGACAAAGTCAGGATACATAAAGCCAGGCTCAAATTATCCCACCTAAGATCTATGGTATGGAGACCTAACTCTTTGAAGAAGATTCTAGTATTGGAAAAGGTGAAAGGAAAAAGAAGAGAATGGTCAGCAGCAAGGTAGATGGACTCAGTTACAATGGTGATGGTTATACCAATGGAAGACCTGAAGGACCAAATTAGGGACAGATTGTCATGGGGGGGAGGGACCTATCTATGTAGTTGATGACATGTAATCAGTCAGTCAATATACGTATAAAGTATTTACTTAAGCAAAAATAAATAATTTATCAGAAATGTTAAGGAAGAAGGAAAGTCTTTGTTACGATTCTTCATATTGTAAAGAATGACTGATATTTTTTTCTGTTCTTAAGGTGCACCACTTTCCTCCTACTCTTGATGGTCAAAACATTCAAAAGTTGCAGGCCTAGTCTTCAGTGATGACTAGAGAATGGGAGGGAGAAAAGGAAGAAGCATATTTAATTAGACACCCAGTATAATAACTTGTGTGAAAGTTTAGGTTTATGGGTTGTTCTTCACATTTAAAGATAAGATGGGTTAAATGTATTTCTCTGAACATCATTTTGCCCTATTATTTGGAGTCATTCCTAAGGAATCTTAGATCGCTCTAAAAAAAGATGAAGGTAAACCTAGGATGAACCATCCTCTTGTTAATAATCAGGATCAATTCTAGGAAGGAACAACAAATACTTTGGGGGACCAAATTTGCACTGTTTTTAATATGAAGAACAATAGAAATAAAACATAAAAGTTTTTGGAGAAAAGTAAAAGAATAATAAGACTTAAAAAGATGTTCTTGAACACAAGACTGTCATTTGTGAGTAGAAGTTCCATTTAATTGTGGTTTGAATAAAGATATGTGTGCCTGTCAAGTGTGGCTATAAGATTCTTGGAAGGATATCTTTGCCTCAGTGGAAACTTGAGCAAACACTCCCTCAGAGCAACTGTGCTGGGTAACATAGGCCTTTTGCTTCAAAGAGTGAAACCAAACAGCCATGTTGCTTAATCTCATCCCACTGCTACTCTAAAGCTTCCTCTGGTCCAGTGGTGGGTTGCCCCCAGTTTGGACTGGTTCACAAGAACTGGTAGTAAAACCAGCGGGAGGCCCAACCCACTGCCCTGGATGTCGTCATCAGCGATCTGTGCATGCACAGAAGTACAGCGTATGAGCAAGCGAAGTGAGTGTGTGAGTGTGATCCCATTGTGAACCGGTAGTAAAAGTAAGTAGAACCCACACCTGCTCTGGTCCTTGGAATAGTTAGAAGGACCTGTCACTGCCATTTTTGTAAATACTGGCAGGGTAGCAAACTCATAGCAGGAGAAACCTTAAACCAGTTAAAGCTATATTGATCAGCATGAAAACCTTGCATTTCATCAGGAGTTGTTGGGCAAATAAATGTAATATAGATAGATACTGTAGATGATTGATAGATGATAGATAGATGATAGATAGATAGATAGATAGATAGATAGATAGATAGATAGATAGATAGATAGATAGATAGATAGATAGAGATAGAGATAGAGATAGATGGTAGATAGATAGATGAGTGAGTGTGTGTGTGTTTGAGAGAGAGAGAGAGATGAAGAGATAAATATTTTTTAAAAAAACTTGGTAGGCAACTGGGAGCCAATACAACTCTTTCAATCCAGCCATTATATGATCACTGTACTTTAAACAAATTAGCAACTTTTGTTATTATAATTTGCACCAGTTGCAATTTCTGAGTACCATTTAATTTGTTCTTCCACAATGCATGCATTTTTCATGTTTTTTTAACTATAAATTACATTGCAAAATTAAAAATAATACATTTTGGTATTTAATTGTGTTTCTTTATAGGTTCTAAAAGTATGAATTGAAAAAATAATGTATTCATTTTTCAACATAATGAATTTCACCTCTTCCTTAGGCTTGAACAAACTGGCATGTTGCTTATAGTTATGATAAAATAAAGTTTGATTGCTTCTGAGTTATCAATTTTTCAGCTGAATAAATTTCACTCCTCCCTGTGTTGGAACAAGTGTATTGTTAATATTTGTGGTAAAAGAAATAATAATTGCTAATTAAGTTAAGAAATAGAAGTTTATTATTTTCAAATATATTGATACTAGTTATCAACTTTAAACATCTAGCCCATAGATTTGCCGCCCAATTTTATTATATAAGAGATTTGATGGCTTCGGATATTATTATACAAATTACAGGATTACCATGAATACATGCATGGTGAATGTCAGTTATTGCAATTTTGTGATATTCTGTTCTTTAACCAGAAAAAAAGGAAGATAATTTTGAGAAAGGCCATTTGTAGGGAAGAAGACATACTAACTCTGGTTTTTACCTCACTTTACCTTTTATCAAGTAGCAATGAAGTTTTATCACTATGTAAAATGCTCATTTGTTAAACTGATAAAATTATACTGCAGGCACTCTCTTTTTTGTAAACAGGTGTTTACTAAGATGAACTTTCTGAAAATTCTTCATTACTATGTAAATCTAAAATAATAAGCATGTGAAAATTGGCCAGGAGATGGGCGTTCATGAGAGAACAAGTAATGATTTCAGTCATTTTCAAAGCTTCCTGTGGATAAAGAAGAGCGAAATAGTAACCCCTTCTATGTTATTAGACTAGAGAAGTTATCATCCTTGATCAGTGGCCATGCTGACAATGACTGATGAGAATCACTATCCAAAATCTTCTAGAGGTTTCCTACTCCTCATATAAGAAGATTCATTTAGAATTAAGCAAAACTTTAAAAGTTTTTCATAATTCTTGACAACCATTATTGATTAGGTATATTATGGGCATTGCAATCTAAAACTTCAGCCTACACCTGCCTTAGAAGAACTGGTGGATTATGCCTTCCAATTGCTACATGCATTTTTGAGGGAACACCAAAGTACTGTTTTTATCATGTGAATTGTATCTCATATAACTAAAAATGTAATTTCAGGTGAAGTTTATGCATATCCATAGATTACTACAGAATCTCCACTAATGTACAAGCATGAGGAATAAGGCTTCCTTTTACATAAGTTGTCCTGTTGTGTGGATGATACATGTAAGGGTTGAGCTTCAACTCAGTACACAAGGGGATAATTCAGGTTGTTTTTTAATTGACTCAGGCAGGCATGGTAGCAATTTGCTCCAATCACCCATTCAAAATCCTTCATGTTGTTCTATTTCCATGGTTGTTATGAAGCAGTTCACACCAGTGGTGGATTGCTACCAGTTCGTCCCGGATCGGGCAAACCGGTAGTGGCGGCGGCAGGCTCTGCCCACCCGCCCGGATGCTTCTGCACATGCATGAGCATGCGCACGCCCAAAAGCAAACCAGTTGCGACAGGATTTGAAACCCACTACTGGTGCACATGCTGAGATAGTCTTAGGAGAGGAAGGAAGTGAACAAAGCTTTCCTACCTAATGATTAAGAGAAAGAACTTGATAGGGAATAAAAAAAGGAATAGAGATGTGAGGGAAGGGATAGTGGATTAGGAGATCAGATTAGAGTGATTCCACTGATAGATATTTAAATGGATAGTAAAACTGTGGTAACGTGAAACCTGTTTATTGGTTTCTAAAAAAGCCTTATTCGTGCTCCAAAATCAGGATGAGTTCCATTCTGGATCAGCTCAAGGGAAATAGATTATTTTCAGAACGAAGGATCTGACAGGGTGGTGTGGTTCTTGCACAGTCTCATTATTTATTAGCAGATACAATCTATTCTCTATTTTTCCCTCTATGGCGATACATTGAATATATTGCCAACATCACCACACTAAAAATATACCACCTAAACTAAATGACATAATTCTGATATAGAAATCCATTTTAGAAATAGATGGGGCTATTCTGTCTTCCGTTCATATATTAGTATTGTCTTTTTTGTAGCCTTGATATTTGCTTCTTTAATTTGCATTGGTTTGCTTCAGAGAATAACAATTCAATTTAATTCATGATCTAGGGCAAATAGTAAGATGCTAAATTTTGAAATTGCACCAAGTGTTAAATTGAGGCTTAGAGAACATCTTGTGACAAAAATAAAATATTGTTATCAACTGTGCATACTGAATAGCATTAAAATATAGAGATGGGAAAAGAAAAGAATAAAGAAAAGAGAAAACAGATGGCTAAAAGTTTGATGTTGGGAGTTGTTGCCAATAGCTCAGATCTTAGCAGCATATGGAAAAGTATGCAGCAATGCGCAGCATAAAGAAACAAATTGTCTTAATTACATGGGAATAATTGGTTTTAAAAAGCAATAAAGCTCCATCTTTTTTAAAATGAATGGTAGTTTTTTTTAATGATGCCGCATTCTTTGAACATTCAAAATATGGTGTGTAATTTTTCACTTGCAACAATTTCAGGTCATGAGACACATTAAACTTTCTGCATGAGTCAAGTACGGTGGGGGCAGTAGAAGTGAGTCAGACCAGAATGAAAATAAAATTGGCCAAAATTGAAATCGATGGACTTGTTTCTCCATAGTCAGTTTAAGCTGTATTGTTCTTATTAATTAAAATAATGATTACGGTTATTATTCAGAATTCATCTATTGGTTCCCAGGAAAAAATGAGTTGTTGTGTTGCTTTTAATAGGGAATAGCGGTATTAGAAATGCAGGAATGAAATGGAGATTGGATTTCATTCTAAAAATATTTCTCTGCTTTTAGTGTGTCTTCTTCAGCAAGCACAAAAGTTTTGCCTTCCTTTCTCATTTTCATATGCTCGTTAGAATGTGAACCCAGAGGTTGGTAACTGCACTTTACATTTGTGTGCTTTGCCTAGAATATTTTTATTCTTTTTATAAATAATACAATATGATATTTTAATCTATGCTTTCACGCTTAGAACAGGGAGCAGGAGGCATACGGTTTTCAAGGGTCTAAAGTTTATACTGGCCTCTTCACTGCCAGGGTGACCTCCCCAGTCACAGACATTTCTAAATGTGAGCTGAGCCAGAATTTGGTTCCATTATCTGCCTGTTATTTACCATGTTATATTATCCCAAACGGAGTAGTCCTCTAAGATGGCACATGATAGATATTCTGTCTTCCATTCAAAAGTAGCAGGCATTAATTCACCTCTACCCTGAAACATCTCTTCAGGCCCAGTGATATCTCTGAATGGGAAATGTTTAGAAGTGACATCCACTTAACAAGGCATGCTGCCTTTCAACACTTTTGTCTAAATTTAAGCCTTAATCCTAACCATGATATCAATATACTTTTACAAACCAAAACATGTTCTTGGGAGACCCTTTTTTTCAAAGATTTCACGGTAAAAGATAATTAGGTGCCACCAGACTCCCCCCTCCCTTCTTTTCCCAATGTGTTCACCTGAGGATTCTTCAGTCTTTCTTCTCCAGGTTTTAGATTTTCATGTTCAAAGTCTAGAAATAGAAAATATAACAAATCTTGGGCCAGTTTTGAAACACACCTAACTATGTAATCTTGCAATAGGGGAGTTTTATACAGAAATAAGAAATTATCTTTTAAAATGGATGAAGTCAAATCCACAGATTTAAACAGGAATTTATTTGGGGAAAGGGAAAGCGATGGGAAATAGAGAATGTGTGTTTGCTTCTTACGTGCAGAAGTCCAAATAAACTCAATAGACTCTGCTTGATAAGTTAGTTAGTTAGTTAGTTACTACCTCATTATATAAAATATTGGACTGCATGCTTATCTCAGACAGGATGGTTGGAGTGATTTGAGCCTCCTTCTTATGTATCTTATAGGAGGACCACCTTGATCCTTCTTCTTTCTTCTTCATTTGTCTTTTCTTTCTGCACATCTTCCCAGTATATTGAATGTGTAACTCAGGGGCCTTCAATAAATGTTGGAAAACAAATGAAGCTTGTGAAACCCGATACAGACTTATCTTGAGAAACAACCTGAATGCTAGGGAATCAGGTTGTTGAAGTTAGGATTAGTTGCCGTGTTATAAGTGGGGTTCTAAGGGTTTATTCTTTAGTGAGTCGATCAAGAACATTGATGAAGCATTTCTGCATCTAGACAGGAAATCAAATATATATAGGCCTAAATCCGCCTTCCTAATTACCTGTGATGGAGATAAAAAAGACAATGTAATTTTCACCAGTTCTGCCCTTATATAAATGGGAATACAGAGGAGACACTCTTCTGGGAAATTCCATTTATTCAGGCTTCTCAATATACGGTCAGTTTATCAGGTGCTTTGAGGCACTCTTGTGTCATAACAAAATAAGGGACTTGTCATACATTCTCTGGCAACCTTGTTCTTCATCTGTGTTCCCATGATGTTGACTTCATCTTATTACAGTCTCTGAGACAAGTTTTATTTGCCCTGAGCTGTAGCAAGTGTTAAAGTAGTGTTTCACCCCTCAAGCCAATCGTATTTAATGATTGCTGCAATGTGAGCAACATCTGCTAGGTTTCATCATCTGTTATATCAGAAAAAGAGTAAGTGATGAACATGGATGGAATCAGAGGTCCTTATTGGTCATTTGAGCTTGTTATATGCAGCTCTTCCCAACTCCAGCCAGCCTTGTCTGCTGTCATTTTGTGTTTGTTTCCCTAAAGAATTGGACACAGAGGAATCCAGAAGTCAGCATTTGTTGTCTTTATAAAGAAAGGAATGGTAGAGAAATCTTAAAAATGCTGCTTGTGATTCAACTCCCTTTTTTAAACTCTGTTTTTTTTTAAAAAAAGGTTCATCTTAGGTTATAATTGAAAAGGCAAGGGAATGAGTTTAGAGATGATAGATAAAGAGTCCTTCAGGTAGAGTTTCTGCTACAGGACTATGGATGGAAGATACTTTTCTCACCAGCTGACGATGTACAAAACAGTGGTGGGCAGGAAAGCTGGAGGAATAGAGCAATCTCATGCCACACACCACATTAAAACAATATTGGTTGGGCAGTGATTCAGAACAAAGGGAGGGAGGCGAAATGGAACTGAGCGACACTTTTCTGCTAACTGAAGAGTGGATCACACTTTAGCCCAGCAGCATGTGAAAGAGGAATAGATAGATGAGAAATCTAATCATAGACCACCGAAAACATGATAGTGTGGTTATTGGCAGTACTAATATAAAATGCCCTATTTGTGGGAGTAGTCATGATTTTTCTCTCTCAGAAATAGTTGAAATATATTCCTTCTCCCAACATTCTGGCATTGGGAAGAACAATTTGGTGGTAGACTTACACTGTGGACCAGTTACATGCACGTTTAAAATCATATCAAATATTAAATCATACTTTTATGGTATATAATGTCAAACCTGAGATAAAATAATGTTTAATGAATACACTTTATTCCACTGACAGCAATAAATAATCAAGATATATGTGAATATATGAAGGACCTGTTCTTACGACAGCTCTTAGGGTTTGTTCTATAGCTATTGTTATTTCTCACTTCTTCTTTCAAGGTGCTAAAGATCTCTTTGCTATCCATCTTTCCTCTCACAGAGTTAAGAAAAACAAATTATGCCATTCCCACAATTCAGAGGAATTACTTTTACTGTTAACATTTGGAAGAGATGTCATAGTTAACATTTTATAACCCCATCAAAACCTAATAGCATGAACAGAATACCTTCCTATGTGGACTCTATAGGCTTTTTAAAATAGGCATAATCCTGCAGGCAATTGTGAGGAATGATGTGCATATTAAATATGATGTTTATGGGCATATGTTAGGGCATATGACCAGCATTTTTGTTTTGCAAGCAATTTTACAGCAGCCTCAAGAACAAGACAGGAAATTAAATGCAAAGCTTTCCAAATCCAAAATTCTTAATCTGGGGAAAATATTTAATGGGATAGATTTCAAAACAAATGAGTGGGAAAATGATTTTTTTAAACATTCCAAATGTGCATTTAAATTTAAACTAGGCAGCATTTCTTCTTCTTCACAGCGTACATTTTATTTAGTCAGTTTTGAAAATCTGCACAAAATAAATGACAATATTAAATATGGCATTTCTCTTCGAAGTAATAAGCATCCCACAAAGTATATTCAACGACTTATTGCCAATGAAGAAGAAAACCATTCTCTGCCATTATGTTGTCAACTTAACTACATTAAACCATCCCAAAATAGCTCTATGCAATCTCAATGATTAACAGTGATTTCCTTCCCTGGAATAAGATGTGTTTTCTGTTTTAATACAGTATCCATGTTACAAGGAAATTTGAGGGATGGATCATTAATAACATCCATAAATCCCAGTTTTAGCCCAAGCTAGACAGATTTGGCATCTCCTAATACTAGCAACCTAAAAAATCATAAAAAATAAAGATGGGAAGGAAAGTGGAAATTCCCTACCTTGAACTCCTAAAATATATAATTCAACAACAGCCTAACCAATGAACTACTAAGAAGAAAACAACACTCCCAGCAAATGACAGGGCATGCTACTTACTATATACAAGCTATATACTTGTATATAACAAAATAACAGAGTTGGAACAGACCTCAGAGGTGTTCAAGCAGAACACCCTATACCAAACCAGAGAGGTAGCTGTCCAATCTCTTCTTTTTTTAAAAATTCTTTTTAATTAAATTTTTCGAAATACATAAACAAAAACAAAGAAAAAAACATAAATAAACATCACCCAGTGTATAATACAAAAACAAGGGAAAGAGAGGAGTTCATATCTTTGTTGTCAGTTCCTCCAAAAGTCTCTTTGAGTAGGTACTGGTGTCATCTCTTCCAAATGTTCAATTGCACTGTCCACAAACGGTTGCTAGATCTTCCAGAATGAGTTTTCCTTTATTAAGCCTTTCCTGAATTTTAACACACATGTTAGCTTATCGTTAAGGGCAAATTTCCAAATTTCTTTATACCATTCGGCCAAATTATAATCAATATCTAATTTCCAGTATCTCGCTATTATTATTCGACCCATAATAATCAATATTCGTACAAGCTCCCTTTCTTCAATTGTTAGCATCTTATCAGTTATTTTTAATATGAAAATGATACCTAATCCCAATTTAATTTCCTTTTTAAATATTTTACTGATCTCAATTTCTATTTGGGACCAAAAATTTTTAACTTTACCACATCCAAACCACATATGCTCATATGTCCCGTCCTCCACTTTACATCTCCAACACAATTTGCTAACTTCTTTATTCATTTGGTATAATCTTTTTTTTTATTGAAAAAGTTTTAAAAGTTTTACATACATTTTCTCCCCCCTCCCCAACCACCCCCCCGACTTCCCAGAGCAAATACAAGATAAAATACAGCTCAAATTCTCTAAATTAAACTCCATTTCACACTTATCATAATCATAATCATTAAACAAGTAGATAAAAGGAAAGCAAGTCTTCTTTCTTCTTATTCCATCTAATTCAACAGAATTAATCTCCATTTATAATTACAGCAGTTAATAAAACAATTAAGTATTACCTAATCAAAGCTATCATTACTCAATATAACAAGATATTTTATAACTTCTTTCATTTAAAACAAAGAAAAAAAACCCAACAACAACAACAACAAAAAAAGAAACCCTCATTCAAAAAAATCCCAAATTTAAAATAAAATACTATATAAAGTCTTCCGTCCTCCACTTTTAAACCATCAAGGTCCAGTTATAGTTAAAACACTTAATAAAAAAAATAATAATAATTTTTTAATTAAAAAAATATATAACAATCAAACCTCTTATTAATTTATCAATACAGATAAAGCGTCATTTAATAACTATATCAAACATTTAAATTCTTCATACTAGATTAAACCAGTTGCTAATCTTCTTGTCTTCACATCTTCCAACAGCATATAAAATATCTTCATTTGCATCTACCCACCTAAATAAAAAATTGCTTCTTTATAAAAAAAAAAAAACCCGAGTGACTTTATAATTATATTTGAAATAGTATCCATCAAATCCAGTCAAAAATTAGATTAGTAAATTCATCAGACGTATTAGGGAAACCACCAGATCACCTGCAATTGCTCTAGGTCCATAGTCCTTTTGCCTTATATTTATTACCATCAAACAGGAAACTCCAATTTACTATATTCAATAAAACTTCTGCGATTACAGTTAGATCCAGATTTATTACAGTCCTTAATAAAATATTCCAAATCATTCAAGTCAGGGCATATTTCACAGCCCAACACACCAGCATTGCTGTGATCTGTTTATTCTTCTCAAAATATTCCAATACAGCTGTAGATTGCCTCATCATCATCGGTCATCACTTAGTTAACTGGCATTAAACTGCTGTCTGCTTTTTTTTTTTCCCCAAAAATTCAAAATCTTTAAACAGTTAAACAATACTTTTTAAGGACCATCATCTCATCAAGCAGGGTTATTTTCCATTTCTCCAATCTTTCTTCTTTTCCTTTTTACAAACTTTCTTCTTAACTTTGATCCCTCTGCTTTTTTAACTCCAGTAAAATTTTGCAGTTTTTGGGATTGCATATTATAAAATTTTTGCAGAAATGTAGCTTCTTCTGGAAACAGCTCTTTAAATGCAGATTGAGTTTTATAAAAAAAAATTTGTGTAACCAAAATTTCATCAGCTTCCAAATTTTCTTGCTCCTTGTTCTGCTCAGCATTCATCTTTCTCTCCTCAGTAAAAACTGCTATGATCTGTTGTTGTTTTTTAACATCTCCCAACTCTTCATTCAATCCCCCACTGCTAGATTGCAACTCAGTATTTCCATGTATTTCATTGTTTCCAGCTTGAGAAGCTTGAAATATAGTATCAATTCTTTTCAATAAAGCAGAGGTAATTGAACTCAAAGCTTCCTCAAAATCATTGAGGGTTAATTAACCCTCCTTTGCTTTCTTTGCTTTCAAAAAGACCAGCCATCTTGCCCCCCTTCTTCCTTCCCTTCCAGAAGGACAGAAAAAAAAGGGGGAAAAAAGAGTTTCAAGAAGAAAAAAAAAGAAAAGACCCTTTACAATTTGTAATTTGTATTGCTGCTTCAATTATTATTATTACATCCTTTCTTATTTCATCCACTTTTCAAAAAGGAGTTTTACATTTCAAACAGGGGCTTGTCAATAATTACTTTTAACTTTCACTTCTTCACGCCCCGTTGAAACTCAAACGCCATCTTGCTTTCACTTTCCACTTAGGGAAAATCTTTTAAAGAAAGTAAATCCTTGGAGTTAAAAAAAAAAGAAAAAAAATACTTGCTGTTTCATTCGTGCAACTTGTGCTCCGCCAGCTTGATTCAGGAAGTATTTGTTTAAAATTGGTTGCTGGGATGGTAACGACATCTAGCTCTGCAAAGCAGAGTCATCCAGGGTCCGGAGTACTGACAGGCTTAACGGGGAGCTCTCATCTTCGAGCGCCAGATTATGGGTAAAATCTGGCACTCTCAGGGAGCTCTACCCCACCCATCTACTCACTTTCCCCCCTCATACCAGGGGGAAAGTTTTCAAACTGCAAGACAGCCAATAGTCGCTGTTCTTGCGGTTCTACGAAGCCCTGGGCTGGCGCTTCAAGAAGAAGCGTCCGGCGATGTCGCAGTCCCACCGGAAGTCTCATTTGGTATAATCTTATTGGGGCCAGATACCACTTCCAAACAAATTTATAATTATGTTCCTTTATTCTAATCGATAAGGCCTTCATTATTCTAGTAGTCCAATTTAAATTCCAGTCCTGGTCTGAAATATCTATTTTTAAAACTTTTGCCCAATTACTTCTCATCGCGTTTTGTGAGTTATTATCCAAATTAATAATTTTATATATTTTACTAACCAATCTTGTTATTCCAATTTCTCCCTTTCTTATTTGAGATACTATTTCTTCAAATTCCGTTTTTGGCCTTTGTACCCACAGTCTATCCTTATAATTCTTGGTCCAGTTATTGATCTGTATCTTTTCTAACCAATTTAGCTTCCATTTTTCATATATTTCCTCTTTTTTATGGTTGTGTCCAATCTCTTCTTAAAAACCTCCAGTGATGGAAAACCCACAACTTCTGGAGGCAAGCTGTTCCACTGATTAATTGTTGCCACTGGTTGGAGCTCTCTTTGATAAGCTTCCATCTTTTACATCTTGTCCTGCCCTCAAGTACTTAGGCTGAGACCCTCTTCTCTGTGATAACCCCTCAAATATTGGAAGACTACTATCATGTCACCCCAACATCTTTTTTGTATCATGGTGACCAAAACTGGGTGCAATATTCCAAGTGTGGTTTTACCAGTGTAGTATACAGTGCAGTATACAGTGGTACTATATAAACAGAGAGTATCCCTTCTAGCACTGATGATGTTAGCTAGTTGGGTAATGAAACATCTGCAAGAAAACAACCAAGATCAGAGACACCAAGGACTCCACAGTCCAATTAATTGGATTACGATCCAATTAATTGGATTATGATCACAAATGACCTGGCTTGATCTAGCCAATAGATATATAAATGTATAATACAAAAGTCCTAATTTTCCAGATATTCATACTTGGAAGTATATAGTTTCTATGTTCATGTACATTCCCATTATACTTGTGCTTATTTATTTTTCATATTTTATCTCATCAATCTCTATTCTTATATAAAGAGAAGCTAAGGATTGCAGATAACAAAAAATTCAGTATACATCCCTCACCCCAAACACGCACACAAATGCAAATATACACATTTTTACATACATACATTTGTACGCTCCCATATGTTCCCAAAATGAACATAGCATGGGTAATTACATTTTCCATATTATAATTATTATGAAATAACTACTAGCTAAATTAACTTTCTCAGACATTTCTAATGACCTGTTTATGTATTTGTTTTATGATGTGATGTTCATTCATTCTTTCATTATAAGGAAAACATCTCAATGTATTTCTTTTATACCGATCATTCACTTTTATATAAAGTAAAATCCACATTGGTTCAGCATCCATTTAGTCTTGGTCCTCTTGTGTTGTTTTATTGCATGCTTCTTAAATAACTTTCTCACACTGAATTCAACTTACTTTTATGTTTCTCTTGACTTCTCAACTCTTATTTAAATATATTAAAACATGCAGAACAGGGCTTTATACAAAATTAATTTTCCTTCTTACCACAAACACATATTCTTCAGATGATACACTATCCAAAACCTTTTTGCCACCCTTTGCACACCATAATTCTTTCAATCCTTTTCCCATACTTAGTAAACATTTGACTAATGTATACAAATTCATCTACTTGCTCTGTTTTTTCCTTTTATCTATAGCTTGCAATTTTTTGCTCAATTTTTCTGTCAAATACAACTACCACTGTCTTTGATATGTTAATTTTCAGATCTATTCTTCAGTTCACCTCTAACTTCCTTATACAAAGAGAGAATACATATCCTAGTTCAGTCTTCTGCTGAGCATTTCATTTATTCTCTCAAATATTTTATTTTGTATCCTATAGCACTCATGTTCCATATTCAGCAACCAACCTTCAACTTCAGACTTAGCCAAAGCATTCCACAATTCAAGCTTACTCATTTTACTTATACTCCGTCATTCAAAATGTTGCTTAATTTTTCCTAAATCCAGTTTTCCCAAATCCTATCTGACTTTCCCATTATCACAATTCCCTGAAGCATAAAATGTTATTGACACCAAGTTATGTATTCCTATTTTCATATGCACTCACAACTTAGGACCAAGTTATACTTTCTGACAAACACACATGCATACACACACATAGACATACACATAGTCTTTTCATTCAAAATTAAATCTACAGCTTTATTTTCTTGCATATACTCACCATTTCATTTTTTCAAGATTATACCATGACACATCAACTGAATTGTAAACATGCTGTTGTCTAGATGCCACTAAGAATAAGTTCCGTATCCATGCTCACTCAGGACCAATGGTGGGTTGCCCCCAATTCGCACCAGTTCTATAGAACTGGTAGTAAAACTGGCGGGAGGCTCCACCCACTGACCCCCATGTCATCACTACTCTTCTGCGCAGAAGAGCTCGCACTCAGCCCTGTTGCAAACTGGTAGTAAAGGTAAGTAGAACCAGGGGTGGGTTCTACTTATCTTTACTACCAGTTCACAACAGAAGCATTCTGATGATGTCGGGGTCAGTGGGTGGAGCCACCCACCGGTTTTACTACCGGTTCTATAGAACCGGTGCGAACTGGAGCCAACCCACCACTGAGTAGAACCCACCCCTACTCAGGACATATATTCAGAATATGCACTGACATGACACACAGGATATATGTACGCACTGATAAACCCAACAGAGGAGTTTTAATATTCCAACATTTTTTTTAATTATGAACTCATCTGTGACATCAGACAGTCCAAGTGACCTCATAAGTCAGGAAGGCCATACTACAATGGCTCAATATTGTTCCTTTACAATGAAATTGATTAGTCTTAAGTTGCACTGGTCTCTTTTTGTTAAGAGGATCAGATTTACAGATCAGCTTGCAAAAACTTTATCTTGACTGATTCATTTTACTTATTGAGAAATTTTGAACCAAGCCTTTATTCATTGAGTCTTTCAAATCAGTGAATGTTTAGTTTGATCGTCTATATTGAGAACTTTGAATTGTTTGCATTAAAAACAATGTTAACCATTTGGGAACATTGCTCTTGAAAACAAGGAGATGGAAGAAGAAAGCTAATTATCCTTCATTTTACACACAAGGAATGTACCTTGCAATAATTATTCTAATTGTCACTAGTATAAGGCAGCAATTCAAAGCAATGAAGCTCTGACTTTCTTCCTCATAGGTATTTCGCAGCTTGTTTATTTCCAGAATTCCACGTACCTTGAATTTAATTAGTACATTAACACTGTGATAGAAAGGATAACTCAACATTTTGGAATCATTTTATTCTTTTACTAAAATCATTTCCTCAAAAAAAAAAAAAAAAAAAAAGGTTGCAGCAATTTGAAATCAGCTCCAAACTAATCTATTCCCACAGTGCTACCAGAGAGTGGGAACTACTACTTCAGCTGCCATGTACACAAATTAATAACAAATCTCCTCTTTTTCTCTTGTAACCCTACAACTTGGTGGAGCTTCAGGACACTCTGATCCTCCACTAATGGAAGTTCTTTCTCTCACTGGAGCATTTAATTTCATCATTTCAAGACCAGCACCTGTTAAAATGTTTGGGTTGATTTTAGACTGTTCTTTGAAGTTGTGAAAACAATGCTGAACAATGCTCATTAGAGAACAAAGAACAGTATGGAACTGTTCTCTACTGAGTTTCTGGAATGTATTTATTTCAGAAATTTAGAAGTAGGTCAGAGGTATTCAGCAGCAAGCATGAGTATCAGTGTTGCTAATGGGAAAAAATGAGAGGATTTAAATTTAGCAATTCTAATTTGTTTGTTACAGATAGTCCTCAGGTTATGTCTATTTGTTCAGCAACTGCTCAAAGTTATGACAGTGCTAAAAAAAATGGACTTGTAAATGGTCTTCAAAGTTTTGGCTCTCACAGCACATACACACCCATCACACAATCAGGCTAGGCAAGAAGGCAAGACAACAAGTAGTGGATGGAAACTAACCAAGGAAAGAAGCAACATAGACCTAAGGAGAAATTTCCTGACAGTGAGAACAATCAAACAGTAGAAAAGCTTGCCTTCAGAGGTTGTGGGTGCTCCACCACTGTAGGCTTTTAAAAAGAGACTGGTGAGCCATTTGTCTGAAATGGTATATCGTAAACCTGCTTGAGAAGGGATTGGACTAGAAGACCTCCTAGGTCCCTTCTGACTTTGATGTTCTATGTTCCTCAAAGTTTTGGCTGTCACGGCACCTCCTGATCACATTATCAAAATGCCCCCTCTGCCATGGCTGACAATCTTATCTTCTTCACCTGCCTCTTCTCTGCTGAGGTCACCAGCATAGATGGGCCTCAAGTCTTACAGTGCAGAGGTTCTGTTGTCCATGCTGTGTGACAGTGTGAGGCACCCTCTGCCTCTCACCATCGCCTCCCCCTCTGGACTCTTTGCTACATGGGAAGCTCTTGGCTGAGAAGCTACCAGGAATTGCTGCCAAAACACTCTCATGGGGGAGGCCTTGCAGCAATGTCCTTGGTGGAACAATTGACCTGGCTAGCAGTGATACATGGAGGGGAAGGCTTGTAGCCCTGGCCCCTTCTCTCTCTGATGGGGCAGCAGCACTCACCTGTCTGCATTCCCTAGGTCCACCTCCAACAGATGGCCCCTGCCCATGCTCCCTAGCACCTGCTTGCAGCCCCCAGCCCCCTATACAAAGTTGGCACCCACAGCTCTTACCTCCCAGCCCATTTGCCTGGGAATCCTGCCTCTTCTCACATTATGGTCCATGAGGTCTTCACTTAACAACCCATGCTGTTCTGGGGTTACAGTGGCAACTGGGACTGCCAGGGTTGCTGTCCCTAAGCAAAGCAGTCACATGACATCACACTTTGTAATTGCATCAGTTAGCAAATTCCAGTCCCAATTGCCATTGCAACTTGAGACTACCTGTATTCAAGTAGCCAGTGTACATATCTGCAGAAAGGAAGGAAGATTCCAATTAAACATTAGGAAAATCTTCCATGAAGAACAGTTTTATAGTGTCATCTATTATCTAGGAGAGTGGTTGGTTCCTCATTGAAGAAAGTTAACAACTAACTGTTAACAATGCTTAAATTTCCTTTCAGCAGCAAACTGGATCATTGGTCTGAAGGATCCATTCCAATTGAATAATAAATTAGCCTAAGTATTTTCTCCATTAAAAATTACAATATAACATTGCATAAAATATTAACATGCAATGCACAGCATTGTCTGAATGAAGAGTAGATAGTTCCAGTGATATTCATTTTAGAGTACTTGCTCTGCATAATTTTGCCATGCCTACTTTGCTTTATTATGTTCATTATGACACCATCTAAAAGAGCTGCTTCTGTTTTTCACTGGTAAACTATCTCAGCCATGAAAACTTAAATATGCATTGGAAAGGGACTTAAAATTAATCTTTCACAAATGCTGGAAATTGGAAAGATTCAATTAAAGGGAAAATGTCATTACATAATCTTAACTTCTCTCTTTCTGTTTTATTTTATTTTTATTTACGGGCTTATAGACCATTCCCATTAACCGACTTCGAGTAGTATACAAGTCTCCAAATGAATTAAACAGACAAAATAGCCCCACATATTTTCTGGTGCTAGTTGATAGCATTGGAGACAAGGCTAGTTGGTAGCATGGCATTGTATGTAGATACGAAATCAAGCTTATTTATATTATAGAGTTTATAGAGGTTATAGAATTATATAGAATTATAGAGGTAATACTTACACCCTTGTGTTTTGCAATCACACAACTGATTCTATACTTCTGCAATCATTAACTTTCCTTTTTCCTGCCCATTCTTCCAGCTATGGTCTTGTTGGATCAAACCAAGAGCCTTGGTAGTACAGTGGTTTAAAGCACCCTGTTATTAATACCAGCTGCCTGCAATTATTGCAGGTTCGAATCTCACCAGGCTCAAAGTTGACTCAGCCTTCCATCCTTTCTAAGATAGGTAAATTGAGGACCCAGTTTGTGGGGGCAATAAACTGACTTTGTATAAATATACAAAAGTATGAAGGCTATTGCTTAGTGCATTGTAAGCTGCCCTGAGTTTCTGGAGAAGGGCAGCATAAAAATCAAATTTTTTAAAAAAACAAAAAAACCTGTGTCACAGGGGTGAAATCCAGCAGGTTCTGACAGGTTCTGGAAAACCAGTACCGGAAATTTTGAGTAGTTTGGAGAACTGGCAAATACCACCTCTGGCTGGCCCCAGAGTGGGGTGGGAATTGAGATTTTGCAATATTCTTCCCCTGGAGTGGGGTGGGAATAGAGATTTTGCAGTATCCTTCCCCTGCCATGCCCACCAAGCCACGCCCACCAAGCCACATCCACAAAACCAGTAGCAAAAAAAATGGATTTCCCACTGCTGTGTCATCTTCCCTTCTTCTTTACTTCCTCTTTTATTGTTTCTGGTATCAAAAGAGGGAGAATCCTATGAACATCAAGTAAAATCCCTAAGTCCAGTGCTCCTTGTTTCTTGATTTATTTTTTTTTCTATGCACCCTACAGTACCACACTCTTTACCCAAACTCTCATTTCAATTTTCCCTCTCAATTCTATTAGACAGCCTTCCCAATTTTGCTTTCCTTTCAGATTCCACTTCATCTACCCCTTATCTCATCCTGGGATTTAACTAGAACTCATTTCTTCTATTCATCTTGACATCCAGGACCTCTTTTCTATATCCTGCTAATTACAAACCCTCGGCACCAAGATTCCTAGCACTCATGTTGTTGCTCCTGGCAGACCTCTGCCAGTTTGTATCAGTTTTACACATTTACTCAAGTTTATTGCAACTCTCCACTTAAAGACACAATGAATTAGGTTTCAAAAAAGCCAAGGCAGGTGCACATTAGGGAGGTGCGCACAATTCAGTCTCAAAATGGGTCACTTGCTTGTACCTGAGCATGAAATGTAAGTAATTCTAGTGGCAAATATTCCATTGTTTTCATGCTACCCTGATAAGTGTACCATGAGTGCACAATGAAAGAAAGTTAAGGTATGTGTAGTCTGCCTCAGCTGAGCCAAATATCTGAGATGAATTGGATACTTATATTCTACTCACACTATTTCTAACACTTTATCTCAGAAGATTCAAGGAGACCCTGTTGATGGGGACTCCTGCTCCTAGTCAATGGCATGGATTGTGTTCTTCCTGGTATGGTGTCAGGCGTGGGCAACCAAACCCACATGTGAAGAGTTCAAATTAGCTACTTTATTGCTCAATGCCTATTTCACAGCAGTCTTCTCACACTGACAGTCTGCACCTGGGCAAGACTAGATAAGTTCAACAGCATTTGGGGGTGGAGGGGTCAGACCTTGCCCTCTTGTGCCTATATAACGATTCTAGACTAATTCCCCACTTGACTCCTTCTTCCAGCTCAATCTCTCTCCAACAATTGGTGATACTTAAGTAGTTACTGAATTCCAAAGTTGAATTAAATTTAGTATATTTTGGCCTGCTGAGCCACACATGAAATGGCCAGGGAGTCTACAGGTTTACTGTTTTATATTATATAAAACAAAGTTTTAAAAATGCAGAACACAGTCCAGCAAAATACAAAGGTGTGTGCTTGTATTGAGCACAAATACTAGTGCTCAATGTTATAAATTCATGACTAAATGCAAAGTTGGTCTGCAGAGATGATGCTGTCATCCAATTTGCGGGTGTTATTGTGCCCTGCTGATGTTGAACTTTCAGACTGCCTTTGAATATCAATACTTGTTTCATTTTTAAATCCATTCTAAATTTCAGCATTAACCATCACAAGAACATGCATATAAGAGTGCGCAGGGAGGCCTGAGTTCAACAAGCTGGTGTATAATCTTTTCAAAAAGACATTTCTATGCTACTTAGGTTGGATAGTTGAGTATTGGATGATACATCTTTCACAATGTATTTAAAAATGCAAAGATCAGGGTTTGGAGTTAGAGTTGATTTGCTGAACTATTATCGCACTATGTGTAAAGTCTTATAGTCTGTTAATTGCAGAGCCTTTAGAGTGTTTAAAAATACAAAAACTCTGGGATGGTTGAGGTGCTTTTTTATGTTTATTGTTCTTTAGTTTTCTGGTCTGTTGAAGCTGTTCATAATGCATTTACTGCAAAAACTGTGTCAGCTTAGTCTAATTTGCCTCTAAACTCTATCTTGCTAGAGTTTGAACATATTCAAAGATTTGTTTGTTTGTTTGTTTATTTTTTGCTGTGAAGAGAGTGTGGGGTCAGAATTATAGGTCCTTTTAGGATTTGAAGGCAGATAGATAAGATTATTGTGCTCTTCTGCTGTGACACTGGAAAAATATAGTGAACTGTATTCTTTCAAGCTAAACAACACACATATAAAACGTGACATCATGTGACTGCATCACTTAGTGATGGCAGTTCTGGCATTTCTGGTTGTCGTCATTAAAAAAATTCCACTCTGCTGTTAAGCACAACATTACATGATTGCTTTTTGTGACCTCCTGCTGGCTTCCTTATTGACTTTGCTTGTCAGTCATTGGCAATGAAGATTGAAAATGGTGATCACATGACTACAGGACACTACAATATTGTATCTGTGAGCCAGTCATCACACATCCGGATCATAATAGGGGGTGAAATGTTCCCGGTTCGGACCAGATCGCCCAATCCAGTAGTGATGGCAGCGGGTGGTTCGGAGAACTGGTAGCAAAAATCCCTGGCCCCCACATGCCCAGCTGAGTCGCGCAATCATCAGAGGCTTTTTTTTTAATTTTTAAAAGCATTTTTTCTACAACCTCTTTAGCCAAAAAAATGCTTTTAAAAGTTAAAAAAAAAGCCTCTGATGATCGTGTGGCTCAGCTGGGATCGTCAGAGGCTTTTAAAAGCATTTTTTCTACAACCTCTTTAGCCAAAAAAATGCTTTTAAAAGTTAAAAAAAAAGCCTCTAATGATCGTGTGGCTCAGCTGGGATCGTCAGAGGCTTTTAAAAGCATTTTTTCTACAACCTCTTCGGCCGAAGAGGTTGTAGGAAAAAACAATGCCTTTAAAAGCCTCTGACGATCCCAGCTGAGTTGCCTGATCGTCACAGGCTTTTAAAAGCATTTTTTACAACCTCTTCGGCAGAAGAGGTTGTAGAAAAAATGCTTTTAAATTTTTTTTTAAAAAAAGTTGGCCATGCCCACCCAGTCACATTACCCCCCACCACCAAGCCATGCCCACAGAACCAGTAGTAACAAATTTTACATTTCACCACTGATCATAATCATGGGGATGCTGAAATAGCCAGAATTTTAAGGACCAGTCATAAGTACCACTCATCCAGTGCCATTGTTGATTCAAACAGTCACTGAAGAAATGGCTGTTAAGCCTCCTGTATTACCTCTATTTTGCTGGAGAAAACTTATATGTATTTTACCTTTTGTCAGAGCAGCACATACACATTTCTAATTGAATGGCTATGTTTGTGCCATTGCTTGTACTACAAGTCAGCAGCTGATTAAAGTTAATTTGTTTTCTGGATGTTAAGCTAAGTTAATATTAGCAGAATCTTAGGGGTTAGCTTAGTTGTCAAGAGATATTCATATACAAGGTATGTATTATGAGAAATGTTGCCGTATGTTCTTTATTAGGAACAAGCTATCTAATGGATTTGACTTTCTCTGCTAGTTTACTTGGCCAAAATATATAACCTGAAGTTTGTGTTATGTATTCTAGTCATTCCAATCACAGTGAAATGGAGGCTATGAGTTTAGCCATTTTTTATGTCAGTTAGTGTGCCAAATTTCCAATGTGGAATAAAAAAACCCCAGCAATATGCAAAACACATAGTTGTTTGAACATATTATGTAGAGAGTCCAACTAGCTGCCATTTGCAATCAATCTACTATAAAATTGGTGAAGGAATTCTTGTTTATTTATTTACTTGGAAAATAAAATATTAAAAACCCACCAGTCATTATATCTTCCTTGTCTTAAAGATGCTAAACAAGTTGGAAAGGAGCCTAATGCTAAGTTTACTTTATGCCAGTTCAGTGCCTCAGATGGAGTTTGTTTAAATACATGCTAATTCGTATCAGAAACTATTGTTTCGATGGTCTGTCTGGGATTTTTTTAATATTTAAAAAAAAATTAAAAATTAGCCTCTTATCATAGCAGTGTGGGTGACAAGTAGAATTCTTCCAGTTTAAGATGTGCAGTAGGACAGAAAATAGAGCAACAAAAGACCTGAAAAATTCTAATGATAATACCTAGGCCTGTACAAATATGAGCACACTATCAATGACTTAGAGCAGGGGTGTAAAACTTGATTTCCATTGGGATTGCATTTGACCGCAGGGGGGTGGGGGGGATAGCCAGGGTGGATGGGGCCAGCTCAGTGTCACTTGTGTCGGGGGTGCCTGTGGTGGCCCAAGCACTCTGCCAGCAAAAATGGGCTTCCATGCTCCGTTTTCAGCTGTGACAGCCTCTTGCAACCTACTGTGCATGTGGTCCTCCTAAGCTCCATTTTTGTTGGCGAGGACTGTGGGCTGGTCCTTTGCTATTTCCAGGGTGGCCCCACAGGCCAGATCTAAGCACCCTGCAGGCCGGATTGAGTTTGATACCCCTGACTTAGAGTAAAGATTAGAACAAATCATGATCCCATTAAAATAACTACTATCGGAAGGAAAGGGAAGGGAAAATAGCTTAAGTACATTCTTCTTCATCAGACAAGTATTAACCAACACCCAGGTAAGCAAGAACCAGTACCAAGAATAGCAGCAATCAAAGAAGAAATATGCTCCAATCAAAGTTGGTAGGGGAAGCTACTTGCATTTTTTCTAATGGGACACAGAATGCTCAACCAACTTTAAATTGGTTTAAATTGAAGCACCTTGGTGGCGCAGCAGACTAAAGTGCTATTAACTAGCACCAGCTGCCTGCAATTACTGCAAGTTCGAATCTCACCAGGCTCAAGGTTGACTCAGCCTTCCATCCTTTCAAGGTAGGTAAAATGAGGACCCGGATTGTGGGGGCAATAAGCTGACTTTGTATAAAAAAGAACACCACTTAGGGGGCCCCGAAAGCCCTACTAAGCAGGTATATACAAAAGTATGAAGGCTATTGCTTAATGCATTATAAGCCGCCCTGAGTCTCTGGAGAAGGGCGGCATATAAATCGAACCAATAAATAAATAAATAAATAAAATTGTGTTTCATTTGAATAAGACCACTTAGAACATTCCAATGAAAGGTTTAGAGTTGCTGTGTGCGCTTAGTTCAAAATGAGACATGCTATATGCTTCATAATATTTCTAATTCATACATGTGGGAGTATGGTAGTCACACACAAAATTTTCAAGGATTATGTGTGTTGCCCTTCAGGCTATGTCCCTTTCATTTTAGTTGTGTCCGTTTAGCCGGAAGATTAAACATTTTGTCCTTCTGTCAGTATGGTGTGATAATATGGAATATAAAACTGTGACCAGTTTGATGTGCACCTTGATTCTAGACGTGCACATCAAAATATGAACTGAGAAATCCAAATATATTTCCCAGGACGGTAATATAATTTTGTTCTTCTCTCAAATGCAATATCCCACATTATTTTGTTGGGCTCCAAAAGAAGCGAAAATACTGCTGATAGGAATAGAATGAGTCTTTGAGCAAGCTAAACTTAAAAAGTGTTGAAAAAGCTCGTGTGCAATTTTGAAGGTTGCTTGACAAGATTGTAAATTATGTCATATACAGTTCATCAATTATAAAGATAAAACTGTGAAGGAGAGTGGTTTGTCAGGAAAGATAAGGGGAAAAGGGGGGACTGAACCTAGATATATATCCCATCCTGATGATCTGGTCATTTTTAGAAATGAAAGGAGTCCATTGAAGGAGTCACTTAATAACATTAATGACTTGTTAGAAAGGACAGGATGAAAAAAAGATAGGATAAAATGTTAACTTTCCTTGCACTTGCGGAATAGCTACATCCCTTCATTCAATTTGCTAATGACTGTAGAAATGGCTTGCGAATCAATGGGTAAGAGGTGGAGAAGGCGACCTCTTCAGCATAAAAATGAATCCAGGCTTGAGTGACATATCTGAAGAAAAATGGGCATCTTATGAAACTTTGGAACACTTTGATTGGTGCTCCTACTGATTTCTGATGCTACCACCCATCCTGTTTAATGTGACAGGAGGAAAAGTATAATTAATAAATGTCCAGAGAGATAAAATATTTAAAATTTATTTAATTATGTATAAATCCACATTAAATAAATTAAGGTTTTTGCTCTTGGAACCCTAATTACTTTTTATTTTATTTATTTTATTTTTATTTATTTATTTTGTCAAGCATATATAAGGTTACAGATATAAGTATAAATATGATTGTTAATACATGACATGGATACAAATAAAAGGGGACATTAGGACAGGGACGGTAGGCACATTGGTGCGCTTATGCACGCCCCTTACAGACCTCTTAGGAATGGGGTGAGGTCAACAGTAGACAGTCTAAGGTTAAACTTTTGGGGATTTGGGGAAGAAATTACAGAATCAGGTAATGCATTCCGGGCATTGACCACTCTGTTACTGAAGTCGTATTTTCTGCAATTGAGTTTGGAGTGGTTTACCTTAAGTTTGCATCTATTGTGTGCTCACTCATTGTGGTTTTAAAGCATGGTCTGAATATCGTTCTACTCTCAGAAAAAGGGAAGTCATCTTGGATTAAGAGGATGGTGCTTCCAAATGGAACAAACAAAATTAAAAAAAATGGAAGGAAGGAATTGTCAACATCATGTTGTTAGACATGGTCAATAACAGGCCGCAAGGTGTTTTCCAGACACCAAAGGAAAAACACACTGCAGTACTATATCAATGATAAACATAGGATAGTTACACCTAGTTTATATTGTGTCTGTGCTACTAAAAAGCGTTATGCGAAAGTTTCATGTGATCAAAGCAATGAGGAATATCAGAGAGCAACAACAGTGGGTCCATTCCAGTGATTATCATGTTATATAGGAGTTTGGGGGGGAAAAGGGAACTAAAAACTACAGAGTATAAATACAGGAATGAAATGAAATATGCTGCTGTCTGATCTAAAAAAAGAAGAAGGATGTTACAGTTCTGATTGAAAATGGAACTGCAAAGTGGAGTTGATGAACACCTGCAGGGTTGTGA
>WNWU01000012.1:21006865-21037434 GCA_012654045.1 Ptyas mucosa
ATATATATATATATATATATATATATATATATATATATATATATATAACAAAAATGGTGTCACCAAAGTTGCTGTTGTGTGTACAAGCAGGAATTCATAAACTGGTAACAATTGTGTGTTATACTCCACTGAATGTTCAAAATGGAAGGACTAGAGATGAACTTTTGAAAAAAAAACACTCTGCATCTTTCTGAATAAATGCAATCAACAAGAATATAATTGTTCTGCTAGGTAACATGAATTAATGGGTGGAATGAAACAAGAAAGTTTAGAAAAAGGAGTGAATATAATTTTCAAAGCATTATGCACTTGCTTATGATGAAAATTTGAGAGGATTAGTGAAAGATACTAGCATGATCAGAGTTTCTGAATGTGAAATAGACCATATTTGGTAGTATGGGAAGAAATGGACATAGATGGAATCTGTATAGAGAGGAAAATAGTTGCTGAGAGTGGTTAATATAAAAAGGGCAGAGAAAATTAAGAGTGATTTTGATGGAAGCACATAAAAAGAGCTAAAGCAATGTGTCAAAAAGAAGTCCTAAAACAATTACTATAAATGATAGTATCCAAGAAAAGAATAATAAAAAGAAATTAGTAAATTGTAAAGAAGTATGTTACTAGATAACATCATTAATGCTGATAGAGAGTGAGGAGTGACAAATCGGCCATCGATAGGCACACAGCCATAAACTGCATCTACATACCATTTGAAAGAGACAATCAACAAGCCAAAAAAGAAACAAAAAGACCAACACACACACACCCCCAAACATTCAACACCCAAGGGCAGACAAAAGATGAATGAACTGGAGCACCACTTCAACAGCATCAGCATTGACTAAATAACCGTTGGCCAATTGCAAAAAGCAGCTTTACTGAAAACAGCTTACATCCTGGGCCAGTACCTTTAACATGATCCAAAATCTACCATCTGCCTAATCCAGATCCTTGGGAAAGACTTAATAAGTGAGTGAACAAAAATGTGAAATTCTGTCTGAACATCTGGCTGACTGTGCAATGAACCAAAATAGTAGTAGATAAAAAATGCCAAATCCAGTCTAAACACCTGGCTGACTGTGCGACGAACCATATGTAACAATGATTATATCCCATGACAATGCCTTTAGCATCATCAAACATCCATATCTGCCTATTCTAGATCCCTGGAAAGGACTTGATAGGTAGATAGAATGCTAAATCAAGTCTAAACATCTTGATGCCTATTCAATGAACCATAATAATAGCAATTCTTAGAGTGCAGTTCAGTTCCTGGAATCAGCACCATGAAACCCAGGGGGATTTACTATTAAATAAGCCTGGTTTCCTCACCTGACCCTTGATATGTTTTTTCCCCCTTCTCTTTTCTGCAGGTTTTCACCCCGAGTGTAAGATTACAGTCTCAGGATTGTCCATTTGTGCCCACTGAGGCATAAACTACATTCTCTTGACCTGACTTTAACTGAACTCTTGAAAGTTTCTTCCACCTCTTAGTTTCATTCAGACAATTTTTATGAACACTTTTTTTTTTGGAGGGGGGGGGCAGGGTAAGCAATAACTTTGGAGAAAGAGACATGTATCTTTTTAATTACTGCATATCTTGCAATTGGAAAAGTGATTTTCACTCACTCTCAGGCATGAAGCAAAAGCTACTGCTACAGCTGAAAAAGCAGTACTCAACTACTTCTATAAGCTTTTTAGACAACAAGGGGTTAGTCGAATAGCTCTTGTCTCAAGCAGGATTTGGTAGCCCGCTTGTGTACTGTTTGAAGATGAGTGTTGACTTTTTATATTTAAGGAACAGATAAATTGTTACAAAAAAAAACCAAAAACCTTTTTTTAACAATATCCTGCTGCCTCATTTGTTATAGCTATTAGTCTATGGAGACTCTCAGTCATCCATGTAATAGTTGTCTGACAACCACAACCCAGATGACTGAGAATCTCCGTAGATTTTTAGCTATGCACTTTGGATGAACACCAGTAGTGGGTTCCACTTACCCTCCCTACCGGTTCCGAATCGGGCGCACCCGTGATGATGTTTGGGTGGGTGGGCGGAGCCTCCCACTGCCGCCACTACTAGTTTGCCCGAATCGAGGCAAACTGGTAGAAACCCACCACTGATGGACACCCTTTGAATGGTATAGGAGTATGAATGGATTTCCAGAAAAATGTAGACTACAGGAACCATTTGCACTTCAGTTTGAGATACAGACAACACAGACTCATCCCCAACAGTCTGCGCCTCTCTTCAACAGGGAAGGGTCACAGGGCAGTCAAGTAATTCATTCATTCACTTTCCAAGTGTTCGTGCTCTTCTGTTTCCCAGCATTATTGTCTTCTCAAGGAAGCCAAGGTTTGTGTAGTATCCGAAATATGATAATTTCACCCTGGTCAATTGTGTCTTGACTTGGAAATCTGAAGCAATTGATTCTATGATTCATTTGTTTGTTTCTTGGCTATCAGTGGTATTCAAAGAACTTGTCTCACCATCCACATTCAAAAGAATGAATACTCTTTCTATTCTGCTTTTTCAAAGTCCAACGTTTGCTTTGATAAAGTGTCACAGACATAATCATTTCATGTATGATTCTGATCTTTGCATATATAAACACATATATATACATCCTTGCACTGTTCCACCACCTATTGTTTTGACAACAGCAGTGTCATGAATGCTGCTAAAAATAGGAAAGCATTAAAGCTGCACCAGAACAATTAGGATTATACTGATATTGCACCATTCCTAAATAAATTAGAAACTGTTTATCATTTTAGTAGAGGTATGTTAAATACATGAAGGAGCACAATGTTTCCAGCTATTGAGTCTACACATAGATATGACCTGGATTCATAACTAGACAATAAGTAGCAAACAGGCATAAGAAACTGAATTGAAGAAATAAAGTCATTCACTGCTGTTCATGCCAGAAGTGCTGAGGTTTATGGGAAAATGTCTAGATTTTGTTTACCATAACACCAACATATTTGAAAGGCTATCTAGCAAGATGCCTGTTGTGACCTCTGTGTCACCCATCTATTACCATTCTTTACAAGAATATTTTTGTTTGTTTGTTTGGCACTAAGCAAAATCTTCTCTTTTTCCTTCTCACTGCTTCCATCACTGGCCTATTGTTATCTATGTCTATCCGTGGGGTCCCAACCTGTAGGGGTCCTAAACTGAATCCCTTCGTCTTCAGTGACTTCTTATTGAAGATCAGCTAGTTATATAAGATGGCTGATTCCCTTTTAGCCACTTGTGAATACAAATTTATTAGCAATAGTAAAAAAAAAATCCTTATTTAATGTACTTACATTTTTACTTGCTTGTTATGAACAAAACTGTAATAATTAGGCTTACAATAGCTAGGCTGGAAAAATTACAGCCGTTGCATGGGAGCAGGTATGGTGGCCTAGAGGTGGACCTCTCCCCTCACAATCAGGAGGCTGTGAGTTCAATCCTAGTTAGAGGCAGATATTTCTCTCTCTGGGCACGAATATATCTGCTGAATATAACTCTGCATTGGCGAGAGGAAAGGCATCCAGCCAGTAAACACTCAGCTCCATTCAGTTGCCCAAACTCCACCCTGCAAAGGCGTCATTAAAAGAAGATAATGATTGGACGGGAACAAAGGGTTAGAGTTTTCACTGTCCTTTTGCTGCCATCTAGTGGATTTTTCTAACTCAGATGTGATAACCTTGTCTTATGAGACTGATAGGAATGGATGCCAAATCAAACCAGCATCTTAAATTGAAATTGTGTATACTGTAGAACCAGTCCCATCCCTGCCCTTCTCATTCTCTTTTCCAAGGAGAGCAAGGTTAAGGACTTGGCGTCCTTCAACCTGGTAATACATTTATTCCAGCATAATTGTAACAAACTGTTTAAAACTGTCCTATGTGCTATGAGTGTAAAGAACAGAGAGAGAAGAAACCTATGCCAATTCACTCACTAATGTTTCTGCAACACTCCAACATCAGCTCAAAACAGATCAAGAGGAGACTTAATGAAGAGTGATACCTAGAGGACAAGTTTGAATCACCTTTCATTGCTTCCTCAAATAGCAACACTTAAAAACAATGTTGGCTTTTACATGTTCTACTAATGGATTTGAAGGGATAACAACCAGCTTTAAGTGTCTCTTTTAATGGGTCCAATGAAAGAAAAGGATTCCGCTGTTTAAAACAGCTATGTTCAGGGCTTGCACTAATTTGCTCCTTACTGAGCCTGATGTGATTCTGAGAAGTTGCTTTAAATCGGTCAGATGATTTGACCATCTGGAATAGGAGTAGGCAACCTGCAGTCTCCTAGCTCCTTTGTTTCAGCCTCTAGAGCACGGGCATCAAACTCAATCATGTCACATGATGTCATCACGATATTTTTTGCCTTTGCAGAGCTGGGATGGGCATGGCTTGCACTTGATGCATCCTGCCCATGGGTCACCAGTTTGACTCCCCTCCTCTAGAGCCTCTTCCAGTTTATCACTGAGTTATTGACATGGAAAGCAAATCAAAACTTTAGTTTTAATCTATAGTTAGGAAAACTGAACCTCTCACAACAAAACCAGAAGCTGAGAAAACCCTGGTTCATTCCACATACATGATGCCCCACGTTGCATCATCACCTCTTCAACTGTACCTTTGAAGCCCTTCAACTATTTACATGCAATTACCCAAAGCTTGCCTATTCCTAAACTATCATTGATCTTTTTCAGTTCAAATTAAGACAAGGTTAAAAGATTTCAAGATTATTATATTTCTTTCAGAATGGTATTGTCAAAACTCAACAAGAAAAGGGCTTTTCTAAATGTCAGCTTCCAGTTAGTATAGATGGAGAAAGAGGTTAAATTCTTATTAGGGACATTTAGGTCATAACAAAGCTGTTGTTAACTATATTTGAAAAGACTTAACAGTTGTACTTAAATAGCAATCACCAACTACAAAAATTTCCCTCAGATATCAATAAGCATTGTTTGCAGAACAAGCAACCATAATCTTGTTAGGTACAGAATCAGGCTTTGATGGCTTCACAAATGGCAAATGTTCTGTTGGTAAATGGATCAATCAAGTGAAATAAAAGAACTAGAAAGCAGAACCCAGAAACCTGAAGTTTCCTCCAATTTTTGTAGCCCTTCCAATTTTTCACTGCCTCCCCCACTTTTGGGGGGCATCACATCAATAGGTAAGAATAATGCAGAATGGTCTAAAATTCCACATTTCATGTGCTAGATGAGAAAATAAGAAGATTCTATTGATGGACGCAAAAGAACAAGACAAATATTCAAGCATCAGAGTAGTTACATGAATTCAGACAAAAGGAATAAAGAACTTAACCATTTTAGGGCTAGACATGGAATCAAGCCAGAACAACAAAAGTCCTGAGTAATGAAAAGTCCTTAAAGAGATTTAGTGTTAACCAAACATTCAAGAGAACGCTTTTAGAAACTTGAAAATTGTTGAGTATGACTGAAGTAGCATTGTATTGTAATGAACTCTGACCTGTGAGAAGAGTGACATTTCACTATCTGTCTGCTTATCCCCAGAACACTCTATGATGTCCATTTCCCAGGTTTTCATTATCATGTTCATATGTAATAAGACAATTATCACTGGCACCACCTTCATTTTTGTATTTTAATTGTCATAACTTCAGGTGAGTTCCATTCTGCTGATGATGCAAAATCTTGTTTACACAAATTTCCACCTCTGGGGAGGAATCAATATATCTAGAAAAGATTTTTTATCAGATTTATCTTCCTCTACCCACCATATAAATCACCAACTGCATGTATCAACAGACACAGCTAAGAGATGCAATCTGCTTTCTGCTCCCAATCACATGAATGTGGAGGCTTAAAATGGCATGTGTAGCAAAGATAATGAGAGAGGGAAAGCAGGAGGAGCTAGTGAAAGTTTGGGCACTGGATCAAGACCACTCAAGTTTTAGTTTTGTCTTGACCATGGGACATACTGAGTGATTGTGGCCTAGTCACACTTTCTCAGCCCAGCTTTCCTCACAGAGTTGTTTCTGAAGGATAAAAATGGGGAAGATCGCCATAGATGTCACTTGAAACTCGAGCAAATAACTGAGATACCTACACTCTACTGAAAATAGAAAGAGAAGAAACTATTTTAGCTGTTGACTAGTATGCAGAAGGTAGATACACCAGGCCTAAAGATATATGAGTATTTCTGACAAATAGTGTGTACCTGTATGTACTCTGGAAGTTCAGAGGATTTATGCCAAAGTCATGATAAAAATCTGATCACTGATTGAAGTAGTCTGAATTTAATGGCCATATTTATCAAAGCAAGAAAGTATTACAGTTTGAATGGGAGAATTATGTAAGCCCTTTTGTTTCAGGTGCATCTCTGACCTTGAAAAAAACAACACTTCTCATTCACCTCTCTCATCTTTTCACATGTTGAAAACTGTGTGGCAGCATAGACACCCAGAGGACAAAAGGCACAACTACCACTTTCAGTGTAACCTAGGAAAAAGAGCTGTTTAAGGTAATAGTATTACATTTGCTGTATACCTAAGCTGCTCTGAAAAATACTTCCAGAAATATAACAGAAAAACAACTATCTGGTTCCTGCCCTCCCCCTCTCCCAATGTGTATGTCATATACATAATCAGGGAACTGTGACTGGATACACCTCATGCTTCAGTGCACACTTGCTAGTGCATAATGCTCTATGAGAAGTATCATGGAGAATAATGTGTTTGTTTTAAAGCACAACCGCATTTTTACATGTTTTTATAGCAGCCAAACAAATTAAGGATTCTAATACTATTTCTGACTGAATTTCAGGAGATAAAAAAGGCACAGTGCTTACAAAGAAGTAAACATTTTTCCTACATGCACTGAATCAATCTTTTCTCCTTGAATCTGGATTGCTGAATTGTTGTGGAAGGAAGGAAGGAAGGAAGGAAGGAAGGAAGGAAGGAAGGAAGGAAGGAAGGAAGGAAGGAAGGAAGGAAGGAAGGATGGATGGATTTTTTTTACTGTACAGAGATATCGGCAATAGTTCTACAGTCCCAGAAATTTTGAAATGGCCAATCATGTTTATAAGAAAAACCACTCACTTGAGTAGTGCTGGGCTCAAGATTTATTGGCCATGAACTAGACAACAAATTCCCTGATGCTTCATCAGCAACTGTGGCTGTCATCTTCAGAGGCATTTTGTACCCAATTCTTATTGATCATTTTTGTAGTTTAGCTGGTCCTTTGTTCATGGATACCTGCCTTGCACCACACCAAGATCCTGCTGAAAAGCAGGACAAACCAGGAATCAGCTCCTCCAAATGGGCAAATCAGAAACTTACCTGGATAAGTACCCAATTGGGACTAGGCTGCTCAGATGAACCAACCAGAACCTAGCACAAACAAAAAACCAATCAGGAATTAATCCCCCCTCCCCAGAAATGACCAATAAAAGTTACTATGAACAAAGCACCTATCAGAAATCAATACCATCAAAATGACTATTCAGAATTAGGCACAAACAAAGAACTGAGTAGAGATGATCCCTCACCAACCTGCACCAATCAGAAACCACCTCTGTTAAAGACCAGTTAGAAATCAGGACACCTGACTATAAAGAGGAAGAGCCCAGTCAGACCTTCCTTGGTTGCTTGTGGTCAGTATAGCATAGCACAACAGACCATCCCACCTTGGAAGATACCAAAATGTCAGGAAATCTATTGTCAGCACCATAGCCACTAAAATCTGAAGTCCAACGCTATATGACATGCCCAGTGATGAAAGCTTATTGGCAAAATTTTTCAGTTATTTTTGTACAAGTACTTGCTTGTGTCCAGAATCCCAGTATATTGATACTTCAAAGCAAGGCTCAGTTTCAAAAGATAAACTGGCCACCATTGTGCTCTTAACCTCTAGACTTTTAATAATGTAGGTTTTTCTTTGAAGATTATTCAGAAACAGCATTTGATTCTGCAACTATTCCTGACTGAAGTTAATGGCCATTTTGAAAATACTATTATTCTGGTATATTCAGTGGATGCTAGCCTTTTCTTGACTACAAATCAGAATGATCTTAATTACCTTTATAGCTCCATACAAATTAACATCCAGAAAACTTAACATATCTTGCAAGAAAGTTTTGCTCCCGTGTTAATGTGCTAGTCTATTGAAATAACCTTTAGAGATTTTTCCTCAGGTGTACTCACTATTCTGCTATAAGTCGTATGGCAACTCCAGAGCTTTGTATGCTTGGTATTTGAGATCAAAGGATCTGTTGCAAGCAGCAGACTATTGTTATCCTGAATTCAAGATCTGACATCTTGACGTTTGTTTGGTGCATGTGTTGAATATTGCAGAGGGACAAAATAAATCTTGTCTTGTACCATGAACACCCTTACTATAGGGTTGGTGGTCTGAATATTCCACTGAACCATTGACATCTGTTTTTGCAATCTGATCAATACATATTTTCTTTTGGATTTGTAAATAAACATTGGTCCTTTTTTGGGAAGAGAGTATTTCAAGTTTTTATGAACTTCTTTTTCTAATTATCCCAGAAGCAGCAATGTATCAGAATAGTTGCAAATTGTTGAGCATTGATGAGCTATTACTCTCCTGTAACTTAATGCAATATTTTTTTTAATAATATGCATCCTTCATCACAAATGCAGCTGAATTCCAATTCCCACCAGCATTGCAAATGGCGAAAATAGTGAAAGATGTATATGGAGAGATATGTACTGTATATTGGCTATATGTATATTGGCTAGTCTAGAGAAAAGAAAGACTGTGGTGACATGACAGCAGTATTCCTGTATTTGAGGTGCTGCCACAAAGAAGAGGGGGGTCAACTTATTATCCAAGGCACCAGAGGGCAGGAAAAGAAACAATGGATGGAAACTAATCAAGAAGAGAAGCAACCTGGAATTAAGGATAACTCTGAGAACAATTAACCAGTGGAACAGTTTGCCTTCAAAAGTTGTGGGTGCTTCGTCACTGGACATTTTTAAGAAGAGACTGGACAGCCACTTGTCTGAAATGGTATAGGGCCGTGATGGCGAACCTATGGCACGGGTGCCACAGGTGGCACGCGGAGCCATATTGGTGGGCACGCAAGTGTTGCTCTAGCTCAGCTCCAGTGCACATGCACGTACCAGCCAACTGATTTTCAGGCCTTCCAGTCCCACCGGAAGTCAGGAAACTGGCTGTTTCCAGCCTCCAGAAGGTCTCCAGGGGGATAGGGAAGGCTGTTTTTGCCCTCCCCAGGCTCCTAGAAAGCCTCTGGAGCCTGGGGAGGGGAAAAACGGGCCTACTGGGCCCACCGGCCATCGTGTGCCAAAAGCGGGGGGAAGTGTGGGAGGGTCACGTGCACATGCCCGGGAGGGCAGGGCACATTGAATTATGGATGTGGATACCTGCACCTGCGACCCCCCACATTCCCCCCACTTTTGGCACGCGACGGCAAAAAGGTTAGCCATCACTGGTATAGGGCAAGAGTGAAATGCATCAGTTCGGGCAAACCAGTAGTAAAAAAATGCTACCAGTTCATCCGAACCGGTATTTCCGACGATCAGCTGTGCTGCGTGATTTATATTCACTAGAAAGCAGGAAATCCTACTTTCTAGCTAATCTAAATTGCGGGGCACAGCTGTTCCCTCCCACTGTTCTACTTACCTTCTTAAGCTTCTTTTTTCTGCGTGAAGTGCATGTTGGGTGCGCACTGCCCACGTGTGCAGTGTGTTTGATGCATACTGTGCATGCACGCACAGTGTGCATTTGTCATGCACTGTGCATGTGCGCACGTGCAGCATGCATTTGGGATGTAATGTGCATGCACGCACAGCATGCGTTTGGTGTGCACCACGCATGCGCAGTCAGCGAGCTGGTGGCAAACAGCGGAGGATTTCACAACTGGTATAGGGTCTTGCTTGAAAGGACTCCAAGACCCCTTTCAGCTTTATTCTATATTTAGAGCGCCCTATGTTATAAATTACCCCTTTAGACTCTTCCTTCTTATTGATATCCTTTGCATTCTATGCCCTTCTTTATTTCCTATGGTGTTACAAAATCCAATTTTATAAAGAGACAGAAAGGCATTAATTTATTTGTAAGAAAACTTGAAAATCTGTTTCTTTCCACAAAATGCCATCAACAGACCATCTAGCATCTACATCAACAGTGATAATTTATACCTATCTTCTCTAAGAAAGAGGCATCACAACTAGTACTAGCAACTACATCAACAGTGATAAATTATATCTATCTTCTCTTAGAAAGAAACCACCATAACTAGTATTGGGAACAAGTACATTTGCAGTATCAGGTGTTTTTGTACTTAGGGTTTTCAATCAAGTTAAATAGCAGGAAATACCAAGGAATTTGCTTTTTATGATCTTGATCCAAATCAATCACATTAATATACAGATTGAAATTTAGCACTATTTTGGTTTGTGACACCTTAAATATTCATTTGAAAAGGAAAAATTTAGGTAGATTTTTTAATGTGCATATTTATATGAAGTGTAAATATGGCAGAAATAACTATCATATGTAAAACATTTTAAAGTATAACAGTACAAAATAGATACAATTGGCCACCAAAAATTAAGACTACAGCCTGATATGTTGTGATGCAAATTCCAGTTTTCTTCTCAAAATTTGGAAAATTGTGGGGAGAACGTACCCAAAGGGTTGTGATTGTAGGTTGGTAAAGCCAAGTGTATGGTATAGGGTACACATACTCCCTGCAACAGGCTTCCTAAAATAACTTTATGGAAATCAAGGTCAAACTGGCAAGCCACAACTTTCAGATGGAAAGTGTCTGTATCAAAATGATTTATGAGTCAAAATCAGTGCATCAAAATGAAATGACATTTTGGACACCTCAAAGAGCATCAGTAAAATGTAACTGAAGAAAGTACAAGCAGGCTTGTGTTTACCTATGACTACAAATGAGTCTGTTTTAAAAAAAAAGTGTCTCAGAATCTTTTTATTGTTGTTGTCATGAAAAATGAATGAGGAGCTGAGGCAGGGGTGAAATCCAGCAGGTTCTGACAGGTTCTGGAGAACCAGTAGTGGAAATTTTGAGCAGTTCAGAGAACCGGTAGTGGAAATTTTGAGTAATTTGGAGAACCAGAAAATACTACCTCTGGCTGGCCCCAGAGTGGGGTGGGAATGGAGTTTTTGCAATATCCTTCCCCTGCCACACCCACCAAGCCACACCACGCCCACCAAGCCACACCCTCAGAACCGGTAGTAAAAAAAAATGGATTTTACCACTGAGCTGAGGGCTACATTGCAAAACCTAGGTAGGTTACTCTAGAACAGAAGTTGGATATTATTTCATTTTCCATATGTATAGTAAACAAACATTAAGTATATTTCATAAATATGACCGGGGTGAAATGCTCTCGGTTTGGACCAGATCACCTGATCTGGTAGCGATGGTGACGGGTGGTTCGGAGAACCGGTAGCAAAAATCCCTGTCCCCCCCTCCCTCATGGCCAGCTGAACCGCGTGATCATCAGAGGCTGTTTTTTTTACTTTTAAAAGCATTTTTTCTATAACCTCTTCGGCTGAAAAAATGCTTTTAAAAGTTTTTTTAAAAAGCCTCTGATGATCGCGCGGCTCAGCTGGGATCATCAGAGGCTTTTAAAAGCATTTTTTTCTACAATCTCTTTGACCAAAGAGGTTGTAGGGGAAAAAATGCCTTTAAAAGCCACTGGGGATCCCAGCTGAGTTGTCTGATCGTCAGAGACTTCTAAAAGCATTTTTTTCTGCAACCTCTTAAGGTTGTAGAAAAAATGCTTTTAAAAATAAAATAAAAATAAGTTGGCCATGCCCACCCAGTCACATTACCCCACCACACCACCACCAAGCCATGCCCACAGAACCAGTAGTAACAAATTTTAGATTTCACCCCTGAATATGACTAATATTTATGAGAATATAAATATGTTGCTCAACAGTTATGTGTTTAATAACTTTCCTTTCCCTTCACAAATTAAAACGGATCTCAACTAAGGCTTTCAAAAACCACATGCAACCTCAGATTATGTATCTTTGATTTAGAATGAAAGGCTATAAATAGCTGTCAGTGCTACTAGATTATAATGCCTCAGCTTCTTATTCACCCTCCTTCTATCAGCAGCTACTGGTTTTCTCTTGGACCAGGAGAAAAGCAAGAAACCCACAGCAGAAGCCTCAAATGAGGAACCACATTTGGGGCTTATTGGTAAAAGTATGAGTACTCCAAAAGTCAACCTCCATGAACCATTCTAAAACTGGCTTGATTTTCTCCAATTTAGTATGATCCCCCCCCCCCCGATTGTTAGGAAGGCAAAGCTAGTTCAAAAGTACATTGCATTCTATGGAAATACTTTTATTATTGTTATTTTTTGGGTAGAGTGACAAAATTATGTCTTTGCAAACTCAACATTTTACAACAGCTGAAGTCATTGTTAAATAGTTCAATCCTCTGTTTCTCTAATCAATAACATGTAAGACCCTTGGGTGGCACAGCGGACTAAACTGCTGCTATTAAAGTAGCACTTAGCTGCCAGCTGCCTGCAATTACTGCGAGTTCAATTCTCACCAGGCTCAGGGTTGACTCAGCCTTCCATCCTTCCGAGGTAGGTAAAATGAGGACCCGGATTGTGGGGGCAATAAGCTGACTTTGTATAAAAAAGAACACTGCTTGGGGGGGGGGGGCGGAAAGCCCTACTAAGCAGGTATATACAAAAGTATGAAGGCTATTCCTTAACGCATTGAAATAAATAAATAAATAAATAAATAAATAAATAAATAAATAAATAAATAAATAATTTTCTCTTCAAACCTACTTTCTTTTCACCTAACATCATTTGATCACTTTCAAGGCTGAGTCACTGTTTGTTGACTTTTAATGGAACAATAGTGTTCTATCTAGTTTTGGTTATCTAATCCTGGTGGACATATTCTCATGGCAAGAATATAGAAATGACTTTTTACTGTCTTTTTCTTGGTTGTTTTAAACTTTTCATTCTAGCCTTCAATTTTGCAATTTCCTTGTGAGCTCTCATACATGTACTAACCAAGGCCACTTTGTCATACTTTCTCAAGATCTGCCAAGGTCAGGTTAGGTATCTTCTAGAACAGAAAGTGATGCTAGGAAGAAAAATAGTTAACTAGTTCAAGAGAGTGAATTAAATTTATTGTATTTATGTTACCTTGATCTTTGCATGCATTTTTCCCCCTTTAAATTCCTTTAATAAGTTCAAGGAAACAGTACAAACACCAAGCCCGAGTTTATCTCTATAAGAAACCCACAGAGTAATAAATATCTAAGACTATTATATTAAAAAGTATCATATGATTTAAAGTCATATCTACTCTATCATCTTATGTTCATAATGTACTTCTTGCTCTCTACCTTTCTATACAATTTCATACATATATTAATATACCATTTATCAAATATATAAATTCCTTGTAATCTTTGGGTCTATCAAATTAATACTAGGTTCTGATAAACTGCTGCTCCCAATTAGAAATATGATTTCTTTAAACAGAAGAAAATGAGACCTATCCTCCTGAACCAGGGGTGAAATCCAGCAGTTTCTGACAGGTTCTGGAGAACCAGTAGCGGAAATTTTAAGCAGTTTGGAGAACTGGCAAATGCTACCTCTGGCTGGCCCCAGAGTGGGGTGGGAATGGAGTTTCTACAATATCCTTCCCCCACTCCTGGGGAGAGGATGGGGATTTTGCAGTATCCTTCCCCTGCCACGCCCACCAAACTATGCCCACCAAGTCACACCACCTTCACCAAGCCACACCCACAGATCCGGTAGTAAAAAAATTTGGATTTCACCACTGTCCTGAACCCAACAGAGTACGAAAAGCAAAGGAGAATGTATGCTATAAACTTATAGCTCAGGCAACAGTGAAATCTTACACAGTGCTCTAAAGACCCCTTGTGAAAAAAAATTATCTGTAAATCTTAAGCCATAAAATATATCTGGGTTGTATAACAATGATTAGTTCAGTTAAATAAATAGAACAGCAACTGCCATCAAATGACCATGAAATGTTTTCTTGACTGAATCAATACAGTTTTTCAAGAAGCACTTTGAAAATGTATTGTGTGAGTCATCATTCTGATATCTGAATGTTCAAAGTACAGCATTATGCTGCAATAATAATTTAAAGCATACAAGTCTAAAGAACAACAGAAAGAAACAGGACATGCTGCCAAACAATCTTTTATTCTAAAAATCTAGCCTATCTAATCAGTATCAAATTTGTCCTTCAAGAATAGTCTATTTTACATGAAGCATTTTACTGTCTCTAAGTATTGAGACATTATCAGGGTTATTTTGATTTGGATTCTTTTGGAACAATTCCAGGAACAACTTCCTGGAGAAGGAAGAGGCTTACGATATTTTGTAACATCAGAGTTCACTTCTCATTATATAGCTTTGAATATTGGCATAAGCAGTTGAACATTTCAGAAACATTCAAAACTACTATCTATAGCAGTTCTCCAGCCCACTCTCTCTCTTCTGGCCAAAACCAATTGTCTCCTTCAGTAGAATCACTTCAAAATGGCTGCCAGTCATTTGTTTCTTTAGCGATCACTTAAGTTGCATCGTACCTAGGAGTTGTGGGAAGACCTGCGTTTGGTCCATTTCAAAATGCAAAATAGCTCTATGCAAATGTTTATGGGAAAAAAAGGTGGGGAAGTATGTAAATCTTATCAAAAATCCCTTTCCGGACTTATACAATCTTTCCAGCATATGATATTGCACAGATCTGAAGATGGCGATTTTTGTTTATTAACCAAACTGCCCTACAAATCTCTACTCCTTCAGATGGAGGCTTAAGACTACTGGCCTACATCAGTGGGTAAAGAAGTTAGCTATGGGCAATCCCCTAAGAAGATCTCTGATGACTCTGACATTCACCATTTTTATTGTAGACATTTTTCCAATTCTCCTATCACAACATTGAAAATATTTTGAGTAACATTGATTGAATTTATGTAGTTATCCATGTCATTTGCATGAAACTTGATCTATACACATTTAGACAGTAAGGTGGACCGGAATAGGTATGAAATGACAAAGGCAACTTCTTTGAAAATTAAGAAATCCATTTCCATATATGGAATAGCTTCAATATCTCAACAAATGCAAAGTAATAAAAAGTAATATTTTGATTATCAAAACAGATGTCCACCAGTTATTTCCTCATAGACAGAGGATTAAGAGGCGGTGTGGCTCAGTGGCTTAATAACACTGGAGATCATCTATGCTCCAACAGTTCAAGTCCTAGCACTGTGTGGCAAGGTGAGCTCCCATCACACACCTCAGTTTCTTTCCACTGAATAGTTTGAAAGCATGTTCTATGCAAGTAGACAAATAGGTACCACTTCAGTCGGGTAATGCTCCATGAATGCAGTCAGATTCCTGCCAGTTCTGTACCTTCCCAGTTGTAATGCCCATTTGCGAGGCAGCTCTGAAGAAGGGAGAGGGCCTTGGATGATAATGCAGGAAGAGCCACTTGTCTTTCTTTCTGATGCAAAGCCAGGTCACCCTCCTGTGGTGCACCTTGGAAGCATGTGGGTATGTCCCACAACAGAGTTGGTAAATTGACAGCCAAACTACTACTCTACAATAGGATTGTGGTCTTCTGGCTAATGTAACAATGCCATATGCTAATCATCATCATCATCATCATCATCATCATCATCATCATCATCATCAGATTAACCTATCCATGTAATTTATGTTTTGCTTCACCTCCCAGGAACTGCATACATGATTAACTGCCTGTCCTGCAACTTACATTTACATATATTCCAGTGAGGTAATGTTGATTATTAAATGTCCCAAAGTAATTCAGTGAGGTTCATATCTAAATGCAGATTGGAAGCACATACTGATATTCACAGCCAAGCAGCCCAATCTAGTCCAATAGTCAAATTCCATTTATATTATGCCACAAATGGAAAAATCTTTAAACAGGCACCAAGGTGATATTTGCTTGTTGAATATACATATACATCAGTGGTGGGTTCCTCCAGGTTTGGCCCAGTTCTCCCAAGCCGATAGTGGTGACCCCCTGAGCCCACCCCACCCCGCGCTCCCAAGCCGATATATATGACCCCCTGAGCCCACCCCACCCCGCGCTCCCCCACCCCCATGTTATTCTTACCTTTTATTTGGCCCCACCTCCAATCTATTTTTTTTAATTTGATTTATATGCTGCCCTTCTTTGGAGACTCAGGGCGGCTTACAATGCATTAAGAAATAGCCTTCATACTTTTTGTATATTTATACAAAGTCAGCTTATTGCCCCCACAATCTGGGTCCTCATTTTACCTACCTTAGAAAGGATGGAAGGCTGAGTCAACCTTGAGCCTGGTGAGATTTGAACTTGCAGTAATTGCAGGCAGCTGAATGTTAATAACACTGCTTTAGTCTGCCATGCCACCAGGCTCTATTGCTGCCTCCTGAGTCCCAGTTGATGGCTAGAGGGAAAAACCTGTTTAAACTCTTGCCACAGGACTTCAAAGGGCCACCCTACAGCTGATCAGTGTTAAAGGAAAACGAATGAGTAGACCAATGCCTGCAAAAATACATGAGTAGATCAGTGCCTGCAAAAATAAACAGGTAGACCAGTGCCTGCAAAAATACATGAGTGGCTCGATACAGCTCTGCAAGCAGTTAAAAGCCTGGTAGACCTAAATCCTCAATAATTGTCTGCTAAATCCTAAATAATTGTCACATGACCATCAAGCCACGCCCACAAAATAAGCCATGCCCACAGAACCAGTAGTAAAAAAATTTAGAACCCACCCCTGATATACATATACACATAGACATAGACATGCAGATACATCATATACAAACCGAAACTGAAACAATGCCAAGTAGCAACTGGCAGGAAAAGGAAAACTATTCATGTCATCAGTTCAGTACATAATTATAAAGGCAATACGTGTCCAATTCTTCTCCGTCAACATAGTAATTAGCATGCCAAAAAGGAGAGGAAGATGGTAACTCTCTCTTTTAAATTTTTGCACATATCCTTATGATTTAAAAAGTGAGCAAGAGAAAAGGAAATAATATTTAGGGCAGATTGAGGAGTTAAGGGTTTGGAAAGTGAAAGATAAATTTATTTTGTGACTTGGAAAAATGCATTGAGGACTTGAAAGAAACTGAAAATCAGTTCTCAGTTATAAGGGAGAAAGAGTTGAGAATCTCACCATCTCTATGAAGTTTGTTCTTTTGATCAACTGTCTACTGCAAACATGAACTGGCAACTTTAAGTAACAAAACATAGAAAAGTATTAACTTTCAAGTCTAAGCAATCATTGAACGTTGCATCTTTCCAGGAACCACCAAGTTTGCCCAAATGCTCTAATATTCCTATATTTCATCAGCTGTACTAGCAAAAAGAAAAAAGAAAGCACTGAACACTTCAATAATCCTATGATATCAGAGTATGAGTTTTCATGGCAGCCTTGAAATTTATTGTTGGCAAAATGAATTCTGGATAATGCTGGTTGAGACAGTGAATTTGGGCTGACCTTTGGCTAAGAATGCCTCCTGAGAGCAGATCTGAAATGCTACATGGCAACAGATGTCACCTCATTACATAATTTTTCTATTGATTGGAGTGGAATACCCATTGCTCACAATTATGTAGAATGATGTTGATAATTTTTCTTCCTGCTTAATTTATATGGATGTTTATAAATCTTTGTTATTGATTTAATAACTCTGGAGAAATATCTGTTACATCATACCAGGATGCTGATGTTTTCCAGGTTTATTTTGTGATTTAAGTGTGTGGTTGGTTTCAGGCAAGGTAAAATGTCCTTTGTTAAAATCTAATATTCTTTTCATCTTTTTTAATTCTGTGGTGTATAAAACACTTACTCTGACTAATGAAAATGTCTCCATGCTGACAATTTATTTTATTTCTTCAGTTCATACTTTGGGGGACATATCCTTATTAGAAACAGCAGAAGTTTGTTCCAGACTGTCTTTGTCCCAAACCTGATTCTTCTATCATATTTGTTGAGTATTTTTCTCATCCTGTTACTACACTTAGAATTTTAAGAAACCTTTTATTTTTAATTTTAATTGAGTTTTATGAAGAGGCTGCTTTGAGAACAAGAGGGTAAAACACGGAGGGCTAGGTCATCCATTTTTTGCTTTCAAGAATAGCAATAGCACTTAGACATACATACCATTTTACAGTGCTTTACAGCCCTCTCTAAGTGGTGTACAGAGTCAGCATATTGACCCCAACAATTTGGGTCCTCATTTTACCCACCTCAGAAGGATGGAAGGCTGAGTCAACCTTGAGCCTGGTGTTGTGTCTTCGGCTCCCGAGCCCGGACCTTCGGAGGAAGAACCCTCCGAAAGTGAAGAGGAGGAGGAGGCAAGGCCCCCCTCTCCTGGCCCATCTGGTTTGGCACCACCCCAGGCCCCAGCTGAAAGCCCTGAGGAGGAAAGCTCCTCTGAGTCAGACGTTAATGAGGAGAGGGAGTGGATTAATCCCAGGTGGCGACGATCAGAGAGACGGGCTCAGGGAGTGGGTGGGGCCGAGCACGAGGTGATGAGTCACAAAGCCAATGCCCCACAAGGTATAAAAGGAGCTGACCTTACCTTGTTGGCTTTTGTGACGAACAAATTATTAACTTGGCTGCTTGTTTCCTGAAGTACTGCATCAGATAAGTGTTTGCTAACCTTAAGACTGTTTGTTTTTGGACATGCCGGAGAGCCTTATCAGGGACTGGCCGTGGCAACTCAAAATAACAGCTGTCTTTATCTCTCCCGGGCTCGCTGCCAGCTTGTTGTTTATGAATGGTGAATAAACGACTTTCGTACACTTCTGTTTGTGTGTGTGCTTGTCTGGGCTCCTGAAGCAGGGAGGGGACAGAACACCTGGTGAGATTTGAACTGCCAAATTGCATGCAGCCGGCAGTCAGCAGAAGTAGCCTGCAGTACTGCACTCTAACCACTGTGCCACAGTGGCTCCATAATGGTTGCTAGTCAGGTCCAGTAACAGGGCAAGAGGTAAATTTGGATCTAGGCTAAGATTATACATCCCATTTTCAACCCATGATTTTTTTTAATATACACGGTTGTTTTTCAAGAAAAAAATAATTATTTTAAAAAATAAAACAAGATATAATTTACTTAGAATACATGCAGGCTGAAAAAGACATAAAAATTTAATTTATAAAAATTTGAGTGAAGGATTTATTTCATCAGGAACTAAAGTGGAATTCATTTGTATATAAGATCACAACTATAACCAGAATGTGTACTAACTGATGAGCATGGTAGATTTGGTGGGATAGAAGTTAATTTGTTTGGACTAAAACACTGATAATAGGGATTTATGCCCCAAATTAGATAAAGTACAGTTCTAAAAAGAACTTATAATAAAATAATGGGTTCTCCTTTTGCAATTTTGTATTTGATAGAGGTTGCAATGGAGTGATCACCTCACAACTGGATAAAACTTCTAAAAATATTAAGATTACCCAAGGCAAATTACAATTTATGGGTGGTTAATATATGGAGACAGAAAAGGAGCAATTCAAGACATAGATCCTTTTCAAGAATGGATATGATTTGAATTTCAAAGAATTTGGTTATTAAAGTTTGTAAAGTAGTGACACTACCAAAGACTTTTGGATCATAATCCTACAATTTTGATTTTAAAAGGAAATACACTTCTTTTACATGTAGACTAAATAAAATGTTGCTAGAAAAGGAAGCAATAGTGGAGGGTTGTAAAAAGAAATAAAAATATTTTTTTGAAAATAATTCTGATTTAAGAATGGAAAGAGAAAGAGGTGATAGACACATCAACTAGTTATTTACATCCCCCGGCTGGTGAGCCTGCGGGGGAGGGCCTTCTCTGTGGCTGCCCCAGCTCTCTGGAACCAGTTACTTCTTGAGGTCTGGACCGCCCCACCCTATTGGCCTTCCGAAAAGCAGTGAAGACCTGGCTTTTCCGGCAGGCCTGAGGCCATTGATCTCGCTGTTGCGATCTCGCAAGATCTGGCCATGAATGGTATGAATGGGTTTTAATGTTTTAATTTTTTAAATGTTTTTATAATGGTTTCTCTTTTAAATGCATTGTAAGCCGCCCTGAGTCTTCGGAGAAAGGCGGCATATAAATTGAACTAATTAATTAATTAATTAATTAATTAAACAAAAGAAAATTAAAAATGAACTAAGCAAACAAACTTTGGGTTTGCAAACAATCCAGGGAAATGGTTGGCATATAAATTAAGAAAAGAAAGTGAAAACAGATGAATAAATATAGAAACAAAATTTGCCAAATATCACAAAGGAACAGAAATAAAGTATGAATAGATCTATAACAATAAGGAAAGTTTGGGAATCTATAAAGCTATAAAGTTTGTGAAGCCATGAAGAGAATTAAGCCAAGAAAAGTGCCTGGACCCAATGGATTAAGTGGTTCTCATTATAAATGTTTTGAGGATGAACTTTTATAACCTTTACAAAATACAATGGATTCTATTTTACAGGGAAGAACATTGCCAGAAAGTTGGAAGGAGACCAACATAGCATTAATATTTAAAGAGGGACAAGATATGACTTTAACAAGAAACTATTAGCCGATACCATTACTGAGTAATGAATACAAGTTATTTACAGTGATTTTTGCTGATAGGCTAAAAATAATTTTGAAGAAATTATTCAAGAAGATAAATGTGGATTTTTAACTTAAAAGACAATTAAAGGACAATTTTATAAATGTGATTGACATTTTGTAATATTTGAACCAACATATTGAAAAACAAGCCACATTGATTTTCTTAGAAGCAGAGAAGGCCTTTGACAATTTAAACTGGTCTTTCTTGTTCAAAGTTTTGGAAGATATGAACTTTGGGGAAAACTTTATAAAACGGTTAAGATCAATTTATACCACACAAAAAGCCAAATGGACATTTAGCAAAGCCTTGTGAGATACAAAACGGAACAAGACAAGGATACCTCCAATCTTCTCTTTCATTTATTTTAGTTCTCAAAAATATAGTACAGATATAAACAAGATGAAGAGAATGTGAGAATAAGCCTTTAAAAAGAACCTCTAAGTTAAAGGCTTTTGCAGATGAGTTGGTGTTGATTTTGGAAGAGCCTGAAAAATTTATGTGGCAGGAGGAAAAAACATGAGTTAAAGATGTTACAAGATACAAAAGGAGGAGGATTGGGTTTACCCAATTTGAAACTGTATTTTGAAGCTTCCTGTTTGATTTGTATGAAAGAGTGGGTGCTCCTGAGTAATAGAAGACTTTTTGCATTAGAAAGGTATAATCTGAAAGTAAAAAAAATCATTATAATAGACATAGTGAGCATATGGAGCAGACATAAACTCAGGTTGTGTCTGAAAACTCGTTTGTGACTCTCAAACAAGAAGTGTTTTATAGATGAGAAACAACAGGCAAACACAAATAGTTAATTTATTGTGAAGTTTTAGCATTTATCAAGGTGAATACCAAATAAAATTAAAAGAACAATAGGTGGCAGAGGGATATAATTGATATGGTTTCCTTATTTACAGTTATCATAAAGATTTAAAGTAGACAAAATAATTTATTGTATTGAACACTGTAGGAGTGATCTTAAAATAGAATTGTGTATGAATGCTAAACATTGAGTTGCTAAAATGTATGAACTTTTACTCAATTTTAAAAAACAAGTGAAAGAATGTATGATAAAGTGAGCTAAAATCTGGTTATAATATACAAATGGGAAAATGGGAAAATATGTGGTTAAAAGAATTTAAATTTGCACTATGTTATAATCTTGGGTTAATTTTATAACTGGGCTTAGTTCTGAAATGTAAAATCTTTGAGGCTTTTAAAATAAAAACTGCAGGGTGATCAGAAAAGATGAAAGATCTATGGCATTTCATGAAATCTTTACCTGGGAATATTTTTTCATTTATTTATTTATTTTTTCACAGTTTTGAACTGTCCGTCTCCCTCAGAGAGGGACTCTCATTTGCATTGGATAGAAGAGGTAGGATCACAATAAGAGCAGCAGTGCCTGTACACCTGACCTAACAAGTTTGTTTACATAGTGGCCAGGATCATATGCACATTATAGCAGGAAATGCCAACAAATAGCACAATTCATGCATTGTAGGAGTGGGTGAAGCTTTAAGGAATATTTGGCTTGGAAGAAACTCCAAGTTGGGAAACCCTCTCAAGTCAACTTGTGAAGGGTTTCCTTGCTTCTAAACAGCAGTGACTGCATGTCTTAGCTCTTCAAAATGCATGTGGCAAAATTCACCTCCTCTGAAGTGAAATAGCAAACAGGCAGGTTGACAATTTCACATCTTGCTAGGCCATCTGCTTTGCACCCTCCATGCTTTTCTATCACTTTCGGTTCCCCCCAAATTGGATCCTTTATCTTCAACTTAGGGGACATTGCTAAACAATTGTTTGATTGAATATGGCCCCTTTCCAACCCTCTCAAATGTGAAAATCACTTCCTTCCCCAAAGTTTTCAACCAATTTTAGTGAGCTCAAGCAATAAATTTAAACAAGTTTAGTTTGAAGCAGTTAGTTTGAATAAGGATTCCCTTTTTGGTCTTTCTCTTTTATTGGAAAGATTATAGCTATGACCAGTAGTGGGATTCAAGTAATTTAACAACCGGTTCTCTGCCCTAATGATTTCTTCCAACCGCCAGTTTGCCAAACTGCTCAGAAAGTTAACAACCAGTTCTCCCTAAGTGGTGTGAACTGGCTGAATCCCACCACTAGCTATGACTATGTATGACTATGTCCTTTTCTACGGCTATATGATTATAATATGACTATGTCATAGAGCCTGAGTGGCGTAGCAGGCTAATGCCTCCTATTAAGGCAGCATTTAACATCCAGCTGCCTGCAATTACTGCGAGTTCTAATCTCACCAGGCTCAAGGTTGACTCAGCCTTCCATCCTTTCTAAGGTGGGTAAAATGAGGACCTGGTTTGTGGGGGCAATAAGCTGACTTTGTATAAATATACAAAAGTATGAAGGCTATTGCTTAACGCATTGTAAGCCGCCCTGAGTCTCCGGAGAAGGGCGGCATATAAATATAAATAAATAAATAAATAAATAAAATAAATAAATGTCCTTGTTCAAGATACAAGGCACTGCCCATTGATGAAAGCAGGGGGACTACATCCAACCTGTAGTCCATTAATCTACTAATAAGAAGAGTTCTTTGCAGTTACCAGATATTGATGGGGTTTTGCTGTTACTGTTACCCTTAAAGCTCTCCAGGCATTAGGCATTTCCCTGCTAGTGACATACCATCTCTTTATAACCTTTTCCAACTACCATTGAAGCCATATGAAACTTACTGTTCTTTTGACATAATTGAAATTGGATGAAACCACTATAAATCATTCTACTTCTATCCTAGCCAATATCTTCCAGTGATCTTTGTTTACCCAGAGAGTCTATCTTCCTCTGCTCCCTGACTTGACTTCAGTCATTTTTTCCCCTCGCTTTTATTTTGTGCTTAGAACTGCCTCCCAAAATATCTCAGGGTGGCCACTTCTCTGATTCAAGCCCTTCCACAAAGTTCAGTTTTCAGAATTATTCTTATAAGAAATGAATGATTGTAACACCACATAATTAATTGATTTGTATTAAGATGTTGGATAATGAAATAGCTGACAATGGAAAATATTTTATTAAGGGAATACAAGGAAATACTAGGAACTATATTATGTGAGATTTTAAACTTGAGGGGGTTAACACAGAGATGAAGGAAAAAACTGAATTTGGCTAAGATTAGAGGTTAGGATGAAGGGTAATATTGGTTTTTTTAAAAAAAACTAGAGAGAATAAATATTATGGCAAAAAGGGAATATATAAATGGTAAATTTAGTTGAAATTACTAAAAACTGCTTAAATTTGTGAACCGGCCAATACTCTGTTCAGAAAAAATACATTGTATGTTTGTTTGTATGTTTATGTAAAAAATAAAAAAAACTTTCTTTAAAAAAAAGTTCAGTTTTCAGGGACCATCTCCAACTCCCTACATATTATTGTAGTTCCATCATTGGGATTGCTTTCAGTGAAAAATGGGCTAAAATGTATTTTCAAATGAATGAACAGATGAATAAGTACATGATCAGATAAATGTATTATTCCTTTTTTTCCCTATTCACTCTTCTATTTGTCCCATCTTCTACTTTCATTCTCTGTATCTATTTTAAATTGTAAGACCCTTGAAGTTTGTCATAGTCATTATCAGTAAAATGCCAGGGATAGTGTGTCTTAACCCCATGATTCTCAGAAAATGATCAGACACCGCTATATAAATACCTACCTGTGGTTTTTTTGGTTTCTGTTTTATTTGTAACATCAGAGTTAACCAAACTTCTTAGTTTCATTGGGAGCTATATAAGGCTAATTATGCAGTTATGACAGTGAAACAAACATTTCTTCTTTCATATGCATCCTTATCTGTATCAGCCATAAAAGAACGGATTCAGCAGTGATTCCTTGCACATATACTGTTGTTTCTAACTATGTCTTTGCCGTGGTTTAAGTCTGTGTGTGTGTGTGTGTTATTTCTACATCCCATTGCTTCTTAAAAGCTAATCAAGGAACATGAATTACACTTAGTTGGCAATTTCTCAATCTGGCAGAATGTTATGTCCTTGAATGTGGATACCATGGCAGATGACTTTCCTTCTCTGGGTAGGATCCCATGGTGTTTTGATTCTACAGATTTCTTCAGTGGTCTTCCACCCATTCTGGAATAAACAATCTTCTTCTCATTATGGAACAGACAAGCCTTCAGTAGCCAAAGTTGTCTAATTCTTTATGGCTCACCAACCATCATCTCATTCTTCCCTGAAAGTCCAAGCCTAGCCAACTTTTCTTTCTGCCAACAATTCAGCCCTTCTTGACTTTTTGTTCTCTGCTTATCATGGCAGGCAGTGTTCAGCTGCTCCATTCAGTCCCACTGATTGATCAATTTATTTCTTCAGGACTCTGTTTAAACTGACTAACATGTTGGCTTTGAATTTAAGGAAATTATTGCAGAAAGAATACACTGGAATTCCTGGAAGAGATGCTTGAAGGTGGCTACACTTATTATAGGTTAGCATTGCTACTACAATGCTACTCTTTTAAGGTCTGTTAATAGGGAAAAGAAGTCCTTCTCTCATTACATCCTGACAGACTGCACTTATCTTGTTGAATAACTATGTAACACCAAAATAATTAACAATTATTAAACATACACTTTTAAACAAAATATTGATATGTTCTTTGCATGTAACTTCATCCCTAACACATATAAATTTATGGAGATTCCAAGTTACACTAAATTATTAAAAAAATTCAATTGGATCAGTGTTTCTCAACCTCAGCAAGTGGCTGGGGAATTCTGGAAGTTGAGGTCCATACATTTTAAAGTTGCTGAGGTTGAGAAACACTGAATTAGATAAAGAAAGACAATTCAAATCATTGTCTAGGGCAAGGGTTTCAAACTCAAGGCCCATGGGCCATATCAGGCCCACACAGTGCTTAGATCTGACCCATGGGGCCATCCTGAAAATATCTCTCAGTGCCTCTGCCAGTGAAAATGGAGCTTGGGAGGGCTGTGTGCAGCCCTCCCTGGCTTCATTTTCGGCTGAGATGGCTGATGACTGCCGATGATGAAGAAGAAAGGAAAAAGAAGAAAAGGAAGGAAGGAAGGAAGGAAGGAAGGAAGGAAGGAAGGAAGGAAGAAGGGAGGGAGGGAGGGAGGAAGGAAGGAAGGAAGGAGGGAGGGAGGGAGGGAGGGAGGGAGGGAGGAAGGAAGGAAGGAAGGAAGGAAGGAAGGAAGGAAGGAAGGAAGGAAGGAAGGAAGGAAGGGGATTATAAGGAGAGGGACAGTCTGAGATAAGTCTTGCCTTAGCACTTGGCCACCAGGGGTGCCCCAACATGAATGATGTGGAGATGACCACGCCCACCCTGGCCATGTCCACCCCAGCCATCACGCACCCCTGATCCCCAAAGTCAAATGCCACCCTGATACAGCCCTCAATGAAATTGAGTTTGACACCCCTGGTCTAGGGCAATTCAGCAGTGCAGCCTAAACTGCTTGCCTTTCATGCTATCCTCACTTGTTTCTCAAATCAATTTCAGAAATTTCAATCTAAATTCCAATGAGTGGGTAAAAGGCCTGGTTGCTACACAATCCAGATTACAACTACTGAAAAACCTGGTTGTTTCCCTGTTTCCTGTTTTTCCCGTCAATGAGGGAGAGCAAGTCTCACTTGTGCTGACTGGTCTATGAATAATTGCCTTTTTTTTTCCTTCAGGGGCAAATATTTGCTTCTTCAGGAGGGTCTCTCCTCACTAGCCTACCTGTCCTTTCCCCCCTCCTGCCTCCAAGATGGATGCTTTCATATCTCTTTCCCACCTACTTTTTCTGTCACTAATGCAAGTCCATTATAAAAAAAAGCTCCTTTATGGTACCATCATTGCTCTATTGTGGTAATAATGAACTCTGGACCAATGAAGAATTAGTAGTTCAGCTTTACAAAAATGCACCTTTAAAAATTGCTTGCTTAAAAAAGAAGAGAAGGGAGGTTTTTGCAGTACCGTTGGCAGTTTTGTGGAAATTAAGCATTCTTTAACCAGCCTAGGTAGAAAGCAAAATGGCATCCCCAGGGAGATGTAAAAGTTGGTTAGTGTATATACTTAAAGGATTGAGGATGGTTTATTGATTTAACACATCATTGTTGAGTCAATGACAAGGTTATAAAAAAGTAACGTCTTCTGATCACACAAGAACATAGCAGCTTAGAACCCCCTGGAGAGGAAAAAGGTCATGTCAAACACTGCAGCCAATCAGAGCTGGGGCTGCTATTGGAATGGAACAAAGTGCTGGAGACAATCCGCTTAGGATCGGAGGGCTCAGATCAGAAAACAATCATTTTTAATCAAAACTGGAAAACACAGGTGTTCTATGCATTTGCAATGAATGGGCTCGGAATGGGAAGACAATAAGCTCATCTATTCCTGCACCCAGGAAGGGGTGAATCATCTATACTAGTGATAGCCCAATCAGAAAGTGTAGATCTGCCATTAATTTGGCAGATGCGACAATTATATAAAGCCCTTCAGGAAAAAAAATCAGTTGCCTTTCCTTCTTCCCTTTCTTCTGATGCTGAATGAATGAAACATATTTAAGCAAGATAACTCTTTTTTAAAAAAAATATTAACACATAATAACAAATGCAGAACCATTTTCTGTGCCGCACATAAAGTGAGTAGCCTTATGAAATGTTTCAGATGCTTAACCTTTCAGTGAATGGAGTACATTTTGAGTTGAAGGAGATGAAAACCCAAAAATAGCTCAGCACAATTCAACTAAACAATTGAAAACTGTCGGTATAATACATGCCTGCAGTCCAAAAAAACAAAACAAAAACCATTTCATATTCATAATCAGTAAAGAAACCAAACAATTCAGCCACAAAGGCTGAACTTAACATCCTGGCTCAAATGCCTGAGGGAACAACTTAACTCAACTTTAATGCATTTTTAAAAACCAAAACTGTTGGACTCACCCAGATCCCTGCTGGGATGCTGCCCCAGAGGGCAGGTGCTGACACAGAGAAGGCATGATCCTGAGTATCACAAGATGGATATTGCTTAATAGAAGGGATCCAGAGTACACCATCCTTGCTGGGTCTGGTAGGGCAAACTGAAACAGCTGGAAACAGACAGTCCTACAAATACAATAGCCCTATCATGTAGGGTTTTATCAGGGATAACCAGCACTTTGAATTTCTTACAGCAGTTCAAGCAGGGGTGAAATCCAGCAGGTTCTGGAGAACCGGTAGTGGAAATTTTGAGCAGTTTGGAGAACTGGCAGCGGAAATTTTGAGTAGTTCATAGAACCGGCAAATACCACCTCTGGCTGGTCCCAAAGTGGGGTGGGAATGGGGATTTTGCAGTATCTTTCCCCTGGAATGGAGTGGGAATGGAGATTTTGCATATCCTTCCCCTGCCATGCCCACCAAGCCATGCCCACCAAGCCACACCACGCCCACCAAGCCATGTCCACAGAACCAGTAGTAAAAAAACCATCACTGAGTTCAAGTAACAATGGTGGTTGAGCTGCAGTGCTCTGGATGCATCATGAGACACCCATAACTGCCTGCACCACTGTGTTCTGAACAAATAGCACTTTCCAAATGATTATCAAGGGTAGACCCATGTACACTACAGTATGCACTATAGTAAAACAGTAATACAGTAGGTGAGGAGGGGGCGAATTACTGTGAATAGGGCCTCCTGATTCAGAAAAAGTAGTACCCAGAATACATACTTGAGAAAGAAATAGCAACTGCAATTAATGTTTGGTATGGATTGATTCTTGTTTTTGTTTTATATATATATATATATATATATATATATATATATATATATATATATGATTTATATGCCGCCCTTCTCTGGAGACTCAGGGCGGCTTACAATGCGTTAAGCAATAGCCTTCATACTTTTGTATATTTATACAAAGTCAGCTTATTGCCCCCACAATCTGGGTCCTCATTTTACCTACCTTAGAAAGGATGGAAGGCTGAGTCAACCTTGAGCCTGCTGAGATTTGAACTTGCAGTAATTGCAGACAGCTGATGTTAATAACAGTGCTTTAGTCTGCCGCGCCACCAGGCTAAATGGCATTTGGGGAAATGCTATCAAAAGTCACAGTGGAAGAAATTTTCTTCTGAGGATACATTTTGTCTACTTATGAGTATCAATGTGTGCATTTGTATGTGTTTACATCAATGGTGGGTTGCTCTCGGTTCGGCCCGGTTCAGCCGAGCCAGTAGTGGTGACGATGTGACATCACCGAATCGGTTCTCTGTGACTGGGAGCTTGGCCCTCCCGCCTGCCCCTGCTTTATTCCTACCTTTATTTCTTGGTTTTTAGTCCAGCTGATAGGCGCGGCAGGCAATCGCATGCAAAGCGCGTGCATGAAGAGATCCAGTGGTAACACCGGTTGGAACCCACCACTGATTTACATGTAGTCTTTTTACTCCCCTTGATGTTTGCAGAACATTTATAGATATTCTTCAGCAGGTAAATAATGACTCTAAAGCTTTTGTATGTGGTAGGGTATTAGCCTATGCTTCTTGGAAGAATGACACAGAAAGTTACAAAAGGAGACACAAAAAGTATATGCCAAAAACTACTCTTTGAAGCGATTATGCTTTTAAAACTATCATATTGAAACTTGATCACTTATATGATCTGAAACGAATATTAAATTGTATAAAGCAGTTGTTTTGGGAGGATAAACCTAATAAATTATTGTGTTTGCCTTTGAAGTAATTGAAATGTAGTGATATGACCCTTACAATAAGAAGTTATTTGGACAAATGGCTATTCATTTGAGAGGGAAGGCAAATGATAAAACATGCAATAAGAGGCAGACTCCCTTACGCATTCTGTTCCCTCCCTCTCCATCTTTTAACTATATCTTGATTGGGATTTCTATTTTTATTCTTTTAAAGATAGTTAGGTTTTTTATGTTTTCATTCTGGAAGCCACCCAGAATAATTTGCTACAAGATGGCCAGCTAAATTATACTGGTAATGTCACGATGAAAATTCTCCTCATAATGTACTTGTGTGCAGTGTTGTGACAAAGGATGAAAGGGTAAAATGTATGTCATGATATCATCATACATCATCACAGCTAGTAGTCTGTAGAAATTCTCAGTCATCCAGATCATGGTTGTCCCAAAGGTGCTTTTTCGGGAGGCAACTGGGCTTTCGTGTTTTTTCTTTGAAGACGTTTCGCTTCTCATAGACTTTTAGCTATACAATTTGCCCTTTGAATGGTGTGGGAGTAGGAATGGATTTCCAGAGAAAAAAATTGCAGACTACAGGAACCCGGAGTACTACTCAGGTGACTCTGAGGACACAGATAAACTTCCAAGTGCTTCAATGACCATCTAAAAGGATGCAAATGACCAGCTGTCTACAAGAAAAATAAATCCTTCCATTCCCCACTATCCTGTCAGAGCTGAAGAAGCTTCTTGGATGAGGAGTGAAATGTCTTCAAAGAAAAAACAAAAAAGTCCTGTTGCCTCCCAAAAAAAGCACCTTTGGGACATCACAGCTAGAGCTTAACAACTCAGAGAATATTTCACAGCTACTGAAATGAAATTAGTTCTCCAATCATGGAGTTCTATACAAATTTGTATTTTATACAGTGAACTATCTTATTAACTGGTGAATGTTATTTAAAATGGACTAAATCTTCCACAGATATTGGATGCCCATTCAAGGAACTGAGCCATACATGTAACATCACTGGAATGTTTGAAATTAGTGAAAGATTGACACAGAGAAAGGCTTCGGGACCAGGTGGGATACCATACAATAAGACATATAATAGAGATAGATAGATAGATGATAGATAGATAGATGGATGGAAGGAAGGAAGGAAGGAAGGAAGGAAGGAAGGAAGGAAGGAAGAGAAAGAAAGAAAGAAAGAAAGAAAGAAAGAAAGAAAGAAAGAAAGAA
>WNWU01000012.1:21037444-21084944 GCA_012654045.1 Ptyas mucosa
GAAAGAAAGAAAGAAAGAAAGAAAGAAAGAAAGAAAGAAAGAAAGAATGAATAGACAGCTTGGCTTCTATATATAAATATAAGGGACCTTTTGAAAAAAAATCCCATACTTTGAAGGTCATATTACAAATATTTTTAAAATAAGGTAGGATAAATCATCATCATTATCCTTCTGCTCAGGTAATTACCAACAGGATAATCTTCCCACAATCAAGATGAGATGTGAAATACATCAAGGATGCCAATATTCTCCTTTAATATTTAATTTTATGTTGGAAACTTTTGTCTGTTTAATAAGACAATTTGATGATATTCAAGCTGTTTGTAGATCAGAAAGTGAATATAAATTGCTGCTTATTGTTATATGCAGATTGTATTTTGGGTCTGTTTAATGATAATCACCAATCTTTACCTTGGTTTGTAGAAATGGCACAGCAATATAATGAATACCCCGGATACACAATAAAATGGAATAAATGGAACACCATGCCAATTGGTAATAAGGGACTCAAGGAAGTAAAAAAAAAAACCTCAAAGATTTATTTATTGCCATGTTTACATAAAATACCTAGGGATAATTATTCTTAGTAAGATATGATGTTTAATAGATATGAAGTTTTTTAATTTTATCACTCTAAAAAATAAGATATTACAAGATGGATAAAAATATTGCTATATTTTCTGGACATGAACAGGACTCAAATAACCTTATTTAAAACTTGTGTCTTGAATTAATTTTTGCCAAATAATTATTTTCTCTCTCTCTTTTAAAGAGTATGTGCTCCATTGTCATTCCATGTTAAGCATTTGTAATCCATAATCAAGCCGAAAATTTAGAAAAGTCATGTGTTAGAATGTGGTTTGGATTCCTGGAGGGAAGAGTTGAATTCCAGAGGACAAAGAGGCAGCAAAGCATGGAAAGTTTAATTGAGAAGAAGAAAATTAAAAAGATTCTTCCCTGGTGATTCCCAGAATATATCTATAGCAATACAAATAGTTGCTTTAGTTGGGCAAGATTTCTGCCTGTAAGTGAGGAACAATAAAGGAAACTACTCAGAAGTAACTCCACATGTCTTTCTTGGCTCCTTGGTGAGTCAATACTTGACTCAACTAGTTCAGTATTATTCTTTCAGTATCTTGTTACACCTGTTCAGGTTTTTCGGTAGTCTCATCTGACATCTCCATCAATTCTTTAATTTTTTTTCCTAGAAATTCTCTCTCCTTTTGGACAGAATGCAGTTGAAAGCTCTGCTGTTTAAAAGTAAAAAAATCATACCTTCCAATTTATCCCACTAAAATGGAATTATTTTCTGTTTTAATCTACCAATAAAAAAAGTACTCTTTTCTCTTACACAAAATTCTAATTGAAATTTATTTAAGAGAAATTAAATTTATACTACCCTGTGTTTCCCTGAAAATAAGACCCTATCTTATATATTTTTTGAACCCTGAAATAAGCGCTTGGCCTTATTGCCATGCTCTCAAAAGCATGATTGGGCTTATTATCAGGGGATGTCTTATTTTGGGGAAAAACAGGGTATCAATTTTCAATCTTGTATTAAAATGCTGCTGCAAAACCTGATCTCTTGTCTTCTTCCTGACAAAGCACATCAAGTCAACCCTTGTAACATTTCTTATTCTCCCAAATTTATGTAAATTAAGGGTGTCTGGAAGGAAGAAGGGAATAAATTTTTAAAAATTGGTTTATTTGATTATGGTTAAATGAGGTTCTATCTCTGATGATGCTTAATGGTTATCTTGACTGAATAATGGCTTGAGGGTAGAGAATGTTTCACTGAGTGTAATGGATTAGTTTGCAATATATACATTTTTGATATGTAAACAAGGGGTAGCTATTTCTGGTAGTGTTTAATAGTTTTTTAAATTATTTGCAATGTTTAATTGCGAATTGGGATTAGAGTTTAATTATTAAAGAGAGGAATGAGAGGGGCTTAAATTAAATGAAAAGGGAAATTATATACTTATGCTATTAGCCATTTCTATTAATTTTTACTGGACTTTTCCAGATTAATAAGGAGAAATGAAGATTTAGAGATGAGATAATAGAAAAAGAGGTGAGATGTATAATGAAGATATATTTGATTGAATTTTAAGAGACAGTGATAAATTGTTAATGTTGAATATACTTGCAGGTGATGAAGAGGAAAGTATCTTTTTTGTGCTACTTTCTTTTAAGAGATTTTTTTCTATACTTTTTAATTGTTTTTCTCTTTTTTTAATTGTATTTCTATATTAACTCCTTGTTTTCATTTTATCTTTTTAAATACAATTCTTAATAAAAAATATTGAATAAAAGGACAGGAAACAGATTTGTGCTTTTTTTCCTCCAAATTAATCATTTCTCTCCTTTCTGATTTCAAAGCGAAGGAAAATGGCTCCACCAGATCCTATTACGTATTGCCCACAGAAACCTGGTTTCAACACTTTTTGTTAGCTACTGTATTATGCTGACATTAGCTTTCTGTGTAGATCTGTTTGGAACATAATAAACAACTTTTTAGTATTGTGCAAAATTCATTAAAACCGAACCATTCAGTAACGATCCAACTGTAAATCTTTAAAGTTCAGTGAATTACATACTCAAATTGTCATACTGTAAAAATACAATAAAAATTACATTTGCTAAAAAGAGCCAGCCAGTACAAGAGACAAAAACGTGATCAGGGCCACAGCTATTCCAACAAGGATATCTTAATTAATCTTTATAATTCTGGAAGGAGAGAAATTATATGTGCAGCTGTGAACAGCATTTGGTGTCAGCACAGAAGGCATTCCTTTTATCAGCAGATGTGGGTATGCTTGCATGTTTGTGCATCTTGTTTGTTTGTTAGAGCCTTTGAATCAGTGTTGACATGAACATTTAACAGAATTTTCTGAGAGAGAGAGAGAGAGAGAGAGAGAGAGAGAGATCTACCAAAGAGAATAAAGGTGAAACAATGTTAAGTTTCTTCCTCATTCCTTCCTCGCTTTCAAGATTGAACTGGAGTTTACCTCATGGCTGTTGAATAACTTCTTCAAGGCCATTTCTGCATTCTTCTACAGAAACAGAACTTGTGTTCCTGCATTTATACTTATGAAAGAACACAGGGCACTACCCTGAGGAAATTAAAAGTTCCCCATTCCTATATTAAACACAAAACACATGAGCCTCCTAAATAGCAACATTAACCTTTGATGGAGTAAAATGGCAAAATCTAGCCAACTTGTAATAAAAAATAAAATAAAAGTAGAGTTGTCTCAGGTAGAATTTGGAATTAAAACTACTGGAAAATCTCAACCTGTAAGGGGAATTGAAAAAAAAACCCCACATTCTAGATGAAAGCAATGAGAAAAGTAAATCCTTTCTATATTCTTGCCAAGAAAATTATGAGAAGCTATTAATCAAATCACATGGAGTACAGCCAAAGTTTAATTACCTTTTTAAATTTTTGGAGAAACTTCTGTCTTCTAATGATGTCTCAAGTACATCTTCTGCATTTTTAAAACAGCTCTGATTCAGTCTGATGGGAAAGTAACAGCCTTTGTTTGCTTTCCAGAGGAGAAGAACATTTCAGTCAAATTCACATTGATGTCATCCAAGGTTCATGTACTGACTAGTTACATGGTGGACAAGGATGATATGTGCATACCTTGTCTTTCATTGTCAGTTCACTGTCGGCACTATTCCTAGCTTCCCAGCCCTCATTAAATCCCATATATCCTCTGTGAGGGTTTTTCAGATGGAAAAGCAGTGGGAAGAAGAGCCATGGAGAAATATATATCAGAAAACAACGACAGAACCCTCTACCAACTTTGAACCTTTAAAGGAAGATCTAAAAGACAACCAGAAGTATATATGAGCAATTTTTGAAACATCTCAAGAATGAAATTGAAACAAGATAATTGTATTTTGCAAAGAGCAGAAAACAGCTAGAAAGTCAGGCAACAGAAACAGGATTAATTTCTTCTACTTAAATGGAACCTCTTCTGAATTCAGCCCTAACTCTGATTTCCATTTGAAAACAGTCCATCTAAATAAACTTTCCTTATCTCACATCTTTTGCATTAAAGAATAGGAAAATCACCAGAGGGATTAAGCTGATTTCCATTTTATTCATATATTTTAAAACAATGACATGTATCAAAAATCCATCAACGGGAAAATTTTGTTGTTGTTTTTTAAAGAAGACTCATGAATTATGTTAATTTGGATAGGCCATAAGTGAATAACCCTAAAATATCCCACAGCGCCAACTAGCTATTCACTTTTATTTGTTTATAAACATAAGTGGGGGAAAGATTAAGAAAAAGCAAAAAGCCAGCTGAGAGCAAAGGTATTATTAAATGTTTTTATTTAAAAATTGCTTTCAAAAATACCTGTCACTCCCATACCTTATTCAGTATTGCTCTGTAACGATACATTGCTTTTATTTGCTTTTTCAAGCAAGTTAATAGGAATTGAACTACAAATTCCTTAACAGTGATTAAGAAGTTTGGTTTCAAATCTTGCAAAATAAGAAAAATAAGAAAATCTCTAGCATCTAGCCTTAATAAAGCTCCCAAAGATCTTCTGATGAGTAGGTAACAACATACCATAGGGGTGGAAAAAAAGACAGAAAGGCCCGTGTTATTAAAGTTGTTCTATTTAATTGTGTTGCATGATCAGATTTTTGTGACCAGAATCAGTAGTAGAATGAAGATGTTAATTTGCACCATTGGTAGGATTCAAAAAAATTTACTACCAGTTCTGTGGGTGTGGCTTGGTGGGCGTGGCAGGGGAAGGATACTGTAAAGTGTCCATTTCCTCCCGATCAGCTGGGATTCGGGAGGCAGAGAATAGATGCGGGCGGGGCCAGTCAGAGGTGTCTGAACTACAGTCTCCGAACTACTCAAAGTTTCTCCAGAACTGGTCAGAACCTGCTGATTTGCACCTATTCCATTCTTTCCAGTACATTTTTAAAAATATCCTTCTAGAGTTTGTTTGCTTCCATGTTTAATCATGAGCTGAATTTTGGCTCTTTGTTTTCATTTTTCTTCAAAGTGAGAAAGGTTAATGAGAGACAAACAGAAACCTTTGCCAGCAGCCTTGTGTTTTGATCTGTATGGGTTGGGATGTAATAATACTGTTTATCAAGTGGTTGGATTCTTGCCCACGTATGGATACTTTTAACAAACAAACAAAAAATGCTCTTGCAGAAAAAGATGTCCTTTATTAGCTGCAGACAGCAGCATCAGTGGGTCTCAGAAAATGTGTCACCATGCTTCTTCAAAATCTAAAAAGGAAAGCAGTAGATGCAATAACTAAAATTCATAGCCTTGACAGAAAAAAGGAAAAAAATTGTGAAACTTTAATAAGAAAGATTATTATTGTTAATTGTATTTATTGCCCCACTGATACATACAAGTGATGGAAGTGTACAGTCTCCATCATGGCACATAAATTGGAGATAAATGATCTTCTCCTATGATATATCCAGGGTGCATGCATTTAGGGAAGTAAGATAATCAGAACTGACCTTATCCTAATCCTGCTAATGCGCTAGTTTATATGTAGATGAGCCAAATGTAATTCTGTGAGGTTTTCTATTTTGCCCGAGACAACTTCCAGAATATTTCAAAATATACAAGACTTTAATTCTAGAATCACTTCTTTCCTGTATTGACTGAGCTCTGGAAAAGCAGGATTTCTGATCATAATTAGAAAGCCCTAAGGGATCTCCTAGAGGGTTGAGAGAAAGCAAGGTCAGAGAAGTAATAATAGAGGCTAAGGCTAGGTGATTGAAGCCTCACCCTATTTGTAATGCATTGCATTTTTTCCCTACCTCCATTTGGACACGTCTAAATACCATGGATAATTACATTCTATACAAGCATATGTAAATTTTTCCCTTCAAGAATGATTGATTCCACATATGCACAAATATTTTATTTGCCTGATTCCTATTCTGTTGATTTACCCAGAAATATGCAGGGAAGGTTGGGTTGGAAGGAAGCAAAAATAAGCTAGTGAATAGTGATGTCACCCCCATTTATGTTGAGTGCACTCTTCACAGATCCCAATATCTGCATGTTGGAAAGGAGGAGCAGATAAGAAATTGTGTGAACTATAGTCTAAAGTCTCTTTATATTAAATATGAGAAGGGAAACTGCAGACATAAGGATTTGCAATACTAAAGGTATGAAAGGTGGAAATCTCACCAAAGCAGCAATAATATAGACTCACCTGTACAACATAATTCCTTTGGTTACAATAGTGGCTTCTGCTCTTCCTACTTTAGAATATAAAAAAGCACCTATCAGTTTAGCCCAAGGGTGGACAGATTCAAAGTTGCTAACGTTATTAAAATTAATTTTTATAGTTTAAGTGAAATAAGGGGGGGAAAGGACCAAATTATTTCTCAATCTCTTCCATTCACAAATGGCATTACTAGTTTAAATAGGGATCTATGAACAGGACAACACCATTCATGCTGTATCAGATTTAGTAAACAACAGCCAATGCAATGAAGCATAGAGTCATACATTATGGTAAATCTTTTTTAAAAAAAAAATTATTAACCACAATTGTCCTGATAAAGCAAATACTAATCCATAAATTATGGTTTTCAATCCATAATGGTAGATTTAACAAAACATGTTAAGTCAATACTAAAGAAATGAAATTGTAGTTTAATAAAAGCTATGAACCCAGCTACAGTGGTAAGTCATTTTATTGGCCTTTTATCACTGACAAATGCAACCATCCCAAGTCAGATGAATTCAGGCATTTCTTCAAAAGAATGCAAATTAATTTGTGGAATTCACTGCCACAGACTGTGATTGATTCTATCACCGACCCAAAAGGTAATTCATATGTCATTATGTATATATTAAAAATGGTATTTCAACATCTCTCAGCGATTCATCTTTTTCTGACTCCTATGAGCTGTGGGGGTGCAGTGATTAGAATGCAGTATTGCAGGCTAATTCTGCTGACTGCCGACTGCCAGCAGTTGGCCAGTTCGAGTCTCACCAGGCTCAAGGTTGACTCAGCCTTCTATCCTTCCGAGGTCAGTAAAATGAGGACCCAGATTATTGAGGGCAATATGATGATTCTGTAAACTGCTTAGAGAGGGCTGTAAAGCACTGTGCAGTGGTATATAAGTCTAAGTGTTACAGCTAAGCTTTCAATTTAGTGTTGTTTCCTTAATGTTTTTCAGAAGGGTGAAACACCTACTCAGCCAAAGATTACAAGAATTTATGCATCACCCAACCACCTTGACCTATAGGTGCATAGCAGCATACGTGTAATATAATAAAATGGCTTTGGCAGTCTAGCGGTTTTACATAATACAATAAAACACATTAAATCCAATTTTAAAAGTGAAAGGAAACAGGCGATGAAAGGAGTACACAAAAAATAGACCTTGCGAAAGACTAGAAAATAAAAAGGTCTTCCAGCACTTTGTCAAATATAGGAAAGGTGAAATAAAGAAAAATATTTACAAACTTGGAATTCCAGCTTGCTGGATTTCTTAGAGGAAAGACCAATAACAGGTCAGAAATCAAACAGTGGATGATGACAAACTTCAGAACAATATCTCCAAAAGTTTCAGAAAGAAAGTCTGTGCAGTAGATGATGTGTCATTATCATCATCATCATCATCATCATCATCATCATCATCATCATCATCATTTTAGCCATTGTCTATCCAATCTAGGATGAAGGCTTCTTCCGCATGTTACCAACTTATACGGTCCTGAGTTTTCTTTTGCCAATTGGGCCTGCAATACTTGCTGATGTCGATCCATCTTGTTTTAGGTCTCTTTCATGGATGCTTTTTATCAAGTGGGATCCGTTCTATAAGTGCCTTGGTGCACCTGCCATCCATTCTTTTTGCTATGTGATCAGTCCATTTCCATTTCAATTCTTTTACTCTCTTGTTGATATTGTATACTTTCATCTGTTCTCTAATCCATGTGCAAGTCTTTTTATCTTGTCTTGTAATACCGAGCATGTATCTTTCCATAGTTTTTGTATCGATGAGGTTAGCATCCATGTTTCACCGGCATATGTTAGAGCAGGTAACACACACTAATTGAAAACTTTTCTCTTCAGGCATAGGGGGAGGTTGTTCTTGAAAATTATACTTAGCTTGCCAAATGCCTGCCAATCACATTTAATATGCCATTCAATTTCCTTTATTGTATCACCTTCCACTGAGATCCATTGGCTAAGGTATATGTAGTGGTCTACTACATCTAGTTCTTCTCCAGATATTTTTTTTAAAACAAACTTTCTTTGGTGAATTTATTGAACATAACCTGGCTCTTTTTCAGGTTTATTTTTAAGCCAGATGATATGTACTGATATCATACAATGTATAAAATTGCTGAATGGATCCTCCTCCTAACGTTTTATAATTGGCCATATCCACCATGAAACAGACTGAATACGTCTGTCTATTTCTTGTGTCTTTGTGTGTGTGTGTGTCTATGTCTGTTTCTGTGTGTGGTGTTTGTCTGTGTGTCTATGTCTGTGTCTGTTTTTATGTGGGTGGTGTCTGTTTGTGGGTGGGTGGGTGTGTCTGTGTAAAACCAATAAAGAGACAAAAGCTGGGGTTCGGATTCCTATAAGTTCTGGCACCAAATTAAACTTGTAATATGAGAATTTGACAGCTACTGATCTTGTAATCATCCGCTCTGCTGGTACAATGCATTTGGTACACATTTTATATAGAGTGTATTTAGCTGAAATTTATACACAACAGTCTACAGATCTACAATTCCTCCCACATCAACACTGCTGGAAAAACAATTTCCCCTCTGCTATTTGGAAAACATAGCTTTGTAGGCAAGGAAAGCTTTCAGAGAGCCCTATAAAATCATGTCATTGAAGGGAGAATGAGTCAATACTGTAATTTTAAACATTTGATGAATTTTAAAAGCTGAGCACTTCAGGCATTCGCAGTAATGAAATACTCATTCAAAGGCCTATGTGTCTAAATCTGGTCCACTCTAGAACCTTAATACTTTAAGTAACATTTCATACAAAATAATTTGTTTAATTCTGTATTGATAGATCCCTTTAGATAAAAATACCAAAGAATCCCCCCCCAAAAAATATGGTAATAAATAGCAACTGTGGATTAGAATAGAATAGAATAGAATAGAATAGAATAGAATAGAATAGAATAGAATAGAATAGAATAGAATAGAATAGAATTTTTTATTGGCCAAGTGTGATTGGGCACACAAGGAATTTGTCTTGGTGCATATCCCCTCAGTGTACATAGCATTATAAAGTATATATAAAATTATATAGTGCCAATGACATTGTCTGCTTTTGATTTGGTCCTTCTGCTCTATTTACTAATTTTGTTCTTGACAAACCTTGGAATTTGCCACTTATTGTAGTATGCCCCTTTTAAAGTAACAGGAACAAAATGGCAATAAAAACTTCGTGGCTAGGAATTCAATATAGCCAGTGATTATTATTAAATGGGTACTCCTTACACTCATGGTGCACCTGACCCCTGTATAGTAAATTTACTTTTGCTTCCAAATTGAAAAAGGCTTGGAAAAGCACAAAGCACTCTCATGGTACTAAATACCTGATTACGATGTCCCATCAAATTATTCTGATCTTGGTTGCAATTTCTTGAAAGGGAAAACAAAAATCTATGGCAGAAAGCAGGCTGTACAGGTAGTCCTCAACTTACGACCACAACGGAGCCCAAAATATATGTTGCTAAGTGAGAAATTTGTTAGGTAAATTTTGCCCCATTTTACAAGTTTTCAACTTGTCACAGTTAGTAACCTGGTTGTTAAGTAAATCTGGCTTCCCCATTGATTTTGCTCGTCAGAAGGTTGCAAAAGGGGATCACATGACCCCAGGACACTGCAATCGTCATAATATGAAGCAGCATGTTTATTCAAATGTAAAGCACGTGACCATGGGGATGCAACAATGGTCGCAAGTGTGAAAAATGGTCTTGTCGCTTTTTTCAATGCCATTGAAACTTCAAACAGTCACTAAACGAACTGTCATAAGTCAAGGACTACCTATATGCCTCACATCATAGCTTTTGCCAACAGTAAATTGCTAGCACACTCCAGGCTGCTTTGTCACCTTGGAGGCTTCTGAAAAGGTTTTGCTGTATAGGTCTGGCTGGGGTAGAACTCTAGATCTTCATTCATTGATCACATCTCTTCTTCTCCTGGGATCCAAGCATGAAAGACAGACAATGTGAATGACTGGATCCCAAATCGAGCTTGTTAGAGAAACTGGCTGAGATAGTCAGCTATAGAAATTGAATAAATAAACTCAGAAGATTACAGCAAGCGTATCAGCCAACAAATGACCATTATTAACCAACTCCGTAGAAGTGGCTGCATTACCTGCATTAACTGGCTAATCCCAAGTGAAAGGATAATTCAACTGAAGGTCTATAGAAATGTGAGCTTTCATATATGTTTTCTGGCTCAGACAATAAGGATTATCATAGGCAAGCGGGGGGGGGGGAATGGGAGTGTTTGGTGAGCTTGCCCCTTTCCCCATTAGTGATATTTATTGTCTTCATCGCATCAGCCATGGAGTGACATGAAGCCTGTCCTTATTACTGTAATTTTGGTTCAGCAATGGATGTCTTCAGAAGTTGCTGGGGGGCGGGGGGGGGGGGAATACACCTTAAAAAGCTGTTCCATGCTTTAAATGTCTTGTTTTGCAGTCACTGCTGTAAGAATTATTATCCTAGTAAGCAGCAGCGAACTGAAGCCTGAAAGGGCTTTGCTATGTTTCTGTAACATCGGTAGCAGTTACTAACATTGCTACATTAGGGTTTGGGACACATGATAAAACATATATATCAATATTAACTAAATGCACTATATACATTCCATTATGCCGTAGTGAGAGTTTTATAACAGCAGAGAGTCACTTCTGCCATTTAAGACTGATGTCTCCATTTATATCATAAAACACACACGCTTGCTTAAGGCTACAGCATCATTTTAAGTTAAAACCTTTCATGTATTGCTACAAAGTGCCAGAGAAACAGGCTTTGAAAATAACAGAGAAGACAAGAAACAGGTGTTTTGCCAACTTGGGTATCTGCTAACTGATTTTCCAACCAGTTTCTGCCCTCGGTAGTTTTCAGTAACTTCTTTGAGGCTATACTACTTTGAACTTGTGCTAAAGGACTTTTATGTTTTCATTTATTCTAGCCTTCCCCAATTCAATGCCCTTCAGATATTTGGGGACGATTATTCGTAGCCAGAAACGGAATTTAAATGCCCAAATGGGATGCAATTCCATTTGCTAATCAGTAATACAAGTGAAAATTAAGAACAAAACAAACCCTACATTGGAATTAATAATAATGTCAAGAAGTACAGAAGCTGAGAAAAAAAGGAGCTGTGCAGATTAAAGAGTAACTCACTTCTGATGGCTCTAGTCCTTCAGACCTTTAGCTTTAATTCTGCTCTGACTCTTTTAAGTGCCACAAGACCCTTCTTTCTTTTCCTATCAACAGCAATTCTCTTCTAATACCAGAAAAAAGCTAATTCAATAATTCATGTTATCCTTGGAGGATGGAGAAGACTTTTAATGTCTCTGACTTAGAAAAGATCTTACAAAACTGTCTTCCAAGAATAAAGTTCCCCTGTCATTAATTTCTTTTTCCTGGTAAAAGTACCAGTGCAACATTTAAGGCAAATGCACTTCATAGAAGTCCTTTGGATTTCATTGTTCAACTACATGATATAGTATAACATATTATCTGCTGTGTGACTTTAAAAATAACATTCAAACTTTCTGTACTGAAAGCTATGGATTGATTTTAATTGTGGATACTATCTTAGGGTTAAAGGGCAACAAATATAGCAGTACCTCGATATTTGTTGTTAATTGGTTCCAGGAGGCACAATGAGTACCAAAAATGATGAGTACCAAACAAACTCATTTCCCATAAGGAATGATGTAGAGACTCACAAGGCAGCCAACACCTACAAGTTCTAGCTTGTGCGTCAAATACCAAACTAACGATGAGTACAGGGACAAAATGTTTGCATCAAAATGCACTGAGTACCAAATGCAATGAGTTTCAAAGCAGTTGAATGAGTACCAATGTACCACTGTAGAACAAAATCCATTAGCCTTGTGTAAGCTTTAATAATGACAAGAGACAAGTGACTCTTAAAGTAAAAATATTCAACAGGCATTCATTTAGTCAGAGCAGTAGGAGGGAGACAGTTGGATGCCAGAAAAATATTTTTTAAAAAAATCAGAGGAAAAAAGTAGCAGACACATTTGACTCAAGTGTTTTGGTGTGTTGGAGGGAGGGGGAGAGGATGGAGGGGGAGAGGGGGGAGAGGGAGGAGAGGGAGAGATGGAGGAGGGAGGGAGGGAGAGACACTACACTACACTAGAAGATAAACTAACAGAACATTAACTAAATGATTACTATACAGGACTTTATGATTTCTTCTTCTTAACCCACTCTGGTCCAGTTTTCTTACTTGTTTGTTTGTTTGTTTGTTTGTTTGTTTGTTTGTTTTTCGTATTTCTATGCCGCCCACTCTCCAAGGACTCTGTGCGGCTTACAACAAAGACAGTATACTAAATAGCATATTGCCCCCAACAATCTGGGTCCTCATTTTACCCACCTTGGAAGGATGGAAGGCTGAGTCAACCTTGAGCCAGTGAGATTTGATCTGCTGATCTGCTGAACTAGCAGTCAGCTGAAGTAGCTGCAGTACAGCACTCCAACCACTGCGTCACCTCGGCTCTTTGCTCTTCCAATGCTTGAAGCACCTGGGGGTTTTGCTTTGTCGCTGTCTATGTTCCAGGTATGGAACATAAGCTCCTTTTTGCCATCCTTGTAGATATCTCCATTACCAACAGTTATCCTGACTTCTTCCCAACTTCTTCCTCCCTCTGGCCATGGATCATCTGGTTCCCGACTCTTTCAGTCCCTGCTTCCTCTGACCCAAATGCTACTATCTGTGGTTGCCTCTCAGTCCAACAGCATCTTTTGACAAACCTAGACCACACCACCCCAAAGCCATGCTTTGGCTTCTTTTTATATTTATTCTTACAAAGCCTACATACCAAGTAATTCTAAGCCTTTTTTCTTCTTCTTTGCTTTGTAATTGCCTACTTGCCTGAGCTGTACACCTAATAGACCACCAGGGATGGGCTTCAAAAATTTTAGCAAAGGGTTCTCTGCCCAGTTGCTGGGTAGGTGTGGCCATGGTGGGCTTGGTGGTGGGGGGGTGTTTTTGCCCTCTCCGGGTTCCAGAGGCTTTCCTCGAACCTCCAGGAAGGCAAAAACAGCTTCCCCAGGCTCCGAAGGCCCTTTGGAGGCTGGAAATGGCCCTTTTTCCAGCCTTCCCAATCTTCAGTAGGCCCATTTTTCACCCTCCCGAGCCTCCGCATGCACCCTGCATCCAAAATGAGCCGCGTGGGGAATCCTGGGAGTGGGGCAGGGGAGGCAGGGACAGTCAGGAGTGGGATTTGGGGGTTCTCTGAACTGCACAGAATCTTAACTAGAGGTTCTCCCGAACCCCTGTGAACCCCCAGCAGCCCACCCCTGCAGACCACCCAATAGAAAATGTTGACCTTGGCTTTTGCATGTGATTGTGCTTTGTTTTGTTTTTGTTTTTGTCTGATGATATTCATCCTTCCAAATGGTTCCAGTTGAAATATGCATAGAATGATCAGGGTTTTTTTTTAAAAAAAGGAAAAAGATGCAGTGGCTAAGGCACCAGTTTAGAGACTAGGAATTGTAGACCTGCCTTAGGCACAAAGTCAAATTAGCAATTCTCAGCCAGTCCCACTGTCTCAACCCTATGAAGAAAGCAGTAGCAAATCACTTCCAAAAGTGCTGTCAATAAAACCTGAAGGATTTTTCTAAGCAGTCACAGGAGTTAAAAGTAATTCAAAAGCATTAAAAATAATAATGTGATAGCTTGTAATTTCATTATATCAAAAATTAGCCACGAATGAGAAAATGCATCAGTTTTCACCCAAGGTGGTTAGCTTTTTGCTTTAATGGGATAGACTTATTTCCAGAGAGACTCTAAAATGGGCAACTTTCCTCTATGCATAGTACTTGTTGAATGTATTGTTCCTTAACACAAATATTATTTTGATTTCTGTTTTAGTATGACAACTAATCTTTTATTTTTAAAACCATTAAGGCATTTTTAAAATCATTAAGTACCACTTGATCTGTCACCAGAAGGACTTTAAATTCAACAAAATGCCCTAACATCAGAACATTCTCGTCAAAGTCACAGTATGACTTACAACATTTAAATTAGATGAAAACATTAAAATTAGATCAAATTCTAATTTTAGACACATTATAAACACCCAAGCCTCACACTGGCAACAAACTTGGATTCAGTTACAGTTTTTAAATTTCTAATACAAGCATACTTCTTTGTCATGGTATAATGATCTGTGTTTTCAAAATCCAAAATTTCAATAGATGATAAAAATGGTGATAGTGATATACAGTACATAAACACACACAGATACAGACACACACACACACACACACACACACACACACACATGGGGATGGGAAGGGAGGAAGGGAGAGGAGGGGACGAGAGAGAGAGAATTTTATAAGGCACAAAGAAATTGGATTATTCATAATTCAAGATGGGGAAATGGGGGAATGATAGCTATTATAAGAAATTGGACTCACATTCTCCAAGAAAAAATTCAAGCACTAGAGACGTTTAGAATTCTGCATTCATACTTAAGTCAAAGACAAAACACGCCTTCTCTCTTTGTGTTTCTCTTTCTCAAACATACATATATGGCTGTTGTAACTGACAGTTTTATTGTTTTGCTGAGAGATGTGCTAACTTTCATGAGATTTTTTCTATGTTTCTTTGTAGAAAAGATTTGTGTCTTCTACACCCTTCAGCATTCATTGTTATATTAAACAACCATATAATCCTGAGAAAACAAATAATTTCCTCCATAAAAGTTTTTATATCAAAAAAAGCTCAGTGTTTTAGGTCCAGTTCAAAGTCCCCTGTATTATTAGAACTTATCTAGCTGGTATTTTCCAGCTAGAAGGCACAACCAGAAATGTATTGGAGAGACAGTACATGACCCCGAAGGGCTTTGGAGTTTAATAAAGACTATTGTGTTCTAGATGTCATTGACAACTAATTACAAATTCAGCAAATGCCAGCTTTTCTAGGGAAGAAACAGGGGGATACACATTTATGATCTGCAACGTTCAGCATGGATGAAACTGCAGCTTACCTGCTGTGAATTCTGCAATTAGAAGAGCATGTTTCACGGTTATTGAAACAACAGGAATAATGGTAGGCATGGGGCAAAAAAAAAAAAAGACCATCCTACAAGGCAAAGCTACTTACTGGGAGAAGGAATAGATTTATGCAAAGGCAGAATAAAAGAGGGAGAGAAATCTCTTCTATCTCAGTTATTCCATTTTATCACTTCTGACTTGGTGAAATTGCCATCTCGTTAATAGAATCAATGATCGCAATACAGTCACTTCAGCATTTTTTGTACTGATTGCAAATAAGAGCATAATTTCTCAATATCTCCCTGGTTCTTCTGTGCCAAGTCGTTGAACTGGGAAGGAAGAAGTGACATCTGGCAGGATGTCTTCTTCCGTTTATTGTCAGCACAATAGTTTTTGGTTTGTTTGTTTGATGTGTTAAAGATTTCATGCAAAAGATAAACTAAGGGCTAATCTGTGAAGAAGAATCCCGTAATTCATCACCACTTTCCTAGGACCAAAATAGAATAACCAGTCCATAACTATCTAGCTAACTTCAGGACTAGAAGTCATAGTCTCCTGCACCTTGATTGTTAATTGTGCCTTAACAATTGCACCAAACTGTCTCCCTATTTTCCTGGATCATTGGCATCTTTCAATCTCAAAAGACTATGGTATCGTGCTCTGGAAAGAGGTCCTAAATCAGCATCTTCTGTGACTAAAAAGGCCAATTTGAGAGTGGCAATCCCTTCCACACTGAGGGCAGATACATTCTGTCCCCTGCCCAGCCCCCAGATTTCGCTGGTTCTGAGACTGCCTCTTTGCCTCAGCCTGCCGAACAAGTGTCTCTTCGAATTGGAGAAAGCCATGCTGCATCTTTAGCCTCCAAGCTGAACGATTGGAGGTCAAAGTTTCCCAGTTGTTAATGTCCATTCCCAGGGCCTTTAGGTCCCTCTTGCAGATATCCTTATATCGCAGCTGTGGTCTCTCTCCCTCTGAGGCGCTTTCCTTGCACTAATTCTCCATACAAGAGATCTTTCGGAATCTGACCATCAGCCATTCTCATGACATGCCCAATCCAGCGTAGACGTCGCTGTTTCAATAGTGTATACAAGCTAAAAATTCCAGCACGTTCCAAGACTGCGCTATTTGGAACTTTGTCCTGCCAGGTGATGCCAAGAATATGTCAGAGACAGCGCATATGAAAGGTGTTCAACTTTCTCTCCTGCCATGTGTAAAGAGTCCAAGACTCACTGCAGTACAAGAGTGTGCTCAGGAAGCAGGCTCTATAGACCTGGATCTTTGTATGTTCCGTCAGCTTCTTATTAAGCCATACTCTCTTTGTAAGTCTGGAAAATGTGGTGGATGCTTTACCAATACGTTTATTCAGCTCAGTTTCGAAAGAGAGAGTGTCAGAGATAGTTGAGTCAAGGTACACAAAGTCATGGACGACCTCCAGTTCTTGTGGAGAGATTGTAATCCAGGGAGGTGAATCCACGTCCTGACCCATGACTTGTGTTTTTTTCAGGCTGATTGTTAGTCCAAAGTCTTGGCAGGCCTTGCTAAAACTGTCCATAAGTTGTTGAAGGTCTTCAGCAGAGTGAGCAGTGACAGCAGCAGCATCAGTGAAGAGGAAATCCCGTAAGCAGCTGGACTTTAGACTTTGCTCTCAGTCTAGGGAGAGTAAAGAGTTTTCCATCTGATCTGGTCCGGAGGTAAATACCCTCTGTTGCAATTCCAAAAGCATGTTTCAGCATGACAGGAAAAAAGATCCCGAATAAATTTGGCATGAGGACACAGCCCTGCTCCACTCCACTTCGAATATCAAAGGAATCTTATTTATTTATTTATTTAATATAATTTGTATGCCACCCTATCTCCATAGGACTCAGGGCGGCTCACAACAAGTAAAAACAAAGCCAATAAAAGACATAAAATACATAAGTATACATACATAGAATACATAAATGTATAAATATATAGTTTAAACATATATTAAAACCCATTAAAATAATCAAAAAACCCTCAGCCCAGGCTGGGCGATGTGAACAGCCATGTTTTTAATTCGCAGCGGAAGGTGCAAAGGTCAGGAGCAAACCGAAGCCCCAGGGGGAGTTGATTCCAAAGAGTGGGTGCGCCCACAGAGAAAGCTCTACCCCTGGGGGCCACCAGCCGACATTGTCTAGCCGATGGCACCCGGAGAAGGCCGTCCCTATGAGAACGCACTGGGCGATGGGAAGCCGTTGCTGGCTGCAGATGGTCTGACAAGTATCCTGGGCCTAAGCCATGTAGGGCTTTATAGGTCATCACCAGCACCTTGAATCTCACCCGGAGGGCAACCGTAACCAATGCAAGTCACGCATGAGAGGTGTAACATGGGAGTATCGGGACCCTCCCATCACAACCCGCGCGGCCACATTCTGCACCAGCTGAAGCCTCCGAATGGTCCTCAAGGGCAGCCCCAGGTAGAGAGCATTACAGTAGTCAAGACGGGAGGTAACTAGTGCCTGAGTAACTGTGCGTAGGGCATCTCGGTCCAAATAGGGGTGCAAATGACGCACCAGTCAAATCTGGGCATCCACCCCCCTCAATCTAATGTTATGCCATTAAAAACTACAGTGTCCTTCATTTCCTCATGAAAGGACCTGATGATGTTGAGGAGCTGAGGTGGACATCCAATCTTGGGGAGAATTTTATAAAGGCCGTCCCTGCTAACCAAGTCAAAAGCCTTCGTAAGATCTATGAAGGCTACAAAAAGTTGCTGTCTTTGTTCCCTGCATTTCTCCTGCAACTGTCTAAGGGAAAATACCATGTCAGTAGTGGACCTTTGGCTCAAAATCCACACTGTGATTCTGGATAGACTCTCTCTGCAAGCACCTGGAACCTCTTCAGTATGACACGGGCAAGCAGCTTCCCTACAATACTAAGAAGAGAGATGCCATGGTAGTTGTTACAGTCACCCCTATCACCTTTGTTCTTGTACAGTGTTCTTTGTTCTTGTACAGTGTGGCGATATTTGTATCTTTCATGTCCTGTGGTATTCCACCTTCCCTCCAACAAAGACAGAAGATTTCATGCAGTTCAGTTTTCTTTGCAGCACTTCAGAACTTCAGCAGGGATGTTATCTTTCCTGGGTGCCTTGCCAGAGGCAAGGGAATCCAGGACCGCATTTAATTCTTCTAAAGTTGGTTCACTGTCAAGCTCCTCAAAGACAGGCAGGCACTCAATATTATTTAGTGCTTCTTCAATTACCACATTTTCTCTGGAATATAACTCAGAGTAGTGCTGCACCCAGCGTGCCATCTGCTGTGCTCAGTCCTGGATAACCTCACTTGTAGCAGACCTCAGAGGGGCAGATTTCTTCTGTGTTGGACCTAAGGCCTGCTTGATGCCATCATACATCCCCTTGATGTTGCCTGTGTCAGCTGCTATCTGGATCTGAGAGCAAAGCTGCAGCCAATAATCATTAGCACATCTCCTGGCAGTCTGTTGGACTTTGCTACGAGCAGCTCGCAGAACCTGTAGGTAGCTGGAACAGGCTTTATATGCAATTAGAGCTCTCCTTTTTTCCTCGATGGCTGGCGTCAACTCCTCCGAATGGGCTTCAAACCAATCTGCTGTTTTTCTGATCTCTTTACCAAATACTGACAAGGCGGTGTTATAAACAACATTCTTGAAATATTCCCATCGTTCAGATGCATTTACTTCAGCTGGGCCTGGGAGAGTTTCCTTGAGTGCTTGTGCAAATTCCTCCACTTTGCCCTGATTGTGGGTCTTGTTGATGTCAATTCGTGGTCTTCCTTCCTTCTTCGAGTGATGCAATCTCTTTGTTTGCAGTTTTATTCTTCTGCACACCAAGGAGTGGTCCGTATCACAATCAGAACCCTGATAGCTGCGTATGATTGTAATATTGGGGATGTTGGAGCGCCTGGTAAGAATCAAGTCGAGCTGGTGCCAATGCTTCGATCTTGGATGTCTCCAAGAGACTCTGTGTTGAGGCTTTGTTTTAAAGTATGTATTGCTAATGCAAAAACTATAGTAGCAGCAAAACTCCAGCAGGCGTTGGCCATTTCCTGGATATCTTTCTCATAATAGAAAAGGAAAGGTAGGTGAAGATGAATTTGGGATACTTCCATACCATTCTTGTTTTTAGTCACTAATCCCTAAAGTAGCATGAATCTGTTCTGAAGCTGATTTTGTTGCTTCTGATAGAAGTAATTGAAGAATACAGAAAGCATTTTTTCTAGCTGTCCTACGTGAACCTGGTTGCTTCTGTAGGAGGTCTGACTTTTATATCAGATTTTCACTTGATTGCCCTTTATTCAAGGAGGTTGCTTCTCATGCTGTTTCCTGTTTATATTGCCCTTTAACACTTTCCTCTCACCTCTATAAGTGTCTTTTTTCCCCCTAATCTGTTTTTGTCTTTCATTGATCCTTCCTTCCTTGCTTCAGCTTGTGGACTGTAATAAAATCTGTAAAATAATAATAAAGTCTGCTCACAAAGCACAGCATTTGCATCCATGAAATTAATTACTGTGTTTGTTTTTTTTTACAGATGAGTCCTCAGAGTCCACTTGTTAAATTAATAGCTGTCTGGGCTGGCAAAACTTTTCATAATATGATTTTTCTTATTATTATCCAGATGGGCAGATTTGTCAGAAATCATTTGTTATATCAAAACAAGCAGAAGTCATATGAAGAAATTCTCAAGATGTCCACGTAAGAAGAAAAGGTTAGAAAATATAATAGCAAGATTTTAAAACAATGATAGCAATTACCCACATCAATTAATATTCATAGGAATGTCTCAGAGAGATTGTGTATCTTTATATAATATATAACAATAATTGATACAACACATAGTATGTTGTTTACATCCCTTTTATGAAAAAAATTGCAAATTTTAATGAGTTCATATCCAGAAATGAACCAAATGAAATTCTCACCCAACGGCATTGGGCAAATTTAATTATATATAGACATTCCAACCATGAAAAAGACCATGTTGCATTAATTACTATGTGGCATTAGGACAGCAATATGATGAGAAAAGGGGTAAGTACTACTAATATACTATCTCCCTAAAGCAGGAGAGCTGTGCCTGCTGGTCCTCTTTATAAGATGAATTTATAGAATATAGAATAACAGAGTTGGAAGGGGACCTTAGGGGTCATCTAGTCCAACTCCCTGCTAAAGCAGGAGAGTCTATACCATTTCCAACAAGTGACTGTCCAGTCTCTTCTTGAAAGCCTCACAACTTCAGAAGGCAAGGCATTCCACTGGTTTATTGTTCTCACTGTTAGGAAATTTCTTCTTAGTTCTAGGTTGCTTGTCTCCTTGATTAGTTTCCATCCATTGATTGTTGTCTTGAAGGAATTGAATATGCTTTGGTAAATAGTTTGCCCTCCTCGGCTTTGTGTTAGCCTCTCAAATACTGGAACAGTGCTATCATATCTCCCCTACTCCTTTTTTCACTAGACTAGACACACCCAATTCCTGCAAACCATTCTTCGTGGTTCCTTTTTCAATGGAACTTTAGCAGACTTAATTGTACAAGGTTTGAGAAGGAGAATGCCAAAAATAAAAGCAAAAAAAAAAAAATAATAATCTGGAAATCTTGCCCCTGCCTCCTCCAGTAACACTAATAAGGGGCTCATTAAGTCCATTCATAATAATAAAAAGGGTTCCTCTCTTTCCACAAGGATGACTAGTTCTCACTCAAACAGAAGCTCAGCCAATCAGGTTTCTACAATGAGGCAAGCCTGTTTCAGTGGGCTGTCTGACCAATGATTTTTTTTCTCCTTTTTTCATAATTCCTGGTTCTGGAGAAGTAACAGAGGAAGCTCTAGATGACACAGCTGTACAATAGAGTGTTAGTTCTGATTTGCACATGCAGTTGTGTAAGTCAACTACGTAAAAGAGCTCTGGTGGTGCAGTAGTTAGAATGCAGTATTGCAGGCTAACCCTAGAGTTCGATCCTTATGGACTCAAGATTGACTCAGCCTTTCATCTTTCTGAGATCAGTAAAATGAGGAACTAGATTGTTGGTGGCAATATATTGACAGTAAACTGCCCAGAGAGTGCTGTAAAGTGCTTTGGGGAGGTACTGTATATACTATAAGTCAAAGTGCTATTGCTATTGGTGTTAAAATAACAGTTGTATTGTAAGAGGATGTTTTATTTGGCACACTATCCCAACGATTCATTCATTCATTAAATTTATATAATCTCCCATCTCACATACATGATTTTGAATGTCAAACAAAGTTAAAGAAACACAAAAAGCAATGCAACAAAATATATAGCATAATTGGTGGGAAAATACACTCAGTTTTCTTAGTAATACTGCCACTTTACAGGCTCTACATCCATTTTCTAGGATCTGGAAGGCCAGCAAGGATGAGGCCAACCTGAACTTAGAGGAATATTTCAACCCTGACTGGAACTGCCTGTGAAGGAAAGAGAACCATCATAATATAGTTCTGCCCAATCCCACTCCTTGTCTAGAAGGATATGATGGTATTGAAGGCAAATTTGAGGACAAATAGAGCAAGAATGGATGCACCACTCCCATCCCACTTCAGCCAGAAGTCATCTAGAATGAAAGCAATACTGTCCCGTACCTAACTGAAATTTTACTGAAGGGCAAACAGATAATCCATTTCATTCAGGATCCTCTGTCTTATGAACCATAATTCAGTATGTTACTCTGACCTTGAATCTGAAGATGTTGTTTCAGCTGAGCCAGTGCTTTAGGGTTGTCAGTGTCCAGACTCAGTAAGGCAGGATTCAATTGAGGCTGAACAAGCATCTCCTATTCAGCTGGAGCAATCAGATGATGAGGCATAACACCCCCACCCCAGGTTTCAGGGCTAGAGGCATATAACAGTAAGCAGAGCAACACTCCTCAATGAGGTTCCTCACCAGGCAAAGCATGAGGCATGAGTGATTATAGCCAGTTGAAGGCAGACAGATTTAGGTACCTGTTTTGCTGGCAGTCTTTGTTGGAAACAATTGTCTGAAGTCCTTGTTTGTGATTCTTGTTCCTTTGACTCTTGGACTAGCTGAATACCTGATTTGGCTTTCTGTGACACTTGGAACATATTTGTAGTACGCTATTGCTCCTTGGACTATATTGACATTTTTCAGGCAAGCACTCTCTGCTAGGCATTTGAATTACATTCCTGTCTACTGTTATCTGCTTCAACTTCTGAGTACTGTGTCTGCGTGTGTGTGCTTGCAACCTTGAAAAAGAACATTCTGAAGCTGCTGTGTGACCACCTTCTCAATAACCTTCATTAAAAAGGAAAAGTTCTATACTGGATGAAAATTGTCCAATATGGTTTACCGCTGCAAAAACACAACTACACATTGCCTCCCAGGACACTTCACCAGCCAGGAGGAGCATGGGTCTAATAGGCAGTTACCTGAGCTCACGGTCATGAAGATCCCAATCTGTTTTGGAGGTCCAACCATTGCCAATTCCTTACAGTTAATATGGCTGGGCTATACCCTGCATACCTCCACAGGAGCCATTCAAAGGCTGGCATATAACTGGAAATGAATAGGAGGAGTTTTGTCTGACAGGTGTTCTGCAAAATCTTCCACTAAATTCTATAGATGCACCCAAACAGGCTGTAGTTACTCTAATTAGGGCTACCAATAGACACAGTAAGGACAAACAACTACTGACACTTCCTTCTCCCTTACTGTCAAAAGGTAGGCTTTAATACGCAGGCTTTCATTTACCTCTAACCATGTTCAGTTGAGTTCATTGTTCTTTGACCTCCAGCAATGCGCCAGACATCTCTTCATCTTTTTCATCACCCTTAACTTTTCCAGAAAACCACAGAATGATGGGATCCATAAAAAATTATCACATTTAGGTATTCAAGGGAACATATGAATTCATGGCCAACCTGGAATGAGACTGAGATCAGGTATACTGACCCCATCATTTTTCTCCCTAACATCCATATTTTCAGCTGCAGGTTTGAAAGAGAGCTCATATTTGTAGGCACAGTTATTCCATATGATCCAAGATCCTGATTTATTCCTGAATTGTATAGAAAGTAACCAAGTTCAGATAACCAAAGGATCTTTTGGAAATGCATGAATATTGGAGAGAGTACAGAATGAGGCTTCTTGAACCAGTTCTCTACACATTCAGCCAAATGTCAGAAAAAATTGATCCTCATATGGCTCTATCCATTTCCGTTATATGGACAATTGAATACTGAGTGATCCAAACCAATTTTTCAAAATACCAAAGATAAAGACAAATCCATCATGATCCTGATCCTAGTAGGGAATTCTAGTGCTAAGTATTTGCATGCATGAAAGACCCCTGACTATTGAGGTTAATATTCCTTAAGTTCACCCTGATTTGCATTCCTCAAAGCCTTTGGCCTTATATAACATTCGGTGATAAATGTGTCACATGTGTAACAGGGGTGAATTCTAAATTTTTTTACTACCGGTTCTGTGGGCATGGCTTATTTTGTAGGCGTGGCTTGATGGTCATGTGACAATTCTTTAGGATTTAGAAGAGGTACTAGTCTACCAGGCTTTTAACTGCTTGCAGAGCTGTACCAGTCTACCCATTTGTTTTTGGAGGCACCGGTCTACTCATTTGTTTTTGGAGGCACTGGTCTACTCATTTGTTTTTAGAGGCACCAATCTACCCATTTGTTTTTCGAGTGCCCTGGTCTACCACCACACTGCCTTTTAACACTGATCAGCTGTAGGGCGACCCTTTGAAGCCCCGCAACAAGAGTTTAAACAGTTTTTTTTCTTCTAGCTAATCAGCTGGGATTCAAGAGGCAGCAAATAGATTGGGGGCAGGGCCAAATAAAAGGTAAGAATAATGGGGGGGCAGGAGGGCCCAGCTCCCGAACAAAGAGAACCGTTCGGTGACGTCATATCGTCACCACTACCGGCTCAGCTGAACCGGGCCGAACCAGGAGGAACCCACCACTGATGTGTAAGAACTAATTCCCTCCACTCCTTTTACTCTACAACAGGGCTGTCAAACTCCCAGCCCACAGGACGGATGCGTCACTCGCTGGCCACGCCTATGTCCAGTTTAGCAAAGGTGGGGGGAGTCCCAATACATTATGTGACACCACCATGATGACGTGAATTGACACCCCTGCCCTACAACCATCTTGTGAAGTAATTTGGGCTGGAAAAGATTTTGGGACTACCCAAAACCACTTAATGAACTTTTGTGACTGAGGGAGAACATGTCCCTGGGTCTCCTAGTCTTATTTCAACCCATTCACCCCTATATCACACTACACTACACTCTATGAATTGATTTGAGAGGGGAAATATTTTTTCCTCTGCAATGCTGAAGTTAGGCTTGTAAATTTATTTTATTGATTTCTTAGATTTATATCTGCTGTTCCTCTAGGAACTCAGGCAACAAGCTAACATTCAATTACATGTAATTATATAATTCTATTAAGGTTATAATTCTATTTTATTTTTGATCTTACATTTTTTTCCAATTATCCTTTTTTAAAACAAAAATTCTCCAGAACTATTTTCCTTTTTCAGCTGCCAATGCTGAGTAAGATTATTGTCATGTTATAGCGCATCTATCAAGAATTCAAGTATAAAGCTTGTATCTGTCTGATTGCACTTGTTAAAAAAATCAGTCTTTAATAGAAAAGTAATAAGTCTTTAATAGTGAATGATCAGATTATAATCACAATGGTCCCACTAACAAATTTTATTGCCTTGGTCCCTCTGTCACATTTCAGTGCCTTAACATTTCAGTTATTGAACATGACATGTTTGATTCAAGTAGAACAGATTCAAGAACAGGTCAGGCTACATTCTGCTAACCAAGTGGCTAAAACATAATTAGCAACTAGGCAGCAACACAATACAAGGACACATAAAGGCAACATTGAATGTTAGGGAAGATAACTTCCCCTTCAAAAGGGAAATGCTAGCTCTAAGGAATTTGGACTCAATTCCTTTATTTTAAAATTTTTATTGAACAAAATGAAGGCAAACTATTTTTCTAGCCTTTTTGTCTATGTCCTGATCATCAGAACAAATAAACTGTAAACAGGCTTGATTGCTATCATCCTGTCACAAAGAGAACCCAGATTCAGTAATACCAGTACAGGAGAGTAGGGAACAAGGTGAAACCCTTACAGCTGGAGTCCCAGATGTTAAGGGACTGGAATGGGAGCCACCCTGTTCTTTAAAAAACATTATGGTTAAGTAAATCTAGCAGTTGAATCCTTCAAGCTGACTTGACAGTGTGAGTGCAGAATAATTGTCATCCCATAATAACAAATGTGCAGTTTTCACAGTAGAAATGAATTGATTTCTGATTTATTGATTTACTACAGCTTTCTTTGGTGATTAGTGCTGTTTTTGAAAAAGATAGGCTCCCTCAAGTTGTGCATTACTCTTGCTGATAAAATAGATGTGTCGAAATCAGGGCTGTCAAACTTCCAGCCCACAGACCAGATACGTCACGCACTGGCCATGTCCACACCCGGTTTAGCGAAGCGGGGGAAAGTCCCTATATCTCACGTGGCTTACCGTGATGCTGTGAGTTTGACACCCCTGGTCTAGATAGTTTTCTTGACAACAATAAGTGAAAGTGATTGGCTCTTGCTTTTGAAGGGATGTCTATCCTAGAGATCTGAGATTTCAAGTGCTCTCCCATCCAAGTGCTTTTCTAGATCCAAAGGTACCCACTATTTTTCTAAGACAGGTCAAGGTCAACAAGGTTCTGCCAGTTGTGACTATTTTGAAAACCTACTAAAGAAGGACATGGTGAAATGTTATATGCTTGAGTGTGAAGCTGAAATATATTTTTCTCTGTGTGTTATTACATGAGGTTTTTGTTCATCCAATTATATTGGTTATAAATTCAAGAAATATAGAAGAAAGTAGTTGCACTGAATGGAGCAGAATTAATATACAAAATTCGCTATCATATATGTTGACTAATGAAAAGGAAATTGTGGGTGCCTCTATTTTGATTATCAAGTAGACTCAATAAAATTGAGATGGTCAACATCCGATTTAGCCTCCTGATCCTCCAGAGGACCATAGTAGGAACCCAATGAAGAGGTGACATCATCAGGATGAGGATTGGTCAATGTTTTCCAGATCTTTCTTTCTTGGGCTTTTAAGAGGAGGCTGTTATTTCTGTAGGCAAACCATTCCTGTTCCCATACCTAGAATTTCTCAACCACCCCAAAGCATCAAAACTGTCAGGTTTTTTTCAGAGTAATAGATCTGGTTGTGTGTTAAAGACAGGAATGGGGGAGTCTGCCTCACAAAATTCTCTTGTCCCCCTTTCTATTCTCAAAACCCCCATTCCAAATAATTAAAAAATGATCTGCAATTATTCTGAAAAACAGAAGTTTTGGTGAGCTCCTGGTAGACCTCTTAAGGGGGTAATAATAACAGGTCACTTTCTAGATACCTTATGCTCCTATATGTCGCATTGATTCTGATGGAGATATGATTGCTCACAGTGTGACTGAATCTCTGTCTGTTTTTTACGTGTAACATATATTTTTAAAAACCAGGTGAAGCTCCAATTGCACTGTCACAGCTACTACCATCTTAAGTTTTTTAACTGTATCCTCCAGGCCCTCCTGATAGAGAGGATTACATCTGCCAAAACCTTGGCCATGTTGCCCCTGAATGTTGGCAGTATATTCTCAGACTAATTGGAAGTTGCATGTGGCCCAAATATAACAGTAATGCATCAATGCCGACATTTACAATTGGCAATTAGATACAATAACTATTTAGAACCTACAGTTTCATAAACAGAGCCATAAAAATCCATTTGTTAGGGAACAGCAGCAATAGAGAGATGTTTTTCCACTACATATCCTGGCATCCAATTGGCCTCTGTGGTATCAGGTTGCTGAATTTATGGAGCGCCCTTGTTCAACTTCTTTATTTTGTCCTCTATTCAAAAATGAATTTTATGCTCTGTAAGTTTATTATCTGAAAGCTCTAACTTGGAATGTACATTGAAAAGTGTCAAATAAGTCACATTCTTTTAAATAAATAAAACAAACATTCTTACTTAAACTAGAATCCATAAATCAAAGAGATATCACTTAATCCTGATAAATCAAGTTGCTCTAATTTTAGTTGCCCTAATCTCATTAGTACCAAGACTAGATTTTAGCTCTGTGATAATGGAAGAAATCTGATGCAGGAATTCTGCAAGCAACTTTATTTTAATAATAACAACAAAGTCAAGTTATCATAGTTTCGTTGATGCAGAAGCAAACAAATAAAGGTCAGTGCAAATCCAAAACATGTGTATCTTGATAGCCTTTGGTCTGGAACAAAAAAAAATGGGACAACTTTTGCAAGATTTGCATTTGCAATCATGTTTATATCTCAAGTCCCAGCAGTTGGCATGACCTGGATGACCTTCTCTGAACCTGCATAATGTGTCCATAAAGTAACCAAGAGCGATCAGGATTCAGCGGAGATTTTATATTTTCATAGCTCAGATCCGGTGCTATACTCTGAAAATAATGAACAGAAAGGGGGAAAGAGGGTCAATGAAAGAATGTCTGGAACCCCAAATTAATTGCAGAAATACTTTGATCAATATACATAAAAAATCATTACATAGTACCCTTTCAAATGGCAAGTCAGCCATTTTCTTGTCATTGGTTTTAACAGCATACAATCATGCTAAATAAATTAAAACTCCTCAGTTCTAGCATTAGGGTCCATCCATACAACAGTGTCTATCTTCTTCCATCTCTACAAAAGGAGGAAAATATATTGTTATTAAAAGTAATGTAAAAAGTAAATGTCTAGCGAAAAGAAGGAACGAGGTGATATGATAGCAGTCTTCTAATACTTGAACGGCTGCCACAAGGAAGAGGGGGGCAATTTATTTACCAAAGCACCTGTAGGCAGGACAAGAAATAATAGATGGAAACTAACCAAAGAGAGAAGCAATCTAGAACTAAGGAAAAAATTCCTAACTCTGAGAACAATTAACCAGTGGAACAAATTGCCTTCAGAAATTGTGGGTGCTCCATCTCTGGAGGCTTTTAAGAAAAGATTGGGCAGTCATCTATCAGAAACAGTATAGGTCTCCTGCGAGAGCAGGGGATTGGACTAGATGACCTTCAAGGTCCCTTCCAACTCTATTACTGATACTGTTTAATTTTCCCATAACCTACCATGTATTTATTTATTTGATTGCCTTTTACAGAATAACTCTCTTCTGACTATAATCTATTCTGTCTAATAATCATAAACAGCTGAGGTGGGGGGTTTTTGGTGGGGGGATGGATGTGGCAAATTGTCTTCTTTCCCTGCAATTCCTCACATCTACTGTAGAATACCCACATTAAGGATTGAGGTCTCTTGTCGACTGGAAGAATTGGTGGAAGTGGAGATTTAAAAGAAAGTAAGATGCAACAGATGTTACCTCCCAGCCTAACAGAAGCATTCTGAGCTGTCAGGACAATCCAGTTAACAGGATAAAAACAGGATTGGATCTGTATCCAATCTTGATTTTGGAAAGATGCTGATGAGCTGACTATGCTGATGGAAAAGATTGCCATCAAATAAAATGTGAAGAACTTATAGATTTTGTGCCAAACTGATTACCTCTTTTTATATTGTACAAAGTTAATTCTCTCCGCTAGAAACATTTTCCCTAATCATGATTCTTCATAGGACTGTGCACCTGAATAATCTCCTACCCTACTATAATGCTTTAAGCATTATTTTTCTACTGCCATTAGAAAGGATTAAATTCAGCCTTAACGCAAGGCCTACTAGCAGTCCTCTTTTCCTAAGCGGAGGCTGTTAGTTGTTAACATTTTGGAAGCTTAATTTAAAAATGGCATTTTCCCCAAAAGGAGCAAAACAAGGAATAATAACATTGCTTATATATTTTGTGTCCTACAATTTCCTTCTGGTTTTGTATAAGAGTTTCTGTCAAGTGTTGTTAGATCACAAAAACAGTCAGCTACTTACTTCTGTGGATAGCAAGGTTATCATGAACCTAGTCTAAGAAATTATTCTCTTCTGACTTTAGTAATGGTAATATGGCCTTTAAGACCTCAGCATGATATTTATTTGGATAAACAGTTTTAGAAAAATATGCTGCACCAATACCTCTGATGTATGAAATGAAGAAAAAAAATAGCACAATAGAAAAGTAGGTATCGACCATTTGGGGTATCATTTTCCTACAATAACATTCAAATAAAGTTTCTTCTCACTTATATTTCCCATGGCCCTAATGGAAGCATCAGCAAAATATGCCTTTTCTAAATGTATCTTCCAAGCTGTTTTTAAAAGTATTATTTCAACACTTCATTCCAATACCAGACTTAGAGTTCAGCAGCAGTTCTTTAACTCAAATATACTTTGCAATATGAGAGCTACTTTGCAAGTTAAAGGAAGCGTTAAAGGTAAAGGTAAAGGTTCCCCTCACACATATGTGCTAGTCATTCCCGACTCTAGGGGGCAGTGCTCATCTCTGTTTCAAAGCCAAAGAGCCAGCGCTGTCCAAAGACATCTCCATGGTCATGTGGCCAGCATGACTAAATGCCAAAGGCACATGGAACGCTGTTACCTTCCTACCAAAGGTGGTCCCTATTTTTCTACTTACATTTTTACATGCTTTCAAACTGCTAGGTTGGCAGAAGCTGGGACAAGTAACGGGAGCTCACCCTGTTATGCGGCACTAGGGATTCGAACCGCTGAACTGCCGACCTTTCGATCGACAAGTTCAGTGTCTTAGCCACTGAGCCACCACATGTACAATTTGTATGCATGTACAAATTGGAATGAGGCAGGGCACAGAAGTATAGATAACCAAACAAACATTATAATAATAACTCAGAATCAAGTTTGAAACTCTAGCAAATACTGGAATCAACTAATTCTGCAACCACTTATGCTGGACTGAGAAGTAACGATCTTCTATTTCTTGCCAGTAGAGAAATTCTGATGTGTGTTGTGTCCTTTTTGGATCAGAACTCCAAAGACCTGAAGCTCCAGGTAACTTCAAAAAGAATCTTTAGACTTCTAGAGATATGAGCATTGGAATTTTCCAATCGTCTTAAAGGTGATTCTTATATTCACCTACCCAATTGTCAGCCAGCTGAAAATATAGTAAGACCACACCTGGAATACTGCCTGGAATATTTGAGGGGCTTCCACAAAGAAGAGGAGGACAATTTATTTTCCAAAGTACAAGAAGGCAAGACAAGAAATAATAGATAGAAACTAATCAAGGGGAGAAGCAACCTAAAATAAAGGAGAAACTTCCTAACAGTGAAGACAATTAACCAGTGGAATAACTTGCCTTCAGAAGTTGTGGATGCTTCGTCACTGGAGGTTTTTAAGAAGAGACTGGACATCCACCTCTCTGAAGTGGTATAGGGTCTCCTGCTTGAGTAGAGGTTGGACCAGTGGTTGGATTCAGCCAGTTTGCAATGGTTTACCCTGTCAGTATTGATCGGTTGCTTCACAAAAAGTGTTTTGATTGGTGCTGGGTCTCTACAGCCTCAGGCAGAGAAGGGCTGTTCTGCATCCCTCCCTCAAATACTTTAAAATACAGAGTTTCCCAGCATTCCTTTAGTAACCTCCACCATGCAAACTGTGGTTACTCATCCTAAAATGAATCCTCTTTACCTGGAGCTTCAAAATTTGCTGTTTGCTGGAAAGATGTGTAGCTAAAAATCAGTCTACATTTAGTGTACATCTGGGGATATTTCTTCATAACCAAACAAAAGTGTATTTTCTGTGCAGTTCACACCCCTTGCTCGCTGGATCTGGATGTCACAAAAGAAAGCCCACATTTTGTAATTAATCTCCGCACCCCATTTTGACTGGCAGAGTGCTGCAGAAGGCTGAGTGCTATCATGCCCCTGGCCATGCCCCCTGGCCACGCCCACCCAGCCAGTCATTAGGGCAGAGAACTGGTTGTTAAATTATTTGAACCCCACCACTGGGTTGGATTAGGAGATCTCCAAGGAACCTTCCAGCTCTATTCTGATTCATATTTAATAAAATGCCTTCTTTCCAGGCAGTAGTACATGCATGTCTTTTCCTTACAAAACTGGCAGAAAAAAGTAAATTTAGAACTACAAAGTTGCAAATTTTTATGTATATATAAGCATCTTAGAGAAATGAGGAGGGAGGGAGGTAGAGAGAGACTGAGAGAGATGACTCAGGTTATCCCATCACTTCTCTGGAGTAATATTCAGATATGTGTTTGAATATCTAGGGGCTCCATCTTCTTCTACGATTCAAGCAAAGGTAACTCATCACATCACATTCTTCAGAGAAGCAACAGAAGGAACACACAGAGGTTTCTCTAGACCAGGGGTGTCAAACTAGCGGCCCACCGGCCTGATGCGTCACACGCAAGCTACACCCACCCCAGCTCTGCGAAGGGAAAAACGTCACGAAACATCACATGAAGGCAACATGATGTCGCAAGTTTGACTCCTATGCTCTAGATCACGGCCAAGTGGTTTTTAAATGCTACTTCTACTGCAACACCTCTTTCACTTAAGCCAGGTGAAGGTATCAAAATTTTCAGTTCCCAATAAATGTTAAATTATTTATTTTCTTATGTAATTCTGCCCAGTAGATCTAAATCACACATGGATTGTCAAATCTTATTACTATATATGATGTGTTAATCTAGCTATTTAAACTCGCTAATTGAAGAATGACAAGATTAATTATAATCAACTAATATTGCACATTTTCTGCCAGTTTTATTTAAAGTACTTGGAAAGAAGTAAGAGCAGCTTGTGATCTGACTCATATCCTTTTTTTCTAGACTAATTCCACAGAAAATAATGTTCAGGCATTGATTCATACAAATATCAGATTAATTACATATGAACTTAAATAGCAATATATTTCATACAGTTTATTTCAATGCCTTTAAGTTGGATGCATGTTGTCACATTTCACATTCTAAGGCATCCAGCAGTTATCTATGCATTGTTTTATTAGAAAGCATTTCTATGATTATGATTATGAGTAATATTATGGATATTTAATGAAATATTTGTACTACAGTATAACATCTTAACATGATTGAGACACTAACAAAGACAAGATTCTGACATCCAAAAATATTTTGCAATCTTCCACCTCCTCAAAACATTTTATACTTAAAATTGATGAAAAAAATTCTCATTTTGTTTGCATACCAAAATCCCTTGTATTCCTTTCTTCTATCATTCATCTAAAGCCTTGTTCTTCTCAAAAATGCTCAACCACTTTTTTCACAATTATTTCATTTCAGATTGGAGGGTGATGTGACTAAATATTTCTCCATATAATGAAGAAATGCCAGTCAGAAAAAAGCTAGAGTGGAACTGTTCTGCCTGACATCTAGTGTCCTATGCAGAGGTTGATTTTTAAGACAGAGAAACATTTCATCAGGTAAGTCTAATCAAAGCTAAAATGGTACATTTCAGATGCAGGTTTATCATTATCAGTCAGAATCAGGTTTAAGGATGCTCTGCTTTTACCTTCATTATGAAAATTAGCATTTTAATGTTAAGTTTCTCCACACAACCATATGATGTAGTAGCAACTAACAGTTGTGCTATTGATTCTGTTGTGGATAATAATAATTTATTAAATACATATCTCACCCAACTCTCAGAAAGTCTCCATGTAGATCTCCTTGTGGTGGTTACACTTCAAAAACACTTTGAAGGAAACATATGGTCATGATGCTAATGGTTATAGGATGCATAATTTCTGGAGCAGCATTGAGAGCCACCACATGGATGGAAAAGAGGCCACCTCTGTTTCTTTAAAAGCAGTGATGAGTATGGAAAATATCAGTGCATCTACGGAAGAGGGAACATTCTTCCGTTTTTAATTTTGTCAACAGTCCCTTGCCACAATGCTATTTCAATTAGCTTGACTTTAGCATGTGAGATAAAAATTGCTGTGTAATTGTGTAAAATCCACCAGAATGCCCAAAACGTGTTTTGCTCTTTGGAGAAAGTATAAAATGCTCACAATGGAATATGGTAACATGAATTTAAGATCTATTCACAGACAGTCCTGATTGGAAGATACCAGCAAATAAAGTTCAGTAGATATTTAAAAGAAACATATGTATAAAACATTTTATGCATATGCATTTTAATAAGAATTTTCCAAATTTGTAAAACAATATGCAAAACACAGCTTATCTTTGGTCAATCATACATCTCAGCATATTGTAATAAAGTCCTAAAAAGGGGGAACACAGGTGCAAAATAGCATATGCTGGAGAAAAGGGCATAGCTATATGTGTCTATCTATTTTTAAAAATACTAAAAATATGCCAAATAACTAAGCATAACATATGAGAGGAAACTGTAACATTTGTATAATAGGAAAAGTTTTCATTCAGGCTTTTGGCTTCTTTAAATTACAAAATTATGTTAAAATAAATCACAACAATTGGAAAAGGGAAGAAAAACAGAAATGAGCAGACAACTCCATAACTTCTAACATTCAGCAACGACAAATTCTGCCACCATGAAGTTTTTGATGGATGTCCTGTGAGACAGCAAGCTACAGAAAACCTTCCTTGGAGGAAAAAAATACAATCCTATTTCAGCTGGTAAGTTTTACTATTGTCACTTTTGAGGTGTGTGTGTGGGGGGGAGCAACAACCAAGAAGCAGAAGCACTGTATTTAATGGTAAATACAAAATCCAATCACAAGCATCACATTTTTCACTGCCTTACCTCAGGGGGTGCCAGGTGTTTCAGAGCAAGGCCTGCACTTGGTTTCTGGGTGTTAACAATATGTCCTATAGCATTTTCAACTTCAGTATCAGTGTTTTAGAATAATGGGATTTTGAAAGTGGTTATTATGTTGTGGATTAAGCCTTAGTCTTAAGGCTGTTTCAATTTCCCTTCTTTCCTTGGTATTCCACCTCACATTAAGGATGTGATGGGAAATATGTAGCCTACAGATATTATTGAATTCTAATTCCCATCATACCTAGCCAGTGATCAGCAATGGAATTGTAAACCAGCAGCCTACATTCTCCACTCTGAATTAAAGACTAGCGTAACCATAGTTACACAATATATTTGTGGCTATGAATACATACAGAAAGGCTGGGACATCAATATTTTTTCTGTTTTTCCTCCCAGAACGCCTGAATGGATATTGTCCCCTATACAAAGAGCAAAAGTGATTCTGTGGCTAAAGTGTTGAGACCCACAGTAAAGTCTACTTTCAGTTAATATAGAGTGGGTTTGGCGCAATCATATTCAGCCCAATCTGCCACAGGGAGTACAAGGTATCCTGCTCTAATGCAAGGAGAAAAGATAGGATATAAACCAAACTATTATTTCTGATTACAGTTTTTTCTTCATCCTTTGCTCCTAGATTACACTAAATCTTTTAACTCAAAACATCCACAAATTAAAAATATGCATTCTCCAATATGATACAATACAGAAGAAAGCACAGGTTTTGGGGTGAAAAGTCCAATAAGACAATAATGCAGAGCTATTTTAGTTTTCAGTCTTAATCTTTGCATCCCTTAATCTTTATGTAGCTAAGAAATCTAACATTTGTAATTGCTTCAAGAATCTTGGAAAATTCTGTTAAAGTTAAAGTTAAACATTTTGACCATTCAGAAGAATTTTCAACAAACTGGTTAGCCGAGTCTCCCTGCATTGCATCAAGATTATTGATATTTCAGTTTCTTGTATTTATTAATTATATCAAGTTATTTGAACACCCAAATCCAACCTCTGATTCCAGGGTGCTAAGATAGGATAAAAAAACTCCCAAACAATACATGAATTTAATCACATAAAAAGAATGTAAATATAAATCATGCCCAAGACCCATAACCTACTCCAACACAAAGTGTTTTTTACATGTCACCAAAAACCAGGTCAGCTTCCTCCCCATCATAAAGACTAAATTTGTTTGGACCATTTTTTTTCCTAATGTCTGAAACATGCAGTTATTTCACAGCAACTTCCATGCAAAATGAATCTAAGAGTCATTCTCTACCTCTTAAAAAATCACAATATTTCAAACCGCACAAATCTAGTCTCACATTGAAAGGCTTTCTTGTTTTGCAGATTGATTTACTAGCTCAGATGGGTTTGGATCTGATTCAAAATACCTATACTTTTAAGCAAGAGCCTGGTGGCACATTTACAGTGCTAAAGGGATGGTCTAAAACTTTGGTCCATTGGACATAATGTCTTCATTCAACCTCCAATCTGTCTGGTTCACACCATTACATTGTATAGAATAGAATAGAATAGAATAGAATAGAATAGAATAGAATAGAATAGAATAGAATAGAATAGAATAGAATAGAATAGAATAGAATAGAATAGAATAGAATAGAATAGAATTCTTTATTGGCCAACTGTGATTGGACACACAAGGAATTTGTCTTGGTGCATACGTTCTTGGAGTACATAAAAGAAAAGATACATTTGTCAAGAATCATAAGGTACAACACTTAATGATAGTCATAGGGTAACAGTCAATATAAATCTTAAGGATACCAGCAACAAGGTTACAGTCATAAAGTCATAAGTGGGAGGAAATGGGTGTTAGGAACGATGAGAAGATTAATAGTAATGCAGACTCAGTACTAGTTTAACAGTGTTGAGGGAATTATTTGTTTAGCAGAGTGATGGCGTTAGGGGAAAAACCGTTCTTGTGTCTAGTTGTTCTGGTGTGCAGTGCTCTATAGCGTCGTTTTGAGGGTAGGAGTTGAAACAGTTTATGTCCAGGATGTGAGGAGTCTGTAAATATTTTCACAGCCCTCTTTTTGACTCGTGCAGTATATAGGTCCTCAATGGAAGGCAGGTTGGTAGTAATTATTTTTTCTGCAGTTCTAATTATCCTCTGAAGTCTGTGTCTGTGTCTGCACCTCTATAACCAGACAGTTATAGAGGTGCAGATGACAGACTCAATAACTCCTCTGTAGAACTGTATCAGCAGCTCCTTGGGCAGTTTGAGCTTTCTGAGTTGGCACATATTGTTCTACATCTGCAGTACAACAGTAGATACTGCTAGTCAGGATAGTCACATTTATGCCCTGATAATGGCATGAATGTAGGCAAATTATAATGATACTGATCATAGATTTTGCAAGTATTGTAGAGGTAGGAAACATTTAAAAATTGTTTGGGGGAAGATGCTGAAACACAACAGAAAAGAGTTTGTACAACATGCGATAATTCTTTCTCTCTCATATTACCTTCAGCTCTGTTAAAAACTATCATCTATCTCCAGCCTTTGAAACAACTACAAAGAAATGTGTAAATGGAAATGCTGACAGCCTCTTTATACAAGCTCTATGAATAGTGCTGCGATGGTGATAGAAAACTATTGATTGTTGCCACTGTCCTCTCCAATTGACCAGTTCCTGAAAATCTCTGATAACACTCATCATTAGTTGTCAGTATTGGGTACTTTGGGAGAATATAAATAAGTACAGAACCACTATACCTGTTCCAATTGTCAGACAGAACAAATACCGGGGATCTTTCCTATTGATTTCTAGATAATATTTTCTGTATCTTGAAAACTGTCAAGAACTTGAAATTCTTGGGTACAGAAAAGAGTGTTGCTCTTCTAAGGTTCTAAATGCAGAAAGCAAACAGGTTGGGAAAGTCATCAGATTACCCTACCAACTTTTCTTTAATCAGAGACAGATAACAAACTGGACTTGATGCTTTGTTTAATAAGCTAAGAAATTATTCCTTGCCTGCAGGTATTTCTGCCAAGTATGGTATTTAGTCCTGCCAACTATGTTCCCAGTGCATTTTAGTCACCTAACATGCCATGCATAGGAGAGAAAAGGCATCCCTTGACAATGTATCATGGAGACTGCTGGGACATAATTTTCAATTCGCAGAAATTTTTTGTTAAATTTTTTACATTTAAGAGATCCTAGAATAATAATGAGAATAATTAGAGGACGTGTGGAGATGTCAAACTGTTTATGAGAAATTACAGTGTAGTGGTTAAGAGGCGTAATGGTGTTGAATAGTCTTGAAGAATCTCAGGTTCAAGTCCTTGGTCAATCAAAGCCAAAACTCTGGGTGATTTTGACAAGACAGCAGCAACTCTCTGACCAAGCTGCCTCATAGTATTTTTATTATAACAGTCAAGTTTGGGGAAACTGCCAGTGGACCCATCTTGAGCTCTGAGGAGAAAGGCAGGACAGAAACAGAATAATAAACAAGCCAATAAAAGTATGGGCTTGCTCAGTTCCAGATATGACTTACTCAATTCCAGACATACACGAGGCATTTGTAGTATCCCACTGACCAATCTAGTAGTTTATAGTATCCCACTGACTATTCCAGAGAATGATTCTCTTCTGGCTGCAGAAAAACATGGAGATTAAGTTGGTAGTTATTAGGCTGCCAAGAACTAAATATTTGGGTAGGGATCAGGGGAAAGGCCCTAGACAACCATTAGTGGTGTTGTCTAGCTATTTAGAGCTCATCTACTGTCAGTTAGGGAAATATTATACTTTTCAAAGCGGGTATCATCCTCTGCTTCAAGGGCTGTTAGTTAATGATCCTCTAACTAACTAACTAACTAAGAGCCCTGGTGGTGCAGCAGACTAAAGCATTGTTATTAACATTCAGCTGCCTGCAATTACTGCAAGTTCAAATCTCAGCAGGCTCAAGGTTGACTCAGCCTTCCATCCTTTCTAAGGTAGGTAAAATGAGGACCCAGATTGTGGGGGCAATAAGCTGACTTTGTATAAATATACAAAAGTATGAAGGCTATTGCTTAACGCATTGTAAGCCGCCCTGAGTCTCCGGAGAAGGGCGGCTTATAAATAATTTTTTTTTAAAAACTGAGGATCTCCACTGTTTCAAACACTGCCCACTCCCAGTTCAATTCAAACATAAATGCATTAACCGCTGGAAAGCAGCCAGATCAAATAATGCAGGCTATTTGATTTATAAATACCTATTTACAATATTATAAAGCTGTTACTCAAGCCTCCTGTCTTAATCTTAGGGCTGGATCCAATGCTAGAAGTGTTTGTGATAGGATCTGCAGAGGTATCCTGTTGTATTTGTGCTGGTTTGCATCAGAATAGCCAATTTGGTAAATTACTTGACCTTAACCATGTAAGGATTTGTGTACCGAGTAAGTTTTGAATGAGATTCAGAAAGCAAACAGCAGAAGATAATATCTTCTGGGGAAACTACAATTCAGGGCTGTCATTCAGGAACACTCCACCAAGAATGAGTTATAATAATCCAACCTTGAAGTTATCAAACATGGATTGCAGGGGTGAAATCCAGCAGGTTCTGACAGGTTCTGGAGAACTGGTAGTGGAAATTTTGAGCAGTTCACAGAACAGGTAGCAGAAATTTTGAGTAGTTTGGAGAACCGGCAAATACCACCTCTGGCTGGCCCCAAAGTAGAGTGGGAATGGGAATTTTGCAGTATCTTTCCCCTGCCACGCCCACCAAGCCACGCCCACCAAGCCATGCCCACAGAACCAGTAGTAAAAAAAATTGGATTTCACCACTGATGCATTGCACACCCAATGCCAACTTTCTCTCCTCCAAATAAAGACGGCCTGATTTATGAGCCAAATCTGATAAAGCTCCCTATCACAGATGCTACTTAGTTTGTCAAATATCAAAGTTGGATCCTGCAAGACCACCTAGGCCATAAACATGCTCCTTAAAGGAAGATATAGCTCCATTCAGAAAAGTCTCACACCGGAATACTGAAGCCCATCTCTTAGAATCAACTGTGAATCATCCAAATTTAGTTTCAGCTTGTTCTCCCACACATACTTGGTTACTCTGGAGGCAGGCAAAGATTGAATGATTAATTATAATTAATGTAATATTTTTACCAAGTTTGGATCAAGTGATTGATTTAAAGCATTGTAAGCCGCCCTGAGTCTCCGGAGAAGGGTGGCATATAAATCAATTTTTAAAAAAAAGCAATTAATGACATGTTTTCAAACTCGTGTTGGAATTTAATTTAATCCCAGAAAGAAACTTTTTATATTTGGGGAAAATAAATATATTTGTGCATAACCAATCTAGCAGCTGACAAAGAAAATGAAACATCATTTTCTGTGATGTTCCCAACAAATCCTTTTATATGAAGCTCTTCATAACTTAACTTTGCATGACCAATGATATTTCAGAAATCAGAATTCCAGTAGCACCTTTTCAAAATAATGAATTTTATTAAAGTACATAAGCTTTCCTAAATTGCAGCTCACTTCATCAAATGTTTAGTGTCAACCTGAATTTATCTCATACTGCATTATTTACTCTTGATCCAAGTTTCACAAATAATACTGTTTCAAATTAAATCCTTAAGAAACATCAGTAATTTCCCAGGTCCATGGTATTTATAGACTTTATAGGGTTGTAGTCACATTTTTTGCATGGGAATAACAATTCAGATTCTGTAGCTTATTTGACAATAATGGAAAAACTAAGGAGAATTTATGCTAGTATCAGTGAAATAAATATATGTTTACTTCAGTGGACTGACATTTTGCTGACAGTTCCTGTGGGTGATAAAAGGATGATGTCACTAAATAGTTTTCCTTATTGCTGCACTGGCTATGTGTCATAACAGTTCTCTAATACTGTGATGTTCTTACAGTTAAATGGAGGCATTAATTAGGTTTAGGTGGCAACTTCTCCAACTGGCACCATAGAGTCCTTATAGATCTACATCTGGAACTGTCTCAAGTCAGATGATGTGTTCCCTCTTTATAAAAGGTCCCACAGTGTGATGGACTTCATTCAGGACTATTGACTAGTCTCTCCTGGAGATAGTAAAAGCTTCAGAGCCTTAAAACTGCCTAGCGCAACATGGTACACTAGCCTTCATCTTTCCTTCTGCTCCCTTCTCCCTTTTACTAGCCTAGCCCATATTAAGCTTCTGTCTACCATCCTTCCAGAAATTTACTATGAAAAAGTGTATTTTTCCCCTAGTAGTCTTGAGTTGCAATATTCTCTCACTCCTTTGTTCCTAACAAAAATTCTATGTTTCCTATCTCCACTGGATCCCATAACTTAAACTACGTATACTAGGGAAAGGGGTAGCTTTGTTTTAGAGGCTTATGATTTTGCAGCTTTCACACATACTTTAAACATGGTTGAAAACAACGCTGAAATAAACATAAATTTGGAGAACAATAACGAATAGCAAATAAAATAGCAGGACAGTGATTAAAATCCTCGCAAGCAGCAATCAATCCATTCATCCATTAAAATGTGATTATAGCATCCATCAGTTGGCATTAAAATCTGAGAAGAGATTTCACCTTGTGGATAAACAACTATTTAAAACAGGACAGATTATCAGATTATCCAGGAGGCCTGCAATCATTTGGTTGCCACAGAGAAAAGGGCAACATTCCAGCAGCCAAATGATCACCCAGATTAGGAGAGCAGCAGAAAGCAGACCAGACATCAGGTGTTTATATGTAAAATATCAAAACCATCCTGAGAAAATTGTTTCTCGCTGCAGGAAAATCACTAAGCCCAGAATGTAAAATTACTTAACTAAACCTTCACAGCAGCAGTAACATCCTCAGGGGTCACAAAATAGACAGCATGACAGGCATAGCAGCAAGATCAAGGTTCCCTCCTCCCCCACTTATCTGTGTAGAGTATCAATACATGTATAAAAGCGGTAGGGCTTGGATTGTGGTGCCATGACTATTATATTGTCTGGTTTGACACACACACACCAACAATGGTTGAACCTGCATCATTTCTGCAACTGGTTGTGCCGTAATGGACCTTCAGAGGGTTAGTGTCGGTCTTAGCCCAAGAATAAAATGGAACAATTCAACCAGAGTTTGGTTATTTCATTTGCTTAGATGTGGCAGACAGAATCTTGCCAGACTAAAGCTTTACTACTCCTAGCCTAACAGAAATACCCTTGGAGATTCTAATGAGTGGCTATTCTTACTCTCTTGCTCTGTGTCTTATCTGAGATCTAGGCTGGGCTGCCTCTTGTCTCCCTCCCCTTTGTGGAACAGCACAAGTGTCAGTTTTCCTTCCTGGGAAACTGACACTTCACCCTATAGTCTATCACTCCAGGTCCTCCTCCATGGGCACTATGTCTCCCAGTTAGAGGTTGAAGGGATCTATGTGTGCATATGAACATCCCTCAGAACAGGAATCTAACCTGAGCAGTGTTTGGTGAAACAGGTTTTATAAGGATTTTTTTTTAATGAGATTTATTTTCTGGGAATGTTATCAGAGTGTTTTAGGTCTGGTTGTGCTGCTTCAGTCAGGACACTTTCCAATCAGGATGATACTTCAAATATGGCTGATATTTTATTTTTTATATACCAACATGAAGAAAGAGTATGTGACATCATATCATAGAGACTTAAACACAGAATATCTTTAAACACCATTGCCTACTAACAAAGTCAAACAACACACTATAGAATACAGTATTTTTGAAATGTTATCCATTGCTTATATGATACACACTAATCTGACAAAATACTTTATGGGGATAAGCAAAATCTAACTCCTAACTTCTATTAGGAGGAGAGTAAAAGAAGCATGCTTTCCATGTGCGTGGGCCTAGTAAAAAAGGCTGAAACTGAAATCAGCAAACAAGTTCCAGTCGGGCTTCAGGCCTGGGTACAGCATGGAAACAACATTGGTCGCGTTGGTTGATGATCTCTGGAGGGCTCGGGACAGGGGCTGTTTCTCTGTCCTGGTCCTATTAGACCTCTCATTGGCTTTTGATACCATCGACCATGGTATCATGTTGCACCGGTCAGAAGAGTTAGGAGTGGGAGGCACAGTGTTACGGTGGTTCTCCTCCTTTCTCTCCGACCGGTCGCAGTCTGTGTTGACAGGGGAGCAGAGGTCGACCCCGAGGCCCCTTGTATGTGGGGTGCCACAAGGGTCGATCCTCTCGCCCCTTTTATTCATAATTTATGTGAAGCCGCTGGGCAAGATCATCCATGGTTTCGGGGTGAAGTACCATCTGTACGCTGATGACACTCAGCTGTACATCTCCACCCCGGATCACCCCAATGATGCCCTTGAAGTGATGTCCCGGTGCCTGGAGGCTGTGCGGATCTGGATGGGGAGGAACAGACTCAGGCTCAACCCATCCAAGACCAAGTGGCTGTGGTTTCCGACATCCCGGTATAGTCAGTTGGCGCCATCACTGACTATCGGGGGCGAGTTGTTGGCCCCCACAGAGAGGGCTTGCAACTTGGGTGTCCTGGACTCACAGCTGTCTTTAGAAGAGCACTTGATGGCTGTGGCTGGGAGGGCTTTTTATCAGGTCCGCCTGATTCACCAGTTGCGTCCCTTTTTGGATCGGGACTCGTTAAACACGGTCACTCATGCCCTTGTCACTTCCTGCCTAGACTACTGCAATGCTCTCTACATAGGGCTCTCCTTGAGGAGCATCCAGAGGCTCCAGCTGGTCCAGAATGCGGCCGGCAGGTAGTTATGGGAGCGATGTGGCACTCCCATGTGATACATCTCCTGCGCGAGCTGCACTGGCTCCCAGTAGTCTTCCGGGTGCGCTTCAAGGTCTTGGTTACCACCTTTAGCGTGCTCCATGGCTTAGGGCCAGGCTACCTACAAGACTGCCTTCTGCCAGTAGCCTCTCACAGAGCAGTATGCTCCCATAGAGAGGGACTTCTCAGGGTGCTGTCAGCCAAACAATGTCGGCTGGTGGCCCCCAGGGGGAGAGCCTTCTCTGTGGGGGCACCTACCATTTGGAACGAGCTCCGCCCGGAGATACGGAACATCCCAGATCTGCGCGCGTTCCGCCATGCCCTTAAAACATTCTTTTTCCAGCAGGCTGGCCTGGCCTAACCTCTTTTAAATTGTTTTAAATTTTAAATTGGGTTTTAAAATTGGTTTTAATTTCTTTTTTGGGCCATAATATTTAATATATTTTAAATGTTTTTAATATTTGTATTACATGTATTTTATTTTGGCTGTTCACCACCCTGAGTCCCTTGGGAGTAGGGCGGTATATAAATTTAAATAATAATAATAATAATAATAATAATAATAATAATAATAATAGGCTGAGTGATAGACAATGAGAAGACACAGAGTAATTGTATAACTCTCCTTAGAGAGTTATGATCATAACTGAGTCCAGAATGGTGGTTATATATTGTTGTGCTTTTAAATTAAGGCATCATGTGACCAATTTTTCAGCATTTTTGCTGAAGTCGTTAATTGAACACAGTGGTTAAGCGAAACCATTTTATCTAATGGGTACTTGTTCCCAAAAACCGGAAGTACAGTAAATACCAGAAACAGGCAAAAAATGTCAAAAATCATGGTCACGTGACTGCAGAATCCTGCAAACAACTGAAAAAATAAGCCAAGCATCTAAAATGTGATCATATGACTGCAGGGGGAGTGCAGCCATCAAAGCTTTAAAAATAGATCATAAGTAGCTTTGAAGGGGCGGAGTCCATCGTAACTTTGAACAATCGCTAAGCAACCGGTCGTAAGTCAAGGACTGCCTGTATCTACCTACTCCCATTGTCCTCTTGTGAAAAGTAAATAATAATGTGCTGAAGTTTCAGTGCCATTGGATTTGGATCTGCAATGCGGAAAAGATTTTAAATGACCTTACCTTGATGCCAAGTTACCAAGGCTTTCAAATTCAAGGGTAACATTATTTAGACGGCAAACTGGCAGTCTAATCTGCATTCCAGCTTTTAAATTAACATGAAATATTTTAAAACTTAATTCTATAGCTGTGATACAAATTGAGTGTTAGATTTATTATAATCCTCCATACTGAAAAGTACAGTACAGCCAGTACTTCCTTCTTCTTTTTTCTCCAAAAAGTAAGCAGCATTCAGTATTAGAAATCCTTTTCAAGTTCAGCAAGATCAAATGTTTCTTTAATGTAATGAGAATGTTTTTCTATAATGCGATGTTAACACTTTGCAGAATCTTCAAACTATGGGCCTACATTCTGCACACTGCAGCTTTGACAAATTAAGAAGGAATGGCAATAAATCCCTACATCTGATGGATATCTTATGGACAGATATTTTGCGGGGGGGGGGGTGTTTAACTGATTTATGAGGTTGACAAAAGATGCTGGGATTCACTGCCCCAGCCTTATCCTCATTTAGGGCTGAAATTAAAAAGAGCTGCTTGCCAGCAAGGCTGCTTAAATGGAAATAATGTGAGTATGCATATTAGTTGGTTACATACTTTTCACCAAACATGAATTATGGACTGTGCTGACTGGGGAAAAGGCTGAATTAGGTGGTACGGGAAGGGGAGCCAAATTAGGATTAAGAAAACTAACGCAAATATCAGGACATATGAAACCTCAAGGAATCTGTTGAGAAGAAGCTGCATTTACCTCCATTAGGAGTGATAAACCAAGAGTTTACAACTTCCTGTCTTTCCCAGGAGAGTAGTCAAAGCTAATGGCTGAACCACATTATAAGCTTCAACTTCTGGCAGGTCAGGCAGGAAGGAAATCAAGGGCAAGAAGGAATAATAGGGTTTTTTTAAAAAAAGAAGAATCCATTTATGGTCTGTATTTATTATATTTATTAATATCTAGAAGCCTTAGGAACTGATGAGGCTTTCACAAATCCTCTTAAGTTTGTGGAGTCAAAACTATGAACAATGTCTCTTTCAATATCTCATCGGAAAGGAGAATTTAACACTCTCAAGTTTGTGCCTTCTACAAAAAAGCGATAAAATGTTTTATAAATACTTTGGCATAAAGATGTAGTAGAGTTAGCCAAGAAGATATTTGACATTCTTTTTCTACCTTTACCCCCATGGAAAGAAAGATAGGAATCACAGAAGTAAAAGGTAGTAAAGTGAAGTGATGTGAAGTGAAGTGAAGTAAAAAGAAGTAAAAGAAGTAAAAAGGAAACCTGTTTTAAATACGAACACGCTGATCAGGGGTGGTTTCTACTTATCTTTACTACTGGTTCGCAATGGAGCTGCGTGCATGCGGAGAAACATTCTGATGACATCGAGATCGGTGGGCGGAGCCTTCTGCCGGTTTTACTACCGGTTCTATAGAACCGGTATGAACCGGGTGCAACCCACCACTGACACTGATCATTTACAGGCTGGGTCATATTCTTGCTTTTTAACCCCACTCAGTTCCTTAATCTCTCCAACCCTTCCTTCTTCTCTTTAACAGTGTCATTGATGTATGTTGTTCCTTAACATTTCTTTGGAATTCATCAGTCCACCCTTCCCCTCATTTTTTTTCCATTTTGTTATTCCCAGCTATAATATGACCATATCTATATGAATGCACATTCCAAGTTGACCTTATATGATTCAGTCCTATAGTGAAATCATCTGTTAAGAGAGCTGATCAGATTGTCTAGGTCATGTGTTGTCAGTCTGAATATTTACATAAATGCACATCAGACATTTCCCAAAAAAGAAGTGTTGCCAAGCTCTTAAATTTAAAATAGATAAAGTGTTTTCACACATCCAGATATCTGATAATTCTTTGTTCCATTTTGTTTTAAAAAGCAAATTATAATTGGGCAGCTGCCAGGAGTTGTAATGAAATTGGAAACATGCACATTTGATAAATTAATCAATAAAGTCTGGTCTCTTTCTGCTTCATTAGAAATAGAATTGCCACAGATCTTGTTTGAAGTACTGTAAAGAAAGCTATCCTTCTCATAATGTTAAGTGTTCCCCATGAAAACTCAGGTTAGCAGCTATATTAAGAATTGTGAGAAATGGTGTTATGATTTTATCTATGTATTCATTCCTCATATTTAGATAGCCATCCATCTCACAGACAGGACAAAAAAAACCTCACAGATTACGTACCTCATGGTTTCACCGTTATTACATGCGCACTGCAAGCCTATATACAAATGGAAAAAGAAAAAAAATGAAAGGAGCAAAAACCAGACAGAAGAAAGAGTGTAGAAAGACTGAAAGGGACCAGTTGGATATGCACATAGGTCTATTCTATTGCCTCCTATTTAATTATATTAATTATTGATGTTTTAATCCGAATCCATTAATCTCAAAAGTTTAAAAAAAGCCAAAGATGCTGAATAGACTACATGCTGCTGAATTGGAGAGGCAGAAGACTTATCATGAATTCCTTTCCTGAAGGAAAAAGACTTGTGTCCTCTGCCCAACAGAGCATTCCCTCTCTCCCTGGCCTACAAGCATGAAATCGAAAACATTCAGTACCTTGGGCTGCCAGCTTTAGAAAAATGTTGTCTAGTTTGGCCCAGAATGAATGAACAAAATTGAGTGAATTTTAAATAAAAAGATTCTGAATAACCTGCAGGGGTGTTCTGCAAGATTATCAGAAGCGAAGTCTGTCACATCAATAACTTCTGGGTGGATTGTAATAAGGAATTTTGACTCAAAAAGGTTGACCTGTAGATTTATAACTTGGAAGGACACAAACATACATACACGAAAAGAACTATCACTATAAACGGATTATTTGCCATTTAAAAGCATGCACTAAAATTTCAGGTGCCCTGCTATGACTATTAATAAATTGTGGTTCCTGATGGATTCCAGTTTTCACAATAGTTCAGCTGCAAAAACCTTCAAGAGCTGTCATCTCATCATTGTGGATGAAATATTCTTATAATGGAGTTTGTATGACAAGGGCCATTCACAGAATTGGAAAAGCTGATCTCCACTCAAGGTGAATTATTTAATCTAAACCAGTTTTAAAATGCTGAGAATATCACCTAGTGAATTAGCTAGGAGAAATTAATGGGTTGAAGCACAATAAATTGGTCCAATGTACTGATCCTGTGGCAAATCTTCTAATTTTACCTATAGGACTCTTCTAATTTTACCGATAGGACTTTACCGATAGGACTATGCTTCCTGATACTTAGCAATAGATTTTTTTTGAATGTGTGAGCTAAATCAGTATTGATGCACATATAGTATCCAGAAAAGAAAGTATCATGTGCAGCATGTAGTACTACCCTGAATTTTTCCTTTATTTTCAAACATTATTATGTTTGTACCTTAAAACAATCATTAAAATTATATGTTAGTTCAGGTGAGACTTCCACTTGATGGCACTAGATCATTTAGATGAGTCATAAGTGTTTCATAGGACTCCTTGTCCCATGCTGCCAAGAGCTCAGATTTATTTTTATTGAAGAACTCACGCTCTAAACTCAAGCTATAGACATGAAATACACACAGGCAAATATGCAGGAAAATA
>WNWU01000012.1:21087874-21109267 GCA_012654045.1 Ptyas mucosa
TATTCTATTCTATTCTATTCTATTCTATTCTATTCTATTCTATTCTATTCTATTCTATTCTATTCTATTCTATTCTATTCTATTCTATTCTATTCCATTCCATTCCATTCCATTCCATTCCATTCCATTCCACTCCACTCCACTCCACTCCACTCCACTCCACTCCACTCTTTTTCTATTTTCTTTCATTATAAAAAGAATCTCCCAGTTGTCATTCAGTTTTCATTTGGCTCATTTTTTCATCCAAATGCATGTAATTCATCAGTCTGAAGTTCACCTGATTTTTTTTACTATTACTGTAATTTTCTCCTTTTAATTTATTTTTGTAGTGTAAATCTACAGTACCCTCTTAGTTATTATGGCCAATCTGCCAGTTCTCTCTGGAACATAAAATTTCTTCATGTTTCTTCTTTTTCTTTTTTTTTACTTTGATGATGCTTAGAGCTTGTAGAACTGATCCAGATTTGTTCTAAGTTCTCAATTTTGTTTCTATGGACTTAGATGAGCATCATACTAATTGTTTTTTTCCTGATAATGCTTCATTCCTCAGTTATTTCAGTTATTTCTTGAATATCAGATCTGATTTTGGATTGAATGTTGTATATTTTATAAGTTCAGCTTCAATTTTTCAGCTTTCAGGGTTTTTTCATTTTATTAAAATTGTTCACATCTACCCAAAGTTCTGTCACATTCAATTCTAAGCTAATTTCTCATTTAGGTTTACCACTTGTCTTTACTTCTGCTTATTAATGACATGATTGTAAGTAATGACACAATCAATGTATTAGAAAAAAGTTGCCTTTTTTCTACTACAGATTGATTTGAAATGATTTGCTTACTTTATGTATCTCAGCCAAAAGCCTTGCTTTTGTTTGTTTTAAGACAGTCTCATTCTTCTTGTTAATTTTGGGCTGTCCCACCTGCCCCTGCGCTATATCTACCTATATTCATTCATTTTTAGCCCAGCTGATAGGCACTGCAGAGCGGATTGCTGTGCCTCAGCTGTTCTGAAATGCAATGCATTTGTATGGAGCGCAATTTTGGCACATGTGTCAGTGAAGCAAGCACAAGCGTGCAGGGCATGTGCAAAGCGTGTCTGCGAAGCAAACCGGTTGTAACACTGGTTGAAACCCACCACTAATCCTGATCCACAGAGGGAGACCATGATTGCATTTTTGTCTGTCTTCCAGTTGCTTTGCAGTTCCTTCCTGGATCACCCAGCAAAGGGCTGCTGCATTGTCCAAGGTGGCAGAGCTAGCTTGCCTTTACTCTCCTATGTTTTGTATTTGCCACTATCTCAGGAATTGTCCCCTCCTTTTCGGGGTTTTTTTTTTTTTTTTGGAGAATTGAAATTATAGATGGTAACTATGCCTATTTTAATCAACTCTTATCTTAACCAAGACAATTTAGCTATTTTGTTCCATAGGGGCAAAAGTTAACATTGCTTTTGCTGTCACATCATTGTAATACAATGTTCTACCTTTAAAATATCATCTGAAAGAATTCTAGCGAGAATTGTTTCTTTGGTCAGCTGTTCCCCAAAATTTAAAAGGACTGTTATAGTTTAGATGCCTCTTTGGGAACAGAAGTGCTCTTCCAATTCTTACTTTTCCATACTTGATTTTCCACTTGTGTATTATCATCAAGTACTTCATTTTTCTGTAGTCCAATCTAATTTGAAAATAATTTGATAAGGGTTATCAGCGGATCATTTAAACTAGATAGAAATTCTTTCAGTTGTAATAGATCCAATGACTATTTCATGGAAAACCTGTTAAAAGCCTCTTGTTGTTCTCCCAAGACTTGTATAATCTTTTGCAAACAGGAATCCCGTGAATACCTCAAATCATTTGCCTGATTTGTTAGTAAGGAACCCTAAGCCATATATGTGGAAGGGTTAGGGTTAGGGTTAGTTTCCTTGTGGTATGGGGCTTTGCAGGGGTGGTATTGACTTACATTCGCTACCAGTTCCCAAATGTGAGCATGCACATGACACCTCTGTGCCTGTGCAGGACCTTCTGTGCATGCGCAGAGCATCAAAAACGGGACGTGATGATGTCTGGGTGGGTGGGCGGAGCCTCCCACAGCCACTGCTACCGGATATAACCAGCTGAATACCACCACTGGGGCTTTGTTGTTCTAGACTGAAGTCTTATTCTGTGTGGCTGTAACAGAAATACGCTATTATCCATGTGTGTTTTCTCTACTTTTAGAGTTAGGTTTATTTGAAGGGGTTTCAGATTGCGATTTGTGAGGCTTTCTGTTTCTATTACTCTGTTCTCTCCCTGAGCAACCCAAGATAAAGTTTCATAAATACGGGCATACCTTGGAGATACTGAGGGTTTGGTTCCAGACTACTGCAATAAAGCGAATATTGCAATAATAGTAGCACAATATTACATGAATCACCGTTTTTTTTGTTTGTTTCCCAGTGCATATAAAAGTAATGTTTACATTATACTGTAGTCTATTAAGTGTGCAATAGCATTATGTCCAAAAAAAGTACATACCTTAATTAAAAAATACTTTATTGCTAAAAAATGCTAATCATCATCTGAGCCCTCAGCAAAGTATGCCTGTAATTAGCATTAGAGATTACTCCATAAGAAGATAAATGTAATTTAAGACTCAACAGCTCACATAAATTGTGGCTGTCTCTTCCTCCATATCTCCCAACCTGGCAAAGGCAACCAAGCTGGATAATTCATTTGACATCTGATGCCCAGGACTCACAGTTTCAAATGTGACCCTTGTTGACCCAAGCAATAACTGATCTGATATGAAAATTGATATATTTTTTAACATTCAGCACTGCAATGGATTATGGAATGCACATATTCTGGGACATCTGTTAAAATCCTTTTGGTTCACATACCATTCGACACCATACAAGCTCAGCCACCAAAGAAGGCTTCCAAAGCAAGGATGGTGATGGTGAAGATGAAAATGAACACAATGTTGTCAGCTTGTGTGATCCTTATGATAGGCTTTTGTCAGCATATCACTCAACATCATTGGACCACACAAGCCCAACCACCAAGGAAAACTGCCATTGGGAGGAGGAGGAGGAGGAGGAGGAGGAGGAGGAGGAGGAGGAGGAGGAGGAGGAGATGGTCAGGTGGAACAGATAGCTCCAAGATCATCTGTAGATATGTCTACAGACATAATGAGGATCATTGGCACCACATTTCCATATTCTTTCCCCTCTGCTGAAAGAGATAGCAATGTATGCCTCAGTTATAGCAAAGATGCAGTTTCTATTAAAGTAAGACGATGGAGAAGAAAAGTGTGTACTTCACCTCATACAATAAAATGTCTTGGGCTGGTCCTCCTCATTCTCAGGGCTACCCAACTCCTGGAGGAACTTACAGGAAACTATAGGAAAAACAGCATGATAGGAAAGCCCCTATGGTTTATTCACACAAAGAAACTTAGTATCCCATCATTATTCTAGCACAGCAGTGATAGTCATCTCTAGGACAAAACTGTTGTACTGATCAATTCTACTCTGTTTCAAAGAGTATGAAAGACTTAAAACTTAATGTCTCACTGGAGTTTTGATCTCTCATAATTCTAAGTCAAATGTTTCTTCAAAGATATTAGAAAGAGAAGCTTTTCAATAAATCTTTAAATTGTGTTTTCCTTCAAGTTTTTATACATGGGTTATATACAGCAGACTAATTATAATATGTTGCAAATTCTTTTTATATCTTCCAAGTCATGAAGGCTTTTTATTGCTCATTTATGCAGCTGTTTCCCCATTCCTTTCACTGTTGATACAATAACTCTCCATTGTAATGTTCAGTAATCTTTCCTTTTTTCATTGTTCTTTGCTGCTAAAACAGGCTCGAGAAAGCATAGACATATATTAGTTGTTGGTTTTCAAAAGCAGGTGAGGAAGGCAGTTGCACCCTCTTATAGTATGCATTAAAAAGCAAGAAAGGGGGAATAGCTTAAGGTGAAAGGGAATGCTATAAGAAATCTTTGAACATAAAGCAGGCAGAAAAGGCACAACTGCAAGTCATTCAAATGACTCTAGAAAACATAGAACAGACTCACCAGTGGAGCTTTGCATAAAAATCCACTCTAATGATGTCCATCCACCTTGCTGCTACTCATTGTCTTCTTCTCAAGCTTCTTAAAAGACCTGGGCCTTTGCATCATCTATCCAAAATACGATAATTTGAGTCTGGTTATTTCTGCCTTGAATGAAAAATCTGGGTTGATTTGCTCCATATTTCATTTGTTTTTTTTTCTTGGTTGTCCACAGTATTCTCAGAAAAGTTCAAAAATGTGAATATTTTTTTCTATTCTGCTTCTTGAAAGTTCAACTTTCACTTCCATAGAATGTCACAAGGAAAAACAATTACCATATAAAACTTTGTAGGTATAGACACATCGCAACAGCTGAATATTTTTTACAATTGCTATTCTTCCAAAAGCTCATCCGATGTATATTTCTGGACTGTTGGCTTCTTTACTGTTGGTGGTCAATCCTAAATGTCATAAGCTATCCACTATTTCAGTCTCTTAATTGACAATTGTAAGGTTAGTTGCTGTACCTTTTGTCACGTAGCCTTCTTCATATTTAATTTTAGTCTATTTTTTCACTGTGTTCCTTGATTCTCTTTATCAAAATTTGCAGCTCACTTTTTAGTTTCAGCTATCAGAGTAGTGTCATTGGCATAGCATGATTATTGATGTTTTGCTTCCAGTTTTAAAGCCATGCTGATCTTCTATCAATCTAACCTCCTTCAATATCTATTCAGCATATACTGTGGGTTATAATTAATAAATGGAGAGAGAGTATACAGCCTTATCTCATTCCTTTGCAGAGCCGCAGTCAAGTTTGTTTCACCATGTTGTGTTTGGACTGTAGCTTCCTGACTTATTTATAGATTCTGCATGAAAACAATGAGAAATTTCCATTTTCCTAAGAAAAATCCCATAGTTTGATGTGATCAACAGGATTGAAGGTCTTTCTGTATTCAATGAAGCACATCATAACTTCTTGCTGATATGCTTTGGCTTTCTCAGTTATCCAACATGCATCTGCAATAAACTTTCTTCTTCCATCTTTTCTAAAGCCACTTTGAACATCTGGCATTTTCCATGTGGCAATGGTATGAACTGTACAATTCTTGGATCAATTATGATTCATACTGTAAACAAAAGTCCTTGCAGAAGCTGACTTGAAAGATGAATTAAATGGACAATTAGAAAAATGGGCAATTGAAACAATGCAAAATGTATTGTTATTATATGGTTTTATTTATCAAAGAACAACACAGTACAAATCAAAATCCCTACTTTGATTGGAGTTCTTAGCTAAAAACTTAGGAATTATCCAAGTAATATCATAAAATACAACATGTGCCCAGCAAAGTGGGGGCTTTGTAAATCCTGGGTTGATATAGCATACACACACACAAACAAACAAGAAATCTGTGTCTAGTAAGACTCATCAAGAGGAAAATTAAAATTTTCTTAACTGGCTTAGTGTCAAGTTGACATGGACACAATATAAAAGATGGATGAATCCATGAGAGTTTGAGGGATTTATAAGCAGCTTAATTCTAATGAAAAGGTTTAACCTTTACCAAACAGAGTTCATTAGTAGAATGCAAACAGCACACAACAGATAAGCAATCAGTTGCAATGTTGTGAAATAGATATGCCACTATTAGATAGGTTTTAGGGCTTTCCCATTTACTGAGAATTGTGTAGATGGCCAAATATGAATTGCCCGGTGCAATTGTGCTATTTGAAAGGTGTTGTGTGAAACTAACAATATAAGCTTGCTTGCATATTTATGGGATCCTTTATCTGGAAACATTACTGAACATGATCTTGCATGTCTGACAAAGACTCTGCAGACTCTTAATAAAGTTGTCAGGGCGTTGATTGATTCCATCCTGGCTCTGGGACAATCACACCTTGGTTAGAGGTTTGGACCGTGGCAAGTATACTCTGAGAAAACAAATCCGAAGAAGTATTTTCTAAGAAAACTCATTTTATTGTAAAAGTAAAAATAAAGATAACTCTTACTAACTAATTAGTCACATCTTGGCAGCATTCCTGCCAGACCTCTCTGGCAGGGAGAACAAAAGGAAGTTAAGATGAAGGAGGAATGGAATGTGGAGGATGGGCAATTAGCTTAGAGAGATAAGAGTGAGCATCTACGGCAAGTGTAATAGTCCAGAAGATGAGAGCTCAGCTGGTAAATACAAGAAACAAAAGTTTTGGAGATTTCAAATCTGTGTCTTGACTTAGTGGCAGAGAAGGGAGAGGAGTGCTAGGTTTTTCTTCTCCAGGTATTTCTCTCACACAACTTAAGTGGTAAGTGTAGATATCACCTTGGCTTCCTCCTTCTTCTCTTCCTCATATTTCTTTTCCTTCTTTTTATTCAATTTATCCTGCTAGTCTTCTTTTCTTTTGGTGTCTTTCTTTTTCTCTTCCTGGGATTTTGAAAGTCAACTGAGGGCCATACAAAACCAGGCCAAAGCCTGCCTGCCTGCCTGCCTGCCTGCCTGCCTGCCTGCCTGCCTGCCTTCCTTCCTTCCTTCCTTCCTTCCTTACTTACTTACTTACTTACTTACTTACTTAGAACTTCTTTCTGAAAACTAATTTCTGTCATGGTGGCAAGACATACATGCCATTATGTAGCAGCCATGGTTGTTGCTTCTCCACATTGCTCCCACCTCTGTTCCTCTCACATTATCTTAACTTTCTCAATTTGCGGGGAACATTGCTTCATAGAGTCGTTGTACTGCACCCAAAAATAGCTGTAGATTAGCACACCATGTTGAGTTAGTAAATTATTTAAAACTTATGTTTTACCACTTGATGAACATCTCTCCTAAATGTTTTCAAGACTATTAAGACTATAGTTCTTGTATAAAATGTTATTTAAGCATTAAAAATTAACTAATTATTATGCAGAGCATTTTAGCAGCTACACATGTTCAACTAACCTTTAGCTGAGTGGTAATTATAAATAGTTTTCTCTACTGAGGGAAAATGGAACCAAATTAACCACCTTTTTAGTGTCTATCAGGAATTGAAGCAGGCATAAACAATAGGAAAGAATAGAGACATATTTTGAATATTAATTTTTTTTACAAGCAGTAAAGCTACAATAATAAAAACAAGCAGGGACCAAATTCCATCCCATTTCTGTATAACATATTTGTAGTAGTAGCATAAAATTGTATAGCGCTAGTGTTACAGACTTATAGTACAGCATAAAATTGTATAAAGTTAGTGTCCCTTCACAGTAAGGTCTCTCATCATCTGTCACAAACATCTGCCTTGCAGATTACTGACCAAGGTGAGTGGAAATAATAATGGTACTGCAGGAGGTGATCCAAGTCCTTACAATGATCTTTCTTTCTTTCTTTCTTTCTTTCTTTCTTTCTTTCTTTCTTTTTCTTTCTTCTCTTTTCCTTCCTTCCTTCCATCCATCCATGCAAAATACTTGAGATATTTAATTTTTAATTGAGAATACATACGGCTTCAAACATTCATTGCTCAACCATGCAGCATCACCAGTAGAAGAATTTTTAAAAATTGGATCTTACTACAAGGAATGTAATTAAAACATAACATAATAATATGATCCATTGATATTTCTAACGCACAATTAAAATTTATTTTATTTTATTATATTTACAAAGCCACCCCATTCCCAATTGATTCAGAATGGCTAAGCAAAAGAAAAACTTTAAAAGAAGAATATATGCATCCAGATAAAATATATACTACATGATAAAAAAATCAGCCATAGACTCAACAACCAACGTAACCCAATGCCTGGGAAAACAGTCATGTTGTCAAAGACTTGTAGAAGTTGGAAAAATTATTTAAACTCTCAAAGCTACCTGGGAAATAGTATATAGCTGATGGCTAATGGTTTCTTCTGCATTGTATTCTTCAGTCTATATGTGTGTGAAGACAGAATGAGTCCTATTAAATACCAATTAATGCCAAACTTTATTATTTAAAAAATGCATGCATCATAAGATCACTTTCTCACTGATTTTATTTTTTTAAAAAAAAAGTCTAATTCAAGTCTTACATAAATCTTTAAATTCCACCGGGCCAATACCAAGACATGACCAATTGGTTATTGATTTATTGTATTGGTTTATTGATTCATAGCATTGTGTTTTGATTTTAATTGAAGTACAAGAAGTCCAACTTTCCCTAGAAGACCATGAAAGTACAATAAAGATGGACAGATATCCTATGCATTTTATCCTGAGTGTTTAGACCAGCAATAGCAATTATGATGATGATATGCTTGACCAAGATGTTGTACAATTCAGAAAAACACAGTAATTGCAAAATCAATCCAGCAAAATTAGGTCACAACCTAACAGATCAACCAGATAGTAACATTAAGACAAATTACACACAACCATGCTTACTTAAAGCAATGCCCAAGTGTGTATACATCGATTGTTAAAATAAACCAAATATTGAGGAGTTAGAAAAGGGTGGATAATCAGACCCTACTTAAGCCAGCTAATAAATAGAGTCTTTAACCCATTAAAGTCCATTAAACTTTGACAGAAATGAAGAGGACAAGGGAGCTGATTCTAGAGTCTAATTTTGACTCTGAGGCAAGATAGAGAAGGAAGGCCCTGGTCAGAGAAATATTAGAACCTAACTGGTTTGTTGAAAGAAATAGCAACAGAGAAATACTAGTAGAGGGGGACTCTAAACATAACCACTAGTATTTTAAACTGTGTTCTTGACTCTTCTTTGCATCTTTATCTTGTATCTGAGTTGATGAGCAGAGCAGAGCAGAGCAGAGCAGTAGAGCAGAAAGCTACTCCTATTATATTTTCCTAAATACCCATTTATAATTGCTTGCAGAATAGATAAAAATAGATACTTAGGTCCTTTAGCACCATAGCATGATTGAAAGAATGATCTGGGAGACCACATACAGCTAGACAAACAGTCCAACACAAGTATAACATGAGAAAGTATGCTTTCATAATCAAAGGCATGACTTCAAATGAATATGCATTTAGGTGGAATTGAAATCTTATGTATCTTTTCTATATTTTGTCAAACTTATCAGACACTGTTGAAGTGCTCTGTCAGAGGAATCAGAATGTCACTTGCTTTAGTTATTTAGCTCTCAATTATTTAATAATATATATAAGTGATCCCTTAGATGGGCCTCTAGACACTGGTGTCTCGAAGTTTATGACGTAACTTAAAGTATTCTTGCCTGCTGTCCACTATCAGCAAAAGATACTATTATACTCTATTTGCACACAATGCCCAGGAGATTTTGGGGACTGACATGATTCCATTAAATTAACTCCAAAATTCATCATTATCACATATTTCAGTTCAGAATGATCAATATACATTCTAGACTATTTCTGCTGGAAGATCATAAAGTTATGCCAGAGAGGCTTGAATATGAATGTCACTGGATTTTGATCTTCACACTCGAACTGTTCTTCAGGGCATGAGCTTGCTAGCTGGCCTTTTACTCCAAGTCCTCCGACACATGGAAGTTGGATTTTAATATCTTGTTTTGTTTGTTTTTAATTACAGAGGTTGTTTAATGAAAGTATAAACCAATGATGCATAGATTCACCTGATTGCCTTGGATAAGTTAAGTGCTGAATAATGCGTGTCCATACCCAAGGTCAAACCTTCTTATCGAGAAGCTATAATTTATTTCAAAAAGTCAACAATATAAACTTGGAGGTCAAAAAACACTGGAAACATTTAATCAGCAATCATTTATTATCCTTAGATCAGCATTTGATAATCCCAGGTCAGGTTCATTAATATATTTTGGCATTTATTAATAACAGTAATAACAGTGAGAGAGCATTTGTGCATAAAGCTACCACTTTAAGACTGGTGAACATGGTGTTCACCCATTTTCAGTAATAATAAATAATATTCAGTTCCAGTATAGTCACAATCTGCACTGTCTAACAGCATGGATCTCCTTTATCTGCCTAAAGTATAAACACTACATTTTTGCTGTCCCGTTCCCCCACCCCACCCCCGGCAACCCGTAAAGGAAATGTAGAGAAATGTAATTTTTAGAAAGAACAGCAATTCCTGTTCCCTAGTCCTCATATCTATCTCTCTGAGTGAGATCAATATTATCCAAATTACCTTCTCATGATTTAATGAGACACAGTCTTGATGGAAAAAGAAATGGGTATTATTGAAAGCGCTCTCTTTAGCATTAGCTGAAAATTAGTGATACTTCTGTTTAATTGTATTATCCATATATGCATCCTCATGAGCCATGCTAAGAAATTAAGTAATGTCTAAATGAAAATACTGAAGGTGCTAATTTTGTCACTGTGAACAGAATTTATAACAGCCTGATAGACTTTTTTCTTTTCCATAGCATCTAGCTTGAAAACCTAATGAACTATGAATCATGCATATTTTTCCCTGAGTGAAAGGCATTTCAAAAATGTGATATCAAGATTAAATCAAAAGGTGCACATTTAAAAATTGGAGAGTATCATCTGAATATTTATTTGAAAGTTTTGTTTTTCAGGTACCTTGTCGTTAAACTACCGGTATTTCTATTTTTTTACTTCAGGAATCAGGAAGACTTAAGACAGCTGCCTGAAAAGTAAAGATGTCATTTTGTTTGCAGTAAGAAGCAGAAGAATAAGGATTAAAAAATATGTTGAAAATTAAGAGCTTGTAACACACAACTTGGAATACAATAGTATCTACAGTACTCAATTGGCATTGATCTTCAAATCTCCACCTTTGATTTTATATTCATGACTGTATGTTATAATCCAGATCTGGGTCAAAAGCTTGAATAAGCATAGTCGTATGCCTCAGAAAGATCAGAAAAGCTTATAGAGGAAATAAGCCTATAGCTGGGAGCAGCAACCCCATTGCCATTTTCTACTCTAAATTTTAAGAAGTCTTTAAAGGATCAAATGAATTTCCCTTTGTTTTTAGGATCCCTCTGAACCAGTGTTTCTCAACCTTAGCCACTCTAAGATAGCTGAGGAATTCTGGGAGTTGAAATTCACACATCTTAAAGTGGCCAAGCTTCGGAAATCCTGCTCTAAATCTTTAAACTGGCTAAATGCCTGAGAGGAAAAGGCCACCCAATAACACTCTATATCCTTCTCTGAAACGGTTGTACATTTTTCAGAGATAAAAGATAAAAATCTAAAAAAAAAAATAGAAGAAAATAGTTTATGTGATTATATTGCTCAGGATTTCACCTTCACAAAATCAAGTTAGCCCAACTGGGCCAAACTATCATATACTCTTTTCAACACTAATAGTGAGAAATCATAGAAGGCCAGGGCTTTAAAGAAGTCAGGGGACTGGATTAATGGTGAAGTACTGTCTGACCTGATCCTGGAAGTTATAGATTTTCCTTCATTATACCATGAATTATTGTAACATTAATTATGGGAGTGATGCTATATGCTTTTTACTGGTATTGAGATGAAATATCCCTAAACATTTTGGAGGTTTACTGGAAGACAAAGTCACTTATAGCTGCTCTGATTTGGATTCCAGTCGGACAAAATCCATTATGGCGAGTCTCAGGCCACGTTGAGGATTCATTTGATTTAAAGGAGCCAGAAGCTGAGGGATCCTCTGTAGTCTGAATTCTGCTACCTGACAGCTAGATCGAGCTTTGACTTATTTGGATATCTAGGGGAGTATGAATAGCTGGCTGTAGGAGAAAGTCAGTGTCTGCCTGGTGGAGAGCAAAGAGCCACATGCCTTAAAGTCGTAGTGTTCCTTTTCCTGAAGAGGCCCTTCACTGCTTTTGATAACTTTCACCTCGTTCTAATCGCTCTTCTTCAGAGTGTTTGGTAAGAAGGGAAGAGAAAATCAGCTATAGAAAATCTTAGATGCAACAGATTTTCTTGAGTGTTTTCAGTTAGGCTTCAGAAATTATTGGACATAAAAGTGATGATTGCTGTAGTCAATTATCTCCAGTAAGATCTTGAAGAGTAGGAGTATGCACTGGAGATTTCTGGTGAGTACAGACAATCTCCTGATCAAGTCATGCTGCCTTCTTCATAGTCAGAAAATGTTGCTAGGGTGATTGACTGGTGGACGTTTGCACAAGTCCAATCTAAATTTGCAAGAGATAAAAAGATATATGAGATGCGAAAGGAACCACAACAATTGGATAAAATCATACATGGAACAGAAATAAAATTAATTAGTAATATATAGCAATATCTACTAAGGTATAAAATGGAAGAAGAGATAGTTAAGGATACCATGATTAGAATGGCTAAAAATTTTGGCTACAATATAGAATTGGAGAAATGGGAAAAATTATGGGAGATAAACATTAAATTGACTCTATCAACGGCATTCAAGGAAAACCAGTTTAAAATGTTCTAAAGATGGCACTTTACACCAGTACGGTTTGCTAAAATGTCTTCTAACAGCTCTCTAAATTGTTGGAAATGTAAAAGAGTCCCCGGAACATATTACGATCTCTGGTGGACATGTCCTAAGGCGAAAAAAAATTGGGCTAAAACTAGAAGGTGGATAGAAGAGATAATTGGCTATAATGTGGACTTGAAACCAGAGACGTTTTTACTGGGGATATTGAATAGAACCTACAGTAAAGAAATTAGATATTTGACTTTGCATATAATTACAGCGGCAAGAATAGTCTACGCACAGTCCTGGAAAAGTGAAAAAACTCCCAACAGAAGAAGAAACAATTAGGAAAATTCTGGACTGTGCGGAGATGGATAAATTAACGAAAGAAATAGAAGAAAAAGAAGATACAGAATATTATCAAGTATGGAATAAGTGGTATGATTGGCTAAAGACTAGGAAAAGTAAAAGGGAATAAATGATGTGATAAATGTGTAAAATATTGTAAATGAATAAAACTAGAAATAAAGGGACAATAAAGCTAAAGACAATAAAGAATGAGAAAAATGGAGAATGTAGAAAGTAGAAAGTAAGAGGAACGAAACTGATATGTAAAAAGACACACATATGGTGTATTGATATTTTGTATGTTGTGTTGTGTTGTTGTTGTAAAATCAATAAAAATATTTTTTTTAAAAAAAGAAAATGTTTCTTTCCAAGCACTACAGCGCCAATACTATGATGGGACAGCAAGTACTTTCTCAGGAGCAATGGGGAAGGAGGGAATCAAGATCCTTCAGAGCCAAAGCACTTATTCTTTCATTCTTTATTTTCCAAAGTTCATTTTAAAAAATAAAATAAAATAAATTCCAGTGGTGCATAAAATGGTGGTTTTCGTGGTACAAATGGTAAGGAAGCATGAAGAGAGTTAATTACTTAGTTAATTTATTTACATTTTGCCTTCCTCTCAAGATTTCCTCTCCTCATTTTTCTCCACAAAACCATCAGAGAAGATGGGCTGAGAGCGAGAAATTGGCATAGAGTCACTCCATGAGGTTCAGTAACTCTGAGTGGAAAACCACCATAACTTCAGTACAAAAGTCAAGCAATAACTGCTGGCCAATTTGCCTTCTCTTATCTGTATGGAAACAATGGATGAAAATTAATCAAGGAGAGAAGCAACCTAGAACTAAGGAGAAATTTCCTAACAGTGAGAACAATTAACCAGTGGAACACCTTGCCTTCAAAAGTTGTGGGTGCTTCATTACTGAAGGCTTTTAAGAAGACACTGGGTAGCCACATGTCTTGAATGGTATAGAGTCTCCTGCTTGTGCACGGGGTTGGACTAGAAGACTTCCAAAGTCCCTTCCAACTCTGTTATTCTGTTATATTAATTTTAATTACTTAGGCCCCCTTGCCTTTATTTACATTGCCTTATTATTTGTAATACATTATGTTATTGTTGGGGCCGGTTGGCCACTGGCTCCTCCAGAAGCCAAATCAAATGAGGAGACAGCATGGGAGTCAGGGCCAGCATCAAGGCAACCTGAGAGCTCTGAGGGGGAAGAGGGAATGGAGCTGTTGACTCGTCATCTGAGGGCTGATGGATGGCCCAGGCTCTACCTCTGTCTCTCTCTCTTAGAGAGTCTCTGAGAGAGAGACAGAGGTGGAGCCTGGGCCATCCATCAGCCCTCAGATGGAGAGTCAACAGCCCCCAGGTCTGGAGGTGGCTGATGAAGAAGAGGAGGAACAGCTGGGTCCAGTGCCTGATGTGTGGATGCTCAGAAGGCAGAGAAGAGGAGAGCAGCGGGAATCAATGGGCCAGTCCTTGGGATGAAAGAGTCACCTGTCAAGCCTGAATCTGACTGGGTGGTGGCCTGGCCTGACATTAGTGCTGCTAGCAAAGCCCCACCCTAGCTCTGGGAATAAAAGGCAAGGGGCAGAGATGAATAGGTGTGACAGACAACTATTCATCTCCCTGCCAGTCAGCTACTGATAGCCTGCACTTCTTGGAATCTGCAGTGCCCTCTGAGTGTGTGTGTGTGTGTGTGTGTACGCTGCTGGAAGAAAACAAGCACACTTTCCAGGACTTCCTTTGCAAATGTGGGGAGAGAGAGAGAGAGAGAGAGACTTCTGGTGTGTTGGGGCAATTTCAGGGGGAAAGGGAGTGAGCATCACTTTCCACAAGACTTAGAGACTTTGTTAGCCTGCTGTGAGAGAGTGGCTGCTGACACTCCTAATAAAAGGAACATTTAGTTAAATACAAAGGGCTTGTTCTGTTTGGAAACCAGGTCAGAACAGTTATCTTTATTCCATAATGAACTTAATATAGTCTACTTCTAGTTGTTACCTTCTCTACCTCTAATCCATCCTCAGGTCTTTCTATCTTGTCTTCTAATGCGGAGCATGTATCTTTCCATAGCTCTTTGCGCCACTCGTAGCTTTTGTATTGATTGTGAGGTTAGTGTCCATGTTTCACTGGCATATGTTAGAGCAGGTAGCACACACTGATCAAAAACTTTTCTCTTCAGGCATTGTTCTTGAAAATTATGCTTAGCTTGCCGAATGCCTACCAACCACGTTTAACAAGCCAATCAACTTCCTTTATCGTATCACCTTCCATTGAGATCCATTGGCCAAGGTATATGTAATGGTCTATTATGTTTAGTTCTTCTTCAGATATTTAAAAAAAAATCTTTCTTTGGTTAAGTTATTAAATATAACCCGGCTCTTCTTCAGGTTTATTTTTAAGCCAAATGGTTTCCCTTTTTTGTGCAACTCTTGTATGTCTCTTTGTAGCTCTTCTGGATCTTGTGAAAAGAGAACAACATCATCTGCAAATCTTAAGTGATTTAAATAGGCGCCACTGATTTTTATTCCAACTTTTGCCCAGTCTAGTTTATGAAGTATTTATTCAAGGCAGGCTGAGAAAAGGATAGGTGATATTGTATTGCCTTGTCATACACCTTGTTCTATGTTGATTCTACTTTAAGATCCTTAAAGCAAACTATCGCCATTGTTTTTTCATATATTGATTGTAGCAAATTTATGTAAGTGTCTATGCATTGGTTGAGCAATACATTAATTACTGTTTGCTGGAATACTGAGTCAAATGCCTTTTTGTAGTCAATTAAAGCCATGTACAGAGGCATGGTGTATTTGTTGCACCCTTCAGTGACTTGCTGAACAACCTGGATGTAATCCATTGTGCTGTAGCCACTTCTGGGTTCTACTTATCTTTACTACCGGTTCGCAATGAAGCCATGCACCATTTCTATAGAACCGGTCTGAACCAGGGGCAACCCACCATTGTTCTGAACCCTGCCTGCTCCTTTGGCTGTGCATCATTTAATGTTCTCAATATTCTTTTTGCTATTTTCTTGGTGAAAACCTTATAGATGATTGAAAGTAGGCTTATTGGACATTACTCTCGGCTCTGCCGGACCATGCTCACAAAGACACAAAACTCGGTTCGAGAGCGATGTGGTATATACAGTAAATATGGTTTACTTCGTGACAACAGCTCAGAACGAAACCAGAATGCATAGGTAAAACAAAGATTCAGCTCAGGGGTTCCAGCGCGCGCAGCCCTTGTTAAATAACATGGCTGGGTGTTCCCTCCTAATGACATCCAGCTGGCCAGAGGTTTCAAAACGCCCGCCGCTGCGTGCCCACGCTTCATCGTGCCAATGACATCTGTGCCTCTCGCAGGCCCACCGGCCACCGGCACACTGAGCAGCCGTCCGCTGGTGCATGCAGGTAGAAGGAGAATCCCAGGCCATCGCACACGAACCCGGCTATTCCCACCACCGTGTATCTACAACCTATTCGGCTCCGACCGACCCCACCACCGTCACCCGTGACACCGCCCCGCCAGGCCCCCTTTGCGTCCATGCCGTGGCTTCATAGTGTGGTGTCGGATAGCTTCATGGCATGGTGTCAAGTGCAGCTTGCCGCTTGACATTACTTCTTTAAATCATCTTGGGCCCCTTTCTTGTGTATAAGAATCACTTCAGCATTTTTCCATGCATTTGTTGTTGTTTTTTTCCTCTGAGGCACCTCTAGTATAGTTTTGCTAGTATCTTGTGTAAACTGTGACTGCCAGCTTTCAGCAGTTCAACTGTAACACAGTCATTTCCTGAAGCTTTGCCATTTTTCATTGATTAAATATCTCGCATTTCCTCTTTTGTGGGTGTTTGTTACTTTTGAGTGTTTTTGTATAGCTCTGAATAGAATTTTCCAATTATTTCTAACATTTCCTGTCTTGTTCTACACACAAAGCCATCTTCATGTTTTAATGTAAACACCTTCTTTCTTGTATTTAAAAGCTTGCATTTTGCTCTATTAATCCCTTTGTTTCTTCAATTGCTTTTTTCACAATCTTCAAGTTAAACTGATACGTTTCTTCTTGGATATGTTTTTTTTTTGTCTTACAAAGTTCAATGTACTCCAGTTTACTAGTGAAACTTCAAGTATTCTTCATTGTCCATCATTTTTTCATTAAATCAATAGTTGTATCAGAGATTTTTGACTGTACTAAGTGCTTTTCCAGCGGTGCTATAGATGTAGCAGATTCAAGGATGTTTTTGACTATTTGTTCATTTTGGTCTGTAATGTTCATCTCTTCCAAGTCTTGCAATAGAGCAAAGCAATTTGACAGATTAAGCTCCAAATCGCTGTTCTCCTCTAACAGTTTATCACTCTTTATTTTTGTTTTTTGTGATGTCTTTATCATTTTCATATGCTCTTTCTGACAGTTTATCTTCACTTTAGCTTGTACCATTCAATGGTCACTTCCAATGTTAAAATGACTGATGACAGTACAATTATCAGAATATGGTTTTATTGCTTGACATGATGTAGTCAATTTCGCTTGTGTGCCCAGATGGACTCTTCCATGTCCTTTTCCTGCTAGCTTTTTTCTTGTACAATGAGTTAATGATGTAAAGTTCCTGTCCTTCAGCAAAAGCTACTAGTCTGTCACCTCTATTATCTCATTCACTACTTCGATCGGGCCAATCCTTTTTCTCCAGGTATTGTTCCTCCTTTTCTTGCATTAAAGTCACCCATTAGTATTTTGTACCGGCATTTTTTGTTGCCTTGAATGCAGGCCACATCATTGTAAAACTCTTCAACCCAGTGGTGAAATCCAATTTTTTTTACTACCGGTTCTGTGAGCATGGGCTTGGTGGGTGTGGCAGGGGAAGGATACAGCAAAATCTCCATTCCCACCCCACTCTGGGGCCAGCCAGAAGTGGTATTTGCCAGTTCTCCGAACTACTCAAAATTCCTCTACCGGTTCTCCAGAACCTGTCAGAACCTGCTGGATTTCACCCCTGCTTCAATCTTATCATCACTATAGCTTATTGTGGGCACGTAAGTTGGATGATTTGAAACTTGTAGTGTTTGTTCAACTGAATGATGCATTGGGCTACTCTATCTGATATAGTCAAATTTCACTACAGAGCTTTTGGTTGATGAGAAAACCAACTTCGCCACACCGTCCATCTTTGGTACCTCTAGTGTAGAATAAATGCCCAGTCCTATCAAGTTCAACTAAATTTTCACCTTTTGTCAAGTTTCGCATAATCCAATGATATCCCAATGCATATTTATTTAATTCAATCAGCATTTCTTCTAGTCGAGCATCCATTTTCATTGGTCAAATGTTGATTTATTCTATGTGCAAAGTCCAAAGGCAGCCTGATTTAACCCAGTGATTCTGAGCACCCTGTGCCTTCAGGCAAGTCTTCCCACTGCCATGAGTAGTTGCCCTAGGGCCTTCAGGGAATGAGGGCCATTTTTGAGATTATATTGGCATGTGGAAGGAATAGACCATAATCTGCTATGCTAGTCTATTGCAGGTTGGCAGGTATGATTGGTGTTAGTTCTGGGGTATCCATCATGGCCTATTCACGATGGGAGACCCTTCTGGACATATACATGTCTGATGACATAGCCCATGATTTCATTTACCCGCAACAAGCCCCTTTGCCTCATCAAGGCTCCGATCATAGGAGATATAATTATCTAATGTTGATAATCCAACTAATATGAATGAGGGCAAGAACCATTTAGAAAGAGTTGTCAGAATTGGTTGCCTAGGTGATTCACATTATCTGTCAGCCACAAATCTTTGAAATCTCGGAAACCAAATTATTAAGTAGTTCTGTGGTTCTTGAGCTCCATTTGATTATTGAGCTTTTACACTATTATTCAATCAGAAGTAACAGGGGGAAAAAACCCACTTTTGAGAATATATACTTTATTCCATCTCTGCTAAAATATCTTAAAGACGGTTTGCCAAGTGCTTCCAAAACATCTAACCCCTACATTTTAAAGACCCATGCAACTATTTTTCCTTTTTCAAGAAATATATTAAAAAGCTTATAATTCTCTGAAGATGTCTTTGATTTGATGAAGTGGCAGAGATTTATTTTTGTTTTTCTTTAACCAGCAGTGTGTTTTCATTTGTTTCACCTTCTTCTATCAATGGAAGGGTGAATAAAAACATGTTCAGTATCTGGTGTGTTCTTCTTTTGTACCTAAATACATTGACAATCCTCTTGTGCCCATTGTGTTGTGTTGAAAAACATAATAAACACCCATAGTTCACTGCTTGTTCCAACTCTTGTAATTGCCTTCTTTTATATGTTGATTTGGGAACAACTGCAGTCCCAATTGCTTTGAAGAATCAAGATCACCCACTGAATCAGCCCTGCCTTGTTCAGGATGCAGTTTTAGTGGAGAAAAAAGAGGAAAATTACAGCATTGTGACTGGATGTGGTGGTTGGTTTGTAAGCCATGATGAAAGTTTTGCTGATAACAACAACTACAAAAAGGCAATATCAGAAGCTACCAAATCACTTAGGGTTAGCATTGCCGCACAATCAGCCCATTATGGAGATAAAATTGGAGTACTACACTGTTTTTCTGCAGTAGTCTATGGAAGTACACTTCATTTTTTTGTATCCAGACAGTTAACAGCATGCCTGTGCACCAAAATTGCTTAAAGACCATCACATCGGCCTTATTTATAAATACCAGCAAAATAACTATCATATAGTGTGATTTATTTGAAATTTGGAAATAGACCTCTTCCATTTGGTCCAAAATCACAGAATGCTGTTATGCCTTGTATGCATGAGTCTGTAGCCAGCATTAAACATAGCCTTTTCCTGCAGAAGTATACAAAAACACAGTGCAGTATTTCTTTGCAGCTTGCTTTGTAAATTTTTAACAGTGTAGACAACTATCCCCTAACAAACCCTTCCCAAAGGCAGATAACAATATCCTTTTGTTAGATGTCAATTTGCTGCCACACTTCATGCTTTTCCTAAAATATACTTTAACCACCATAGGTCTCTGGCCAAATAGAGTTAAAAGAGGCAGAAGATAACTCTCATTTCAATTTCCTCCACAAATTTCCTTCAAAAAGGCAGAATTATAGAATCCAGGAATGAAAAGAACACTTGCTCCAGTGTTAAAAGAGCTATGGAGAAGTACTCAAATGTCACTGCCAGAGTGTCAATTGGAAGAGGACTAGACAAACTTGAACTTTTAACAATGAGCATATATACCAGAAGGTGAGGTTCTCCACCAAAAAAAACCCCCCTCTGCAGCTGGGAAAGTTCTAACATGGATTGCATATGGTGTATGATTCATATGTGTAATGCCTAGAGATCATAAACGCAAAGAAAATAAAATGGGAGAAAACTGGGTCTTAGCATAATTTTAGCTGAAGAGGAATATCTAGACTGTATTAAAAAAAATGTTTAGCAGCTCCTCTTCCCACTGAAATGTCCAGAAATCCAAAATACCCACAGAATGTATTCAGGAAAAATAAAAAGGCAGTTATCCCTGCTTATTTATCAGAATACATGTGATTATAATACACATATTTCAAAGAATTTATCTGCTCATTCTGATTTAGTGCTGAATATATGCAAAAATAGACCTTCAAACATCAAGTGAATCATCCTCTCCCTTTAAAAACTTGAAAATGTGTCCAGAGCCTCAGATTAAAATAGTGCCTAGGGAGCTTTGAAGGTTTTTGTATTTGGGTATGTCTGTATGTATGTGTGTTGTGACTGAGGCCCAAGTAGGTAGTAATTGACTCAAACAATTCCAAAACAAACAGATTTTATTAGAACAGCTGAGAATTAACTCATTCTCAGCATAGTCCAAACTAAATTAAAACAAACTCTTCATAACACAAATTCTTCAGTCTAATCACCAACCTTGGTATAATTAGGCAAACTGCCAAAGGCTTCTCTTGGCAAAAGTTCAAAAGCAGAAGACGCCAACAAGAGATAAGTCCAGCATTACTATCAACGTTGTTTTCCGACAAAGAGCCCAAGAGCCGTTGCTGATCTTTTAAGCCTTATGGGAGGGGCCAATAATCTCTTGGCCCTACTCATGAGCTGTCATCTTTGCTTTAGCTGCTCTTGCCTTCTGGCAGCTCTTCTCATACGTGCACTAGGAACAGCTCCTCCTGTTCATCTGCCTCTCAACTGTCAGCCTCTGGAGGCTCCGGAGTCTGCACATCACTCCCCGATGGCTCTGGCCCCATCTCTGCCTCTGATGCAGAGCCTCATCCGGGCCTTCCCCAGCCTCCAGGACTGGCTCATGCTCCGCAGGCTGCTGGCAAACCACAACAATGTGTCTATGTGTCATTGCTAGCCTAGCAGCAGTTTTATTAACTACAGTACAAAACCTTGCCTCAACTAGCACTTCTATCAAGAACTCGTACTCATTGCATTGAGCATGAAATGGCCAATAACAATTTAAAAGGATAATACAGCTCAATGTGAGATGAACTAGACAATTAGATATATTTAAAGACCGCAAGAACATCTCAAAGCCCTTATCTGCTCCTTTCATGACTCTTCTGCTCTTTGCCAAAAAGGTTTCTGTCCTTGCAAGTTTTCTTTCAACCAATTATCCAAGATTAAATAGAGATTGTTAAGGATATTGATGTTGTTTTACCAACCAGCAGAGTAACTGCAC
>WNWU01000012.1:21112346-21127227 GCA_012654045.1 Ptyas mucosa
CTTGCTTGCTTGCTTGCTTGCTTGCTTGCTTGCTTGCTTGCTTGCTTGCTTGCTTGCTTCCTTCCTTCCTTCCTTCCTTCTCCTCCTCCTCCTCCTCCACCTCCTCCTCCTTCTCCTCCTCCTCCTCCTTCTCCTCCTCCTCCTCCTCCTCCTCAATCATGTCCGGTTTTCAGAGACTATTTGGACAAAGTCCTTGCAGTTTTGCTGGTGAAGTTTTTTCAGAATTGGTTTGCCATTGCCTTCTTCTAGTGACTGCTCTAGGTCACCCAGACAGCTTTGTGACTAAGGTGGAAGTAGAATGCATGGGTTTCTAGCCTGATGCCTTAACCACTATAACAGACTGGCTCTGACAGACCTAATTGGAAGGAATAAATAATATAACATAAATGAGTAGATCTAAAGTATTCCAATGTCACACTATAATTTCCACTGGGTCTGTCTTTTTCTTTATTTTGCCTTGGGCTTTCTTTGCCTTGTAGCAGGGATGAAATCCAGCAGGTTCTGACAGATTCTAGAGAACCGGTAGCAGAAATTTTGAGCAATTCAAAGAACTGGTAGCAGAAATTTTGAGTAGTTTGGAGAATAGGCAAATACCATCTCTGGCTGGCCCCAGAGTGGGGTGGGTATAGAGATTTTGGAATATCCTTCCCCCAGGAGTGGGGAGGGAATGGGGATTTTGCAGTATCCTTCCCCTGCCATGCCCACCAAGCCATGCCTGCCAAGCCACACCATACCCACCAACCCACGCCCACAGAATCGGTAGTAAAAAAAATTGGATTTCACTACTGCCTTGTAGTGTACCGGGCTAAAGATATGCAAGCCTTGGTTTTTGTTTTTGGTTTTGCTCATGGCTATTCAGCAAAGTGCCAAGCTTTTCTGGGTCCATTTTATACTGTATTATTGTTTGTATGCATGCCAATATAATTATGTTGTAACTTCAAAGCATTTGATTGCTTTAGGTGAGCTAGATTTTGGCCACAGCAGGAGCTGTGTTACACCCTATATTGTATGAAAAATTGCAATAAGTTTTTCTTAACAAAAAAGTGACTCCCAATGAATTTGGCACAACTTACTTCTAAATAAATTTTTTAGGAGCACATGGTAAATATTTCAGTGCCACAATATGCTCATGTTGGACATCAGTCTTTACTTTTACTGTATTTAGCTAATTAAGAGAAAGGAAAATAAATGAGAATGCTTTATTCATTTGTTATTGAGCTGTTCTTTTTTTTAAAAAAACGAGCATGTGCCTGTATTGGAGGCAATGAGAACAAATTTAGCCATTTAAAATGCCATTTACTTCACTTATCCCCTATTTTTAGGCATCATTTCTCATATAAATGAGAACCTAAAAGGCTCAGAGAATGTTAATGACCCTCAGCACCGTAGTAATGGAATGCGGTTTCCCATTTCTCTGTGAAAAAGAATATGCCAGCCTTATGGGAGGCTGGAAGAGCTGAACAAATAAAAAGTAATGAAGAAAGGGTCCTGATCTAGAAGCAATGTGCCACTATGGAAGAATGAAAATAACTAAATAGCCCACAGTTGCCAGAATTATGAACCTCCTTTAGGTGTTCCACCAAGCAAAGTGAATCAAAAATACAGCAATAGCACTCAGACTTATATACCGCTTTACAGTGTTTTACAGCCCTCTCTAAGCAGTTTACAGAGTCAGCATACAGCCTCCAACAATTTGGGTCCTCATTTTATCCAGCTCAGAAGGATGGAAGGCTGAGTCAACCTTGAGCCTGGTGAGATTTGAACTGCCAAATTGAAGGCAGTCGGCAGGCAGCAGAAGTAGCACTCTAACCACTGTGCCACCGAGGCTCATAATGTACAAGGAAAATAGTGTACAAGGAAGAAAATGTCTTGGTCTGGGATCCTACTAAAAGTAAATCGCTTTGGAGCATTACATATGCTCCTCTTCCCAGATTTTTGTATAGTTCTAAACACCTCTTGAAATGTACTGGTTCCTGTTCAATAAGAAAGAAAGAAATCCCGGAATGGTTATCAACCATGGAAGCCCAGATCTATCCAAATACTATGGACATCACCAAAATGAGAACTTATAAAGATTTACTAAATAATCAAGGGGAATTAAGAACAAGAGACGAATTGAACGAGATGGGTATGGATATTGATTGGTGGCCATATCTACAAATAAAATCAAAATATAAGAAAGATTTGGCTCAATTTGGATTCCAAAAAGGCCAATATGGATTAGATAAAATCTACAAGGATCACAAGATAAATTGATAAAAAAAAGTTTACAATTATTTACGAGGATACAAATTAGAAGAAGAAGTGGTCAAAGAAAATATGATAATTTGGGCAAAGAATTTCGGCTGCAATATTCAATTAGACAATTGGGAAAAATTATGGAAATAAACTATAAATTAACAATGTCTGCACCATATAAAGAAAACATGTACAAAATGTTCTATAGGTGGCACCTTCCATCGGCCAGACTGGCAAGAATGTTTCCCAACACTTCTCCATCTTGTTGGAAATGTAAACTGCATAAAGGAACCTATTACCACATGTGGTGGACCTGTCCAAAAACAAAACAATACTGGCAAATGATCAGAACACAAGTAGAAGAAATCACACAATGAAGATTAGAAATGAGACTGGAAACCTTTCTACCAGGAATAATAAATGGACAATATGAAAAGGAAATAAAATACTTAATCATCCATATAATAACAGCAGCACAAATAATTTTTGCACAAAATTGAAAGAGTAGTGACACACCGACAGAAGATAGGGTAATTAATAAGATTATGGAATGTGCAGAAATGGACAGACTCACAAAAGAATTACAAGATAAAGAGGAACACGATTATTATCTAATATGGAAAAAGTGGTATACTTGGTTGAAAAATAGAAAAAGGAAAAAAGAATAGGGAGCAATTGGAGTTACAGAAACAGGAACATAAATCACTAACATAAGTTAACAGTGAATCATAAAGATAGATATATGAATAAGATCAAACAAGGAAGAGTCAAAACACAAATAAGAACATACATTACTGTGATATATTTGACAAAATGTATATTTGAACTCTTTGTTTTCATGTTTTGTTTTGTATGTTTTATAGTCACTAGTTTTGTTTGTTTGTACTTTTAAACAAATAAAAATTTATTTAAAAAAAGAGAAAGAAAGAAATCAATAATAGATATAGGGATTTCTATCAGGAAGCTTGTATAATTAGACATCTGAAATAATAGATAGAGATTTGCTGAATATTGTTAAAGTAGGGACATGGTGGCATGCACAATTCCCTTCCTTGCACTAATTTTTACCATGCAGAAAATGTAATAGAGTTTTTGAACTTTTTTTACTTGATTAGATAATATCCTAAAAGTTTAGATGATGCCCCTTTATTCCAATTTTATTTGGGAAAAGAGGCAGCTAAATTATTACAAAATACATTACTTCAAATAATCTTTCATTGTATCTTTATATAGAGATTTTGCTTAGGAGCACAAATATTACCTGTTGGAGGACATAGAAATAGACATAAATAGAAATAGAATAACAGAGTTGGAAGGGACCTTGGAGGTCTTCTAGTCCAACCCCCTGCCTAGGCAGGAAACCCTACACCACTTCAGACAAATGGTTATCCAACGTCTTCTTTAAAATTTCCAGTGATGGAGCATTCACAACTGTCGCAGGCAAGTTGTTCCACTTACTAATTGTTCTAACTGTTGGGAAATTTCTCCTTAGATCTAAGTTGCTTCTCTCCTTGATTATTTTCCACCCATTGCTTCTTGTTCTACCCTCAGGTGCTTTGAAGAATAGTTTGACTCCCTCTTTGTGGTGACCCCTGAGACATTGGAACACTGCTATCATGTCTCCCCTAGTCCTTCTTTTCATTAAACTAGACATACCCAGTTCCTGCAACCATTCTTCCAATTCTATTATCTATCTTCCAATGATAAATACAAGTATATAGAACATACAACATAGAATAATAGAGTTGGAAGGGACCTCTGAGATGTTATAGTCCAACCCCCTGCTCGAGCAGGAGACCTCATATAATTTCAGACAAATAGTTATCCAGTCTCTTTTTGAAAGCGTTCGGTGATAGAGCACCCACAACTTCTGAAGGCAAGTTATTTCATGGGTTAATTGCTCTCACCATTAGGAAATTTCTTCTTAGTTCTAGGTTGCTTCTCTCCTTGGTTAGTTTCCAACCATTGTTTCTCATCTTGCCTATTGGTGCTTGGGAAAATAGTTTGACGTGAATTGTACGTGGGTATAGTAATTTGTGGGAGTTGGTTTATGGGTGTTTCTTCCAAGTGACCATGTTAGAATTATTTCAAACAATTTGTTAGAAGTTATCTTTTCACTTATTCATTAGGTTTGTTATAAACTTTCTTTTCATAACAGTGATAAATTTAGAATTAGGGTTTGCAGAATCTACAAATGGGACTTAGATAATCTTTGAAACATGGACTTGGCCAGAAATGGAAAATGCAACCCTTTTGAATGACAAGTTAAATGTGAAAGTCTTAAGTACACAGTTCAAAAAATAGGAAATTAACTTTTTAATTTTTGTCTTAATGACTGTTACGCCATGAAAAAGATCAAGTTTAAAAATGGGTATTGAACAATGGAAAGTAAGAAAAGGAAGATTAAAACAAGCTTTCCCCAACTTTTTAAAACAATCAAGCGCTAAGCCATTTCCAGGTGGTGGCAAAGGATTTTAGTCTGAACCACGTTATCTGGGGAATCATTGGCTTTTCATTTTGGTCTGGATGTCCAGCTGGTGGTGTTAATTTGGTCACAGTGCAGAAGGCAGCATTCTTAGTAGTGACAATCATCTTGTGGAGAAAATCTTATGGAATTAGGTGGGTTTCCAATATGGGCGTATTTTCTTATAAATTTACATCTTACCTTTTTTTGATTTTCCTATCTTCTTTTTCCTGCCTACTGTTCCAATGATTGTTATTTATTACTTATTTGAACAGCAGTGTTTCAAATGTTTCTACCTATTTTACCATTTCCCTATTTTTATTGCATTCCTTAAAATTTTTATATAAAGGGCTTTGGTTATGGAGGGAGGATTACTGAAAAACAGCACTGAAATATTTGGAATAAATGTCTTTTTCATGCACCTATTAATATGGCACAAAGTTGCATGCCTTCTAGCTTTTGCTTCACAGGCTTTCTATTTTCATACCACTATCTCAATAAATAATTTTCTGGTGCACTTTTTTTTTAAGTAATAGAATCCATTCTTTTGGAAAGAGAATATATTCTGGGCTGTACATGTGAATATAGACAAATAATTACTTATTCATGTTTGTTTGTTTATTCAATTTCTAAAGCTGCCCATATCAGTCAATGACTCTGGGTGTCTTACAATTATATATATATTAAACAATTAAACAATTAAAAACACTAAAACATCCAGCTCAGTGGTGGGTTGCTCCCGGTTTGGACCGGTTCTACCGAATAGGTAGTAACTTTAGGAAGTAGTTCTCTGAACTGGTAGTAATAGCAGCCAGGCCATGCCCCTGAACCGGTTCCCCAATCACTGCTGCTCGCCCACCCAAAGCTGACCGGAGCAAAGAAGCCTCTCAGATGCCTGGCTGCAGGGTGCCGAAAAGTCCTTCAGCTGGTGAAAGCTGCACATGCGCTTAGATGGCAGCAGCGACCGGAGGTCTTTTCGGTGCTGTGTGTCAGTGGCTGGGTAGAAAAGAAGCCTCTCGGCTTCCAAGTTCAGCAGCAGGCTCAGTCCCTTCACACAGAGTCATTTTTCTCCGTGCCAGAGAAAGATCAAAAGCCGCGGAGCAGCCTTTAATTACAAAGTCATCTAGATGAGGTAAAAGAAAACAAACCACTGAGAGAAGGAGCCCACCAAAGCTGCCGGCGTTGCAGCTGCCCCTCCACTCCCCATAGCTTGAAGTTCCAAATGGAAGAACTCCTCGGCCGTTGCAAAGAAGCGGCAGCTCTTGGTGAGCCATGCCCGCTTCTTTCTCTTTGAGAGCTGCTTTGCAAACAAGGTGCAAAGCGGCTCTCAAAGAGGACAAAGTGGTGTGGTGCACCCAGAGCTGCCACTTCTTTGCAACAGCCAAGGACAGAAGAGTTCGCTCAGGAGCGATGCCAGCAAGGAAGATAGCTGGATCGGAGGGAGGCGTAGCCCGAGCTCTCTGGAACGGGTAAACAAGTGTGGGGAGGTGAAGGGGAGCAGACTTGGCCCTCCATGGGTTGCATCCCCCTCCCAGTCTTCGCCCATGCCTCCGTGCCCCCAGCATCTCCCAAAGACACCGCCGTTGGAGCCACGATAGGGACTGGGGCAGCCCAGTAGCAGCCATGAGCCGTGCTTTCCTCTAAACACTGTGGGCAGCAGAGGGAAACAATTGCTTCCCTCTGTGAGACTTGGAGGAAAGTGCAGCTCATGGCTGCTAAAGCACTTCAATCAGCTACAGCCCAGACGAGCTGAGGAACTGCGGGAAGCCTCCCATGTGTTGCAGCCCCCTCTCAGCCTTCGACTACACCTCCATGCCGCCAGCGTCTCCCGAAGCCACCGCCGTTGGAGCCGCGACAGGGATGGGGGCAGCCCAGTAAGCTGGGTGCCTGAAAATGGTGCAGAGGCATGGGGGGAAGGCTGGAAGGGGGTGCAACATGCGGGAGGCTCCCTGCAGTTTCTTGGCTCGTCTGGGCTGCAGCTGAGTCCGCTGCCCTAAGTTGGCGGAGTGGGTTGCTCCGGCTGCAGCCGTCAAGAGGCAAGAAGGGGCGCTTTTTGGCCAGGAAGGGCAATGGAGGGAAAGCTGAGACAACCACCACTGCCCCATGCATCCTGACCTGGATATGGGGCCAGAGTGCAAAAAAAAGTTTCAAAAAGTCCCAAAAAGTTTAGCCACCTTTTTGGTGGGTATGGCTTGGGAGGGGTCATGTGACAGTGCATGAGTGACATCACGCACCATCAGTCATGCCCCCACCCACCTAGCCACACCCACCAAACCGGTAGTAAAAAATTTTAGAACCCACCCCGATCCAGATTAAATATACATAGCAGCAAGGTATTTGGCCAGTTAGCAATACAGCTAGAAAATGGAGCCATTAACATCCCAGGCCCAGGAATATAGACATGTTTTTAGGGCCTTATGAAAGGCTAACAGAATTGGGGCCATTCTAATCTCCGAAGGAAATATGTCACATAGAGCAGGAGCCACTGTAGAAAAAGTGGCACCCGCCAGGCAACATTCTGTGGATGACATTTATTCATTCATTCATTCATTCATTCATTTATCCATCCAATTTATATGCTGCCCTTCTCTATAGACTCAGGGCGGCTTACAATGCATTATAGCAATAGCCTGCATTCTTTTATGTATATACCTGCTTAATAGGGCTTTTGACCACCCACCCCCACCCCCCAAAGTGGTGTTGTTCTATACAAAGCTGGCTTATTGCCTCCACAATCCAGGTCCTCAATTTACTTATCTTGAAAGGATGGAAGGCTGAGTCAACCTTGAGCCTGGTGAGATTTGAACTCGCACTAATTGCAGGCAGCTGGCAGCTAAGTGCTAGCACTTAACAGCACTTTGTCCGCTGCACCACCGAGGCTCTGACATGATCTGTAGCATGACCATTCTGCTTGATCTGGATAGCCAAGTGGAGACTTTTGGAAAAAGGTGATCCTTCAGGTATGTTAAGGTCAGTTGCCAAAATAATAATGCTGTTGAATCTGCTTATGTTTCTGTAGGATCTAACAAGAAGAAATCCTTATCAAGTGAAACCAGATTCAAATGCTTTTTCCCTTCACATTTTTCTTCTCAATGTGAGAAGAACAGAATCAGAGGGGATACAGATCACATGAACTACTGGAAATCTACAAAGTACTTTAAGCTGTTTCCAGCACAAGATTCTCCAGTGGGTCAAGTTATCTTGGAAAGATAAGTTGATAACTAGAGAAAAGGAGGACATGATAGCAGTATTCCAGTATCTGAGAAGTTGCCACACAGAGAAGGGGGTCAATTTACGTACCAAAGCACCTGTAGGCAGGACAAGAAACAATGGATAGAAACGAATCAAGGAGATATGCAACCTGGAACTAAGGAGAAACTTTCTAACAGTGAGGACAATTACTGGAATAGCTTTCTGTCAGAAGTTGTGGGTGCTTCATCACTGGAGGTTTTTAGGAAGAGACTGGACAGTCACTTGTCTGAAAATGGTATAGGACCGTGATGGTGAACCTATGCACACGTGCCACAGGTAGCATGTGGAGCCCTCTCTGAGGGCAAACGAGCTGTCGCCCAGCTCAGCTCCACTGCACTTGCGCATGGGCCTCCCACCAGCCAGATGATTTTCTGGTCTCTGGTGCAGGGTGGGGTGTATGCGGGAGACACACATGCATGCATGGGGAAAGCATGGGGGGTGCAGTGCAGGCCCATTTTTGGTCCCAGGAGGCTTCAGGGAGGCCTACTAGGCCCAAAATGGGCTGCGGGGATCGTGCGCACATGCACGGGAGGAGCATGGGGGATTGCGCACACATGCTCAGAGGGAAAGGCACATGGGGGGATACATTGCATTATGGGTGTGGGCACATGTGCGTGCGACACCCCCCACACACACTCCCCATGCTTTTGGCACACGACGGCAAAAAGGTTAGCCATCACTGGTATAGGGTCTCCTGCTTGAGCAGGGGGTTGGACTAGAAGACCTTCAAGGTCCCTTCCAGCTCTAGTCTGATTGATATTGATTGAGCTCCAAACACTGGAGGTTCATAGGAGGAAGTTATGAGAGAGAGACAGAGATTCTAAGTTCCGGGTGGATGAAATTGATTTCATTTTGTCAGTCAGGAATGTTTAACTACATGGGGTTTTTTTTCTCTTACACTTCTTTTAGTGGGTCTTTATCTCAACTACTTTCTCACTGTGCAGCACAATGGTACTTTTTATTTCTTTTGCAAAGGGGCTAAAATTTATATAAAGTACAATTGCACTTAACCATATGGAAGGTCTAGTTACCTTCATTAAATATTCAGGGATGTTAGGAAACCTGCAAAACTCTATATTTCGTCTAAAAACTTAAAAGATTTTTGTTATGCAAAACAGAAATTTATTATATACAGCAAGTGAAGGTTATTTCTTTTCTTTCACAATTTAACGGGGGGGAAAAGAACTTCCAGTGCAAGATAGAAGTGTGTTTATTATCGGAATTACACAGAACATCTGCCTCTGTGCCCCAGCCAACTTTGGGATTTTGAAAAACCAAGTCAATGCACAGAAAATGTATGTATTCATTTTCTACTTCACAATTTTACAGTCTAATCTGGAATAGGTTCTACTGTTTAAACCAACAAAATTGGATTGTATTTCAGAATGTATCACTAGATCTCTTTAGATATTTTAAAGCAGCCTAACTTCCATTACTGTTTATAGGGCAATGTTATCCTATAATAATCAAAATTTTGGGGGCAGCTATTTTTCCACCCTTAATGCCCTTATTATTTCTCCACCATTGTTCTATCTGCCAATAGCTACCATAGCCATGTTTAAGATGACTCATTTTCTGCTGGGGAAGAAAAACCCAGAGGAACATCTCTCGGACCATTGCAAGGACTATTCTTCTATCTGCCATGTGAAGTCTCACGGATTCATTCAGAGTTGGATTTCATTTGGACAGATCCAGTAGAGGTGCCTGGGGCTGAGTTTTTTAGGGTTATCGTGGCAAGTTTGCAGCTGTGACTCCTGAAGAAGTAGACAGGAACTTCCAGACCATGATCTCAGTGATCTATTGGATTCAGATCACTCCTGGTGGATGGACAAAAGGTGGCCTGAGATTGGATCCCCAAACCTGTTTCTTTGAGGAAGAAGTTTGTCTCATCAGACTTGGAAGGAAGCAGTAGTGCACCTCCTCCTCCAAAAGCCATTGCTGGACCCAACAATTCTGAACAATTTTCATTTCTTATTTAACCTTCCCTTTTAAGGGAACATCATGGAGAAAGTGGCTGAGCTTCAGTTGGAGGAGATGGATTATCTGGATTTGTTTCAGTTGGGCTTCAGACCAGGTTACAATAAAGAGACAGCATTGGTCATGCTACAGCTGGTGTAGGATGAAGTAGTGCAGACAATGATGGATGTATCTTATTATGCCCATGCTCCTCATATTGCACTGATTACTATTATGGGTTCTATTCATAGGGCCTGATTATTTGAGAGAACATTTGTCTCCAGTTGTTTCTGTCTGTCTAGTAAGACTGGGCAGAATGGGTGGGCTTTGGTTCAATCAATTAAGCAATGTTATCAAGTGTGATGCAGGAAACATGTTAGATCGGGCGATGACTTGGTGCTAACAGTAACAACAGCTCTTTATTGGTAGATCAGTGCAACCCAGCGGCCGGCTCATCTGACTGCTTCCCCTTTTATAGGGAGCTGTCAGACAGGTCAGCCAATGGTGTTTGAGTATTTTCCTGCTGAATTGGCGGACCTGAGTGAAGCCTATGCTTACTCCAACTCAGTATGTAACAAAACACATCTTCTCTATTGTGGCACCTGCCCTTTGGAATGATAGCTTTCTCCCTGTTTGGAAAGCTATTAAGGAACTAGCTATTGTCCCAGGCATTAGCACAGATGATGCTAAATAATGATGAGTTGTGATATTAGGTATTAAAATAATGAAAGAACTATAGACTCAAGTGAGGTCTCAAAATGAAGTCTAGTCAAGTCATTTTGCAGGAGAACCACTTCAATCTTCATACCAAAAAGCAAAAGCATGTATGTGTATAATACCTGCCCAGACATCATGTTTTTCAGTACTGTTCTCTTCCTTTTCTATATTTGATATACTGTATAAGATGTGTTTTGTAATGGAAAGATGCACATATGAAAATATCCAACAAGTGTAGAATCAGGATAGATACAGAAAAGAGGAAAACAGAAAAATGCTGATTTCACAGATTTAGCCAGATTGCCAAAGTAGTTTTAGGACTGTGATCAAGCCTTATGTAAATTTCTGTCCCAACTTCCAATTAGCATTTGCTTCCATTCTATACTGCAGAAAAGAAAACATAAATTATATTAATAGAAATATTTACAAAATGCAATCTATTATAATATCTCACTGTAACTGCATTACAGTGTCTGAATACTCCCTACTCAATCCCTGAGCTCAGAAAGAAAGAAATATCTGAACTCTAAATTATAAAATTCCATTTTATGCAATACTGCAGAAAAAAGTGGACATTGAAAAATTATCTGACTGGGAGCTTAGCAAGATAAAGCTATAAATCTTCCTGGCAGTTATTCACTTTTATTGTGAGGTGGTGCTTATGGGAGCTGCTGTTAACTAACAGATGCTGAAGTTTGGCATGGTAGCTTTGAGATTCCTAAGTCCATAGATGTGCTGTGATTCTGCAGCATTCAGACTCTGGTGTAGCAAAAAGTATGAGATTTTAAAACATTGCCAAAGTCAATTGAGGATTCAGTCAAGAATTTAAGTGATGAGTCCCAGTCGCTCAAGAAGAGGTAATAGCAAGAACTACTAGTAGGATTTATGGTGGACTGAAACAGCAGGGATGGCACTGCTGCAGAAATCAAAGGCCAGATGGTGAATTCTGTCCAGCGTGGTCATTCGAGATAAAGGAGAGATTGCTAGATCACCCACTTGCACCCCAGACGGCTGTTTCTCATGAGTAGACTGCACAAGCAGAAGTTTTCATGGTCAGCTCATAGACTATGAGCTGACCACTCTTATAAGAGCCTTGGTGGCACAGCAGATTAAAGCGCTGTTAAGTAACACCAGCTGCCTGCAATTACTGCAAGTTCGAATCTCACCAGACTCAAGGTTGACTCAGCCTTCCATCCTTTCAAGGTAGGTAAAATGAGAACCCGGATTGTGGGGGCAATAAACTGACTTTGTATAAAAAAGAACACCGCTTTGGGGGGGGGGGGGCAAAGCCCTACTAAGCAGGTATATACAAAAGTATGATGGCTATTGCTTAATGCATTGTAAGCCACCCTGAGTCTCCGGAGAAGGGCGGCATATAAATTGAACCAATAAACAATAATAATAAACAAGTTAGATTATAGAAAGAAGGGCTATGTTGTAATTTTAGAGCAAGAGGTAACTTTATAATTGAGCTTGTAACTTCTCTACAGAAAATGATCAGAAGCCATTTCTTTGTATCTTTTTGCATTGTTTACAATTTTTCTTTTATTCCCCCCCACACTTTTTTGCACTTTTAGCTTTTAGCTTTCTTTCTGCCTTCTTTCTTTCTCTTCTTTGTATTCATTTGCAATAGTTTTTATCTTCCTTTTTTAAACTTTTAATAAATTAAAAGAAAAATAAAAGAAATTAATTAATTCAAAGACCTTCACTTCTCCAAAATCTAATAGGTGATATTTTTTCCCCCTAAAATTTTATGAAGCAGGAAATGAGAACATCTTCCATGTTCCTTTTAAACTCTACTAAGCTGAACATTTTTTTTAATGTTAAAAGAAAACAAGTTTGGTCATGCTGTGCCTTTGCTTTGCTTATCCAGGCCCCATGAAAAATCTGTATTTTTCAAAGAAGATACTGTTCTTGTGTACTTCTGAACGCATCCATCATAACAAAGCACAGTTCCAAAGCATAATATTTAAATTCACTAAAGGAATTAAATATAGGGTTCTAACCTAAAAAGTCTAGAATAACTTAAATCTAAATCTCTTAGAGAATTCAATTCAAACTGGGAACATAAACTGCAATTTAGTATGTAGATCAGTACCAATAAAACAAATCAAAACCCAAAATTGGTGTTTTTATGAGAGAATCAGTTTGGTGTAGTGGTTAATTGGACTTTGAGGAAGCGGGTGGAAAGATTCTTTTGAATTTTGAGGTTGAGAAAGACATGGATAATTAAGAAAACAAACAAATAGATCATTGAAGATAATATACTAACCCAGAATTGTCCTTTGAGGCACAAAAGAAAAGGATCCAAATATCCTACTTTGGACACGTGATGCAAAGATCTAGCTCTCTGGAGAAGTCTATAATGATGGGAATAGCGGAAGGAAAGAGAAGAGGAGGATGATCAACAGCTGGCCAACTGCATGAAGGGTGCACCATTGTAAGATCTGAAGGATCAGTTTGGGAACAGATAGTCATAGAGAAAATCAATCTATGTGGCCAATAAGAGTCAACATTGATTTGATGGCATATTAATCATCCAGAGTTATATTGCAAAATTGTAACCTCTGTGACATTTCTAAATCCTTTGTTCATTCATTTGTATTTTATTTTTTTAATTCCCCTTTCTTATCTTCTTTTTATATGTGATGATATAGTTCTCATATGTTGTCATTTTGGCATCATAACAGTTGCAATGGGTGCCTCTAGACCAGGGCTGTCAAACTCCCGGTCCACGGGCCAGATGCGTCATGCCTGGTTTAGCAAAGTGGGGAAGTCCTGATACGTCATATGATGCCACCATGACGAGGTGAGTTTGACACCCCTGCTCTAGACCTACTGCACTGGTATAGCTCATTAGTAGAATAAGAAATGGAAACGTGTATTAGCTCAAGCCAAATAGATGGCGAATGGAAGTATATGCACTCTGTTAATAAAATATAATTTAGAGTTTTAAATGAGCCACTGCTGCAACCACTTGTGCAAATGAATTTGCATTACTTGAGTTGAAGTGCTTTGCACTTGCATACAAACCAAAATACCAATCCACACACCAGAGAAAGCCTTGAGGATTCTGTTCTCTGGACAGGCTTCTAAAAGAAATTATGGCTCTTTCTTATGTTGTAGAATTCTTAGATGTTGATTTCTTCCACATATCTGGTATGACTCATGCCCACTACCAGCTTTGGTTATAGGTGAAGATGTCAGATTACAGACCATTCAATACAACTTTGACAAAAATACAGTGCATTTCTCAAGATAAATACAGTGCTTTCAGACTGCCACTGACCTCTCAAAGAATGTGATTAGAATGATAGCTTATGTAATGTTTCAACAGACATGTTTGTTCTAAAGCAGGTGATTTAACATTTCCTTTTATTTACTCAAGGTTATATATTCATGCTTGATCCTCCATTTTTATTAGCTTCTTTCTGCACTGCATATAAATATGTGTTGGTTTTCAAATAGGTTTGCAAAATGCAGGATGTACACTTGCAGATTGCATTTATTAAGAATGCCAGGGTGTTTTTTTTTTTAGGAAAAAAAAGAGTTTGGTAAGGAATACTTTTTCCCATTCTTGCTAGTATTCCCATGCAAAATATTCTTAAACTCGCATTTATCCAGAACTAAAAGTCTATTGTAGAATATTTTCCTATGATTCTAACGTTCAGATATTATTGTTCTAGACTATTGCATAACCACAGGAACATAAAGTCAATACTTTCCCAAAAAGAGCCTGAGTGGCATAGCAGGCTAATGCCTCCTATTAAGGCAGCATTTAACATCCAGCTGCCTGCAATTACTGAGAGTTCTAATCTCACCAGGCTCAAGGTTGACTCAGCCTTCCATCCTTTCTAAGGTGGGTAAAATGAGGACCCGGTTTGTGGGGGCAATAAGCTGACTTTGTATAAATATACAAAAAGTATGAAGGCTATTGCTTAACACATTGTAAGCCACCTTGAGTCTCCGGAGAAGGACAGCATATAAATATAAATAAAATAAATAAATAAATAAAAATAAAATAAAATATTCTCATTTACTATGCTATGATTATACAACACCTCATTTTTGCATGTAACTCTGCATTGTGCTAACAGAAATGATAATAGCCAAGAAAAATAAAAAAGGAAAAAAGGAAAGGGAAGGGAAGGGAAGGGAAGGGAAGGGAAGGGAAGGGAAGGGAAGGGAAGGGAAGGAAAGGAAAGGAAAGGAAAGGAAAGGAAAGGAAAGGAAAGGAAAGGAAAGGAAAGGAAA
>WNWU01000012.1:21127327-21283783 GCA_012654045.1 Ptyas mucosa
AAGGAAAGGAAAGGAAAGGAAAGGAAAGGAAAGGAAAGGAAAGGAAAGGAAAGGAAAGGAAAGGAAAGGAAAGGAAAGGAAAGGAAAGGAAAGGAAAGGAAAGGAAAGGAAAGGAAAGGAAAGACCATCACTGCAGGATAAAGGACAATATTATTCCAACACATTTTTCCTATGCTTGTTTGATCATTATTCAGTTGGTCCAAATCCTGATGAGTGGTAGGCAGTAATGTCCTGGAGCCAGCACATACTGACTTGTAAGGGCCAACTGTTAAATTTTCCAGAATTTGGCAAGCCATTTGACAGCAGAGCTCAACCATGACGCCTAGCTTGCCAATAAGCTGTTTGGCAGCTTATGGCTTAGCAGTGACAATGGAGATGGCAGAGCTGGTTATTATACATTTTATTAGCATATCTTGCTAATAGAGTTCATTCATAGACCTTTCCCCTAACAACCATGGGCAACTTGGTTACAAGTTGTAAATTGCAATTTGAAATGTCAGAAGGGTAAAAAGCATGAATTAATAAGTAGAAGAAAACATAGCTTGTGTGACAATAAAATAAAAGAGAAGGCTGTAAGAGATTGGAATGAAGATGGTCTTATCTTGTGGAATGGAAGGGATAAATACATGCAGGGAAATAGAGTTAAGTTATACTAAAAGAGCTAAGATCTTTCTCAGAACACTTGAACTGGTATAAACTAGTACAGGTGTCTCCTATCTTGGAAACTCTAAGACCAGTAGACTTCAACTCCCAGAATTCCTTAGCTAGCATGGGAAATTCTGGGAGTTGGAGTTCATGCATCCTAAAGTTGTTAAGTTTGGGAACTCCTGATTAGAAAGTTGTGGTGTAAAGGTGTAAACAAATATAAAGGTGTGAAAGGTGTAAATAAGAGCAGGAATTCCTACATCAGTGGCAGTTCCGTGATATACTCCAGTGAATGGTGACAATGTAAGAATCAAGGATGAATTTGGGGAAAATTTAGCAACTCTCCAAAGACTTTGATCTGGGGGTGTGGAGTTATTATACAAAATTATACAAGTACATCAATGGTGAAAAACTAAAGCAAGTAGATGAATTTGGTGCCATCTTGGTAGCATGACATAAACATTCATACACTCTCCAAAATTTCAAGTAAAAATGAGCATTTAAAAATTACTTCATCAACTCTTTCCTGTAAATGCGTGGCTGAAGTTTATTTTTATCTTATTGTTCTGTGGTAGACCTGAGAAGCAATGGTCTCCCTTCTTTGTGCATTTCTTCTTTAAAATAAATAAGTCTATCAAATCTTCTCTCTCAGGATGAAGAAGGGAAAAATGCAAGCATTAATCATTTGTTTCAGTGCTTTTTTTCCTGGTTACCTGTTTCTGTCAAATTATAAGACCTCACCTTCAGGTGTTCCACATTTATGGCCAGGCGGTCCACTTGAGCAAGTTCAAAGTACCTCGGCCAAGTCTTTCCTATTCATCATGCTTTGACATGAAATCTCCTGATAGTATCTGCTCATTTGTCTGTGGGCTTTGAAGACGTTGTGAGTCTGAAAGGCAGAGGGAGAAAGGTTAATTGGTTTTGCTGACCATCTGTTTGTCTTGGGAATGGATGCAGAGCTTAATGTGTAAGAAGTGGCATCTGCAAGAATTAAGTAAAACATTTCCACAGAGTTTAACTTATGGATCGTGTGCTTGGAGGAAGAGTCTGTGTAACAAAAAAAAAAAAACATTTTACTTAGTTTTAAAGGTTTTGACCCTGGGGAGAGATAGCCAGTAAGACTTTTCCTGGGAGTATCAAGAAGAAATGCAAACTTTTCCAGTCATTTTTAAAAAAAACTTTATGCCTATCATTTAATACTTCTTTTAATGAGAAAGAGGGCATCACCTGGCTCTACAATTAATAACAGTATCCAGGAATTGAACCACTAGATCTCCATGAAAAAAAGCTTTTTCTGTACAAAGCAACTAGAGCATTCTTTCTTTTTGTCATTGCAAATCATTTTCACAATACCATGAAGTTTCAAAACCAGTTTGCAATTTGTTACATTAGGGGAAGGATCTACTTCAGTGGTGAAATCAAACCGGTTTACTACCTGTCCACTGGCTGCGCATGCGTGCCATGAGCCAAACGCGCACAGCACACACGCATGCACAGTGCACACCAAATGTGAGCTGTGTGAGCTCACGTGTAGTGCGCGCCAAAAGGAGACTTGGGAAGGTAAGTAGAACAGGGGGGGGGGTGATCAGCTGTGGCGTGCATGGGAACCTTTTAAAAAACTTTTTAAAAGCATTTTTTACTACCGGCTCGGGCGAATAGGTAGTAAAAAATGCTTTTAAAAAGGTTTTTAAAAGGCTCCGGCAATCACGTGGCACAGCTGTGATCATCGGAGCCTTTTTTTATCTTTTAAAAGCATTTTTTACTACCGGCTCGGGTGAATAGGTAATAAAATATATTTTTAAAAAGTAAAAAAAAGGCTCCGGCAATCACCTGGCACAGCTGTAATTGTCAGAGCCTTTTTTAAAAAACTTTTTAAAGCATTTTTTACTACCTATTCGACTGAACCGGTAGTAAAAAAAAAATGCCTAAAAAGTAAAAAAACAAAGTTCTGACGATCAGCTGAGCAATGCAGGATCGTTGAAACTTTTTTTTTTTTTACTTTTTAAAGCATTTTTAACTACCTGTTCCAGAGAACCGGTAGTAAAAAAATGCTTAAAATATTTTTTAAAAAAATTCCAACGCTCACATGTCACTCAGCTGATTGTTGGAACTTTTTGGTTTATATTTTTTACTACAGGTTCGGCGAAACAGTAGCATTTTTTATTACCGGTTCAGGTGAACCGGCCTGAACCAGTTGCATTTCACCCCAATCTACTTTATGTAAAGTCTGAGGGAAGGAGGGCATACCAGATGTGTGAAATATTTAATATATCTAACTAGGGTCTACCTAATTATGGAGGAGGAAGAGGAAGAAGGAGGATTGAACGGTACCTATTCCCAAATAATAATATGATTGTCTCAGGGAAGGCCATATAAGTTTACAATATTGCACTGGGCAATATTGTCTGTGTGTCAAATTGGCTTCAAACAGATATTTGTACCTTGCAGATACAACAATATAGAAAATGCATTTTCGCTCAAGAGCTTGCAACCATGCAAAGTTTAAAAGGTTATAGTTTTGAGCCCAGGATGTCCATAAAAGGATAGGATGAAAGTTCATGGTGTCTAGAAAGAGAACATTTCACTATTGCACCACTGACCTTTTTTAAGTGTCAGCAATAGGTCAACACTCCAATCAGGTTTGAACATCTTCAGAGCTTTTCTCAGTGATTATGCTTAATCGTAATTAACATAGAAGAAGAAAACCTCACATTTGACACATTGTTATATAGTTCACAGTTATTAGTTGTTTATACACTTTCAGTTAAAGAACAAAAACTCAGACAATCTCTCTTAACTTATCCTTTAAAATCCAGAAATGCTATTTTGTTGTTGTTGTTGTTGTTATATTGCCAAAGATGAATTGTGGGGACCTGAAAACAAATCTGCTGCTACAGGTAGGTTCTAAGAGGCACAAACCAATAATAATAATTCTACGTTCTAGCAAAAACATATATTAATAATATATAACAATATTTTTAAAATCCTAACATATAATCCAAAAATTACACAGTGGTAGTATTAAAAGGGAATCCATTCTCATAATCAAAATTACAAACATTGGTACAAGAATACAGCTAAAATAATTGTTAGTACTGCAAAGACAGCTACACAGCTATCAAGTATTGTCATACATCAGTGTTTGAGGAACAATGAAATCCAAATTCATCAATTGCCAAATATGTTAATATTAAACATTCAGGTATTCAAAAATATAATGTAAATGTGAAATATCAACATACCAAAAGAATGTTTTGAATATTAAGAAAATGTGGGGAAACAGTTTTGACAGCCCTATAAGTTTCAGCCCACTGAAAATTGGTCTACTATTTTACCTGCCCTAGTTTATAGAATGTTAATATAGTAATAGTGACACCTTGTTGCTTTGTTTCAGGAAAAAAAAATCAGCTGTTAATTTGCTATGTGCCAGGAATTTATTACTCTTTTTTGATACCTTCAAGTCAGTTTTAACTCCAGCATAAAAGTCTCTGCAGCAACAGTTTCAGAAGCGATTTGCTATTGCCTGGTTCCTAGGAAGGAGAATGATTGAATAAAGAGAATGATTGGGCCAAATCAGAGGTGATATTCAGCCGGTTCGGACCAGTTCACATGAACCGGTAGCTCCGACGATCAGTTGGCCCCGCCCACCTGCCCCCGTTCTATCCTGTCCTTTATTTCCTGCTTTGTAGCTCATCTCAATCGCACGGCACAGCTGATTCCCCCTCCCCTTCCCTGTTCTACTTACCATTGCTGACTTGGAAAGTAAGCAGCTGAGCTTCTAAATACTCCACTTTCAGCGCTATGCGCAAGTGCCTTAAGCACCACGTGTGCAACTTGAGCCCTCACCAAACTGGTTGTTAAACCGGCAGCATCCCACCACTGGGCCAAAGTAATTCATGGCTTCATGCCTAAGGTGGGACTCATGGTCTCTAACCTGGTACCTTAACTAATTCACGAAAAAGGCTCTCACCTGTTAACTGCTCATACAGACATTTCACTGAGTATGTTGGTATTATAATCAAACCACTGCTTGGTAAATATAGATGATCATCAAAATGAAAATATCACCAGTCTGCCTTCCATAACCCCAAGTTTGCATTCATCATTCAAACTAGAAAACATAGGTCCCTCTAGAATACACTGAGGAGTATTAGCAATACTTACTGTTGTTTGCACTATATTTCTAATGTACTACCAATTACTACAGGGAAGGTACACTGGCTCAGTGGTTAAGACACTGGGCTTGTCACCTCGAAAAGCTGGCAGCCCAGGTTCAAGACCTGGGTGCCATGCGATGGGGTGAGCACCCATCTTTACTCCAGCTTCTGCCAACCTTGAAAGCATACAAATGTGAGTAGATAAATAAGTACCACTTTGGTGGGAAGCAGTAGTGGGTTGCCCTGGGTTCGCACCAGTTCTATAGAACCGGTAGTAAAACTAGCGGGAGGCTCCACCCACTGACCCTGACATCATCAAAACGCTTCTGTGCTTGCGCAGAAGAGTGCGCGCACACACGAGTGAAGCGAGCGTGCATGCTTGGCTCCATTGCGAACTGGTAATAAAGGTAAGTAGAACCCACCCCTCGTGGGAAGATAACAATGCTCTGTGATATCATGCAGGTGACATAACCATGGAAACGTGTTCAGACACTGCTGGCTCAATGGCTTTGAAACAGAAATGAGCACAGCCGCCTATAGTCGGCAATGACCAGCAAAGTAAAATCTGCAGGGACTCCAACCTTACAACAAGTCTTAGAAAAAGTTTTTATTACTTTCACAATTAACCACACTTAACCATTTAATCTACTATGGATAATATCATGTAGCCATAGGTAGCTGAATTATATCCATTATATATTTCACTGCACCTGAAAAGCAAAACAGCTGTTCATGAATTTCATATTACATATGATAAAAGGTTTTTTTAAAAAAACTCATTTTTGAGCCCTGTTCAGTTAATTGAATTGCTAGCCACACTTGTAAACATGTTAATGTACATGACATTGTAGGCAGGCCTATTGAAGTGGCTGTCAAGTTAAATCCTGGCTCAATGAAAAAATGAAAGGAAAGAATATAATCAGATTTGAAAGGATTTTCCTATAGACTTGACAAACATAAAGAATTATAGGAAATATCAACTATCTGCAAATGCAGAACTCGTGTTGCAAATTAATGTGATTAATCTTCAGATGAAAGTATATTTTGATTAAAGAGCTAGCTGCAGAATTCATTTGAAAATCACTAGGTTTTTTCCCCCTGAATTATTCTTAGCCATATTCTAATCAAATTCTGTGCATTTCAAATTCTAATTCTGAACATATTTTGAACCCTCTACACATTATGTTCATAATTGTAGACTTCTGAAGTTTCAGACTTTTTGCACTTAGTTTTTAACTGCAATATAAATAAATATTATTACTCACATTTCTTCTCATTTAACCATATTTGTGTGTAGACAAATATCTCAATAGTGGTTTTTTTTGGTTTTGTTTTTCATTTCCTTCTGGAACACTGAAATTTAGCAAAGGTGTAGATCAAAAGCTGACAACTATTTTACTCCTCAACTTAGTCATTTATTTAGGGACTTGTTCAAAGTTACAATGGCACTGAAAAAAGTGACTTACAACCAGTCCTCACACCTATGACCATTGTAGTATCCCCGTGGTCACATGATCAAAATGTGGGTGTTTGGCAGCTGGCATGTATTTATGATGGTTGCAGCATCCCAGGATCTGTAGTCTCCATTTGTGACTTTCCCAGCCAATTTCTGACAAGCAAAGCCAATGGAGGAAGTCGGATTTGCATAATGACCACACAATCATTTAACAAAGGCAGTGATTCGGTTTACAAAACTGGCAAAACTTGTTGTACAATCGGGGATGACTCACTTAACAACCGTCTTGCTTAGCAATGGAAATTTTGGTACCCGGTTGTAGTCATAAGTCAAGGAACTACTTGTATGTACTTTCCCATTCTTATACATATAGCATATTTTCATACTTCTTGTTAAGAAGCAATCTTAACAGGTTATTTGGAGGGAAGTGAAAGAGAAAAAAAATAGTAATAATCTACCACCACCATCATAAAACTTCTTTGGCAAGAAACTGTGAAAAACTACTGATCTGTAACTAGTTCAGGGAAAAGAATCCTTATTTCTCCTTCTAACTAATCTAGTTTGAGATCACTTGCCCCTGATGCAATTAATAAAGGGGAAATGGCAATTTTCTCTCCATAAGCTAGTTGACTTAATGATTTAATGGCTTGTGAGAAAAATGGGGCAAAATCCCCCTACGGCCATAATTTTTTGTGGACAAGGACTGTGCACGTCTCATGCTTTCAAGTTTCCTACTCCACTGCTGTACTGACAACACTAAAGTCTGACAAAACACTTCACAGGCCTCTATTCATATAGCACAGCTGAAAGTTACCACTATTATAGAGCTGAAAAGGTTGGTTTCTTTGAAGGCAGAAATCTTTTACAGACCCAAATAAGGGACCTCATTTTCTATCATATAATTCATTTAGGGAGGACCAGGGGTGAAATCCAGCAGGTTCTGACAGGTTCTGGAGAAATTTTGAGCAGTTTGGAGAACCGGCAGCAGAAATTTTGAGTAGTTCAGAGAACAGGTAAATACCACCTCTGGTTGGCCCCAGAATGGGAAGGGAATGGAGATTTTGCAATATCCTTCCCCCAGGAATGGGGTGGGAATAGAGATTTTTGCAGTATCCTTCCCCTGCCATACCCACCAAACCACACCCACAGAACTGGTAGTAAAAAAATTTGGATTTCACCACTGGGAAGAACTGTCGTGTTTTTACATGACATGATGACAGGAATTGTATGTACTTAAAATATCTTTAGTTTCACAATATTTTAATTGAATACACCAATTTATTTCACATCCTGTCATGGTGCTGATGAAGCATTCACACCGAACCACATTACAAAATCTCAGACGTTGTATGGTTGCCATGAATGGCATACTGCATACCAGGCTTCTCAAGAGCTTCAGGTGGCTGAGCTTCAAGAAGTACACTTTCCTGTTGTTGTTGTTGTTGTTGTTGTTGTTGTTGTTGTTGTTGTTTTTAACAAAGTTATAAATGTAGCCTCCTGAGCTGACCAACACTGAGCCAGACAGTAACACTGGTGCTTGCTGTATTTGTGAATCTTTAGTCTTCTCTGATTATCCTGAAGACATTTTCAAACCAATTTTAGATTGGGATGAGCATACCAGGAGCCACCATCCAAAAGTTCAGCCAGTTAAAGAAGCCAATGAGTGGAGTCAGAGAAAAACTTAACTCATCTTGATAGCTAAAACTGTTATAGTACTTTTTAAGGCATATTTCCTATGTCTTCAGAGCAGAATCTATTTTGTTTAGGAAGCTAGTTAAACTAAGAAAATAGTTATTTATATTTACTGCCCTCTGTGCTAATTGAATCATCTGATGAGTAATCAAGCATGGGGACTCCAGTATCTGCAAATGACAGCCTGATTACTAAGTTACAACTTTCGGTCAAAATAAATTTTGCATAGACAAATCTAGAGCTCTGAGTGAGCAAAGATTTCCTTTGCCAAACAGTTACACACACAAGAAACACATTAACAGTAATCTTCAGGTATTAAAATCAGATCTCTCATTCCAATAGTACCAATTATGACTTAGAAGTCCTATAATATTTGGCACACAGAACTATCTGTGTTTCAGTGATAATGGGCTAAAGCTGCTTAGCTTGCTATTCTGTAAGGCATGCTGCACAATGAGAAAAATCACCCATACATTCTTTTTGTTCTCTTGCCGTTAAGTTAAAATTCATCCGCCACAACCAATTTTTTTTTAACCAATTGTTAAACAGGGATTGAACAGATTTGCCTGACGTCTTTCAAGGCAGTTACAGAATTCAGCCAGGTAGCATCACTGAATAGCACTGTAAGTAGAAAGTAGCATTGGAAGTACTTTTATCCAGCAACTTAGAAATGTGAAATTCTCTGCTGTTCCTTTTTCTTTTTGAGAATTATAATAGTCTCTTATATTTTGCTGACTTAAGATTCTGGCAATCAAATTACCCATCACAGTGGCTGAACTTTCTCTTCTGGTTGGTTGTCTCCTCCTGTTAATCCCTGTTCAGAGTCACACAAATTCTGCCATTTTGTGAGAAAAGATGTGCCGCTCGAACTCTTTTACATCCGATATATCAGAGCTAATCAAATCACTGCCAGCCTTTTCTGCTTCTCCTGAAAGCATCTGCCTTTGCCATTCATCACGAAGTCCAGCTAATTTAAGCAATCATCCTGATCCATGGCCTTGAACACCCAACTGTGATATTTCATACTGTCAGATATTTCCTTGTAATAATAGCTTTGCACACCAAACATTTAAGCCAAGGACACACAAACATATTTCAATAATTAGAGGCACCCTCATTCGATCAAAATTCCCTCCGTTCCAGAAATGAATACAGCTATTTTGAAACACAATAATTTTTGTGATACCTCTCTTCCAATCTGTACTTCATGAAACAGCTGGATTCTTAACTATAAAAGCTTTAGCATCTTTCAGTGAAGATAAAATTACAAGCAGCGTATTTCCCCTACTTTTACTGGATCAGTAAAAAAAATAGTATCAGTATTACTCTTATGTTTTTAAAATATCAATAACCCTTTAGGATCCGCTGTACTAGAATGATATTCTTTATCCTTTATTCTTATTGCCTATTCTTGTCCATTTCAATTTCTTGATCTCTATACACTATATTCTATTATAAAATGAAAATGATGGTTCATAACTTTCATTCTGCTCCTCATTCCTGACACTTTTTTTCCTTCTGTTATCTGCTCATTTTCTTTATTTCTTTGGTTTTGTATTCATCAATTTACTTTCTCTGCAGAAAATTAATGGAATTGGGTGGCTTATTTATTATAATGGAATAATAAAGGAATTTATTATTCCTTTCTTTTTTTTTATTGGAAAAGTTTTAAAAGTTTTACATACATTTTCTCCCCCCTCCCCAACCACCCCCCCAAATTATTCCTTTCTTTTGACCTTTTATTTTTTGTAAAACATTGCTGTAACTTCTTTTTCTGTCTGAATATTTTTGCATATTTTTGTCTCTGCTTATGCAAAATATTTTTTGTCATGTCACATTCCCATGTCTGCTTGGATCTACTCACACTTTGTAATTTTGCCAAACTAAAGTTTCTTCATCTCATCTTCATTCCTTTTTTCATGCAATTAATTCAATTATTTTTCTTTGGAAAGCTTGTTCTTCTAATATGCGACTTCCACATCGTAGTATTTAAAAAGCCCTTTATGTATATTTTCTCCCTCATTTGTTTAAGCTGATGAGACTGTAGGAGGGCTTTTAGTCTCATTTTTCCCTCTGCCCAATGCTTAAAAAATTAGGAGGTGCTAGGTGCCATTATAATTTTTCATTTTAATCCCTCTAGAATTGATCAGTAAAAAGAGATCTTTGTGAAAGTGATTACACCCCCACCAAGACAGATGCTTGTATGCTTATACACAACTTCCAAAGTGATGTTGAGTACTCATTTGAATAAATAAGTAAGATGTAAATTGGTTAACTAAGGATGCCATATACTTTTCAGTTGTGTTATAAAGTGTGGGAGAAGAGCTCTTCTACTGAATAAACTAGCAGTGATTCAAGCAAAATTCATTCCTCTCTCTTCATTCCTCTCCCTTCATTCCTCTCCCTTCATACAGGTTTTAAGATTTTTTAACTCTATCAGCTCAGTTCTGTCCTAAGGCAAACTGAAAAAAATAGTCACGAAGTACTGAAAGTTTGGGAATTAAGGCAGGAGAGTGAGGAAAATATTTGTGCTTCATCCTTTTGGGCCAAAAGGCAGCAGAGATCCTGGGAGGATACCAGATAGGGAGAACTTCCACACCGTCTCTCTTTTCACAGGAAAGAGAAGGAGGCACCACAGTGCCAATAAAACATCTTTATTGACCAGAGATGGTAAGAATTTTGGTGGCATGTTGTATAAAATATGCTTGGGAGGTGTTCGTCTGAAAGCATACTCAGTATTTAAGGAACACAAACCACCTGTTTCTGAGATTTAAAACGTTTGTATGGCTGCCTTCTTAGAACAAATTCTGGATTTCTCACAACAATAATAAAACCAAGAAACACAAGACCCACAATTGACGCCTCAGCCATCCTCCTTAGATCCGTAACAAATATAATTATAGGTTTCCACCTCACCATTTCCCAGAACTTGGATGAAGAGCCAGCCAAGGCAAAAGGGTTGGGGATTACCAAGTCCAAGAGTCAGGGACCATTATGGAAAAGACCCCACTTTCTAGATCCCACTAGGTCATTTAAGGGAAGGGGCATGAAGTGCACACACTTTATCCAAGCTCAGACAACAGCGGTCAATACTGACAGACTACTACATACTGGACCAGTGGTAACTTCAAGGTGGTCTTTAAGGACAACTCTATGCGGAACATGTTATAATTCCCCAATTTAAGAAAAAGTCACTTGGAAGTAACTAAGTTTTGAGTGACCTTGAGCAAGACTTCCATATAAGGATTGACACACAATTGACACACAAGATAAATCTATGCAACAGTTCCTCTGACCATAACTGCCATCTGTTTCTTGAGCTGCAAGTCCAGAAGGATCCCCAGATTGCACACAGACTCTAGCTGGAGAAGTGCAATCCTGTTGATGCATCATAAAAACCAAAAACATGACTTTCTAGGGATGAGTCAGAGCAGATTCCTTTCCATCCAGATTCACCCAGCCTCCAAGCACTGATTTAGCACCTCAGCCTCATCACCTGATCAGCTACAGTGGAGATGTATAATTCGATATCCATCAGCATATTGGTGGTACCACAACCCTGTGCTATCCAATGATTCCAATCTTCCATAAAACCCCTTCTTGAAAGAATATTGGCACTGTATATTTTCGTTTTGCTAGTCAAGTTAGGTTACTTTTTCTAAGAGGGCATCTTATCTTAAAACCACATTCTACCTCTCAAGCCAAGTATTAGCAGGTGGTATTTTCAAGCAGCTGCTATGATAGCATCCTGCCCAGGTCTATCACCATAAACATCACCTGCCTCACCCTCATCACTGCTAAGGAATGGATTATATTGCTTCTATTTTGTTTTGCCCAAAGTACTTCTTGTATATGAAGGATGTAAACCTAACAGAGCTGATATACATATTTTTCAAGGTACAATGAATTACACACAATGGGAACAATCTCTAAACTATTTTCAGTACATATTCTGATGCTTCTTTTAAGATCTTTCTTTTTTCTTTCAAAGGCTGAAAAACACTGATTGTATTATAGCATTTCCATGGTGACCATGCCAACCTTGATTTCTACCCTCATATGTTTGGGAGTAGGGAGATTATGACCCACATCTCCTTTATGATTACCATACCTCTTGGCAGATTCTACATCCTGATCCACTGTTGTTTTATCTGGAGGATCCAGTTGTTGTATAGACTTCTTAAAAGTTTCTCAAAAGCCGTGAATTAAATTTTTCTTTAAAAAACTTTTTTAAAACATTTTTTATTTATATGCCGCCCTTCTCCGGAGACTCAGGCTTACAATGCGTTAAGCAATAGCCTTCATACTTTTGTATATTTTATACAAAGTCAGCTTATTGCACCCACAAACAGGGTCCTTTTCTGTCTTTGTCTCTCCAAATGGACTAAATTCCAATCCCTTCCTAATGACATTATTGTGGATTGTTGTTTTGTGGTGGTGGTTTTGAATTATAAACACAAGTACCTTTTCAAATCCTTATTAAAGGTTTATCTGACTGTTTTGCACCTGGGTTGTGCTGTTATAATTAAGTGGTCATATCTGTCTCCACAATTTATTTCTGCTTGCCCTGAAAATGCTTCCCTCTTGGAGTCACTAAATTATCCTTACTCGGTAACTGCTCATTATTTCAAACCCGTGTCTACTGCTTTGCATTTCTCCACCTTGACAATATGCATTCCTGGGAGCCATAACTTCTGTTCACAGGACTAGTGAATTTTGCAGCTTTGCAGATGGATCATCCTTACCTTATCTGCATTACAACAGTCTTCTATAAGGCTCAAGCCACTTTGGCTAACATCCTGCAATCCTTCCAATGTTTTGCTACTGAATTTTATCTCATTCGTCTCACTTACTGGCTTGAAGACCTGAGTGAGTAATATGTAAACAACTTCAGCAAGAAAATGCAAATCTATAAATTTTCCTGATTGTAAAAATGCTTAAAAATGCAATTATTCTAGTATGTCCAACTGCTGGAACTTTTTATTTTCCTTAAAGAACGTTGCCTGCCCAAGCTCCACTCCAAAACTCAATAGCTGCCAGCTATTGTCTTTGAAGAGTTACAAATAATTTAGGTAATCATAAAATAGCCAAAGGAAGGACTGCTTTAAGACATCAGTGGAATATTCTGTCCTTCTAAGATAATCACTAAATACAACATATAATTAAGATATGAATATTGTTCCCAAAAAGTTAGTCTGCATAGAAACTTTCCATTTATTTGTGGGGGGAAAGGGAGGAGAAAGAATTTTTGAGTGCTAGTCAAAAAGTAGGTTATTTTTTTAAAGGCCGATGTATTTCAGAAATTCTTTTGTTGAGGTAAAGGTTGTCTGAAGACATCTCCGTGGTCATGTGGCTGGCATGACTAAACGCCAAAGGCGCACGGAACGTTGTTACCTTCCCACCAAAGGTGGTCCCTATTTTTCTACTTGCATTTTTTACGTGCTTTCGAACTGCTAGGTTGGCAGAAGCTGGGACAAGGAATGGAAGCTCACCCCGTTACGTGGCACTAGGGATTCAAACCGCCAAACTGCCAATCTTTCAATCAACAAGCTCAGCGTCTTAGCCACTGAGCCACTGCGACTCAGTGCTAAAATATGTTAGCATAAACCCCTTGAGCTACTTTTTCCCGTTTGGGGGATTTTTCATTCTCTGCCCTTCTTTCCTTTCCTCTTGCTATTTATTTTACAATTGTTCTCTCTTATGGTCCCAGATTCATCAAGTCCAACTTGCAATAAGGAGAATGCGGCATTCTACATATCCATTAGTGCTTCATCCTAAAATATTCACTTTCATCAATTCGAATAATCTCCTGCAAGAATTTTAAAATTTTCTGTTTCCTTCAGTATTTGATGGGAATGAATTTGCATTAACAACATCTTTAGTTACCAGATCTATTAGAAACAGTTCTATCAGGCCGTGATTATCTGGGGCCTGAACATATAGACAGAACCTTGGGAAAGAATATGACATTTAGCTAAATTAATTTAGGATCTAGTTAGCTCCTCTTACACTAGATATGATATTTGTAACCTTCTCTTAACTATACTTTCTTTACCTCAGGCTTGGAAAGAAATACTTGGCTGCTGAATGGGGATGCATCTTTCCATACTGTATGACTTTCAATCTCCAGCTAGTTAAAAATCACTGCATATAAGTTGAATTCTGACTGGGATGAACCTTACTCTTTAATTGCTTACAAGTACCAAAAATTTCAACTGAACAAGGAAGAAAATGCCATGGACAATTTGTGTAACAGGCAAAGATCTTTGACAATTATATTTCTTAAAAAGCCAAGCCAGCAGCAAGACATCCCAAAACTAGAAAATGAAAAGTAGTAATGCAACATTAGGAGGAATCTAAAAGTATTTTCTGATTTTGAAAGGAATCTTAGCTTTCCAACTATTCAAATAACAATTATCATCACAAACTTTCAGGGTATATTATACAATCAACTATACTCCTTTGCAAAGATTTGCTTGTGAGTGTATCTTATTTACTTGTATCTAATCAATTTTTCTAAAATTGCTAATATTTCTTGTGGACAGCAGTGAGTTTTAAGCAATCTTTTCTAGAGAATTTAATAAGAGATGCAGAGTCATTAAAGAATACACATACTGTACATAAACAATATAGTGTATTATAGCCATAGCATATTACAAAGGCTGACAAATAGAGTAAATACTCAAAATGCTAGCAGTGCACATTCTTTCATATATTAATGCACTTAGTGTTGTTTGTCAAATTGTTTACATCAGAGTAGGAAAATGGGGAAAACATTCCATCTTTTTATGGTAATACAAATTATAATATTTGGTTTGGAATATTAGGTTGCAAATGATCTCCATGCCAATGAATCATAGCCCTTCATTTTAATTTATTTCAAATCAAATTGAGATGATAAATGAGCTAGTAGGAATAATAAATGAGTTGTAAATAATCTTCCTCTTCTTTTTCTTTTTGCTACCCTTTGTCTTTAATTTATGCTACTTATACATTTTGATTTAATACAAAAATTAAGGTCCATTCAGCCTATTCAGCCTCTGTAATTGCTGCCTATTTATATTTGCACTCATTTGGGCCTCCCTTTATTTACCATTTCCATTTAAACTCAGAATGTATCTTTCTATTAGATACATTCAGTAAATTGATTCCTTTTGTTCCTTCCCACAATTCCCCAGAAAAACAAATTAATGAGGTTGAACCTTTCTATCTCCATTCATGTTATTTCACATCAATTTTGTTTAATGTATGAAACTCTCCATGTATTATCAAACAATTTTAAATTCAATTCATTACATAGTGGGTAGTTTTGGATCCAGAATCTTAGAAGCTACATCGTGTAGAAATAAGAATAATAAATAACTACCATTCCATTTTGATCCGCTTTTATTAAATGTTGATTAGCTGTTGATTTGGCAAAAAAGAAAAACAATATGTTTGTTTGTTTTTTTATGAAAGAGATTATTTTGATGAAGAAATTCTACCTGTTGGGGAAGCAATGTTTGTTTTTTCCATCTCATGCTTCTGAAAAATCAGGTATGAGAATTATTTCCCCCTCCCTCCTAAAAATGGAATATTATCCTGTTCAGCCCTTAAATGTGTTGCATTACAACTGTCAATATTTTTTCTGGTTGACTCAGTTTTAAAAAAATTGGGGGGGGGAATCTGGAGTAGCATAGCACTGCATGATAAGACAGAGGTAGCAGGAAACATAAACTCATCATTCAGAAAACATTGTTATTGCAGTTTCCAAATTAAACATGAATAGAGCATTTTTATCAATCATACCTAATTTAGAGACGGAAGGAAGGAAGGAAGGAAGGAAGGAAGGAAGGAAGGAAGGAAAGAAGGAAGGAGATAGATTGGAGAATAGAAAATCTATATCTACCAGTATATACTCCCATTTCAAATGAAGTCCCATTTTTTTTTATGTATCTGCACAATTCCTTACCAACTTTACCCTCATATACGAATACATAACTTGCTGAATTGTATGAATTTAATTCTTCAATTTTCCCAGCTTGACCTAGATAGGAGATATTAAGGTTTTACGTTTAGAAATGAAAAGGCTTAACATTTTCAAAAACCTGGTAAGTTGCCTGAACTGACTAAGCAAACATCAAGGTTTTAGATGAACATTTGCTGAAGCTGCCTTCCTGATTCTTAAAGGCTACCAATAAATTTTGCAGATGTTTCAGCCTGTTTTTGAGCAGAGGCTCATTCTTACAACTTCTCGGGGGGGGGGGGTGTCAGGAATCCTCTTTGGAACCAAGGGGAGAAAGGCAAGGAGAGGCAACCTTAAACTGCGATATAAAAGAACACTGAGCCAAATGCATTTCAGATGTAAAACATTTTCACATGGTTTGCTGTGTGCTGCATCACAGCGGTTTAACCAGCTTTAGCCAGGTGCTATATTTGTGCTCCAACCTGCTACCCAACCTTATTTTATTTTAAACAGAGGCAGTGTGGTGAGTACTGTAGCATTGCACAGACACTCTATTAGGAACATTATTTTTATCCATTATTTATCACTATGGAACTAATGTGTGGCACTAGCAAATTAAGGGGGAAACTGCCTTTGGAGAAGATGGAGAAATGGTAAGGTGCATTGTTGACTGTCTCTGCACCAAATGAATCCTTATTTCAAAAGGGAAATGAAAAGTTAAACACACACCATTTCTAGGCAAGAATACTGATCAGGAGCAACTGTATCCCAGTTATAAAGCTGCTATGAATAAATTAATTATTTTATTGTATTCATTGTTTTCTTTTTATAGGAGAAGCAACAAGACTGCCTTCTTGATAATAATGCTTAGCGCATTGTAAGCCGCCCTGAGTCTCCGGAGAAGGGCGGCATATAAATCAAAATTTAAAAAAAAAAATTTAAAAAAAATGAAGGCAAGAGAAGACATTAAGATTTTGAGGGAGCTCAAAATGCTTATCTCCCTGATGAAAGATGTGGATCATTGGTTGCCCATTTCAAGTGGTGGCTGGGCTTGGAGACATTTTTGATTTATAAACCAAGGAGAGAGAAAAATTGTCTCACGAGTGACATAATATGTCTTTTTTTTTCCCCTGTAGGAAAAATCTAGTAAAACTTTAAGGAGATATGAAATTAAAAGCTCACTTTTCTCATTATTACTGTTTAAATATGTGTCCAATTATGTGAAGTAGTCTCCATTAAATTTCAACTGTACCTTCTCAATAGAAAGAATGACTCCATAATATAATCAGGTAATCGCTGAAAAGAAAATAAGAAATAAATGAGAAATAACATCCAGTAACCTTCTTTCTGGATTTTTCTTTCTTTCTTTCTTTCTTTCTTTAACTGCATTTGAATTTTTTAAAAAAAATCTCTGCTTCTTTTCAAGGGGAGTTTTTAAAAAAACCTTGAAAGTGTAGGATTTTAATTTGGTTCAAAATTAATCTACAGTCTTCCCGTGTTCAACTAAATCCTAAGGGAAAATAAGGTTGGGAGACTTCTTCATAAGAATTTTTCCAATTAGGAAGCATGAAAAGTGAAGAGCTGAGCAACTCGGGAAGCAAACAGCTCTCCCCATCATATCACAACAATGAAGGTAAGCCCAAGACACCAGCACAATGTCAACAGTATCTCATGAATGAGGGAAAGAAATATCAGCTTCTTTTACAGGGGAAGAAAACTTTCAGGAAATTGGAAGTCAAAATTTGGCACCGAGTTCATTGCAATTTTGCCCCTAGGAATTGAAGCTCAGAGGGCATAACAATTAAATATTTTATTAATTATTAACGAATTCAATTTCCCCCCACCCTCCCTTAAAACATTTGAGTCCTCTTATTATTCAGAGATTTGTGTAGCTTACCCTCTGGCACATGAGCCGAAATGGTGTAAGTGAAAGTCACTCGGGTGTAATTCAGCCAGTTTTTAAATGGGCTGACTTTCGAGATGAGCTTGGAGGACCAATATCCAAAGCTCATTAAATAAATGTACCAGAAGATATAATATATTTCCCACAGCCATCACTCATCAAACAAACTCTACATCAGTAGAGTAGCCTCCCACTAGATTTGTGAAGGTCAATAAAAGATGACCTTCAACAAAATAGATGAAACAAATATCAGAGACATACAGTCCTACACAAGGAACATCTTTTGCTTTCTGGCCTATCTCAAAGCAGGAGCCAACTTCTGACTTTAATTAGTGCAAAAGGCAGCAGTGGCAAAGGGAAACCATAGCTTAATTCCCATGGCTTAACTAGTCTATAAACTGTAGGGCAGTAGACATTTTGACACCTTTTGTTTCAAAAGATGCATCTCCAAATCTCACCCAAACACAAACTCTTCTTTATTATTCATTAATACAATTTGGCTTTGCAGGTTTCTGTCTCATCCTGAAAGAAAAATGTTGTTGCTTTCATCTATTTCATTTAAGCTCTATTGTACTGAAATTGGCTTGAAACTGATTTGAGCAATGGGGATTTCCCTAAACATTTTCAGGGCTTTCGTCAAAGAACCTGGAAATCTAGGATCATAAAACTGTTATATATTTTAGCTAGAGGTGTAAAGGCCTTAAGGAACAAATTGCTAGTAAATTTTGAACACAACCTTTATTAAGAGTCCTTTTTTTCCTGTAAACATTCACTTTGTTAATATTATATAGCAATAGCAATACAATATATAGGTAGTTCTTGACTTATGAGCACAATAAGGACTGGAAAATTAAGAGGTGTGGTCATCAAGCAAGGCATCACATGACCATACTTGTTTTTGACCATTTTTTATATGGCCATTAAGCAATTTTCCCACGGTCGTTAAGTGAAACTTACATAACCATGACTTATGGCCTCTTGATAGTATCCCCATTGACTTTGCTTGTCAGAAGCTAGCTGGGAAGGTCACAAATGATGATTACATGACTGCAGAATGTTGTAAATGTGTGATGGTTACCAAAAACCCAAACTACAATCGCAAAAACTGCAAGGATGCTGCAACAGTCATAAGTGCAAGGAGCAGTCAAAAATCACTTTTTTTAAAGCTGTCACAATTTTGAATGGTCACTAAACAATTAAGTAAGGACTATTTGTATAACAACTAAAAATATACTTATAGAACGATAATTGCACAAGAACATATAATCTACATATTTATAATGAAACCTAGTAATAAAAACAAGTTGGAATCATAGCCATGAAGCCTTATTACAAGAATAAGGTTTAAAATCTGATTTTTAATAGCAGATAAACAAAGGAGGAGTATAACAGTCTACATCAAGGCTGGGTTATATCTTATAGCCATGATGGCGAACCCATGGCATGTGCGTTAGAACTGAGCTTGCATGCCCATTGATATGGCACCGTGCCATATCAATGGGCATGCGAGCTCAGCTCTAACGCACATGCGCACACTGGCCAGCTGATTTTTGGGCCTTCTGGGCCCACTGGAAGTCAGCAAACAGGCCACTTCCAGCCTCCAGAGGCCTCCAGGGAGGTGGGTAAGGCCGTTTTCACCCTCCCCAGATTCCTAGAAAGGCTCTGGAGCCTGGGGAGGGCGAAAAACAGGACTACCAGGCCCACCGGGCCATCACATCCCAAAAACGGGGGAAAGCGCAGGGGGAGGGGGTCACACATATGCACAGGGGCGGGGCAGATGGAATTATGGGTGACGGCACACACACATGTGACCCCCCCCTGCACTCCCCCCACTTTTGGCACACGATGGCAAAAAGGTTAGCATCACTGTCTTATAGTAATATATAATTTGTTTTAACACGGGTAGAATGAATAAAGCCTTGCTTTCACATTCATTATGCTAGATCATAACCTGTGTTTGCAAACCACAATGACTGAGATTGTATGTAAGATACTAAGCTAAAATCAATCAAGCCACATTCAGTAGTAGCTTACTATACTATGAGAACTCGGCTTGCATGTGCGCGTAGGCATCAATGTGACAATTAATGAAAATGTTTGTCTTCCTAAATTAAAAATGCACACACTAATTGGAATAATTCCCATTATATGAATAGGAAATTAATAATTATACCTTCAAGTAATAAAAAGTTATTGTATTTGAAAAGGGGAAGGAAGGAAGGAAGGAAGGAAGGAAGGAAGGCTTTATATCCATAAAGAACAGACCTGGGCATTTGATGGCCCATGGGCCACAGCCATCCCTTTGACTGTCCCTCTCTGGTCCATGGTGGGGAGGCAGCGGCAGGGAGTAGTAACTCTCTACAACAGTGCCAGTTTCTCATGTAACCCCTAGGAAAATTTTATTGCCCGTCTCTGATATAGAAGGTGGAATATTTTTCTCCTATGGAGTCAGGAAAAGGTAATTCTGCTTCTCCACTGTAGTCCTTACATACCCCCAAACCTTCTCCAGAAATCTGGGTCCCTTGGGGTAGATTTGAGAAGATGCAACAAGGAGATATTCAAAAGTCTTTATACATAGACAGGCTTCCAGCATTGAAGTGTTGGATACTGCCCAAAATATAGTTTTTGTTTGTACTCTGCACTTTGTGCTCAATTACAGCACCATTAAGATCAGAAAGACAAGTTGGGGATAGATCATTGTGGAGAAAATCTATGCAATCATCAAGAGTTGACATCCACCTGATGGTATTTAGTCAATCAATTGCTTATTGCTTCCATTAGTATTGGTATAGAATCAATGTATTGTGACACTTTTGCTGATATTTGAAAGGAACAACATTAAATGGAAGCTTTTAATCCAGGTCAATATTGTGTCCTATGATCCTAGTAAAATGAGGTATTAGTGTAAATAATACTAATTTATTAATTGATGCCATAGACATTAGAATGCAGCATTGTAGGCTAATTCTGCCCACCGCCTGGAGTTCAATCCTAATGGGGTTCAAGGGTGACTCAGTGTTCCATCCTTCCAAGGTTGGTAAAATGAGGACCCAGACTGTTGAGGGCAATATGTTGACATTGTAAACTGCCCCCAAGCACTGTGGGGCACTATATAAATCTAAGTGCTATTGCTATTGCTAAAGAAACACCACTATAAAGAAGTAATAAATTTAATTAAATTTATTGTGTATATTTTATTAGTAGTACATAATCACTTTTAAATGTACATAATATGTGACTTTTTGAAACCAGGGATTCTTTGCCTGTAAGAGAGATGCCAAAGTGTTGGGAGAATTCTGCTGAACCAACATATGCATTTTAATTCCAGCAGCAGAACATAAAAAGCATCATTAAAAGACTATGTTGAGAGCTTGTGTCAGTAAAAGACCTAACATTAAAATTAGATTAGAATAACATAAATCAAGAAAAGAGAGGACTACACCGTGTGCACAATTATTAGGCATCTGAGTAGTTTTATCATATCATCCTTTGTATGCATATTTTCCACCTCTAAGCTGTATAAACTTGAATGCTTAGTGGGTATAAGCAGATCAGGTGATATGTGTTTGTGTAATGACGGAGGGTGTAGCCTAAGGAGTCAATACCTATATCAAGGTGTGCATAGTTATTAGGCAGCTTCTTTTCCTCAGGCAAAGTGAGCTAAAAATGAGATTTAACTGACTCTTAAAAGACAAAAATTGTAAAAGGTCATTCAGAGGGATGCAACACTCTTGAAATTGCTAAGATATTGGGGTGTGATCACAGAACCATCAAACACTTTGTTGCAAATAGTCAACAGGGTTGCGAGAAACATGTTGAGAAAAAAAGACACACCTTAACTGCCAAAGATTTGAGAAGAATCAAGCATGAAGCTACCAGGGACCCATTATCCTCCAATGCTGTCATACTTCAGAACTGCAACCTATCTGGAGTGCCCAGAAGTACAAGGTGTTCAGTGCTCAGAGTCATGGACAAGGTAAAGAAGGATGAAATCCTACCACCACTGAACAAGACACATAAGTTGAAACAACAAGACTGGGTCAAGAAATATCTGAAGACAGATTTTTCAAAGGTTTTATGGACTAATGAGATGAGAGTGACTCTTGACAGACCAGATGGACAGGCCTGTGGCTGGATCAGTAACGGGCACAGCACTCCATTTTGACTCAGACACCAGCAGGATGGAGGTGGGATACTGGTATGAGCTGGTATTATTGAAGATGAGGTAGTTGGACCTTTTCGAGTTGAAGATGGACTCAAAATCAATTCTCAAACCTACTACCAGTTTTTAGAAAACACTTCTTTCAAGCAGTGGTACAGGAAAATGTCTGCATCTTTCAAGAAGACCATTATTTTTATGCAGGACAATGCTCCATCACATGCATCGAAGTTCTCCACTCCGTGGCTAGCCAGTAAAGGCCTTAAAGTTGAAAAAAATAATGACATGCCCCCCCCCCACGTCACCTGACCTAAACCCTATTGAGAACTTGTGGGTTCTTCTTAAACGGGAGATTTATGGTGAAGGAAAACAATACATTTCTCTGAACAGTGTTTGGGAGGCTGTGGTTGTTGCTGCACAAAAAGTTGATCGTCAACAGATAAAGAAACTGACAGACTCCATGAATGGGAGGCTTATGACTGTTATTGAAAAGAAGGGTGGCTATATTGGTCACTGGTTTTCTTTTTTGAACTGTCAGAAATGTTTGTTTGTAAATTTTGAGTGCTTGTTTATTCTCACTTTAACAGATGAACATAAATGAGTAAAATGGGAAATTTTTCATTTTTCATTTATTTGCATAATAATTCTGCATGCGAATAGTTGCCCAATAATTGTGCACACATAGATAGTCTCCTAAGAAAGCCATAATCTCACTTTTACTTTCTTAAATATTCAGGTTTGAGGTTTATTAATATTTTGAATTCACTAAGAGCATTGTAGTTGTTCAATTACAAAATTAATCCTCCAAAATACAGCTTGCCTAATAATTGGGCACACAGTGTATATACAGTAAGAACAATCAACAATTCAATTTTAGATTCCAGTCTGCAGATCTTGGGAAAGCCAACTATGTACCTGCCACATAACATATACTGGATTTTAGAGTAGTTGTCAAACTTAGCTAAAGGATAACAGAGTCCATTAAGGATGATAATATCTTCTACTCTACAGGAATAGCATAGAAGAATTGAGCATTCTAGAAAAGGGCCCATAAAACTGTCTGCTTACAAGGCAAGGAAAGCTATTAGCCAAATGTTCAAGAGTTCTTTGATGAAAAAAAAACACATGGTTTTTCTTTAATTCTCAAAGGGGAAATAAAAATAGATTAATGTTTTTTATTTGTACCTCTCTTATGTCTAAAAATACATGGTTTTATTAGTTGTATGTATAACTGTATGCATCCATGTGTGGTGATATTCCTCATATAAATGTGATATCCCTTTGAGCTGTAAAGTCTTCTCAAAATTTTACTTGGCTTACTTGATAGTGATAAATTCTAGTCAGATTCCCATCAGTTTAAAAGGGCAAAAGTTTGATATTACTTCTATCAAAAAGAAATTAGTTTTTCCAAATTATTTTATCATTTTGATACCAATTTGTCAGATTATTCCATTTTTCATAATAAAAGATTTCATATAAAAAGGTTAGCTATGTTGTCCCCATACTTGTATAGTAGAAGGAAGAGCAAAATGCAGGAAAACAGCCTGCTCATATTTAGAACAGAACCCATACAGCATTTTTCCCATTTTTATCTGTTTATCATATGAATACCAGACACTGAAAACTAAATGTGCATTCAGAGCTTAAAACCTCAAACAGAGCAAGCAATCATGAACTACAATTTGCTTAACAAATGGACCATCTGGAACTTACTTTAAATTACACAAGTAAGTTACAGGAAGGCAGAGCTGGTTAGTTGCATTTTCAGAAGAGTAATTTTTTTCTTATCTGCATTCTGCAATGTAGATATAATAGCTATGCTACATTACTAAAGATTGCTGCATTGGTTGTTATATTCCATCTGGAGTATATTCTTTGAACTTACACTAATGGATCCTATTTGCTTTCCATAGGTGATAAAAGAATCTTAACATTTGCATATTCTTTTGACAAGCATTTGAAAACTCTGTTGTTTGCCTTCATCTTAAAGCCTATTTTGACAGTTCAATCCCCTTATTTCTACCTAGTAAGTCACAGCAATGTATAATAAATTCTAGGAAATGAAAGCAGAAGATTCCAGGCCTAATTACAGATATCCAGCATTCAGAGTTTGATTAAGAAACCTATTTTTTTCAAGTTTCAATCAATCTGAAGTTGAGCTTTCTATGGGAAAGACAAACTCCTAGGTTTTCTTAATATAAATTATGGCTATCGTATATTGATAGAGACTTTCCTGACTTTTATCTGTATCACTGGGCAAATATTTGACTTTAATTTCTCTATGGGATACACATGACCAAATAAAAATATGAAAATCAACCTCCTTGCTCTGTGAATGTAATAGGAAGACTTTTCTCTTTTACACAGTCCCCATGCAATACAGAACCCTAGAAGACAAAAAATTACTTTTTGCATAGAATTTTCTTGAGTAGAGAGTATTGAAGAAGCAGAGCTAATGTATTTATCCTCATCTATTTCATGCTTTGCTGACTTTGCATTACCAACATCTGTCAGCTAAATACCAATTTCTGTTAACACATGTGAGGGTTGTTAATTCACTCCATTAAAATGGGTCAAACATTTTGGCTGTCTCCATCAATTGGTGTCATGACATCAGTGTGCTACATCCCTATTTCTTTTGTAAGCTAAAATATTTTTTTTCTGAGAATTAGTTTGTGCAAAAGACATATGCAGGTGAGTTAGGTGTTGCCATATGATTTGAAAATACTTGCAATATTATATTTTCCCAGAGTTTGTATTTGTAGTTCTTATTTTAATCTCATGTATATATTATCACCAGGCTAGATAATGTTATCATGCATCACCTTTTATAAGGAAATATATTTCGTATTTTTAACAGGTACATTGGATTCCTAGAAAATAGAAAATGTGATACCTGGCATAATGGTAGTAACTATGAGAGGGATCTTGGAGACCTAGTGGACAATCACTTAAATATAAGCCAAAAATGCATTGCAACTGCCAAAAAAGCCAATACAGTCCTTGTTGTTGTTAGTTGTGAAGTCATGTCACGACCCCATCCTCCGGGCCTTCCTGTCCTCTACCATCCCATTTAAGTTCACGCCTACTGTTTCAGTGATTCCATCCAGCCACCTCATTCTCTGTCATCCCCTTCTTCTTTTGCCCTCAATTGTGCCCAGCATTAGGCTCTTCTCCAGTGAGTCCTTCCTTCTCATTAGGTGGGCAAAGTATTTGAGTTTCATCTTCAGGATCTGGCCTTCTAAAGAGCAATCATGGTTGATCTCCTTTAGGACTGACCGGTTTGATCGCCTTGCAGTCCAAGGGACTCACAGGAGTCTTCTCTAGCACCATAGTTCAAAGGCTTCAATTCTTTGGTGCTCAGCCTTCCTCATGGTCCAATTTTCACAGCCATACATTGCAACTGGGAAAACCATAGCCTTGACTATATGCACTTTTGTTGGCAGAGTGATGTCTCTGCTTTTTAGTATGCTGTCTAGATTTGCCATAGTTGCCCCTAAAAGGAGCAAGCATCTTTTAATTTCTTGGCTGCAGTTCCCATCTGTGGTGATCTTGGAAAATACAGTCCTAGGCTGCATTAACAGAAGGATAGAATCAAGAACACATGAAGTGTTAGTACTATTTTATAATGCCTTGGTAACAATCACATTTGGAATACCACTTCCGGTTTTGGTCACCACAATATAAAAAAGATGTTGAGACTCTAGAAAGAGTGCAGAGAAGTACAACAAAGAGGATTAGGGTACTGGAAGCTAAAACATGTGAAGAATGGTTGACAGAATGTCTAGTTTAATGAAGAGAACTAGGGGTGACATGATAACAGTGTTCCAATATCTAAGGGGCTGTCACAAAGAAGAGAGAGTCAAGCTATTCTCCAAACCACCTGAAGGCAGGACAAGAAGCAATGGATGGAAATTAATCAAGGACAGAACCAATTAGAACTAAGGAGAAATTTCCTGATAATTAGAACAATTAATCAGTGGAATGACTTGCCTTCAGAAGTTGTCATCACTATAAGTTTTTAAGAAGACTTTGGACTACCAGTTACCTGAAATGGTCTCTTGCTTGAGCAGGGGGCTAGACTAGAAGACCTCCAAATTCCCTTCCAACTCTGTTATTCTGTATTTATTCTTTGCCATCTTTTTAAGATAGTAACCATTATTATCAATAATGCTAAAGTAGCCAAACTGCCATAAAGAAGTTGTTCTTTTCATTATAGTGATCAAATTAAGCCTTGCTTTGTTTTTTTTATTTTATTATTCATAAAAACACTTTCTTAAATTGTTGTATATTTTAGCAACATCTACATAACCTTCTGTAAAATATGCAAATACACGATTAATATTCCCTATAATCTTACTGCAACCATTTTTCTTCAAGAATATATTTTCAAGTAACATAGTTTACACCAAAAGCACATTTACATTTTATTATCCCTAAATGCTTAACTACCATAACTAATGCTTGATTAATAAATAGCTATATCGGGTTGCTACTTTAAAATTCACAATTTATATGCAATTCTTTCTTGATGTTGACCACAGTCACTTTAAAATAGTTACATGGAATAACAAAAGGTCAAAATAAGTAAAACAGATTTAATTCACATTGTCCCATAAGCTACAATTTATTGTTCTCCCAAACTTAATTAAATCCTGAATAAAGTCAAACAGTTTATAGACCCTATTAAAAACTAGAATTGGAATACAAGATCTTAATGTGTTGTGGACAATCATCTGACTTGCAAATCTCCGCTGGACATGCCTTATTTTGTAGGTGTCTAACGAAAAGCAGTAAATTGTTCACATAAAAGAAAGAAATTCAGTGGATTTATCCAACTGCTCATGAAAACTAAACAATGGCCTTTAGCATTGTTTATGCCAGACTTGAAATACTGCCTTTTATTATTTTTATTAATTTTTTGTTTTCACAAGTTTCTCACTTGTTACTAGAACAATACAAATTATAAAACAATGTTTTGAATTAAAGATAGCGGACCTGCCACCAGAGGATCAAATACTGGAAGACTAAAATGGACCTTCAGAGTATTAAAGAACAAATTGCCCATTCAATTGGGAATTGCAGTCTCTTAATATTTTTACAACTAGCATATTGTTTCCAAATACTTGCAGTAGATTCCAGCAACAATTATACTTGCAAAAATTTAAACATCAAAGCTCATACATATAAAACATCCCCAAAATTGCTTAAGTTGAGAAGCAAAACTGCCCATTTTTGCACCCTAAATATAAGGCTTATTCACTTTTTACATTGCATTGCCATTTATCTGCCTCCCCCCTCTCCTCCCCGCCAGCAAAAAATAAAGAGGCTCAATCAATAATGTGATCCTCCAGTGAGTATAAAAAGTTGCAAAAAGTTAGCCAGTCCTGAGTTTTAGTATGCAATATCTACATGATGGGAGCAAGTGTTTATGCTTTTAGTTTGCTTGTTTATTAATCTCAACTTAAAATATTTTTTCTCCCAATAATAATTTTTGGTCATTATTTACTTAGGATGGGCATTTGCTCTTAGGATGGGCACTTGATCTTACTGAATAATTACCAGTTCTTTTGAAGAGGGACACGGTGGCTCATTGGGTAAGATGTTGAGCTTGTTGATTGAAAGGTCGGCAATTCAGTGGCTCAAATCCCTAGTGCCGCGTAACAGGGTGAGTTCCAGTTCCTTGTCCCAGCTTCTGCCAACCTAGCTGTTCAAAAGCATGTAAAAAATGCAAGTAGAAAAATAGGGACCACCTTTGGTGGGAAGGTAACAACGTTCCATGTGCCTTTGGCATTTAGTCATGCCAGCCATGACCACAGAGACATCTTCAGACAATGCTGGCTCTTTGGCTTTGAAACGGAGATGAGCACCGCCCCCTAGAGTTGGGAACGACTAGTACATATGTGCGAGGGGTACCTTTACCTTTACCTTATAGAAGTGTCTCCCAGAGCAACACTGAAATTAGAAGACTCTCAGGACAGAAATTTAAGAACACAATTCCTAAGAAAAAAAGATTTGTTACAGATATTTGAACTGCACTGTAAAGTGTAGCGGTCAAGCCACATGCAGAGCAGGCCCAAGGTTCAAACTTCCTACAACTCTTTATGCTGTTCATGGTTTCCAATGGACTGAAAGAGGCTCACTTTTCAGCAGAAGGAGATGATGACCCCGTATATCATCTAACAGCAGTGCTCTTTTCCCCCTTGCCTGATCTAGTTTTACCAATATTCCTAAGTAGAGGACAAACACTATTCTCTGAGCATTAGCTGCTATTTAGGCATAAATAATAGATGTGTGTTTAAAGGTTAATCGCTGAGTTTGGTAAAGTAATTGATAAAAGGCACCTTCCAAGGTTCAAAGGGCACCTTGTCCCTCCATGTGCATCCTGCATAATTTCAATAATCATTGTAGTAATAATAATAGAGATCATCCATTTGCTATTAGACAGGTGTCCAAAGCCAAGGTGTCTAGCCATGTAATTGAAATTAAACTAGAAATTAATTATACAATTAACAGCCCCCTAAAGTGACATGATGCATCAGTATCCACAACTGCAACAGAAGTTCAGCAATAGGACTTAAAGGTCATAAAGATGGATTGGGATATAACTGTGAACCCAAAAAGGATAAGAGGGAATTTCTTTCATTCAAAAAGATTAAATTCATGGTGTGCACGTGTCAAGGACTGAGTTGATTTAGCTTTATGGGAAATGCTAGGAAATGCTACTGAAAAATCGCTAACCCGCTTCATTGAAAGTGATATGATAGTTTGTACTATTTTTTTCCTCAGAACAATTGAAATATTTAGGAACAATTTGTAGACAAATACAGAAAATAATAAAGATTCATAGATGACTGTTAAGGTCAAACACATATGCAATACCTTTGTTTCATCAATGGCTAGATAACAAAACATGGAGATAAAAAATGAAATAGGAATATGTAAAGATAACAATATATGAAGTGATTTTCCTTTTGTTTTTATTCACCTTTCTTTCTGTTCAATAGTGGTTAAGTGAACATAAATACAAAACTGTTAAACGAGAGAAACTAATTAATTTGAAAATTGGGATGAGAGACGGAGCACAAAAGAATTTTAAACCAATCAACATACTGTTTGTGATTGTATTTGAATGATGTAGATTTTATGTTTTGTTTTTTTTTCTATGTTTGATATAAATAAAACATTTATTTTTTAAAAAAGAGAAATATGAAAGATAAACCAATTAAATCATTTGCCATACCAGCAGGGGTGAAATTCAGCAGGTTCTGGAGAACCAGTAGCGGAAATTTTGAGTAGTTCAGAGAACCGGTAAATACCACCTCTGGCTGGCCCCAGAGTGGGGACGGAATGGGGATTTTGCAGTATCCTTCCTCTGGAATGTGGTGGGAATGGAGATTTTACAGTATCCTTCCCCTGCCACGCCCACAAAGCCACACCCACAGAACCGGTAGTAAAAAAAATTGAATTCCACCACTGCATACCAGTATCATCAATCATTTCTATAATTATAATTTGAAAGTGTAAATTTTCTTTAGGGTTTTTTTTTCAAAATAAAATTCAGGAATAATTAACCTGAAGAATTACTACCCGGGTATATAATATGTCTCAATATGATGATAGCCCTGTAAGTGATGTATGTAAATTTAATCAAAAAGATTAAAGCTTTGGTTATATACTAAATTATTAATGGATAAGATACCCTCTACAAAGAATTAGTTTAAATAAAATTTCTTTGAGAAAGGAATTTTGAAAGGCTGTCAAAGATCATCAAGCTTACATTATAAGTCAATTGCATCAGCCAATGTGAAACTGGGCAAGAAGGCTTGAGAAGTACATCAAATAGAAAATGTTCTGGTCTCCTTTTCCTATTTTACTGTATTAGAAAAATCTCATAAATATATATATACAGTAGTTGGCCAAAAAATGCAGAGATCTGAATGATGTGAAGATTCTTCAGTACTTCAGCACATCCTTTGCCACATAAACAAATGCATTAAAGAGAAATTAAAGGCATGAGGCATGGCTGTTGTATATTTCCTGCTTTGCTTTGCCTATCTGCGGGGTGTTTGGAGATTTCAGAACTGGTAGAATTGGTTTATTAAAATCTGATTTTAATTAATTTGATTGAAATGCTTCAATATTCTACATAGCTGTGAATAATTCTGAAATCTCTTATGCTAGCAAAGAACCTTCAGCAATGCTCATCAGGTCTCTTGAAATTGTTAGTGAGCTGGAAATACAATTCCTGAATAGTCTAACAGTTCGGAAAATGTCTATTGTACTTGTTTCTTTTAAAGATTTTTTTAAAAAAAGCTTAGCTGTTTGATACTGATGATCTTTCTAGGACTGAAATATATTTTCTTCAGCGGATAAATCATTGCATATTATTTTATAATAGTTGCCTTTTTATTCTTTTCACCTGTAATGCCTTCAGAGAATCCTTGTTATTGGATGGATACAAAATATTAAGTATCGGGGGAAAGCTTCTGGTTTCCAGATGTACCTCCTTATTATTATAAAAGTACACATAAACTTTGCATTTTTGGAGCATTTTTTTAATATGAATTAACCCATATATCTCAATGTGTACTGAATTCTTTACTGTCCCAATTAGCAAATCTTCAGGAAGTTTTCTTTAAAAAAAACAATAAGCATATAAGCACTCCGTAGATACAATTGTGTTAAGTATAATTATTTTTATTTTGCTGACTAGTCATCACACTTCTTCCTTCACAAATCATACACATATGCCAATAAAATGCTAGATTTCACACACACACAAATATACAGGAAAGAAAGAACATTGGAGCAAACGAATCCTTCTCCTACATTTTCCATTTCTGGAAATCATGCAATCTTTAACACATTTTATTTTATATTTTTTTTTTGTTGGAAAAAGACTGTCCAAGCGAAGGGGAGGAATCAAATGGGGAATTAGACTAGAATCCCCATGTGAGCACAAGAGGGTGAAGTCCGACCCCACTTGAATGCCATTGAATCTTATCTAGTCTTACAGTCAGTCCGAGAAACTTCCTGTGTAAAGGCATTAGCAATAAAACAGCTAACTGAACTCTTCAATTGTCATACCTTACAATTTTTATAAAATAAAATTTATACTTGCAATATTATTTTCATGTGCTCCCTTGTTATTCTGCCTTTTTTGTCAGGTGGACAGTACATATATTAAAAATAATAAACTCTCCAGAGCGGCAATGTTTCTGAAGCAGATTAATAATGGAAGGGGACTTGTAGCGAGTGTGAATCTCAATTTGGAGTAGGGAACCATCAGGTCAACTTCATTCCAATCCACAGGTATTCTGCATCGATCTGATATTACAGAGAGCTATCGGAACATCTATCCCAAAGTTGAACTTTTCAACCTAAGATGAGACTGCTTTCTGCTTTGACTCGATGCGCCTGCTTTTGAGCAGTATATACCTGGTATTCAATAAGTCCAAGCACCAATTATAAGAAGAGGAAACCATTTTCATGAATGAGTCATTTAGGTACACTCTACACTTTTGTCTCATAAATTTTGTCAAAGCCAGGTAAATGTTGCATAAGGTATTAAGTGAAAACAGCTCTAAATATCAAATAATTTCTTCTGCTGAAAATGCATAAGCTTCACTTCTTGGTAGTTAGAGGTCATTAACATAATTTAGAAATAGGCAAAACTGAGTTTACGACTTTTCATTACAATGTAAAAGAAAACTGGTCTAATATGTTTTACAGATGATATACAACTTAGTCAATGATTTCCAAGACAGAAAAAATAACACAGGAACAAATGTTGGGAATAGCATGAAACAGAATACCATGAAACAGAAGGAACATATTACAACCTGTGGTAGACATGTAAAAACATTCCAAGGTATGGGAAAGACATACTGAACATAGCACCCTGCAAAGAATTTTAGAAATTAAATTCAAAATGAAATCATATTGTTTATATATAACTCTAGAATACATTAACAAGAAACACCATAATTTCCAGATATAATGTATTATACTATACCACATCTCCAGAAGCAGCTGCATAAAGGACACCTTGCCTTTGGTTAAGCAAAGGGGCAACTACAATGAAGAGTTGCCAGATCTTCGTACTTGCTTCAGTGAAAGTGAACTTCAAGCTATCACCTTGTAATGTAAGCCTAAGAACACAATTAAACTGCTAATAATTTGCAAGATGGAAGACAAACAAACCAACACATATGGAAAATCACTAGAGCCAACAGAAATGTAAAAGTTTCTCAGAACAAAAAAAAAACCCTTTTATAAAGCACTCAAATACATAAAATACCATCCTGAAATGTGAGCCGGATAACCACCTATAAATTCATTCAATCATTAATATAGATACATAAGTAATTTCATATCTGAAGCACTGAACTCTTACTATCCTTCCCCTCTTTCTCCATTAAAGCTGTTAAATTCTGAAATGCCCCCGTCTTTAGTTGTTAGGTCACCTGAGCTTACATTAGCATAATTTCTATTAAGTCAGCATTAGCTGGTTGAAATATGATTCATTGTTAAGACTATAACGATGTTTTACTTCTGCTTAGTCTAAAATAGACAGGCATTTTAGAAATGGGATTCATAGGAAATTTTGTTTAACTCCAAATAAGCAGACAAATAAGTATGTCTCTTGAACTTCACCCATATTTAGCTAACTTGAATGAAATAGGTATCATTTCATCGGGGTGGGAGAAATATATTTGGCATAATCCTTTGCAACCTATGCATCATAATATAAATAGAAATACATTTGAAAAACCTTCAAAATGTCTACTTCTCCATGAAATAAGATTAACTGATTAATTGATATTGTGTTTATTTGAAGCATTGGTCTCCCTCCTACATTCTAGAATTCTAGATGGCTTAAAAATAATAAAACCAGCCTCCTATAAACTAGGAAGCACAAATATAAACTAGGAAGCAGCAACTGAAAAGCACTTAAGAGCAATAATACTGAAATCACCAAGGATAATCACAGCAAGCTAAATACCCTAAAGCAGTGGTGAAATCCCAATTTTATTACTACTGGTTCTGTGGCCATGGCTTGGTGGGCGTAGTGTGGTTTGGTGGGCGTGGCAGGGGAAGGATACTGCAAAATCTCCATTCCCGTCCCTCTTCAGGAGAAGGATACTGCAAAATCCCCATTCCCTCCCCACTCCTGGGGGAAGAATATTGCAAAATCTCCATTCCCACCCCACTCTGGGGCCAGCCAGAGGTGGTATTTGCCGTTTCTCCAAATTACTCAAAATTTCCGCTACCGGTTCCCCAGAACCTGTCAGAACCTGCTGGATTTTACCCCTGGCCTCGATGGTTTTTAAAGAAATAGAACTTTTTTTTTTAAAGGAAAATTTTCATCAAAATTTTGTGAGTGACAAAAGTTGTGAGTAACAAAGCACGAGAAGATCTTCCTTAAAATTGCCAATCCCAAGTGTGCTCACTCAGACGGGGACTCTCTAGTCTCAATCAAAGGAATCTTTGTGATTGGGACAATGGCAGGGACTCCAAAGTTTATCTCAGCAAATTACTGGGTTCATCCAGGAGAAAATCTTTCATAAATATTCTGGTTGCAAACTTTCCACAGTTTTCAAGGTCATTCCCCAACATATTAAATTATGCACGGAAATAAAAGTGAAACTGGGACACTTCTTCAAAAGATAGAATCATGTGTTTCTCTGTGTAGCTCCTGAGGCTTTTTAAGTACCCTTCCTATGTATGAATATCTAGTCCAGCTGCAAACTTGCTATAATCCAATTTGAAATAACTTGCTATAAGCAGAACTTTAGTCACATCAGTTACAGCTTCACTGAATGTTGACAAGTTGCTCACAGTGAGCTTCATTCGCAAGGAAAATATCTCTTGGCAGAAGGTAACTTTTTTTCACTTGTTCCCTTTCACAGTTTACGATCTTAATAATATTCTGTGTTGCACAATATACCCTATTTGTAATTTTACACATTTTAATAACTATCTGAAAATCCTCTTTCAGTAATGGGGTAGAATTTTTTTTTTAAGAAGTTCTACTGATCTTGCAAATGAAGGCCAGTGGTAGGTTTCTAGCAGTTTAGCCCAATTCCCACGAATCTGTAGCGGCGGTGGCGGGAGGTCCCACCCACCCACCCGGACATCATCACGGATGGTCTGTGCATGCGCAGAAGCGCTGCATGCACGCACAAAGCACACGCACATGCGCGGTCACAGCTGCGAACCAGTAGCAAAGGTAAGTAGAACCCACCACTGATGAAGGCATATATACATGTCCCAGGATAATGTTGCAGGATCTAATCTGAGTTAGTTACCGAGACTAAAGGTTTATTCTTCCAAGCTTTCAGGCTCATGCTGGAGCCCATCATTGGGGAACTTGTCTTTATCCAGAAAATGTGCACTGGGTGTTGTATTTAAATGGTCCCTGGTTGTGTGTAGTTTTTAGTTGTTGAGTGGGATTTTGATGACTGCCTATTAAGTCATTAATTGTTGTTTCCTTGTGCCTCTGTGCCCTTGACTCCTAAGTACCTGATAAGGTGGTAGTAAATCAGCACTCCTGTTGACTGACAGGGGGCCCATTTCCCAGGCTTCAATCATTTTTCCGGCTGTTTTTGTCCCTGCTCAGCAACAATCATAGTAGCTTTGAAATTGAATGCATATCCTTTTTCATTGTAGTGTGAAGCTATCAATGGTTTTGGGTCTCCTTATCTAACCACTTGCTTGTGTTCTTGCAATCTGATGGTTAGCTTCCCCCCCATCTGTCCTACATAGTCACAGGAGCAGGGACCTATGCAGGGAATCCAGTAGATTACATCATAAGTTTCTCCCACCTCCAAACGATCTTTGTATTGCATGATTTGTCTTTTGTCCTATTACGGCAGAGTGAGCCATATAGTAAATCTTATACTTTCTTTCCTTCTTTCTTCATTTCTCCCTCCGCATGTTGCACAGGCATCTTGTGATAAACACTTGTGGGTATTTCTGATCTTGCACAAGTACTATTCCTGCCTGCCATTTATTGAAGCAACTACAACTTTTTTCAGTATTGGCCAACTTCAAAAAAGATGCATTTTTAAAGAGGGGCATTAACAATGCTTTGAAGCAATAGTAATAATAAAATGGTAATAATAATATCAGAAGGAATAAGTGAAGCAAAAGAGGTGTATTGAAGCTAGTACACCATGAAGACTTACTCAACATTGGAAAAACCAAACTGGCATATAAGAAAGACCAAAGAAAGAATAGAAAAGAGTCATCGCAAGGCAAAATATCACATGTCCAGTACATAATCAGCTCTGGAATCAGCTGCCCCCAGAGATAAGGAGAATCCAAGACCTCCGTGCCTTCCGCCGTGCCCTTAAAACTTTCCTTTTCCAACAAGCCAGGCTGGCCTAAGCGAATCCTTTTAAACAATTTTAAATTGGGTTGTTTTTTAAATCTTGGCCAATTGAGATACTCTTTTTAGTTGTTCTTAATGTTTGTATAATGTGTTTTTTATCTGGCTGTACACCACCCTGAGTCCTCAGGGAGAAGGGCGGTATAAAAATTTGAAATAAATAAAATAAAAACAACAACAACAGGTAAAGCAGATAAAAACAAGACCTGGCAATGACTAAGAGCAAGAAAGTTGAAAAAGAGACAGAGGGGCTATTTCTGGCTGCACAAGAACAAATTTTAAGAACAAATGCATATAAAGTCAGAATTGAGAAAACAGCAACAGATAGCAAGGAATCAAAGATCAAAGAAAGGAATCAAAAGATTGCACAGACTGACTGCAAACAACAGCATGACAAAGTAGCAACAGCAGTGCATTGGAATATCTGCAAGAAGCAACATTTGCACGCAAACAAGAATGGGTAGGACCATGAAATAGATAAAGTAATAGAAAATGAAGACGCTAAAGTGCCCTGGGGATTTAGAATTCAAACAGACAAGCACCTGCCACGTAACACCTCAGACTTAACAAACTGTCAGTTGGAAAGACAAAAAAAAGTCTGGATAATGAACGTGGCAGTAGCTGGACCCAGAAGAATAGAAGAAAAACAACTGGAGAAAATCACAAAACACAAAGACCTACAGCTCGAAGTAGAATAAACGTTGCAAAAGAAAATAAAGATAATACCAATTGTAACAGGCGCCTTGGGTTCAATTCTGAAACATCTGATGCACCACTTGAATACCACTGGCATTGACAAAATCACTATCATTCAATTACAAAAGGCAGTTTTACTCAAAACAGTTTACATCCTGCAATGATACCTTTAAAACCATCAAACAATATCTCTCTATTCCAGATCCTTGGGAAGGACTTGATAGGTGGATAAAAATACTAAATCCAGTCTAAACAGTTGGCTGACTGTGCAACCAACCATAATAGTAATAAGCATGATAGTTGACTGGGTCGCTTTGGACCAGTCACTCTCTCTCAGCCAACTCTCCTCACAGGGCTATTGGTATGGGGAAAATAACAGGAGGAAGATATATTAATATGTTCATTGCCTTGAGTTGTTGATAAAAATTAATAAAGATGGGATAAAATCAAATAAATAAAGCAGCCACATCTTTTTCAGGCTCTTGTAGAAGTTAGAAAAAATGGATAACACTAATGATTAATCTTAGCTACTCAGCACATGATCAAACTTGGTTTTAAGCATTTTTCCAAATTATTTTCAAAGCATGAATACTGCTATGTTTTGATATTATTCAGATATATTTTGCTATTATTTTCACTAAATTATTATTTGTTATTTAGTATCATTTTATTATTTTATTTTCATTAAAACTCAGGTCTTTTTTCATTTTTCTTTTCTTTTTTGTGGTTTGCTCTGTTTCAGCAGACTTTTCTTTATTTTTATTTTTTAAAAATAATTTTTATTACAATTTTCCTTTACTCAACTCTAGTACATAATCAACAGACTGTGTCATTTTTGTATACTTCGGATCAACATTCCATACAATATATACATTATATACATTCAATATCTAATCCTCAATAGCCTTATGTATATTTCCAATTTTTATTTCTATTATCTATCCAAGTATACCATTTTTCACAAACCGCATAAAATTCTGAATCATCTTTTTTTTTTAGTTCTAGGGTAAGTTAGAGTTGAGGTTAATATTATTTTGATATATTTTGCTATTATTTTCACTAAATTATTATTTGTTATTTAGTATCATTTTATTATTTTATTTTCATTAAAACTCTTTTCTAAATCTGTGAACAAACTAGACAGATAAAAATAGTCTTCCAGGGATTAATATGTTTATTCCAAATTTTTGACTTTTCTGTTATTACTGAATTCATAATACTAAATCAGTTTATTTGGGAACATGCTAATCCAGTGTGTATTCCTTGGGATAAAAAGTGCTTACTAAATGATAGAAACAATGCAATGTATTTAATTTAGCAATGTTTCCATAACCAAAGGTATTGTGTGTGAGTATGAATGTGTGGCTATATATGTGTGTAAGAAAATATATAAGCAGATATGCACACAATGTGTCTTATTAAGGAGTAGGTGGAACATAATTAGATTCAGTTTGTTTCTTCTGTATTGTTTTTCCTTCTAACAGACTCCCTAAATAATACCACTTTGTTATAAATCTTCCCCATTTGCAAAAACATATCTACAATCAGTCCACTTTTGACAAGTAAGCAAAAAGCTCCAGCCATTTTGTTCAGAGGATTTTCAATACTTCGTGACATTTGCAGAGATCCATGTTTCTTTCAGAATTAATGCATGGAATACAAACAATAAATACATTCGTTAGGAAAAAAAATCTAAGCAGTCCAATTTGTTTACCATCACCTACCAACATATTCGTTTTGCTTAGGATAATGAGCTTTTTTTTTTCCAAAGCCAAACAGAAAACTGTGCTAATGTAATTCCATGAACAAAATCTAAGAACACTGTAAATTACTCTGCTTAATGGACTTTGGAATTTATTTAGCTATCCATTTGAAAGCTTCATTGCTTCAAGAGGATAGCGACACAGAGGGTTTATTCCTGAAGATGTGAATACCCAAATGCAGAGTTTAAAATGTTTTGTTTACAATTTTTAATGGGCATGAAATATATTAAAAGAAAATGTCCTTCAGAACAAGGAATCCATTTATAGTAATGTGGACTTATTCTGAAAAATTGCCACTATACACAGCTTAGCCAGCTTCCATAACTCTAGTCCACCATCCCAGAAATAATTATGGGAAACCTCTATAGGGCTATGATTGTAGAGGGTATTAAAATTTAATTAATTAAACTAAATTAAAAATTCAAAAGAGCAAATAATGCTTTGCCGATGTTGTTGATGAAGAGGCTATTCTGCATTTCCAGAAACTGGTAAGAAAGGTCACACACACCAGAACTCCTATGTTCTTACTGGTTCTTCTAAACCTTGTTGAGAAGGTAAAATTGTTTGTCTTCTGAACATATTCTAAACAGGATTGGATTCAAGCTTGAATGAGAAAAACTCAAATAAGTAGTAGCAGTAGTATAAATAAAAAGAATATAAATAAATAAGTATATAAGTAAATGTAAGAAAGAATACAAATGCAAGTACAAGTGGAGAAGCTACAGATCAAAAGTACATAAAATACTAGTATGTTCAAGTACTTCAGTAAGGATGTAAAATATTGTAGAATATTTCATATTCTTTCTCTAAACACAATAGAAACACACGTACTGAATTTTAAGCTAAATGCACTTGTTTAACACAGTATAAATCACTGATAAAACTGTAAGCAATAAGCAACAAGCAATATATTAAGTCAATACTAGAACTTATAGATTAAATTAAGATAATTCAATGGATAAGAAAACTCATTTGTGGATGTGAAATAACCCATACATAACATCATAATGCAAGGATGGTTTTTCAGTTAGAATTAAATTCTACAATATTTTTTATTTAATTTTTTTTTAATTATTTTTTTTTAAAGACAGACAAACATCAATCTTCCCTTCCCTGTGACGCCTCGATGTTATCTTCTAGGCTTCTTTTCCATCTTCCAAAAGTTTCTTCTATGTTCATATTCATCCAGACCATTCTAACATTTCATTTCTAAATCAATATTATAATCATCATTTGTACACAATTATAGTATCAATCATTTATATTTCTTTTCCAACCAACTATAAAAATAATTCCATGTTTTAAATATTTTTATAATAAAAATATAAATATTTTTTTATTTTTGAAGTAGGAAATTATTCTGGAATTCAAACCTACTCCCTCAATTTAGTTAGCCATTCTTTTGAAAAAGGGGTAAAATATATTTTCCAGTAAAGTTCATATATAATTCTTGTGTTCATTAACACATGCAATCCTAATTCTTTATAATTTGAAAAGATACAGTACATAGTTTAGTGAAATGTAATAAAACAATTTCAGGTTCTAATAGAATTCCAGCTTTATTTTCTATGACAGTATTGTTGGATTTTACAGTATTACCACCACATCTGAAAGAATGATTTGACCTGTTTGTTGCATATGCAGAATTTGGGGAAAGGAATATTTATTTCAGCAATAAGGCTGGAATAATACCAAGTCTCCTTAAGTATAATGTTCAGAGTAAATTTGATATTTTTCTCCCATTGAAATCCCATACTTGCATCTCTAATGACTATATTCAAATTTGTTATCCATTTATTCATATATTCTCAGCATATATCATTTAGTTTCTCAATCATACAAATATTTAGTATTACTATACTTAATATAATATTTTCAAATTCAGATAATCAACCAGAATTTCTGTAGTTCTTTTGTTATTTATAATTCTTTATTTATTTATTAAATTTGTTTGCCATCCATCTCATCAGAAGGTGACTTATTTGGATTACTGAAACGAGTCCAAACTGAGATCTAAGTTATTGATAAGCATGGATTGGAAAGAATTGTAAATACAATTAAAAAGTAACAATGAAATAATTGGTGCTTACAAATGATGAATAGCCATCCAGTCATGTGTGACCCCATCCTGTAACTACAACATATTCCCTGTATAAAAATGTCATCCTTCAGATAATCAAAGAATTTAACTAAAAGTTAGGAAGTTATGACTATCTTGTAGAGGATACACCCCTTGAGGGAGAACATCTGAACACCAAAAAGTAACAATAATTTTTTGAAAATGACAATATGAAAAGATATCTGATAATTGGCAATTTTAAATGTTGTCAGCTTCCTGGGCATAATATATATTATCAGCTTTTTCAATATACTTATTTTTAAATTAAGCTTAGTTATAAAGCATAATTAAATAATGTAGTGTAACAAATTATGATTTAATTATTAAAACATAGTACAAATACTACTTGTTGGTTTCCTGATGTCAACAATAATGAATTATGAAATCATAATGAAAATTCATATAAACAGAATTTCACTGAAATAATCGTAGTGGAATCTGCTGACAATTTTGGACCATAGTGGAATCTGCTGACAATTTTGCATTTTTTTTAAAAGGACAGTGGATGTTCAGACGTTATGGGGTGAAAAGGGTCTTCTCACATGTATTCCTATATATCCTGTCTTGAAGTCCATAATGCCACTTCATGGAGAAGCTGATATGGCACGTTTTAGAGAATGTGTTTTTGACATATGACTTGTTTAATGCAGCTTAGCTTAAAACCTAAAAGCCTTCACTGCTATCATCTTTGTGTTCTTACATTTAGTCATATTTAAAGCAATTAGGAGAGAGAGTGGGAGGCAGAGAGAGAGAGAAAGCACATTCTAGAACCATAAAGGTGTAGATGAGATAATGATCAAACAGATAATACCACGGGGACAAATTGTCCCTATCACTGAAACACAGCAACTGGGTGATTTTTTTTCCCTTATTGCCAGCAGTAATTTTAAAAAATTGCAGCTCAGGTGAGATCTTTTCTGAGTAATTTTTCAGCTTGCAATCTCCATGCTTGCCCAGACACTTCTGTCTTTATAGGAACATCACAAGCTTAATTGAACAATAGCTAAACTCTAACAACAAGTCAAAAAGCAAGATAGTCAATTGGTCACATATGTTGCTATGGACTTGCTCCAAGAGATTCTATTCTCTTGCTTGAAGAGTGACATTTGTGGACTGGACTGGGATTTGCTCTATTAATTTCCCCTGTGCTTTGTTCTCCCTGGAGTATTTATTTATTTGCACCTTGTTATCCTCTATTGGATTTCCTACATCTCAGCATCAATGTTTGTTCTGCATTACTAAGGCACAAATCATCTGTGTGTTTCATCATTCAATCCTCGGAGACACAAGCAAGTGTCTTCACACTCATTGATGCATCATTACTGGCAAAGCAGAACAAAAGCATGATGGAATCGACTGCATCCATATCAGACCTCCCAGGAGTGTGTAGTGTTGGGGATCAAACTGAATTAACACAAATTGAATAAGAATGCCCTTTGTTCTGTGTTAGACTTTGGCACACACTGCTGTCCTATTTATCAAAGTAAACACATTCAAGAGACCAATATTCCAAAATATATAACAATCAGGAAACCATCTAATTTGCAATTCCCTAGTTCATAAACTGAATAATCTGATCTTTTTCTCTGTCATACCATCAGTGCACTTCATAATGTAAATATTTCAATTCCTACTTTTCCCATTATGACAAGCAAACACAAGCCAAGGGTGGGCAATCTCATGTCTGTGGGCAAGGATGTTTTCATAAACACTCCCTCTGGGAACTGTTCTGGTTTCTTGCTCTCTTGGATTTTACTTTTAGTTATTTTAATGTAGTTATTTCAATTTCAACAAGTACAGTGATATCTCGTCACTCATATTTGTGTGTGTGTGTGTGTGTATCTCAGTGGTGGGTTGCCCCCAGTTCACACCAGTTCTATAGAACCGGTAGTAAAACTGGCGGGAGGCTCCGTCCACTGACCCTAACATCATCAGAACGCTTCTGCGCATGCGCAGAAAAGTGCACACACGGCCCCATTGCGAACCGTTAGTAAAGGTAAGTAGAACCCACCCCTGATACACACACAGACACACACACACAAACACATACATAGAGAGAGATACAGACATAGTATCTGTACATAGAGAGAGAGAGAGAAGAAAAAGCAGTCAACAGGTTGAACTAAAAATTATATATTTGAAGCTAATCTTCAAATCTCTCTGTTAACCATCTGTTATTATATTTAGCATGTAGAAAGTCCACAAACAGTTTCCAATCTTTTATAAAGCTGCCTAGTTCCTTATCTCTAATCAAAGCAGTTAATTTCGCCACCTCTACTAATTCGGTCAATTTCAAAATTCTTCAACAGTTGGCATCACTTTTTCTTTCCAGTGTTTGGCAAGTACAATCCTCATAGCCGTCACCATGTGAAGGAATAGCACCCCAAATTGTTTTTCAATTGATTTGTCTCTTATACCTAAAAGTACAGCTTCAGGTTTCATTAATATTTGTATCTTAAATATTTTTTGCATTTTCATTGTTATGTTTATCCAGTATGTTTTCACATATTTGCAAGACCATATGATAAAATGATCCTGGATTTTGACCACATTTCCAACACTTATTAGAAATCCTTTTATACATTTTCGTTAATCTATCTGGGGTCAAGTACCATTGATACATCTTTAATTGGGTCCAGGAGGCATGATAAGGACCAAAAATGATGGGTACCAAACAATTTTTCCCAAAAGGAATAATGTAGTAAGTCACAAGGCAGCTGACACCGACAGGTTCTAGCTTGTGTGTCGAGTACCAAGCAAATGAATAACAAGGCAAAAGTTTCATGTTAAAAAGCGTTGACTACAAAATTTTATGAGTTTCAAAGCAATTGAGCACCAAGTTATCATGTATGATGTAAAATAATATGCATCTTATTTATTTAAAGGAATGCCTTCAGCCCTAAAGTAGACCTATAGGCAAAAATAAATAAAATAGTGGTTGCTTAATGCTTAACCCAAAAGCTTTGTTTGAAAATGTGCCAAATTTTGGTAGGAAAAACCCAAAGTCTAGAGTGGATAGATCACAGAAAGGAATCTCATCATTTACTTTCTTTACATATATAATTCATTAAGATTATAAAAATATAAAATACAAGTGAAAATAAGGATAGCGAGAAAGTGGGGTAGGGAAAAAGGATGTAGGGCAATTGGAAAAAAATGGAAAACCTTAACTCTCAACTATTTCCAGCACAGTAGAATATAGGTAATAAAATTAGAGATTCAACTTTTAATCTTGCCTCTAATTTTAAGTAGGGAAAATTAGTTAAGCGACAAACTTATCTAATCAGCAAATCCCAAAGTCAGAATTTCATTATTTTTTTCTGTCTCAAATACAAAATCTAGAAGGAGTTTCCAAGTAGAAATTTCATTTGGGTAAATGGTTGCTTTGTTCTTGGTCATGTTCACCACTGCAGCAACCATTTTGTAAAAGAGCAAACCCTCATTTTATAGAACTTCACAACCTAATCTCAAAGTGTCCAATGTATCCAATCAATGTGAAAAGGTTTCCTGTCACTGGGACTGATCAAAGATGTGTAATAATTTATTCAATAATTCAGTAACTTCCGATTATTCCGTAATGATGGAATCATTATATCATAATTATCTGTAACTGCTTTTTTGACTAAGCTTTTGTGTATTATGTTGCCAGTTATAATATCTACTCTAGTATCTGCTATGTCAACCCTGAAGTGAACATAGCTGAGGCCATCTTGGAGGCTTCAGGGTTGCCAAACAACAGAGGGAGGGGGGAAATAGTTAGAAGGGGTTTTGTAGCCAAAACAATAAAGCTTTCCTGTGGGAACCCAAGGACATCATAGGTGGCTGGCCAGAGGAGTAGTGAAGTAACCTAGCAACTGTTCAGCTCCTGGATTGGACAGCATAACCAGTAACTTGGGGGAAAGGGGAAAGTTTTACTTTTAATTAGGTAAAAGCCACGGGAATTTTTAGAGTCGGCTTTCACCAGTTGTGCTAATATGATGTATCCAATAAAACTGTTCTTTGAGGAACTTGTCTGCCTCGGAATTCTACTTTCTATAGGTGCATTATTTGGAATGCTGACATGCTACTTTGTTGTGTGTTGGGCTCCTTTCCAATTGTCTTCCTTTTTTCCAAGCATCAGATTTTTCTTCAGTGTCTGGTGTATTTACATTATGTGTCCAAAATACTTAAATGTTAGCTTCATTTTGGTGTTTCTAGGGAACAGTCTGCTTTTACTACACCTATCCAAGTTATGCTCAATAATATTCTCCAGCACCACAATTTAATGGTATGTTTTTCTCCATTCAGTTTTTATGGTTGTTCAGTTTTCATAGCCCTATGTAACACCTGCAAAAACCATAATTTTATAATACCTTATAATGTCTCTGAACTTTTATATTTTGTCTAACTCTGTCATAGTCTTTCTCCCAAATAAAAGACATACTTTAATCTCATAGCTTAACATTCTTGTGAATTTTTGAGCCTTGAAAGATAAAATTCTACTACCACTTCAGTTTCTTTTCTACTTATTTACATTGACTTGGCATTGTCTGTTGGCACAGTGTTTCCAGAGGAGACCTTTAACTCTGGAATTGCCATAGTTGCCTTTCTTTCAATGGGGTTCTTATATATCAATCATTACCCAATTCTATCGCTTCAGCAGTGTGTTCCTTTTTTGGGGAATCTGAGGCTTCAGAAAAGGAATGAGGAACAGTATTACAATATTATGGATTTTAAAAAACACAAAAAAGGATTGTTGCATCAGTATCATATTTCAAATCAAATATTCACTGAAGAGTAGGTCTCGCTATATTAATGGGAACAATCTCCAGTGAATGTATATTAAGAGCTCAGCTCAGATGCTGAGTTGAGATGAGCCAGAAAGAAATTGCCAACCAAGCTGCTATCTTAGGTCCTTGTACAGCTCAGCCTTATAAAATAGTGGAAACAGTCCTAGTTTTTCAAATCTTAGAATCTTGGAAATCAATGAAAACCCTTAAGGTAAACTGAATATAGAAAACCATATGAACATGTATCAAAGATGGCTACTGTATGGAAGGCAATGTGGCTTCTCTCTTTCTGTCCAGGAAATTAGTTTTGCCACTCAGCTGAAGACAGCCAGTGGAATGGAGCGATGAAGACATCAGGCTAGACACTGGGAGACCATGAATTCTAGTTCCGCCTTTGGCATGAAGCCAGTTGGGTGACCTTGGGCCAGTCACTTTTTCTCAGGAGCAAGCCACTTCTGAAAATCTTGCCACGATTTTCAAAAACAGTAACTATGAGAAGGACCTTGGAGTCCTAGTGGATCATCAATTAAATATGAGCCAGCAGTGTGTGGTGATAGTCAAAAAAGCTAATACAATCCTTAGTTCTATAAACAGAGGCTCAGAATCAAAATCACGTCAAATATTAATGCTGCTTAATAAAGCCTTAGTACGCCCACATCTGGAATAATATATCCAGATTTGGTCACCACATTACAAAAAAGGATGTTGAAACATTGGAAAAAAATGCAAAGAAGAGCAACTAAGATGTTTAAAGACCTGGAGACTAAAATATATCAAAAATGGTTGCAGGGTTTGGGTTTGGCTAGTCTAGAGAAAAGAAGGACTGGGGGGGACATGATAGCAGTATTCCAGTATTTGAGAGGTTGCCGCAAAGAGGAGGGGGTCAACTTATTTTCCCAAACACCAGAAGGTAGAACAAGAAACAGTGAATGGAAACTAATCAAGGAGAGAAGCAACCTGGAATTAAGGAGAAACTTCCTAACAATGAGGACAATTAACCAGTGGAACAGCTGGCCTTCAGAACTTGTGGGTGCTGCATCATTGGAGATTTTTAAGAAGAGACCCGACATCCACTTGTCTGAAATGGTATAGATTCTTCTGCTTGAGCAGGAGGTTGGATTAGAAGACCTCCAAGGTCACTTTCAGCTCTATTCTGATTGATTGATTGATTGATTGATTGAGTGATTACTGTAGGGACTGATCCAGGAAATCACCAAGAGTCAACACAGCCTTGAAGGGACCATTTTTTTTTAAAGTCCTCAAACTGAAGGATTATGTAACCTGTGTTCTATGGGTAAAGAAATATGTTGTCTTCATTGTCCCCAGACATCAACATGCAACAACATCCTAATTTCATCCTGAAAAATGGCAGCACAATGGGCCTACAAAATGAGAGAATCACATTCTTATGTTACCATCTATTCCTGTCTCTCAGGCTGCCTAGAAAGAGCAAAATTAACACCAGTAAGAATCACGATGTGCTAAGATAACCTTGGAGGACAAACTTCATTTTCAAAAAGATGAGAAGCACACAATTAAGACTTCAAAACAAGCTATTTGTCTCAAACATGATCAGTGCTTCTTCATTTAATTTAAATCCCTACAAATGATTTATCTCATTTTTTAACTACATGTTTATTTTGAAAATACATCTTTTTATGCCCTGAAGCCACTTTATTCATTAATTCTTTAGAATGCATGTCCTTTTTCATTATGTTTTAATTCTCAGAGCTGCTGATTTGCATTTCATTTCCTGCAACAGTACAAACTTAAGTTGAAAAATGTTACTGTAAATATTAATAGAATAATTATAATAATGCAAGGAAGAGGGTTTTTAAAGTAATAATTATATTTACCCATAATGGAAGATAGATAATTATAAATAGGAAATAGACTAAAGCTAGAAATCATATTCCTTGGGAATATAATATCTGTAGAAAATATAATGCAAAGTATCTATTGTTTAACCTGAATTACACAAAAAACCTATTAAACTATTAGAACTATGAAAAATCAGCAGTGATACCCTTGCTGTATCTGAGAAATATCATAGAGAACTAGTTGTGAAAGTAGTATGCTGAATGACAAAAGTGATATAGAATGTGTATGCCAACCAAGTCTTCCAATATTTATTATTGCCAGATGGCACATAATAAAACAGGAAAGCTCTTACTGCCTCTCTGGAAGGACTGATAGCAATACATAATCACATGCTTCAGCCAAGAGAAGATGAACCAAAATATATAGTTAAGTAGAGTTTCTCAATATAATAGAAATGTGACGTGATTCTCCATGAAGAAGGAGGGGGGAGGGGAAGGAAGGGAAGGGAAGCTATGCCATGTATTCATAGACAGGAGACAACTTGATAATTTCTATAAATAGATTAGATAGACAATCAGTAACATTAACTACCTCTGCCTTTCCTTCCATTTTTTTTTGTAAAAGCAATTATGTAAATTGTTCAGAATTGATTGAATGATCATTGAAGTCATTTATGATCCATTGATTCTACTTCTAGAACACCTGAATAAGCATTTTAATCAATAGGAATACTATCAAATCTCCACTAGAGTCAAGGATAGTTCAAGGACATTGAACTACAGTACATGTATAAAAAGTTAAATAAATAAATAGCAATAGCATTTAGACTTATATACCACTTCACAGTACTTTACAGCCCTCTCTAAGCAGTTTACAGAGTCAGCATATGGCTCCCAACAATCTAGGTTCTCATTTTACTGACTTCGGAAAGATGGAAGGCTGAATCAACCTTGAGCCTGGTGAGATTCGAACTGCCAAATTGCAGGCAGCTGGCAGTCAGCAGAGGTAGCCTGCAGTACTGCATTCTAACCACTGCACCACCGCAGCTAAATGATAGTAGACCTTTGCTACTGAGTCTAGGACAACTCGCCGTAACCACTTCGTGTAGCTACCTTGCCACAGCCACCTTGCCATGACCACCTCACCGCTACCACTTTGTTGCAGGACACCTCGCCCTGGCCAACTTCTCATGGAGACAACTCACTGTGATCCTCGGCCTTCTACATGGTTTCCAATGCTGGCCTGGCTTAAGGGAAGCAAAAGTTCTGCCAGCCCACACTCCTTCTCCAAGGTGTTCCTTGCCTAGCTTACTAGTGCTGTCCCCCTGCTGGGTTAAAGGCTAAGCAGCAGTCATTGTTCTGTGCACACAGAAAGAAAGAGAAAGAGGCGGGGAGGGAAAGGGAAAGAGAAATACCATTCCATGCTTGGGGACTTTTATTTGCATCTTAGCTGGCAAGCTACCAATTGCACTTAGGCTTGGGGAGAAGGACCTCCCCTTCAGCATGCTGTGCTGCACCCTGCACTCCTGGGTTGGGAGAAGGGCAAGCAGGGATGGTGACAGGTCAACTCTCTCCCAAGGCTCTTCCCACTGAAGCCTCCAGCCCAAAAGAATAACTCCCATTAGCCCACTTTTTGCATTCAGGAGTAAGTCGTCCTTTCACTCTTCCTACTTTCCCCTTTCCCTGCCCAGGAGCTGTCAGGGACCAGTGCAGCATGCAGAAGGAGAGGTCCTTCTCCCCAAGCCTGGGCATGATTGGCAGCTTGCCAGCTCACATGCGGATAAAATCCCCAAGCTCAGAATGGTGTGTGTGTGACTCTCTCTTTCTCTCTGTGTACATGTGCATGCATGTGTGTGTGTATGGAACAATGACTCCTGCTGAACCAGCAGGGCAAGCAAGGCAAGGAAGCCTTCAGGAACTTTTACCTCCTTTAAACCAGGCCTGGCTTTGAAAACCAGAGTGGAAGGCACAGGCTCATGGCAACCAGTCCCCAGAGCAAATTGACTGGGGCAAGGTGGTTGTGGTGAGTTGCCCCTTTCTGCTGCTATCTGCCTCTTCCCACCACCACAAAATGTTTGGTTTGCTTTTGTTGCAACTTTCTTCTGCTTCATTAAACAAAAATTGCTCTTGAAGATCCAAAAGTTGTTTAAAATTATAAAATAAATACTGTCAAAAACATCCGTCAGGAAAGTAGAGGAGAAACACACAACAATCATTTCCATAAAAAGAGAACCTTTATTTGATGCCGTACAGACAGTAGAAGACAGTATGAACAACAGAGCATGATAAATCTGCACCCATAGTGTAATTGGAGCCATATCAAAAGAGAATTTTTTAAAGTAATTTTTTTCCTGGGATTCACTGATAGTTTAACCTCCCTTACATTGATCATACTGAACATACTGAATATGTTCTGCTTGTGGATTTTTATTTACCTAACTGTTTCCCCAAAGGTCGATTAGGGATTAAGAAACTTCAGGAATATAGATCTTACTTATAAAGTACTCCGTAATAACACAACTTTAATTCTAAATAAACAAGGAATGTAATGCATCAATGCAGATCCTTATAAACTTTCACAGTATTCTACAATCATAATGATTTTAAAATGGCTGAGCTGAACCCTGAGTATTTGAACTTACTTCTTTTGCAGTTGACATCTGAGGTTTTTTGGTGGGCAGGGAAGTGAATATATTATTATTATTATTATTATTATTATTATTATTATTATTATTATTATTATTTTATTTCTATACCGCCCTTCTCCTGAGGGACTCAGGGCGGTGTACAGCCTATTAAAAGCACAAGACAAACATCAATTAAAATTATTAAAATTATTAAATAATTCGGCTCAATTTAAGACCCCAAAAATTAAAACACCTGATTTAAAATTATTACATTGATAACCCAGCCTGGCGGAACAACAGGGTCTTAAGGGCACAGCGAAATACCTGGAGATCGGAGATCTTACGCATTTCCGGGGGCAGTTCATTCCATAGGGCTGGGGCTCCCACAGAGAAGGCCCTCCCCCTGGGTGTCGCCAGCCAGCATAGCTTGGCCGATGGCACCCTGAGGAGACCCTCTCTGTGTGAGCGAACTGGCCGCTGGGAGGCTATTTGTGGCAGAAGTCGGTCTCGAAGGTACCCGGGTCCTATGCCATGGAGCGCTTTAAAGGTGGTGACCAACACCTTGAATCGCACTCAGAAGACCACTAGGAGCCAGTGCAGCTCACACAGGAGGGGTGTCACATGGGCACATCGGGTTGCGCCCATAACCACCCACGCGGCCGCATTCTGGACCAGTTGGAGCCTCCGAGTGCTCTTCAAGGAGAGCCCCATGTAGAGAGCATTACAGTAGTCCAACCGGGAGGTGACAAGGGCATGAGTGATCGTGCGCAAGGCGTCCCGATCCAGAAAGGGCTGCAACTGGAGAATCAGGCAGACCTGATAGAAGGCCCCCCTGGCCACGGCCGTCATATGCTCTTCTAAAGACAGCCGTGCATCCAGAATATATGATGTTGTGAGTTCCTTAGTTCCTTCCATCAATTCTCTAGTCAGTCTTCCCCTCCTGGTAGTTTGGTCTACAATGAGTTAGTTATGAAACCACTATTTCCAGTTGTCTCTCTCCATCCTAGTTGATCCAGCAGGTGCAGGTGCCATCAGCCAAGGCCTGTTGGCTGGCAGGGCCCCATAGGGTAACTGCTATGGCATCCACTTTCCAGAACATCATCCCTGCAGAGCTTAAGATGGCCAGCTGGCTTTCTGCAGAGCATTGAATTCTGTGCCTGAACTTGGAACTCTGGTTGTGTGATGGAACTAGTTTCCCGGTGGTCTTGAGGACTGTTTTGTGATTCACTATCTGCTGGATGTTTGACTTCTTGTTCATTTTATACATGTTTTTGTAGATGTTTTTGTGAGCTGCCCTGAGTCATGTATAGATATGGGCACTCATTGTCAGCTATATAAATCAAGTAAATAAATAAACTCTTTTCATATCCTATTCAGCACAGTCATTGGTGATTGATATGATGTCAATGTATTTATTGTAGAGTATAGCTCAAAATATTCAGAAGCTACCAGGCTATAGTAACTGTTAACATCAAGTGTTAATATGTTATTAAATAAAGTGCATTAGAAACTAATCTAATTATCTGAATGTTTTGCCTCCATTTGTGGAGTTTGATTAAGAACAGAATAGAAGGTGTTATGCAAATCTACTGTTCACTTACCACTCATCAGTCAGTTCTGTTTCAGTTTAGCCTATTGCAATATTTTGTACAAAGCCCAAGCTTTTCGTAAACCAAATAAATAGAACCCTGTGACTTTGGCTATCTCTTTCTGCAAAATGTTTGCCCACAATAGCAATAAAATTGTACAGTAGGTTGATTCTGATATTTCCATGTTTCTTTACAGTTCTTTTTCCTTTGCTATTTCATGGCATAATATACTCAGGTTCCAATTTAATCAATTTTGTGTATATAGGCCTTGAAAAAAGCAATAATACCTTATTCTCTTTCAGCTACATTAGGATCTCTAGGGAATATAACCTAGACATCCATGTGAAGGCTTTTTTTCCTTGGCGTTGTGGTTTTCCCATCTCTCATAACACGACAATAACTCAATCCTTTGGTGTCAGAATAAACTAGGCAGTTTAGAAGGCTAACAACAATAAAAGACAGATGGAGAATAAAATTTATGTCTTTTCTAGTTTTTCTGTGTAGTTCATAACCTATACACTCTCACCTGAGTTTAGTCCTTGCTGTCTATTGGGTATATTGAAACTAAACCCTTGTAAGAACGAGTGGCTCTGAGTTTGGGGTTCATTGGCTCAAGGAGAATTGCCACCTTTGGTCTTGGATGGGGTGGCACTACCCCAAACAGACTCTGTGTGTAATCTAAGGGTTTTCCTGGACTCATGACTCCTGCTCAAAGAGCAGGTAGCGGTCATGGCCAGGAGGGTAACTGCGAGCTGTGCACCAGTTACGCCCTTTCCTGGACCAACAGTCCCTACTCACAGTCACTTATGCCCTAGTCACTTTCCGTCTTGACTATTGCAACATGCTCTACATGTGGCTGCCCTTGAAGAGCATCTGGAAGCTCTAGTTGGTGCAAAATGCAGTGGCCACATGGTTTTGTGCAGACCCCTGTGTGCATATGTATCACCTCTCCTGTGGGAGCTGCATTGGTTGCCAATTTGCTTTCGGGTGCAATTTAAAGATTGTCACCTTTAAAGCCCCTCATGGCTCAGGACCAGGTTATCTGAGGGACCATCTCTTGCTGTCACATCTACCCAATCCATCACAGCAGGGAGGCAGGGAATGTTGCAGGTCCCATCCCCGAGGGAGATACACCTAGTGGGACCCAGAAGAAGGGCCTTCTGCATGGTGGCTCCCTCTCTTTGGAACATCATTCTCCCAGGGATTAGAATGGCCCCCACTATAATACTCTTCCGGAAGGCACTGAAGGCCTGGTTCTGCCAGCGGACCTGGGGAACCAAGAGTGAGATAGACACCATTAAATGGCTCGTGTGATCTGCTGTCACCGGGGTGAGGGGAGTGGGAGATGGGGCGTGATTTTGTTATATTGTACTATATTAATTTATTTGATTCTTTTTAGTTTTTATTGTTTTAAATGTGGTTTTATATTCTGTAGCAGCCTTGAGTCGCCATGGGTGAAAAGGCGGCAATATAAATTAAATTAAATTTAAATAAATAAATAAATAAATAAATAAATAAATAATTTTTTTAAAAAAATTACTTTCTTGGTTTTGCTTCATTGTCACCTGAATCATAAATGGAGGACAGGTCAATAACATTTTCGAATGATTTAAAACATTATTTTTCTTACCCTGAGGGCATCTTGGAAGAAATATGTACCAAGAAATTAAAAGAGCCTTGGATAGTACAGTGGTCTAAAGCCCTGTTATTAACATCAGCTGCCTGCAATTATTGCAGGTTCGAATCTCACCAAGGCTCAAGGTTGACTCAGCCTTCCATCCTTTCTAAGGTAGGTAAATTGAGGACCCAGTTTGTGGGGGCAATAAGCTGACTTTGTATAAATATACAAAAGTATGAAGGCTATTGCTTAGCGCATTGTAAGCCGCCCTGAGTCTCCAGAAAAGGGCGGCATACAAATCAAATTAAAAAAAAACAAACAAACACAAGTGTCTCTTCCAATCATTGTTTAGCACTTGAAAATACTAACAATTCCCACCACTAGTCGAATTTTGGAAGCCAAAATTCCATAACTGAATTCAAATTTTCTGGTCTTTAACTTCATCATCTCTATGTATAGATTGATGTGACAGATTAGATCTATTCCTATACTGGCTCTTTGCGTTTACACATTTTAAGGTACTTTGTAGTCTACTGTACAGTTTTTCCCAGTGATCACTATCAAGCCATAGAGAAGGATGATACTCACTTCATGTGGACCTCTTAATTTTCCCAGTTTTCAGTTCTCTTGAGACTGGCCAAACTTAGACAAGTTGCAAATAAGGACTTTTGACTCTGCCACAGATAGGTAGTCAAAAGACAATTACATTCTCCTTAAAGGCATCACACAGATAGGCTAGTATTTGTACATCTTAAATTAGTGACTCAGAGGTTAGAATTTCCTTAAACCTGATGGGCCATAACTAATTCCTTAAGTTTACTTACAATATTTAGAATAATACTGAAATGTGTATAAAGTAAGAGAACAGACAAGGTGAAGGAAGTAAGGCACCAACCAGTTCTTCTTCTTGTGAGCTCCTCTAGTTGAATTTAATTTAATTTAATTAATCATATTTCTATGCCGCCCAACTCCCAAAGGACTCTGGGTGGCTGGAAAATGCAGGCATTTATGTGCCTTACCTAACACATGACTGCCACTCATGTCTTTTAAATGTATTTATAAACTTGAAAGGTCTTCTGATGATTTTGCCTTCACAAAAGAAATCTTGCTTTCTTGGACTTATTGCCATGGCAATTGATATTATGGCCTGCTCCCTGTTTCACTAAAACTCAGATTGACAATTGAACATCATCTAGGCCAGGGGTCTCCAACCTGGGCAACTTTAAGCCTGGCAGACTTCAACTCAAAGCTGGCTGGGGAATTCTAGGAGTTGAAGTCCACCAGGCTTAAAGTTGCCCAGGTTGGAGACCCCGATCTAGGCCACTGTCAGTCTCACAACTATAATTACATAGATTATTTCAGATTGCCCTTTCTAAACGTTCACATTGCAGTTTATTTATTTTTATTTATTTTATTTATTTATTTATATTAAATTTATAGACCACCCTTCTCCCTGAGGACTCAGGGCGGTGTACAGCCAGAATTAAAAAACACATAATATAAACAATAAGAACAATTAAAAATAGAATAATAAATTTCGGCTCAAATTAAAATACCAATCTCCATAAAATTTAAAAATTTAAAATTTAAAATACTGCTTAAGCCAGCCCGGCTTGTTTGAAGAGGTAAGTTTTCAGGGCATGATGGAAGGCACTGAGGTCTGGGATTTTCCTTGTCTCGGGGGGTAACTGATTCCAGAGGCTAGGTGCCCCCACAGAGAAGGCTCTCCCCCTGGGGGTCGCCAGCCTATATTGTTTGGCTGACGGCACCCCGAGAAGGCCCTCTCTGTGAGAGCGCACGGGTCGATGGGAGGTCGTCTGTGGCAGTAGATGGTCCCATAGATAACTAGTTCCTATGCCATGGAGCGCTTTAAAGGTGATAACCAACACCTTGAAATGCACCCGAAGACCACTGGGAGCCAGTGCAGCTCGCGCAGGAGTGGTGTTACATGGGAGCGCCACGTTGCTCCCATCACTACCCACGCAGCCGCATTCTGGACCAGTTGGAGCCTCCGGGTGCCCCTCAAGGGGAGCCCCATGTAGAGAGCATTACAGTAATCAAGGCAAGAGGTGACAAGGGCGTGAGTGACTGTGCACATAACTTTTAGACTATAAACTGATGCTCCAAAGAATATTCCTTATTAAATAATATGCAGAAAGTAAATCTACTTATACAAAAAGTGAAGAATAGTTAAATATAATTTATCTTGAAAAATGTGTAAGTGCACCACTTACCAATGTGTAAGTGGTATTGCACCAACTGATCATGTTAATGCCTATAAAAAACAGTAATCCTATTACGGGGAAGATTAGTAACTACATAGGATAGTTGGATTTATGAGCTATGTTTTATTTAAAAATTTAGTTGCTGATTTCCATAGAATAATGTTGAAATAAATCAGCATATGCTCTTACTGCAACTTATCATCATCATGTTTAATTTGCAAGATGCTTTATGCTCTTTTTTATACTTTTCTCTGAATAACCTACTTATCAAAATCACTTGAACTCAGGTCTCTTTGAATTACATTGACATCTAAAGCTTTGGCTTTTTTGGCTGCTGCCAAAGTCACACTGGTAACTTACAGTATACTTGTTAAAGTTCAGCTGCAGACAAAGCCATAGAATGGCACCCATCCTTGAGGCAAAGCATAAACTTCTTTGAATTTGTTTCCCATCTTATGGTTACAGTTGGATAGATTCCTATTCACATATACTTTATATTGCAGTCCTTTATCCAAAAAGGCCATCCTATTCTGTCATAATTGAAAAAAGGTTGTATATAGCTTCAGCGGAATGTTTGATTTGACAAATCAGATATCATCCAGTAATTCCACAGGATTCCACAGATTAACCCAAGCCCGCCTTGCTTGTGAGATAGAGTTACAGAATAGAGCTGGAAGAATCCTTAGACATCTTCTAATCCAACCCTCTGTTCAAGCAGGAGACTCTGTACCATTTCAGACAAGTTGCTGTCCAGTCTCTTCTTAAAAACTTCCAGTGATGAAGCACCCACAACTTCTGAAGTCAAGCTGCTCCACTGGTTAATGGTTTTCACTGTTAGGAAGTTTTTTCCTTAATTCTAGGTTGCTTCTCTCCTTGATTAGTTTCCATCGATTGTTTCTTGTCTTGCTGTCTTGTGCTTTGGAAAATAAATTGACCCCCTCTTCTTTGTGGCAGCTCCTCAGATACTGGAATTCTGCTATCATGTCATCCCTAGTCCTTCTTTTCTCTAGACTAGTCATAACCACTTCCTGCAATCATTCTTCATATGTTTTAGTCTCCAGGCCCCTAATCCTCTTAGTTGTTTTTCTCTGCACATTTTCCAAAGTCTCAACATCTATTTTGTAATGTGGTGACCAAAACTTGCACTATTCCAAGTTGGCCTTACTAAGGATTTATAAAGTGGTACTAATACTTCATGTGGTCCTGATTGTATTAGGATTGCATTAGTTTTAATTCATTAATTCATGATGTAATGCATTAACTCATGGTACCATTACAATGCTTATGACATTCAGCTTTACATCACTTTCTCAGACTGTTGATTCTTCTAAGATTTGATTCCAGTGTCTGAAAACTGTAATGGTCTAGATAGATAGAACAGGTTTAATTTGAATCCTAGCAATATGGAATTACTATTTGTCAATTCAGATTCCATGGCACTACCAGCAAGTATCTCTGTATCAGGAATCATAGCTCCTGAGGGAGAGGATCAATGACGTGGGAGTCCACCTGGATACACAATTCCTGTTTGAACATGGTTTGAAACCATGATTAAGGAAACCTTTAAACTGTTTTTACTTACCGTAATTTTTTTTAAAGTTTTTTAAAATAGTCTTTAAATCGTCATTCACAGTCAGGTTCAAGAAGGAGCATCCATGATGTATCTCAAATAACTTAATTCTTCATCTGTATTTCTGTTATGAGATTTAAAAATTGTAGTAAATCATAATTATAAGGCTTCTTTTATTAATGTTTCATATGCTTAAGAATGGGCTCCATTTTTAAAAAACAGAACTTCCTATTTTCAAATACTCTAGAAAAGTTCTCTTTGTTAGAAAGAGAAATATGTATCCCATTCATATGGAACTTTGGGATTTCAATAGGTGAAGGAAACTTTGCTGGCAAGAGGAAGATTACAATTGAACTACACGGAGGAATTTTTTAAAGATGGGCACAGCTTGAATCTCAATGAATCTGAACTATTCCCACTTATGTATTATTAAACTAACAGCTGGAAGACAGCTCAAAAAGGTTTGTGAGCATCTAGTCCAATAGGATTCATAGTTTGGAAAGGATGGTCTATTTCAAGCTATTAAAGTAAGGATAGAGTAGGACAAAATATGGCAGATGGCAGTCCCTTAATACTTGATTATAAGGTCCAAGTATTTATTTTTTAAAAAAATTGTTTCTTCAAGTCCAAGTAGTCCTGGTAACTTCCTAAATAGATTCTTGTTGTTTTCTTGGCAACAATATGGAAATGGTTTGCCACTGACTTCACCCATGGTGGTTCTTGACTTCCTAGTTTAGCCTCAGACCCTGAAGTCTTCCAGCACAAACAAGATCCAATCCTGTTTAGCCCCCTTAGACATGGTGAAATAGATGCTGCTAGTTTATGAAATAAAGAATGAATAGGGGAAAGAATATATTGCAATGTGCACAGAGTATTTATTTATATATTCAAGTTGCATGCTGCCAAATCCTTCAAGGTCCTGAGAGCTTATATGAAGAACAGCATACACTGAAAAATACTAAAACACCTACAGTGAACCTCCCAAATCCCTCCTACTACAAAAGAATGAGCAAACAAAAATCCACAATTGAATAATAACCACAATGACAATCATTCTTCAAAAACCATCTAGAAAACCTCTGTTTTCACCAGTTTCTAGAAGGCTACAATATGAGGAACCTTTTTCAATTTTGGGAGAATTATTCCATAGGGTTGGTACCATTACTGAAAAGTCGAGTAGATAAAGAATAGTTGAAAGACTGGCCCATATCTTTCAAAAAATCATGGCAATACTTCACTTGAACTGGAATTCACTACCAAAAAAGATATTCTCATACAAACACTGAGCTTAAATGGACTCCAGATGATAATAGAGGACAGGAAGGCCTGGAGGAACGTTGTCCATGGGGTCGCGATGGGTTGGACATGACTTCGCAACTAACAACAACAAAAGCATATAAGCACCTGACCAAAATTCTGTTACAGATCTCGAAAGAAACAAAGTAAGGTTATCTTTTATGTGTCTACATAAAGGAATTTGATATTATGAGAGATAGCTATGAACCCTGATTTAGTATCTAATCTAAAATTTGGATGAATGCATGAAAATAGGTTTGGAAAAAGTTTGGAAGTGTAGATACTCTTCAGTAACTCTTGTATGTCAGGGGGATCCCATGAAAAGTATACAAAAAAGCTCTCTAAATAGAGATAGTTGATATTGGAATGCCATTTGTGATAGTGCTTCTGAGATTATAAATAAATTCACCCGGTGAAGGTTGTAAACTTTACCGAGGTATATTGCATCAACAGCTTATCTGCTGACACAGACATTTGGCTTACCATTTAGTGATCAGAAAAACCTGGTAAGCAAGAATGGAGCCATCTTTGCCAGTGACTAGCATCAGCACTTCCAACATCGATGCTGAGACTCCTCTTGGGAGAGTTTCAGGGGTTTTATATAATATAAAGTGGTGTTTTTCAAAGTTGTCAACTTTAAAATGTGTGGACTCCAACTCTCACAATTCCCCAGCCAGTTTTGGAAGTCACAGATCTTAAGGTTGGCAAGTTTGAAAAACACTGATCTAACTTCCTGCTACATGTGGTATTAATGATATGCAAACCTCTGTTAGGATGTTTATATATTCTTTCAATGCCAGGAGATAAAATTCTGGCAAGTAACTAGTGTCCGGTGCTGATAACTGAATGAGCATCCCCACACTGTACTGTGTTAGAAAAAGATAAGCCTGTTTTGTGTTTGGAGGTGACACAGCAGGTGGGAGATTTAAAGAGCAAATTCCAAATAATGAAACTGGCATAAAAATTGAGGCACAAAGAGATATAACAGTGTCATGCCGTTGTCATTCTCTGCAAAATACACAGATCAACTGGCATTTCCAATATACAAACACTCCAACTTACCATAACATAACATATTTACATAATAAAATCAGGGTTTCCCCACCACCACTACATACAAATCAATACTCATAAATCAAGAGCATCTTCTTATATTTGCAGACAAAACTAGAAGAAGCAGCTGAAAGCAAAGGAACAAATATGAAAGACAAATGACTAGACACTTCAGTGCTGGAAAATCTGAATACCTTTAAAAATTAACCTTGCTTGACAGGAGCTATTGAATTGTAATTTGTTTGTGGTCTTTTTTTTTTCCCTTCCCTGATTTTCTTCTTCCCCCTGCCTTATTGCCTTCCTGTTTTATCCCCCTCCTGAGCATAAACACACATTTCAGTGGAGTGCGTACCTTTTTTCTCTTTGCTGTTTCTAGCAGGAAAAGACAAGGCATGTGTTTCTGCATATTAAAGCCATATGTATGCAAAAGAGATAAAAGCTGCCATAAACAAATGAAAGAGCAATTGCTTTTATAAATAGTGTCCCTTATTGTACATGCAATTGATCTGAATAAGTAGTTATTATTATTATTTTTATCCGGTCATGCCTTGCTTTAGAGCATGGCTTCTGGCAGACCTATATAAACATAGAGTAACAGAATAACAGACTTGGAAGCGATCTTGGGACTCTTCTAGTCCAATCTCATTATACTATTTCAGACAAATGGTAGTCCAATCTCTTCTTTAAAACCTCTATTGTTGGAGAACCCACAACTTCTAGAGGCCAGTCATTCCCCAGTTAATTGTTGTAACTGTCAGGAAAATTCTCCTTAGTTCTAGGTTGGTTCTCTCCTTGATTAGTTTCCATTCATTGTGTCTTGTCCTGTCATAGATACATGTCTATCTATACACAGATGTGTCACATGAATGAGGAAATTCCCAGCTTGGTTTCCATCTGCAATTGGCCATCCTTGGTTCACAAGTAAGGAAAGCTGGAAATTACACATGGATTATTTCTTGGTTTATATTTTTTCCGTTAATTTCCTGTGGTAGAACACATCTGAAATTTGGGGTTGACGTTCTTTGGGGTCAACCCTGCATATCAACAAAATCTGCACAATGGACAGAGGGAAAAAGTTAACAAACTAAGATTTTAAAAAATAATTATTAATCAGGGAAGGTTCCTGTGTACAGATATCAGATGTCCTTGACTTATCACCACAACTGAGCCCAAAATTTCTGTTGCTAAGTGAGACAGTTGTTAAGTGAATTTTGACCCATTTTATGACTTTTCTTGCTGCAATTGTTAAGTGAATCACTGCAGTTGTTAAGCAAGTAACAGAGTTGTTAAGTGAATATGAATTCCCCATTGACTTCGCTTGTCAGAAGGTCACAAAAGGAGAAAATGTGACCGCAGAGCACTGCAACTGTCATGAATATGAGTCAGTTGCCAAGTGTCTGAATTTAGATCATGTGACCACGGGGATGCTGCAATGTGTTGTAAGTGTGAGAAATAGTCCTAAGTCACTTTTTTTAGTGCTGTTGTAACTTTGAATGGTCACTAAATGAACTACCTGTACTTATCTACCACTTATGTAAGCCCTTTGCTTAAAGTTCTGCTGGGTGTATGAAACTGGAATGACATTGCTTTCCCAGCTAAGTGGGAGAGACTGTAGTTCAGCAGTCTTTTATGATGAAATTCTTCACTCAGCATTCAGTTCAGGTCGGCATTTTAAAGAATAGTTCATCCCTGATCAGAAGCCTGAGACAGTTGGGTTTAATCATGCCCTTATAAAAGCTTTCCGGCTCATCCTTTAAAAGCAAGAACAGGTTCAATTATCAAATGCAAAGGGCTTATCACACCAGACGATTTCCAACTCAATCCTTCTGTTGATGACAACTTTTTATATGAACTCTCTCAGCATTGTCTCTTCCAAAGTAGAACTGCAAAGGAAAAGGAAAGTCTGGGGAAGCGCAGGTGGCTCTTGAGTCTGGGTTCAATCTCAGTGGCTGAGGTTTTAAAAAAAAGACCCACAACAAAGTTATATATAAATATATCCATCAGCTTTAAATAAAAGCCTGCTTTTCAACTTGACAGGGAATTGTTTGCTACGCTTTCTAAGTAATGTAATTTTAAAAGAACATAGGCAATTGGCTTTTATGTTCTCTTTGCTGAACAGTTCTGAAAAGTATTTACATACAATGTTAAAATTACAATCCCCCCCCCCCAAAATGGAATCTATCACATTATAATTTTTGGTTCAAAAGAGGAGGAGGAGGAAGAGGCAGAAGATATAACAACTGCAGATAGTTGGACGATGCCTACAATCCACTTGAAAAGGCTGCATACAAATATATGTATATTTTGTAGATTCGAACGGCTTCAATGAGGCCTCAGGTTGTCATTCCAGATATCCTGAGGTTAAAAAAAAAAAATTCCGAGAATTTTCAGCAAACAGAAGAATGGCCAACTACGAAGCCCAATGTCAAATCCGAAGAATCAGGTATGAAGGAAAAAATACTCTAACGCTGAAAGCTGTCAGAGCGAGCTATCCACACAACTGTCCAGTCTGACAGACTGAGCAAACAGCTGGGAGACCCTAGCAACAGGGGCAGAATTTAACTGATTTGACAGCCTCAGTCCCTCATTCTGACCAATGAGCACAACCCACGTCTGGCTGCTGTCTCCACCTTCAATGGAGAATAGAACTTTATGAACACTACGCACAAAAACAGCATAGGTTAGTAATTGTTGCATAACAATAAAAGTTTATGTAAATATGCATTTATTAGAAAAAGCTGTTAAAAAGGCATATTTTACCATTTGCGGGGGACGGGGGGATGTTGCCCTCATTTTTTTCTGTAATGTTTTTCTGTTACTGATTTAATAGTTTTTGCCGTATTGAGAGCTAAAATGAATGTTTCATTTTGTTAAGTTTCCATAACAATGGAGAACCATAACTCTGGAGATGGATGGTTCAACAAAAATTAAAATGCTGACATAAATAGGACCGAGACTGATCCACATTAATGTTAGACAATGAGAGTACTCATAATAAATAAATAAATAAATGGAATCCTTGACATTGGCAGCAGAAATAGAAAGAGATTAGTGTGTCTGTTGAAGTACTATAATAGGAAGATCTAAATTTGCAGAGATAAATTATTAACAGTAAAGGTCAACAACAGAAAATAAAAATAAAGGTGCCTGTTATATATTTGCCTGAAGCTGCAGATTCATCTCATCCTAAATGAAATGCCATGTATATGCTCTTCTCAAAGCCTATTCACAAGAAATACTCAGAAAAACAGAAATAAAAATAATAGATGTGTTTCTCTCTGCTTTCATTTCGCACTATATACTTCTCTTGGGACTCTTGCTCTTTCCACTTCTGTCTCAAACTTGTCTTCAGAATTCATTCTTTCTATAAACCTTTGATACTACTTCCATAAAAACTACTGAGCTAGATACATATAAGTAGTGTAACACATGATCTGCTCCCACCTTCTTTTCATGTCTCAGTTCCTTACATCTTCTCTCATAGTTGGTTAGCCATCAGAATGTGTTTATGATGTGTTGAAGAAAGTGTTGAAGGAGTTTTCTGCAGCCAAATCTTGCTAAATTTAAATATCCTCCCTTGAGCTTTTAAACCTCCTCACTCCTTTTCTCCTCAGACATGTTTACTGGATAGCTGAAGCTTGAGGACAATCCTCTCCCTATAAGAATGGGCATATAATTATCATTAATGCCACTCTACAATTAGAACAACTCACCTACCATTTCCAAACAGTCTATAAACCCAGTCCCTGCTCATTGTGGCAGTTAATCTAGGTTTTGTCTGACGAGGTTAAACTCAGGTTGAGGAATCTTGAAGTCTTATCTATCTGCCTCTCTCAATTACAGACCATTGAAGTCCTCTCAAGAACACAGAAGTCTGATTATATCAAATAAGAGGGGTTAATTTTTTCCCAAATGTACCCTTACTACTTATCTGTATTGATTCCATATCATTGATAAAGTAATCCATGGTCCAAGAGACAGCCAGAGTTGAGTATCTGTAGTGGAAACCTGACATGGGATTAGGTTGGGAGTTATCCATCTGATACCCTAGCAATCTTCTTATTTTGTTGACAGAGATAGTCTAAACTGATAGATAGCTATTAAATTCTTCGTAGATATCTGAATACACTATTGAAGAATTGGATAAATGTTTATGGCTACATCAAGAACACATTGAGTTTACAAAAGGAACATCTCAGAAAACTAAAGGTCAGAAATAGCCTACATATGAAATATCTTTTTATTAAAAGGGGGGGGGGAGAATGAAGCAAGTTTGAAAATTTGCAACCCAAAAATTGAACTCAAGTGGAAAAAAGTAGAAGTGAATCTCTAAATTCAAGTGCAGTTATTATCTTTATCTACTGATACTTACTTGGTTTCCTTCTTTTGATTTCCCTTTTAATTTCTCTCCAGTTTTTCAGGCTAGATGTTTAGTTGTGGACTATCGCATGACACAGCAAAAACAAAAACTTGCAAAACAGTTTTTCCGTTATTTCTGAAGGCTGACAAGTTTGCAACTTATAAAAATACAAGGCAACATTCCAGGTTCTCAGTTACACTAAGTAGTAATCCTAATAGTGGCTCATCTTACTTTTATTGTTCCTGGTCTGGCCAAATTTTGTTAGAAAATTGTGTTTCTGATATTTATTTGTTGTTTTGTTATTTTGGTTTGATTTGATTTATTTTGTTTGTTTGTTTGCATTCCAGGCACTGAGAATTTTCCACCATCTGCCTTCAAAAGAAATGCTGTTGATCAAATTTTTACACTCAGTTTCATAACCTTTTGTAAGCCGTTGGTCTCCAACATCAGAATACTAAAATGTGATCTGAGTAATACCTTGTAGGAAGTGCAGAATACAAACAAAAACTGTAATTATTTGTCCTTGCCTGTAGAAATCTAAAACATGCTTCAGAACAGAAATGGAAATAGATTATCCTTTCAAAGCCAAATTCTTTATAAATTCCATACAAAGAGACTTTGTTTCAAAGTAGAGTTAATGCTTAGCAACGGCTTATTTTCTGAGGTCATGTTACTTTGCTACACAGATGACTATGAATCAGTGTCATTATATACTGTCAGATATTAAAAGGACAAAGCAATCTGATAACCTTGATTAGTCATAAAGCCTGAAAAAGAGCTAAAGGGATTCCTTTGCTTGTTTGAAGAAAAGACATATTCTTCTCAACAATCACTATTTTTTTAAACAAAGACCTCTAACATTTATAAAGCCATTTTAAAGAAAAGCAAATATAATGTGTAAGAATAGCACAATTCCAAACATACTAATCATAGATGTTCTCCTTCTGAAATCATTTCTACAGTATATTGTTTCTTATTTTGGCCAACAAGAAAGTAATTTAACTCCTGCAGCCATTCCATGGCTTGGTTGGAGATAGTCCTCCATGAGCAGAGAAGGGTTCCATCAGAGATGCTCCACCTACCCCTTTCCCTCTAAGAAAAGCTCCCTGGTGAGGGGGCACTTCACGACTTCCAGTGAAGATTCATGATGCACCAAATGTCCCTAAAGGACCAGGTATGGCATTGCAGCAGAGATCAGCAACCAGCAAAATTTCTCCAGAAAAAGAAAAGATCATGAGATCACCCACAGATACTCTGGACTGCTTCTCCTCATGAGTAGACTGCAGGAATCTTTTTGTGGTTGACCTGTGAGTCAAGAAGTTGGGAGTTCAACGATTTCAACCAAATTCACATATGTAATGTTGCATATATGGACATAAGGTTTGCCAAGCCTCATTTCTTAATCACATTTGGAATTACTTTTTAATTGCTTTTCAACTATTAGAAACCTTTGAAACCTTTAAATATAAATTTGAGGACTTAAAAAATCCTTTCGGGCAGGGGATAAATAGCAAAAGGGTGATTAGAATGTTGATTATAAATGAATTAAAAGTCCATATGGATTTAAATAAGATTTTGAAATTAATTATAAGATTCTGTCCCTTGGAAAAATGGTGTTGTTCTGAATTCCTTTTTAAAAGGGTGAGACTTTGAGGATTTGACACTAGAGGAACTAAAAGGAACTAAATATTACAATTAAAGGATAAGGACTCTTAAATTTACTTACTAATACAGTACAAAATATTTTAATGTTGAAGGATATTTGTTACTATGAACTCAGAAGTTCATTTTAAGAATATCTGTTATTAGATATAGATTTTGTTTAAAGGATAATTATGGAAGAGAAATGGGTTTTACCAGACAAAACTAAGACTGCTCTGAAAGTGAATCTAAAAACAATAGGCTACAAGAATAATATGGGAAAAAATACTATAATGAACATATAAATGGATCCAGTTGATGTTTTAATAAATAAAATAAAATTAATAGTAATTGAAAGAACAAACCAGAAATGACTTGGATAGTTTTCCTATAGTGGATTTACAAAAGAGATCTCTTAGTGTTTTGAAGGGTTTTATGAAAAGGGGCAAAGAAAAAATGAAAAGAAATCAAGCTGAAATCAAGAAACGATTTGAAGGGATTAAAGATCAAGATTGTTAAAAGTAAAAGGAAGAAATATACAGTTGGTTTATTTGATCAAGATGACAATAGATTTGTGGTTATCTGTGGTAACACTTAAAGTACATTTGCTGACCAATACTGAATGACAAGGCTTTAAAGATTTGTTTATAGATAACAGATGAGATATGAGAAAAATAAATCATTTGTTTTATTTTAAGAAAAGATTATTACTTACTAAAAAATGTATACTTGTTCTAAAATAATTTCTTTCTATATTTCTTTTTTTTAATTTACTCTATCCTTATTTTTTTATTTCATTTCTATTTTGATTCCTATTTTTTTTGTTTTTTGTGCTGTCTATTTTTTTTATTCTTTTCTTTTTTTAGTTTTTATCTTTAAAATTGTTGTGTTTAATAACATTATTCTTTTCAAAAAAAAGGCCATATAAAAATGGAATTCATCAGTTTATGATTTCCTAGGTCCAAAATTTGACGTATTCCCTCAAGTGCCCCAAAATCTAGACTAAGTAAATTAAACTAATATTATGTCCCCTGCACCAAAAAAAATAAAAATACAATGCTTCTCAACACTATCCCATCAGCCCACCTATTTATGTGCAGAATGTGGAATACAGAGGGAGATCTATCATGCCAATTCCCATTTGGATTGCTCTCAAAGTTATACACAAAGTGAATGGCATTCCCCCACCTCCTCAAATTAATTTGCTTTAATTACCCATTCATCAGCTGCCTAGTATCAATGTATTTGGGCTATAAATGATGGTTAGTAATGAGGCATCAGAAGACTTTTGATGAGTGAACTATAAAAATAATCATGACACAATAATAATTAGGATTTATTTATCATGATGATAAAACACTAGTCTTGTCATATTTACAAAGTGACTTTGAAGGAACTTTTAAAGAGGATATAGAGAACACTTTCCTTTTGCTTGTAATAACCATAACCATTATTGATAGTGCTCTTAAAATGGCAGGTACACAGAAGCAGAGGCTGTTGTTTCATGCCAAATTTGTTTTATGGTGTCATCTATTTCTGATATTTAAGAGGGCACTGCTCATTTGCAACATTAACCAATGTGATTTATGTACATTTTAAAAGATTACTACATTTAGATGTTTTCAGCAGTTCATTTTTACTATGTACTTTGTTCCAGTGTAATCAATGTAGTCTCTTTTCTGCAGCTCAGGCTGCAGCACAAACGCAGTTTGCTTTTTATAGCAAAATCAATATCAGAATTAATGGATGTCAAAGAAAGCAAACTGTTAGGAATACAGAAAGGTCAAAAGCTTTTTTTTCTCCCCACTGTATTGATTTCACGAGCGTTAGTTTGCCTACCTGCATATACTGTTTTTATCTGATAAGTGAGAGGCGAACACGTTTTGCTCAATGGATCTTATGTGATTATCATCCTAATCCTAATCCTAATACACTGTTGTGCATCCCCCAAAAATCCAAAAGAAAGGGGTTGGAGGCCAGAAAACCAAGTAGTTGGCCTTCCCCATTAAAAAAAACTGGACAGTAATGTCATCAATTGCAGCCTGGACTGCAATTTGTAGATTGAAGGCTTTCTTTGTGGTGGCACCTCTTTGCTGAAATGCTGTAACTCCTTTCAAGAACTTATTGACAAAGACTATAGAAAATAAAGCAAGCCAGCCATCCAATCACCAGGCCACCATAAGATTTTCCATGAGCTTAAATAGCTATATTCCGAGTGTGTCTCAGCATGCTGCACCTGCACATTAATCTCATAAGGTCATTGGGGCGTGGACAATAAGCAGGTTGCTATTGAAGGACAGCATGTGAAGGTAGTCTTTAGATCAGGTAGCATGCAATGGGGTAATGAGGTAATGTGTCATACTGACCAAAATGTCTAAAATCTAGCAGTATTTTCCTTACCACTGGCAGGGAATGCTGATATGACTAAGAATGATAGCTTTCTCTTCCTTTTAGCTGCATTAATGTACATTCCTTAGTCTTGAATTGGCAAAAAATATATATGCTAAGATAAATAGCAATAGCACTTAGACTTATATACCGCTTCATAGTGCTTTTACAGCCCTCTCTAAGCGGTTTACAGAGACAACATATTTTCCCCAACAATCTGGGTCCTCATTTTATTCACTTCAGAAGGATGGAAGGCTGAGTCAACCTTGAGCCGGTGAGATTTGAACAGCCGAACTGCAGCTAGCAGTCAGCTGAAGTAGCCTGCAGTAGTGCACTTTAACCACTGCGCCACCTCGGCTCAGTCACTGAGCTGTAATCAGCCTCCAAAGATCCTCCATTCTAGTAGCCTATCACTTGTTTTGGAAGACCAATAAACCCCTACAAAAATGGACCAGCTAATTATGTTGGTGAGCGGAGAAGGGGTGTCAGGTTAAATATGAATGAGCTTCTATGGCATAATGAGAGTGCTAACTTGCGTCATCTTAGGAGCATCTCCTACCCCAACAATTTGTCAGATAAACTAATTTTTTTGACATAGATTTACTAGTCTTCCTGTCACTCGAGCTAGAAAAGGAAACTGACAGGAATCTTGTCAATTTTAGCTTCCAAATCAAAAACCTTGCAGGGGAACAGTAGTGCTAGAAGTCAGTGGTGGTACAACATGCAGTATGCAAAATGTATTCAAAATTTCATGACTGTACACTTTTGATACTATACGTATGCAGTAAATCAAAAAGAGAAAAAGTCATGACTCCGTAGTTCTGAATGAACATGGATTGAATGCAAAAGTAAGTGGACAACATACACAAAAAGTACATTGAAGTGGTTTAGTAGAGATAGCGGATGTGGGTTGAATAGCAAAACAAACATAAGAAAAAATGAACAGCTTGACAGGAGGTGGAAGGCAGGAAATGTTTGGTTAAATGAAGTTGATGTGATCCTGGGAATGAGAGAATTTTAAAAGTGTAAAGAACACAAGGCAAAGTATAAAATAATGTATAGATCTGATGGAAGCAAGGGCAGTTTGCAAGAATAAAAACACAGGACTGGTGAACAACATTGCTACAAAGCAGTTTTAGTTACATTTGTTTTATTTATCCGATTTACTGAATTTCATTTTTTATTTATTACTTTATTTCTGCAGTTTGAATAAACCTGCTTAAGGAATAGTATGATTGGCAAGTAATATAGTTGTAACTATCACAACTAGTTATTGGTTTGCTTTGGGTATATCTTTAGAATATTATAAATCCAAACGATCAGAAAGTTAAAAAGAGGGGGAGGGAGGAAGCAAAATAATGGTACATGGAAAATGAGAAAGATAGCCTTTTCATTCCTTACCTTGATCCCAGAGAAAACACCTCTAAGTGATTGAAACAAGAAATGGTAACGATAATCATAAAGTCATTTTTTTCTACCATAAAAAACCTAACTTTCTAGAGATATCCCTGATTTTTCTTTCACTTGGGCACAGACAACATAAACTATTTTTGCTGAGAATGGATCTTCAAATGATCAGGCACAATTTTACAAGTGGGCCTTGATATCATTTTGAATAAATTATATTAACATCTTGCCCTTTCTCCTGCAACAAAATACATTAATGCTGTTATGATGTTTTACTTCAACACAAGATTGATACGGAGTCTGAGCATCCATAATTAGATAATAATCTCACAGCATACATTCTATTATTGTTATATTACTTAATGGTTGCTTATTTCAAGAGCTTTTCTAGCTCATTAATTGCTTCAACTGTAAATAATGGTGACAGGAAATGATTGGTATGGTTGACTGTATGTATAGAGTTTTGACCTTATATTTGAAAGTTTTACTTTCAAATAGAAGGTAGCAAATTTCAGTATAAGGCACCAATCAGTCAAAATTAAGCAGACTGGTCGATTTCATTTTCCAGAAGGGTAGCCATGCTAGCCTGTTGCAACAGAATCAACAAAATGTCTTTTGAAGCACATTCTTAAATTTTTCTTACAAATGGAATTTAAAAGTAATCAGTGCCGAATAGATTAAATTCTAAATGTTTAATAAATCAGTGTTCTGTTTTTCTGCATCACTTATAATGTTAAGCACCCTAGAAGCTTTTCCCTCTGTTTGTTACCCTCCTTCCTTCCAGACCTAAAGAATGGCTCACAGTCACATTTCAGACAGCAGGATGGTTTCTAAATAGCCTCAGGATTGGAGGCAGAAAAAGAAATGTCCAATTTCACTGAAGGGATAAATAGGCAGTACAAGCAGTCCTCACTTATTGATGATAATTAGGACCAAGAATTCCATCACTAAGCAACACAGTCTTAAAGAGTAACATTATGTGACCATGTTGACTTTTGATGGCAATTGTGGCAATCCCAGTCATTAAGTGAATCCTGTGTGGGCATTTATCAGATACAGGTAGTCTTCATTCCACGATTGTTTGAAGTTATGATGGTAATGAACAAGGAGACTATTTGTCATAGTTGCAGGGATCACATTATCTCTGCAGTTGTATTATTGTGATTTGAGCACTGTATTATTGTGATTGAGCACTGATTGGCTCACAGTTATGATGTCATGGTATCCCCCAGTCACATGATTGCCATTTATGACCTCCAGATGGCTTTCCCGTTGACTTTGCTATGTGAGAAGCCAGCAGTGAAGGTCACAAATGGCAATCACGTGACAGTGGGATATCATGACATCATAATTGTGAGCCAAATGCCAAACACTGTCCTTGTTCATTATCATCATAACTTCAAACAGTCGCTGAATGAAGACTACCTGTATCAGATAAATGCCCATGATCATTGCCAAGTAAAATTACAATATGGCTAGAATGAGGGGGAAATTTTGTCTGTTTGTTTGTTTTCCAGTAGAAATACAGTCCTAAGGAAAGGTGACAAGGATAGGGTCATTTCCTTTAAAATTAGGACTCCATCACGAGATGGTGACTTTCTCACAACATTTCTGTTAGTTCCATTTCCTCAATTTAGTTTTCTGAAGTGACAATTAGATAGCAAATTCTATTTAGCAGTCTTTTTTCTGAACTGTAGTAACATGAATAGATATGCAATAAGAGAATGGGGTCCTATTACCACTCTAAGCCTGGACATCTTACCAAATGTTGAACCAGATACAAAATATTTCCATGTTTACTTGCTTTAGAATAGAAAGTTAGGCCAGGATTTCAACCTAAATCAATTCTAACTGCTCAGTGGAGGACATCTTTTGATTACTGTTATGATATACTGTGTTTATAATCCTCTGGAACAATCCTGGGATGAATAAACAACATTGGAAACCGTGTGCACTGGCAGATGCCCATAGCAGCTGCAAGCTATGGCATGCTAAGCAAAATATTGTGCTGTATGAAGCACAATATTATTAAGACTATCTAACTGCTCCTCTCTGTAGTTATCTGAATTTTTCCCTAAAATAAGAACACTATTAAATTCCGTTCAGATATTCAAATGCCACCCACTTAGTTGAAGAGTCACCAATGATGAAAAACAGGGAACTTGGCTCTTTGAACTAACTTGGGTTAATCTTCAAATGCAGCTTCCAATTCAGTTGGTTTTTGTACTCAGAAAGAGGGGGAAATGTTCAGAAGCAACAAGATTGCTGTAAGATCAAGGCAACTAAAAAGACCTACTTTCTCAATCTTTCCTAAAACCCAGTCTTATATAAGTACATTCTCAGAGAACAGGATTATAAAATAAAAGAAGATTGCAATGACAGCAGTTTACTGTCAGGGGCCAAGTCTGAACTACAATATTACATCTTCCCCAAAAAGGTACCTAAGCCAAATATTAGAAATTATTTTATATCTTTATATCCTATAGAAATTTTTATAATAAATTGACGGGGTTCATACTCTGAATACATGATAAGAATATATAGTGCTATGCCTAAGCCTAGATTAGCCTGATCTTATTTCAGATATTACACTCTTAAAGTACAGGCAGTGCTACATGTGCTTTACATTAAGGGCTACTGGACTGGAACTAACAGAAGCAAAAAAAATGCTTACACAGATGAAAATTTATGCAGATACAGCAAGCCATGTGGATTATGAAGGCCTTCTTATTGTGAACAATAAAAGCAGAAGAGAGTTCAAAAGTAATTATTAAGTGCATATATATTCATATTCACCATATTATTTGTTTTTGGAATATGTGATGTTATCTGAAGCTCAGAAAAAGAGTAGGAAGCTGTAAATAAAATATCACAGAGGCAGACAAAATAAGAAAAGGAAACTGATTTAAATGAGCTTATACCAAAACCATTCAACCTGTTCCTTTCTATCTTTACATACTATCCTTGTTTCTACTGCATCTACACATGGTAGTTCACCAATTGAAGCCAAAGAGCACTGAGGATGGTCCCACAAACTCTTTGGTTTGGATTACTGTGATTCACATATTTATTTTTTTATTTTATTTTATTTATTTATTTGTCAAATACATATAAGATAACAGATATAAGTATAAACATGATTATGAATAATACAGGATAAGGATACTAATAAATGGGGACAGTAGGACAGGGACGGTAGGCACGTTTGTGCACTTATGCACGCCCCTTACAAACCTCTTAGGAATGGGGTGAGGTCAACAGTAGACAGTCTAAGGTTAAAGTTATGGAGGTTTGGGGATGAAACCACAGAGTCAGGTAGTGCATTCCAGGCATTGACCACTCTGTTGCTGAAGTCGTATTTTCTGCAATCGAGTTTGGAGCGGTTTACCATAAGTTTGTATCTATTGTGTGCTCATGTATTATTGTGATTGAAGCTGAAGTAGTCATTGACAGGTAGGATGTTATAGCAGATAATTTTGTGTACTATGCTTAGGTCAGACCCAAAGTGGCGTAGTTCTAAATTGTCTAATCCCAAGATTTCAAGCCTGGTAGCATAAGGTATTCTATTGTGAACAGAGGAGTGGAGTACTCTTCTCGTGAAATATCTCTGAATTCACTCAATTCTATTAATGTCTGATATACAGTGCAGGTTCCAGGCAGTGAACTGTATTCAAGAATTGGTCTAGCAAAGGTTTTGTATGCCCTAGTTTGCATTACAATATTACCGGAGAAGAAGCTTCACAAGATTAGGTTAACAACTCTTAATGAAAATGTTATTGGAGTGAGCTCTGGCACTTAGATAATTTGAGATGAGTATTCCAAGGTCCTTGACAAAATGAGGGTCATCTATGAGGTTGTATTTGATGTTCTGATTTTTTTTTTGCCAATGTGTAAGCAGAGCATTTATTGGTTGATATTTGGAGTTGCCAATTGTTTGACCATTCTGACACATAGGCAAGGTCACTTTATAGGATAGCAGCATTGTTCGTGATGTTGAATAGTTTTACATCATCAGCAAAGAGAATGCAATTGCTTATAATATGATCGCAAAGGTCATTTATGTACAGTATAAAGAGTGTGGGTCCTTAAATGCTGCCTTGGGGGACACCGCTGTTAACAGGTGCAGGATTTGATAGGGCGCTCCCTATTTTGACTACTTGTTGACTGTTTGTCAGGAACTTATGCAGGGATCCAGAAATGCCATAAGATTTGAGTTTTAAAAGTAGTTTGTCATGTACCATTGAATCAAAGGCTTTACAGAAGTCTATATAAATTATGCCTATTCTTTACCCTGGTCGAGTTGTGTAATCCATATGTTCTTGCAGTGTAAGAGTTGCAGATTACAGGACAAATTTTTCCTCAAACCAAATTGCTTGTTAAAGAGTAGGTTGTTTGTCTCTAAGTGGAGGGTAATGGATTGGTTTATGATTGATTCCATGACTTTGCAGGTGACACAACACAATGAGATTGGTCTGTAATTTTCAACGAGGCTGGGGTCACCCTTTTTGAAGATAGGGATGACCTTGGCTAGTGACCATAGGTTAGGAGCTGGTTCTGAAAGATAGTTCATAGATTATGCTTAGAGGTTCTGCTATGGCAGTGGAAAGCTTTTTTAAGAAGTAGGCACATAATCCATCAGGTCCAATAGATAGAGATGGTTTTAGGCTGTGTAGTGCCTTTTCAATGTTATCTTCTGTAAAATTGATATGTAGTAGATTGTTGCAATTAGTTGTGGTACAACTAGGAAATGTGGGGCATGAGCCATTGCTGTTTACAAAGACTGAACCGAAGAATGTGTTGAAGAGGTTGGCCTTAATGGTTTCATCATTACAGTCTTCCCGTTAGGCCCTTTTAAGGATGGGATGGATCTCGAGTCTTTAAGTTTGTTGTTTACAAAGTTATAGAAGGCGTGGATGGATTTCATGTGTAGAAGGTTTTCCTCTTGTTTGCTGTGGTAATTGATGCATTCTGCCTTTATTGGCATACAGTTTTGTAGCAGCTTTTAAAGTTAGCAACATAGCCAGTTTTGTTTTTTCATCAAAGATTTTTTTTTATTGAAGCTTCCTTATTGTTATGGGTAATTTGTTTTTTCTGGTTTTGGGGGTTATTAGTGGCACGTTAGTGGTTATTTTGACTTCGAGCAAAAAAGTGTTAGAATGGTCTTCGGCAGTAATACAGTCAGTGAACAAAATTTGCCAATCAAGAGATGAGAGATCAGCAACTATTTGATCATAGTTGGCTTTTTTAAAGTTATAATTTGGGATTCCGTCATTATGATCATCATTGTAAGGATGTAAATTGAGACAAAAGTTGATCATGCTGTGGTCACTGTTGGAAAAGGGTTCTTTTATTTGTAGACCATAAATTGAGTTTAAACTGTTGCAGTTTAAACTGATCAAGGCAGTTGTTGAGTCTAGTGTTGTTTATTACTAGTTGATCCAGTCCCAGATTTGTAACGGCATTGTACAGAGTTGCATGTATGGGTTCAGTTGTACATTCGTTTAGGGTCCAATTAATAAGAGGTAGATCGAGGTCACCAAGAAAGGTAAGAGGGTGTGGGCAGGAGGCTGCCCATGTTAGTAGTGAAGTCAGCTTGTTCGCATGTACGAGGTCATAATCAGAGGCTCTGTAACATAGTAAGAAGTGAAGTGTGGTATTTAAGGACAGCTCGCAGCCTTACAACATGAGGCGGCCCTTGAAGATGATCCAGAAACAAGGGCAGCTGATTGCATGCTCACTGGGGACTCTTTTTTACTGCCTAGGTAACTCATAAAAGCAGCCAATAAAGAATAAAGGTAGTTTGGTCTAGTGGGCAAGACATCAAGCTGGAAAGTGAAAGCCCATGAGTTATATAGTCCCATTTTAGCCATGAAAGCCAACTGGGTGACCTTGGACCAGTCTTTCAGCCCAACCACCTCACAGGGTTGCCGTTGTGGGAAAAATAGGAAGAGGAAGGCATATCAGATATGTTTGCCGTCTTGAGTTATTTACAGAAATAATAAAGGTGGGGTACAAATACAATAAAAAATAAAGATAAAACAACAGTCCCATCCTTTGACAATAACTACAGCTATCATATATCCCACCCATGACATCAACATAGCAACAGCACATTTGCAAGGCTCACTTCTATCCTAGCCCCAAATCTGCAGGAAAAGCTTTCACTGCCTTCTGGAATGGTAAGAGGGTAGTAGGCCCCTGGATCTCTGGAAGGAGGCTACTCAGTTCAGTATGCCAATTGTCCTTTATAAAACCCCATATGTCTCAAGAGCTGCTTATCTCAAGACCATCTTCCCCGTAGAGCAGTGTTTCTCAACCTTGGTAGCTTGAAGATGGGTGGACTTCAATTCCCAGAATCCCCCAGCCAGCAGTGCTGGCTGGGGGGTTCTGGGAGTTGAAGTCCATCCATCTTCAAGCTTCCAAGGTTGAGAAACACTGCCTTAGAGATTCTGCAACACATTCCAAGAACATGCTGAAGATAAATTAAAGTTAGACTTTACACAAATATCCAATAATCCTAGATGATATTTAATGGACTACTTCCATTTGGACCTTCAAGGCAATAAAACTAATTGTGGAAACCTAAAACTATTACCTATAAAATTTCTGTTGACAAGAATATCAACATTTGTCTATTTGGTTTCATACCATGATTCCTTTTGCTGCTCTTCCCTCAGTGTCATTTCCCCTGTTTCTATATTTTTCCTGGTTGAGTCATATGAAGCGATCATAATAAGGCCAAATGGAATGACATATGTAAGGCATAGTAATGTACATGAGTGAATATTTCTACAGGCATTTCTTTCAAATTATGGGGAAATTGACAGTTTTTGAAATGCCAAGAGCATTTTCGGCTCACCCAGACTTTAAGAAACTCCTGAGGATGGAGACTTTAAAAAATTTACATCTTGTCCTAACAATCTTTTTTGTAAAAAAAAAAACTACAACTATTTCCAATTTGTTGACAAAATTAATCACAGTACAGTCTATTTGGTTTAGCAATCAAATAGCCTATTATGCACATTGGAGAAATTATGTTCCTTGTATGCCCACACAAAAAACTGATTTATCCCCTAATTGCTGAACATCAGGCTTTTTGTATTCCTGGGTACATCATCAAAATGCTGTTTTATAAGATGTGACACAACTATAATCTCTGAATTACAAAAGGAAGAGTTTTTAATTGACCAAGAACAAACATGGGCAGGACTGCACATCATCTCATTTTAGAATCAATTTGCTTCCCACCCCCGCCCTTCCTGAGGAATACCTGCTTAAAGTTGCATGTAAAATCCAAAGAGACATTAAATGGAATAAATCAAGGATAAGATGCTGCTACACCTTCTGAAAATTAATAATTGAGAATAAATTCTATTCCACAGCTCCGATTTGACTATTTTTGCTGAGTCGTACACATGGTCTAAGAGTATTGCCAATCTTCAAAAAGCTACATCTTAGGACTGGATTACGCTGAACATTATTAACCCAGTGAGTGGACCAAATAAAGTAAAAATTACATAAAAATTTCACCAATGAAAAGCATAATTCCGTTTATTGACTAAAATAGAAATGAAACAGCAGGAAGCATCATGAAAAGTCTGTAATTGAACACAAAAATTCGACACTTTTCTTTCCATAAATCTATGGACCTGCTGTAAAGAAACTATACTTTAAAGCAGACTTAAAGATGCTTTTAGATAAAAAGTATATTTTTCCTACAAAGAGAACTTGCATTTTCTATGCTAAACAAATTATCTCTGAGGATTACAACAATCATCCTTACCTTCAAGACCTGCTCTTTAGAAACTGTATCACAAAATGACAGATTGTGTGCAATATATTGTCCCATAAATATAGAAATTTTTCCAGAGTTCATCCATTTTGGCTAAAAGTCATATAGTAAATGTACATTTAAAATTATCTTTAGAGAGAAATGAAAACTGTATATGTATTGATGCAGTAAATCAAATTGTTAATAAATACTGGAGAAATTAAATACTTTGGCTAATTTATAATAATCTAAAATCTGTAATGGCTAATTATAGATTTGCACAACATTAAATTTCAGCAAAAGAAAGAATTTGCAAGTTAAAAATGTCCACATCCATTCAGTCTGGGAGTAACTTAAACTAAGAACTTGTCTTTTATTCTCTACAAACTAACTATTCTACAATGTTCTCTTTCCTATCTTGCAGAATTAAATTTGTAACTTTTTCCAGAATACTTCCACCTTGAGCTTTGTTCTTTTCATTCTTTTGTCAAGAGTAGAACTTCCATTTTAGCTGAAGCCACATAAACAGCGATTGAAGGCAAAGTTCAACCCGAGATGAGAAGGACTGGGGGAAAAATGAATTACACCACTTACAAGCCAAGCATAAGAGAACAAAAAAAGGAAGTGGGGAAACAAATTAACTTGAGATAGAAGCATTAGTAAATGATGTGTAAAAACTAAATCAGCCCAAGTCTGAAAATTAGCAGCACTTACTAATCCAACAAGCCATTGACTCATAAATGGCATGGCTATTAATGCCTTTGATGACAATAATAAATCTGTTCCACTACTATTTTTCTGTCGTTAATTAGATTGTAAGACCATACAAGTAGCTCCTCAACCTCATCCAGCCAAGAGGAAATATTTCATTTAGCTTAGGAGAGAAAAATCACCTTTCTAATTGTGCATCAAGGTCACAACACGTGGGCAGCTTCCTTTCCATTAAGTCATTTTAATTCATTGCCCTGAAACTTCTGTTTTCTCTCTGCATATAAACAAGAAAAAATATCCTTAACAAGAATATACTCGAAAGAAGCTGAAGATTAAGAATTTTTGCTTTATCACCGAGGTACTTAGAAGTCCAGCTGTAGATAGCATTAATTTAGCTGATAGCCTATCCCCAACATTTTAATTGTATAATTTGCTGGAATATTATCACATCTAGAGAAATGGCCTAGAATAGCTCAGCACAATACATCTTAAACGTTCATTTGCCACTGAACAATTCTCATTACTGTTCTATAAATTGGGGAAATCAGGATTTCTTCATGCATGTTATCTTGTACATTACTTCTTGAGTTTATTTAAGATATCATATAGAAAGGGCATAAATCACAACTCATAACAATTAAAATGCTACTTTTTAGTAGAACTAACTTGCACATTCTTTCCTAAGTGGATATAAATCAAATTAGGTAGATGAATATGAAATAAGTCTTGTGTTCAAGCCATAATACTGCATTGTACGATACCCAGCTTTTGTTGAAGATTTTCTGTTGGAGTTACTTCAGGGGTGGGTTCTACTTACCTTTACTACCAGTTCGCAGCGGGGTCACGCGCGTGCTCTTCTGTGAATGTGCAGAAGCAATTTGATGACGTTGGGGTCATTGGGCGGAGCCTCCCACCAGTTTTACTACCGGTTCTATAGAACCGGTGCAAACTGGGGACAACCCACCACTGAGTTACTTCACAGGCATTGGTCCTCTCCATTATTATTGTCAATAACTGAATTGGTGAGCAAGTTCTTATATAGCAATATATCTAGGTTTATTGTCAGTTTTATAATCAGCACAGGGGACACCTCATGACATGATATGTTTTCACATTTATTTTATATAGTTTATCATATTCATAGCTATATTCCAGAATGAATATTAAGACAGACGCACTCCCCTTATCCAATGTCATTCTGTCATTTACATTTTGCTTTTCAGTAGACTTTTTTGCTTTCCAAATTCTAACTATAAGAGCTTTGCTATATAGCTGTGTCTTTTTCTGGCAATTATTTTTTTAAATTGAAGTGCTTGGTACTGTTGATTTAATCCCAAAGGTGCTTTTTTCAAGAGCAATTGGACTTTCTGGTTTTTCTTTGAGAACATTTCGCTTCTCATCCAAGAAGCTTCTTCAGCTCTGAAACTCTGTTGATTTAATGCTTCTTCTTTTCTTTTCTTTTTAATATTGTAAGTCCCTTAAAATATTTTAATAAAAAGTGTGGTAAATATTTGGAAACAAGATGGATGGAAGACATCAGCAAGTATTACAGTGCAATTATACAGGGCGGTATATAAATTGGAAATAAAATAAAAAAAATAAAATAAAAATTGGCAAAAGGAAAGCTCAGGACCATATTGGTTGAAAACAAGTGGAAGAGGCCTTCATCCTGCAGTGGATAGACAATGGCTAATGAGGGGGGATTTATTTATTTGTTTCTTTCTTTCTTTGTTTATATCCCGCAATTATTATTTTTACAAAAATAACTCAAGGTGGTGAACACATCCAACACATCTTCCCTTCTCCTATTTTCCCCAAAACAACAACCCTGTGAGATGAGTTGGACTGAGAGAGAGAGTGACTGACTTAGTCACTCAACTGGCTTTCATGACTTTCTAGCCTAGTGCCTAAACTACTACCGTGTCTCCCCGAAAATAAGGCCCTGTCTTTTTTTTTTTTTTTTTTTGAACCCTGAATAAGCACTTGGCCTTATTGCCATGCACTCAAAAGCCTGATTGGGCTTATTATCAGAAAATATCTTATTTTGGGGGAAACAAGGTAGACCAGACTGGCCGTGTGTGTGTGTGTGTGTGTGTGAGAGAGAGAGAGAGAGAGAGAGAGAGAGAGAGAGAGAGAGAGAGAGTCTGTGTGTCTGTGTGTCTGTGAAGTGAATTTCATGACCAGAGTATATCATCAATCTCATGACCAGAGTATATCATCAAAACTTTATTCTGATTTAAACATCAAAACTATGGCTAACAATTTACAAAATATTTGTATGTTTGTGACTTTTGTATATGTGTGTGTGTCTTAATAAAAGTCTCTTCCCAAAATATTCTAGAAAATATAAGAGTAATCTTAACATTCATTTTTCAGTCATACACAAATATACATACGTAAATTCCACTAGTTAGTCAATGAAGGCAAGGGTGGGCAATTTTTTAAAGGATCTGGATATGGTAAATACCCAAGTAGCCATCACTGCCAAGGTTCAATCTCTTCAGAACAGTGACTTGGGGAATTCTTGTTCTCCTTTTCTATTTTCTTATTGTTTTATTGGGCCATAACACATTGCCTGTATGGAAGCAGTGAAGCAGTGTATGAAAGCAGTGGGGGGGGGGGGGAATAAGAAGACAGGATACCACTGACTTTTTGTCACATACTTTCCTTGGGTAGCTGAATCTAATATAGCCCAATTGAAAGTGAATTGCGAATAGAAAGAATTGAAAAAGGTCCATCATAAACATTTTGCTTAAGAATTAACTCTATTAAACTGATGAATATGTTCTCTTTCTAGCACAATAATTGTTTCCTCCATTATGCAATTAGCTGAAAATTAAATTACCTGATAGAAGAGGACTGATGACAACATAGAATAACAAATAAATCCATAACTAATGAAACTAACTGTGACAAAGTAAGCTCTTGAATATATTAAAAACTCTGATGTATTTTCATCCATTTTCCTATCCTTATTTTACAATAGTATTTTTATTGCCTGGTTATGATGCATTTGCTTGAAAACAACATAAAAAAGAAGACATATCATTCAGACACATCTGCCTTTTGAAAAAGAACTAACTTCAGACTAAAGGGCATAAATAAAAGGGATGATTTGTCTTTGTATTGGTAAACAGAGAGTTCCAAGAAATCAACACTCTTGTTATTGTTAATTGAAAATTGAAGTATTTTCTAGTTGTTCTTAAAATACAACAAAAATCAAATAAAAGGCCTGTGAGAATCAATGCTGCTCTGATTTGAATTAGAGAACTGATGTCTGAGGAAAATGTCTCATTTGATTCAAGGTTGCCATCTGAGATCTGAAACAAAACTGATTCCACTTAAATCAATTGGAGAATTGACGTTTTCCTTTTTTTTTTTTTTTTGGTTAAGTATAAGATATAATGGGGAAGCACCCAAATGTCTTCAAAATTGCTTTACGTTTTGCTAAAATGGACTGAAACCAGCAGCAATAATTAAATCTAAATGATCCTGTTAAACTTTGTGCTGGATATCTGCAAGGGCTCAATGGCAATAACTTTTGAATCATTCTATCTATACCTTTTTTTTAAGCAGAAATGCAGAAAGAACAGCAAAGCAGAAGCCACATTTTTCAGCAATGACCCAATAGAGAAGTCTTGCTGAACCATGACAGAATATGTCCTTCTCTAACTTAAACATGAAATTTCAGAGACTTTTAGATAATTAGGCTCTTTGTTATTTTCTTTCATTCTGGGACTCCTGGTATGGCATGATACCACGGAGCACTGAAAAGGTCCACTGACTTGCCCTTGTGTAAATTTTATGCCCCGATCACTGACTTTTTATGAAGTGCAGAGAAAGTTGGAATAAGCTGATTGATAAGCTTGGTCTTCCCAATAAAAATAAAACACTTATTCAAGTAATTGAGATAGAGTGTAAGGGTGGCAGGGCAGGGCAAGGTAAATGCATTTCTTCTGAGCTGGTCATCATTCTGTCAGGGTGATAATATTTTAGCAATACAGCTGCATCTATTCATGTATTGTTGAGAGATGCAGACTAGCTACAATATGCAGAGTGTAAATATGAATGTTATATTAGTTCAGTACTTCTCAATCTTAGCAGTGTTAAGCTGTGTGGACTTCAACTCCTACAGTTCCTCTGCCAGCATTAAGAGTTGTAGGAGCTGAACTCCAAATGGTTTAAAGTTGCTCAAATTGAGAAAAACTTGATTAATTGGTAATGAGTACATTATGAAGTATTGTGGATTAATTTGAAGCCCCAGGATCAGCACAGCAGTGTAACATCCCATTAGCACAAGGGAAAGCAAATTTAAGGCATATGGTTGGTCACATGAAACAAGCTGAGAAAGTAGAAAAAGCCTAAAGCAATGTTAAGCTAAATGGGTTCTGATAAACCAAGAATTTATTAAGGTGGTAAAATTCATATTCAAATTTGTATTGCTCATGTCAGAATCAGAGTGGTGCAGTGGCTCAGCAGCAATGGTGGGTTGCCCCCGGTTTTTTTTTTTTTTGTTGTTTTGTTTTTTAATTTGATTTATATGCCGCCCTTCTCCGGAGACTCAGGGCGGCTTACAATGTGTAAGCAATAGCCTTCATACTTTTGTATATTTATACAAAGTCAGCTTATTGCCCCCACAAACTGGGTCCTCAATTTACCTACCTTAGAAAGAATGGAAGGCTGAGTCAACCTTGAGCCTGGTGAGATTCGAACCTGCAATAATTGCAGGCAGCTGGTGTTAATAACAGGGTGCTTTAGACCACTGTACTACCAAGGCCCATAGAACCGGTAGTAAAACCGGTGGGAGGCCCACCAAAATGCTAATCTGCTGCGAACCAGTAGTAAAGGTAAGTAGAACCCACCCCTGCTCAGCAGTTAAGACACTGGACTTGTTGACTGGAAAGCCATCACCAAAGTTTGAGACCCAAGCTCCATGCAACAGGGTGAGCTCCCGTCCTTGCCTCAGTTTCTGCCAAATTAGCAGTTCGAAAACATAAAAACATGAGTAGATAAATAGGGTCCACTTTGGTGGAAAGGTAACATGATATCATACTGGCCACATGAACATGGATATGTCTTTGGACTAGCATTGGCTCAATGGCCTTGAAACAGAGAGGTGCACCGCCCCCTACAGTCAGCAACAACTAGTGGAGTAAAATCCATGTCAGTATCAAGGAACCTATCTCACTGTTCATCTCGCACAGCCCAGCCCAGGATTCTTATATGAAGGAATAATTTTTTAGTATTTGCATATTCTCTGTAGCCATCCAAAAGATAACATGGGGAAAAAATCAACTCTGCCAAGTGTTCTGCAAAATTGTAAAGCATTTTACAGATGCAATTCATTGAACTTTACTGAAGTAAGTCTGCAGTTGGGTTTGGAAATCTGCTTTGAGGGGGTCATTCTATCAAAGCTTTGTTGAATCAAAGTACCCCTTCAAAGCTTTGCACAGCCCTGTTCATAATTGAATGCACAAGGTGAGGATGCTCTTTTTTTCAAATCAATAATTGATTATGACAAGTCCCCAAATACAGTCTGTCCTTGACAGCCAGCTGATTGCAGCTACAAAGATGAAAAGTAAGGTAAAATGAGAATGTGAGAACAAATTGGAGGTGAGCTGATATTGCTTAGCATGAAAAGCATTAAAGCATCTACACAGAACTAATACTCAAACATCTGCCTTTTCTTTTCTTCTTCTGGTATTATGGTATTCTAGTGTCACACCAGGGGTGAAGAGTAGATCTATCTGTTATCTGTAGTACTTCGGGCTAAGTGCAATGTTGGGCTCATAGTTTTTAGTAGGATGTTAAATTTAAAATGGCATGATTCTGTTGAGTGTGTGCATTTAAATATAAATAATCCCTGAAACAAAACACAATCAAGAGAACAGAACTGCTTAAAAGTTATTTCTTCCTGATGTATTTATCAGACACAAAATTGTGTATTCAAAAACCTACCCACACTTCCTTTCTTATCTGCTTTAAGAAGTATTTTCTTTTCAAACTCCAACAAGCTTCCTCAAATTTGATCAGGAAAAGAAATATACATATAAGTTATATAAAATGATTCTAGTAATATTTTAATTAAAGCAAGCATGTCATTTTAACATTACCCAGTCCGTGGCCTTAATGGATTAATACACATTACACATCCTGAATATGGATATGATTATCCATATTAGATGGCATATCAAACAATCAGAGTTTTTGATAGGCATTTCAATAAAGTTGTTAGATATTAAATTGACCAAAATAATTTTTTATCAAGAATGTATAGGGCGTCCTGCTTGAGTAGGGGGTTGGAGTGGAAGACCTCCAAGGTCTCTTCCAAACTTATTATTCTTTGTTTTAACTCCTGGCTGTATGTATTTATATCAGTTACTATCCTGGTCTATCCTTGGATACTTCTCATCAGCTGGTTTAATGGGAATCTAAAGATGAGGGAAACCATACCCTGACAGCCCAGGAAAGAATGCTAGTCAGCATAATTACCTCTTAACTCTAAGTAGGAACCTAGAGATAGTACTGCACCCATTTAGTCTCTTCGATGCACCCATATCCAGTAGAGAGATAGTTAACTTTAAGATGCATGGCCAGCTGCATACAAATCAGGGCTGTGGTTTATGGCTTTGCTCATCCTTTGCTCAGAAAGGGAGAGAGGAAAGAGAGAAGTAAAATTGCTGTAATAAAATGTATGCATCAAAGCAGAACTAGACACTTCCCTCGATTTGTTAAATACTAAGCTCAAAAGCCATTACTAGAAACTTTGCTTTCAAAAGAATTGTATTTATTTTATCACCATCCTTCTTTCCCCAAAAAATTCCCAGCAGAATTTTCTGGCTAAATAAATTGAAACTAAATACATATCAGCCTTATAATTGTAATTCCCTCTCTGTCATATACAATTTATCCAGCAGCATCATAACATAAGGAACTACATTGTATTGATTGTGCTTATAATTCTACTTTGTAATGGAATGGGGGATAAGTTCTAAATTCTTGGGGACCATCTTCCAGTCACAATATTTGACTAAACCGAACTTGCTTAGCTCCAACCAGGTTCCTACATCACATTCCCTCTGCTCTTGTCTGCATCAGCCATTTATGTCAATCCAAAGCAAAGAAACTAGTCAATCAGGATATGTCATCTAGATATAGAATATCTGATTCAGTTTCATGTGTATCAGTTTGGCCTTTACACATCAATATTAATATGAAGGGTGATTGACAGGTATCTGGGTTAAGCTGCTTTGAAAACTTACAGCAATTTTAGCCAACTTCATTATATTTTATCCTTTAAACAAGAGGAAGGTATTGTTGGATTTCTTTGATGGCAAAGAAAAATGCAGAAGTTATATATGCAAAACAACAACAACCTGGATGTCAAATTCCATGTTTGATTGGTTATGTTTTGCTAATTCGATCTAGAGATTAAGTCACCAGGCTAGAAACCAGGATACCGTGAGTTCTAGTCCCACTTTTGACATGAAAGCTGACTGGGTGACTTTGAACCAGTTATTTTCTCTCAGACCAAACCACCTTACAGGATTGTTATTGTGGGGAAACCAGCAGGAGAAAGAAGTATTCGGTATTTTCACTGTTTTGGGTTATTTATAAAAATTAAAAAGACAGGATAAAACTAAATAAAGAAATAAAGCTAATTTTCTTCCCAGACCAGGAAATTTTACAGAGTTTATCAGACTGGAACAGCAAAAACAATCACCCTAATTTTTTATATGGGCTGCTTATAGGCCAAACCATCAAGTTGCTGTAGAGTGAAACTGAAACTTACTTGGTTTTTATTGTAATTGCCATATTTTTATTTATTTATTAAATTTGTCTGCTACCAATCTGGCCACAAGGCGACTCTGGTTGGCTTACAACCTTACACATATTCTATCTATCCCTGTCAAGCAGAAACGGATTTGTTGTATACTTAGCTCACCCATTAACAATAGCAAACCAAGTCTAATTGTCTAAAAGTCTAATGAAGGTTAGTTACTGCAGGAAAAATATCCCAAAGGTGCTTTTTCAGGAGGCAACTGGACTTCCTTGTTTTTTCTTTTGAAGACGTTTTGCTTCTCATCCAAGAAGCTTCTTCAGCTCTGAGAGGAGAATGGGGAATGGAAGGGTTTGAAGCTGAAGAAGCATCTTGGATGAGAAATGAAACGTCTTCAAAAGAAAAAACCAGAAAGTCCAGTTGCCTCCTGAAAAAGCACCTTTGGGACAACCATGACCTGGATGACTGAAAATCTCTACAGACTTGCAGGAAAAATAGTTTATTCTCCATCAAATAAAGACTGAATTGTTCCTCTAATTAGGAACCTTACAAAATATTTGTGCTGCATCAGATGAAGAAGGAAATGGTGATCTTTTGCTCATTCCACATGGAGAAGCCAGCTGAAAAGTTAGCTTATGTCAACACGGTTGATAAGATTACAGGTCTTTACCATAGCTGGGAATAGCAAGGTGGTTTAGGAGAGGCAGGGCAGATTGCATTGCGGCTGCCCAGAATCTATCACTTGAGATAGGAATCAACTTTGTTTAATAGTAGAACAGACTTATCCCTACTCATAGCCTAAAATCAAGGTCGGATTAACCACTACATTGATCCATGGGTATGCATGAAAGCAACTCATACAGAAGACAGAAAACGACTCTGAATGGCAGAGCCAGAGACAACTACAGCACACAAGTTGATTTGATTATAATAAGGCCGTTACAATTTCCCAAAGGCCATTTTCTTCCAGAAATTGTGGATAGCATTTTCTTTTCTCAAATGCAGTGGGTGTCATCGGACGAATATTTATCAGATAGAAAATTTTGCATTTGTATGCCATGAACTAAGCCACCTGCTCTCCTAGCACCCTTCCCAAATCTATGCATTATTAATGAACAACATTAATTTCCAGTTTTCAGTTAGCTAATTTGTTCCCACAATCATAATTTCAAATATCACATGAATAATTCAGTAAGTTATTTTAACTGCAGATAGATAAGTCTGTTAACCCTCATATATTTCAATAAATTATTGCTCAGTTCCATGTAAGGATGCCAAAGCTAAACACCTTGATAGGAGGTATTTTATGCTAAGCATTATATGTGGCATTCACATAACAAAATCAGCTGGAAATCCTTTAGAAGGAAAATTACTTTCTTTAAAAGGTAGAGAGGAAATGTAAAGTTCTTTCCAATTCCATGGAACATGTTTTTATTTGTTTGACTGCAATCAAACATTATTGTTGCCCTATATGCATTCTTTTCTCTGCAAAGCAGCAAAGAATATACGGTATGTTTAAAAGTAGAAAGGCGGGTCAAATGAAAAGACTACAGTGGGAGTTGAAACATGCCTTCAAAGAGCTAAAGAATGTTTGTATCAGCCTGGCATGAATGCTTAGATTAAAGCTATTTGGAACAACATGAGACCTGGAACTCATGCAGAGAAAGATGACGAAAGGAAGAGCTACACTAAAATGCAATATCAAGTATTATGGCTGGGTAGACAACCAGATCAAAGGGCAAACATGGTTTTTCCTGAAATCATGAGGTAGCTGTGGAGAGTACCTACTCAATCAAGGGGAAAAGAATGGTTATTTTAAGATATTCCCAACAAATGTGACAAGTTTTTTCTCAGATTCAGATTCACAGATTGGATCCTGTAAGATTCAGTGTCTAAAATACCGAATGGTATTCTGTGTTTAAATTAATGTAATCCATACTCATCTCTGCTTCTTTCTGAAAAATGGAACAGGCCCGTGTGTGTGTGTGTGTGCGTGAGTGCACGCACGCGTGAGTGAGTGAGAGAGAGAGAAGTGGAGGGAGGGAGAGGGAGAGGGAGAGGGAGAGACTTTCCATCTGCTGGAGGGATAGGTTCTCCATGGTAGTTTATACGTATTTATCAGGCACAAATAAACAGGATCATTTGCTGAATACAAAGCACAGAAAAGTTTATCATTGCTATCTCTGTCCAGGAATCTAGTCAGCTAATAGTCAAAGCTAAACTGATGCTAGATAGGGGTCAACAGAATGCATGGGGAGCTGGAATTGGATCTATTGTGGCAACGCAATGATTCCAAACTGATGACACATTTAACTCCACCCTCCAGCTCAGCCTGCTCTTCGACATCATTCTGCAAATTCATCCATATTATTTCAGTTGTCATTTTTTTAAATTTCCCAGCTATTGTTGGCTAGTTGCAGAAGTGCTAATAGATTACTTCATGTCTTATGCAATCCAGCAATGTGATGCCAAGGTTCCTAAACAGACAAAATATTTAGAAGATTTTGCAGTTTTTAGATCTCTGGCTAGAGGAATGTCCATGATTCAGGCCTATATACAGTAGCAGCACTAAGAGCATCAGTGACCGAAACATTCACATTTTGATATACTGTATATGGTAATGTTAGCTTTCTGCCCTAAGCATCAGATGAATGAACCAAGATCTGTGGTGAGGCACCAATTCACCTTTCCCCACTTTTTGAGATAACCTACTTTTCCTGTATTGTGGCGAAGAGGCATTTGAATTCTTGTACTCATTTTAAATGTATTCCATATAGCTATATCAGTACTGATAAACCAACAGCGGTTTCCACATTGATCACTAGTCCAGGTGGCCATGCTTCATCCCTGATATCATAGAGCCTAGTTGTGGCTTCCACTTGTCATCGGCAAACACTTATCATCTACATCAGGGGTATCAAACTCAAGGCCTAGGGGCCAGATCCAGCCCCAGGGTGCTTAGATTTGGCCCACAGGGCCACCCTGGAAACACTGAAGGACCGACCCCTGGTGCCTCTGCCAGTGAAAATGGAGCTCATAGAGGCCACACAAGGCCCACCCGGGCTCTCTTTTCAGCTGCAATGGCCTCCTGCAGTCCTCTGCCAGTGAAAATGGAGGCCTGGGAAGGCTGCATGCTTCGTTTTCTCTGAAAACAAAGGGCTGCAGGAGGCCATCGCGGTCAAAAACTGAGCCACGCCCACCCTGGCCATGCCCCTCAACCACCACCACCGCCCAAACACAACCCTGATATGGCCCTCAATGAAATCGAGTTTGACAGCCCTAATCTATATAAACAAAGTTATGATAAACTATGGTCTGCCCAAATTTAAATCCACTCTAATACGTAAAACCTTTTCTCATGATGGTGTCTGTTCTGTGTTGAAGAGCAGCTGGGAAAGAATACATCCCTGGCATATAACAGTGAAGACTGGAAGGTCTCTCATAGTTCACCTTCAATGTGAACCTGCTGCTTAAGCTACCATAAACCATATGATCTTACTTGGAATTCCCTTAGCAGCAATTGCTTTCTAAATCAATGGGTCAATGTACACTGTCAAAGGCAGCCACAAAGTCAGTGAATACTATGGTGAGTCACTTGCTGCATCAAATTCATTCTTCCATGAATTGTAGTGGTATAAATATCTGGTCACAGCAATCCCAGTTTGGATGATAAGCAGCATGTTCTTCACAGGCCACTTGTTCTCTTTTTTTAATATTTGGAGTTGAATTATCTCCACAAGTATTTTAACAACTATGGAAAGTAGACTGATATCAGGGGACTTTTTGCCTTTGTACTGGTTTCCTTTTTTTAAAAGACAGGAGCTATGATGGCTTGCGTCCAAGTGCTTGGCACTTGCTTTGATGTCCAGATTGAATTAAGGGCAAGGATTATTGTAGCCAAAGATCACCTCCTGATTTCAGTGCTTCTGCTGTGACCTCATTGCATTCAGCTGCTTTGCTTTGTTTTAGTTGCTTCGTTCCTCTTTGATCTCTCCGGTGCTTGACATCTCATCAGGTATTGGTTTAACAGAAAGGCCGAAGATGTTAGATGCTGCATTTTTATTGCACAATCAAAAACAAAAGGAAACAATTAAGATATAATTTAAAAAGCAAATTGTAAGGCTTACAATTGGCGTAGCGGGACTGTGTGGGATGCTTAAAGAAAAGTACAAATTTTTCTCAGAGCTGCTTCATAAAACAACACGGGCCTGTGCTGTACACACACACACACACACATGCCACATGTGTTAGGAATCTTTATTAAGGCTTCCAAGCCTGAATTCATATTCCCCAGAAATTCCCTTCATTAACATCAGGGCACTCCCAATAAGTTCAATAGGTTACTCAAGAGCAGCCAGCAACAGTCCATAGTGCAAAACCAAGGCAAGTCCCCAGACAAGACCATGAGGCAAAGGCAAATCCAGAGTTCAAGAAGCACGATCTGAAGTTCAACATTCAGATTCCAGTCAAGGCAAGATTCACGACAGCTGAAGAACACATAGCAAGGAAATGGACACGTTGTTCCCAGAATCATTTCACTCCACTTACTGAGCTACTGTAAATAACCACATCAAGAGGGGCATGCCTCCTCTCAGACCTATGTGCTCTCGGATCAGGAGGAGGAGGCAGTTCTTCCACATCTCCCCTGACTAGCTGCGGCTGTGTGCCCTCTCCACCTGAAGTCTCTGGGCTTCCCAGCTGCATCTGTGCCTCTCCTATCCCCAGCTCAGCTGGATGCTTGTCCAGTCGCTCCACTGTGCTCACCCTCTCTGCTCCTGGCTCATAGATTCTGGCAAACTCCAGACATTTCTTAATATCTTCTACCACTCTCCGACATCCCTGGATCTGGCTCTTCCTCATCCAAACTAATGTCCAAGGAAGCATCCAGGGAAGTCATCACATCGGCTTTCGCTTGTATGATCTAAAATGGTAAGTTGGGGTTATGATGGAAGAGACAGACAGTGATCTTGAGCAAAAGCTATTTAATAACTACAAATAAAACCCAGCAGAGTCTGCCTGACAGTTCTCCTTTTATAGAGAGCTGTCAGCCTGCTTAGCCAATAAGAACGAACTATTTTTCCACCTTGGTGCGGACTTGAGTGGAGCTTTTATTCACTGGCTTCACTCTGACTATGTAACACAAAAGAAGTCCTCTTCAGTTTTGTATCCTTTGCAACCTCTCCTCAGCATCTTCTGGCAATTGCCAAAATCAGATGGGGCTTCCACACACAGAGACTACTTTTGCTTTTCTGGATGCTGGAGGCTCTGGTTGCCCTTAGAGAATGCTTTAAAAAGTTCTTCTGGCACCTCACAAGAACCTTTTGGAGGTGTGCAACATCTGTATACTATTCCTTCCGGCTTTTGCTGGTGAAAGATTAGAGGTAATCTTTGAGGCAAAGCCAAGTGCATTGTCAAGGGAAACCCCACAGCCTCTTCGGCCCATGAAGAGAATCATATTGCCTCCACAGCAGCGGTGGATTTCAAAAAATTTTATTACTGGGTCTGTGGGTGTGGCTTGGTGGGCATGGCATGGCTTGGTGGGCATGGCAGGGGAAGGATACTGTAAAATCTCCATTCCACCATCCAGGGGAAGGTTACTGCAAAATCCCCATTTCCTCCTGATCAGCTGGGACTTGGGAGGCAGAGAATAGATGAGGGCGGGGCCAGTCAGAATTTTTACTACCAGTTCTCTGAACTACTCAAAGTTTCCGCTACCGGTTCTCCAGAACTCGTCAAAACCTGCTGAAACCCTCCTCTGCTCCACAGCATGAAGCACTTTATCAAAGCAAGTCTAAGTTACTTTGTGCGAAATTAGCAACAAAACAAATGTTCTAATGAAGAGAAAGTACTATTTGCACTTTCCAAAAGTTGAAGTTATTTTTTTTGTTATTTACCATTTGGGGAATTCTTTAATAATACTATCATTAAGGAACGATAGTATTTTAAGCTTGACTGGGAAGAGGATTCTTACAATAATCCTCAAAGGGATTTTTAACTAGTACTCTTCTCACTTTCTTCCTATGTTTTCATAAGCAAAAAATACAACTATATAAGTACAGAGGAATGCACTCCTGAAAGACCAAAATTGGAGAATATGTGGCAGTGAAGATTTTTTATTTTTTTATTTATACATTTATTTACTTATTAAATTTATATGTCACCCATTGCCCTAATGAATTTAACTCAGGGGTGAAATCTACTTACCTTCCTTACCGGTTTGGAAGCACACGCGCCCCATGCACATGTTTGCTTTGCTTCCACATGCGCGTCATGTGTGTGTCATGTGCACACGCACACCTTCTGCACATGCGGAAAACTTTCTGTGTATGCGCAGAAGGAAAAAAAACATTACTTCCTGGTTAAAACCAGAAAGTAATGATACCTGGGCGACAATCGCTACCAGATCGCCGAACCACAGGGAAAAATTGCTACCGGATCAGGCGATCCGGTCCAGTCTGGGAGCATTTCACCCCTGATTTAACTATATATATTCACAACAGAAGTTAACCAAATTCAAGCAGGAATGACACCCCTTAACATGTAACATATTACACAGCACGGCAAGTTAACACACTTAGAATACGATTTTTGAAGAAAAGATGTTTAAAACTACTGAAAAGAATGATTTAAATAGGTATAAGCAATAGCTTAAAGCAAAGATCTAAGTAGTTGTTAGCAGTGGGAGAAGAAAGGAAAGAAAAGTGTGTATTATTGAACGTTTCCTTTTATAATGTATTTTCACTGTGTTACATTTTACTTCTTGCATTTCTATTTGAGATCTCCTACTTTTGTACAATACTTATGGACTAAGAAAACTAAAGTTATTTTTTTAAAAAAAAAATGAAAGCACCCCTGGAGAACCTAAACTTTTTGGCTAGATTGTAGAGGGAAATTGTTAGTTGCCAATTCTGTCTTAAACTAGATTGGTCATCTCTAAACAACTCTAACTTTTTGTTCTACCTTTCAGCAGCTATATTAATACAGAACGGAACCAGAATGCTGGGAGATAATGGGATCAGCCATCTTGCTCACAACTATGGTGGAGGTGTTCGGAGGCTGGTGGAGTTTGCAAACCTCAATTTCTAATCACTTCCAGAAATTGTCTGTTAAAGCTATAGGAGACCTTCATAATGACATGTTTAAAAAGACTTCATTGGGTACCTTTATCTTCAAGTCTCAACAAAAACAAAAAATAATTATAAGCTTAAGAATTTAAAGAATCTGAAATAAACAGCAAAAAGCTAAACAAAATTAAATGGGTTAAGGGACCAGATAAATTTGGAATATTGACTTTTACTATAAGGTTTTTTGAATTAATTATAAAGAATAAAGAGCTTCTCAAGGAAAACACATTTTTTTGTTATTGCAAGGCATAACAAAGATAAGTAATTTTGTTATTTTAGAAACTGAAATTTTAGACACTAGAAGGAACTAAAGTTCCTAAGCAGGGGGGCGGAATACAAGCTTGCTTTTATTTACTTTGGCTTAAAAATTGATGCAAAGTGTCATCCTCATTCACAGACTCCCAAGAACTCCTTTGGAAACTGTTGAAGAATGTCTATGTAACGGTTAACCCATAGTATTTATACAGTGAATTCTACAGGGTTCTAGCTTATCCTTTGTAATATTTAACAATCAACATGAAACCTCTAAGTGAGGTCATTCAGAGATTTAGAATTCAATGGCATCATTTTGCTGATGACACAAATCCTATCTGCCTTTTTCATCAGCTCCAAGTAAGATAGTGTGAGTGCTTAATCAATGCCTGGTTATAGCAATAGATTGGAGAAAGGCCAATAAATTGAAGGTCAATCCAGACAAAACATTACCTATCTGATTTAACTGTGTTCAACTTATTGTGGCAAGGATTACTATCCTCCAATAGATCAAGTTTAATGCTGGGAGTACTGATAAACCTATGTCAGTCAGTAGAGGAACAAGTAATTGTCATTTCTGACATTAAGTGCCTTTTGCCAGGTTCATATGGTGCACAAGTTACATTGCTCTGCTGCGTTAATATGTGCCCTGACAACTTTTCAGTTAGATTCTAGTATTGAGTGCTAGGTGAAACTGCTCTTGAAAATAGTCTAGAGATTTCAGTTGTTATGAATAAAGCACTAGAAAACTGATTAGAATATAGTGTTCCAGATTTTATTACCTCAATATTATATCAACTTTGTTGCTTGCGTGGAAATTTCCAGTGACAGTTCAAAGCAGTAATATTAACCAATAAAGGTCTGCGTGATTGGAGATTATAGTGGCTAAAAGAATGTTTCCCCTCGTGTATTCTTATCTAAGTCCTATAACTATATTTGGAAGCCCTGCCCTCAATGCCCCCACACTCGAAGTAGAATGAGCAGAGTCCATGGAGATACATGGAGGCAACTGGCCAATTGTCTTTAGTCATGTTATTCAAATTTAAAAATGGCATAGCAATCAATTTTATCTCTGGTGTTCAGCAGCTGTCAATTTATTTTTTTTTAAATAGATATATTGAGAGAGAGAGGGAGGGAGGGAGGGTGGGAGGAAGGGAGAGAGAAAGAGAGAGAGATAAGAGAGAGAGATTATTCAAGTTAGACTTGATTATTGATTATTGATTACCTGTAGTATTCTTGGCAACATTTCAAAAATTGTCATTGTCTAGGCTTAAATAATGTGATGGGTCCAAAGTCATCTAGCTGGTTTCATGTGTAAGACTGAATAAAGCTCACAGTTTCTTAGTTTCTAGTTAACCACTACACCAAAGCATTGCCCTAAGACCGTGATGGCGAACCTATGGCACGCGTGCCAGAGGTGGCCTGCAGCACCCTCTCTGTGAGCACGTGAGCCGTCACCCCAGTTCAGCTCCGCTGCGCCTCCCACTGGCAAGCTGGTCTTTGGATCTCTGCTGCTCATGCGCGGGGGCAGGGTGCATGTGGGGGCCATGAGCACATGCATGGGGGTAGGGGTGCATGCAGGGGCGCATGCCTAGGGGGCATGGCACATGCAGAGGGCGCGCACATGCACGGGGGAGCACATACAGGGACCTGCTATTATGGAAGAGCTAGCAAATTTTATATAGCTCTTCTGCTACAAGTTCTCATCGTTATGGGTGAATTATTATTATTATTATTATTATTATTGTGCCTCCTGATCACTAGGAATGTCAGATATGCCTCCTTTCAGTACTCAAGAAAGAAAAACCCCGACTCCATTTTTGCAGAGAAAGGTACTTTTACTGAGTATGAACTGAATACAACCAAAGAAAAGCAAAGTCTGAGGCAATAGGCGCAAAAATCACAAATTGAAAGCATCCCTAAAATCCTCCCCCCAAGGGTCCAGTCAGGTTTATCCACATCCCCCCCAAGGGATCATGTGGGGTGCAGCTTCCGATGGCTCCATCCTTCTGGTATGCCAGGATGGTTGACCTTGACTGGTTATCAGTGTGCCTCCCAGCTGCAGAGAAAGCGCTGAGGAAAACTTTCTCCAATTCACTACCTGTTACAAGACATCTCCACCAGCTCACTTCCCCCTCCCAACTACCCAGACCCTTCCCCCATTACAATGGCAGCCATAGCAAGCAAGCAATATAAAAGCGGAGGCTGACAGACAGGTGGCCTCCAGTTTTTAGTGCAACAGTCCCTGCCTTAAGATTGTAGAGTCTTTTTTGTAGTCTACTAGATTTCTCCTCATGGCTTACCAAATTGAGACACGAGTCACAGCAAGAGAGTTGGTTCACGGAATACTTCTTTCATCTAGGATCCATCAGTTGTCATTTATCATATTTATCATATCTTTATTGTGCTTTCTGTATTGCCTTTCATTTTGTCCTATCCTGATCAAAAAAATTTTCCATAAAGTGCAAAAAAGTTGACTTTTTCATCTCACAATATTCCCATTATTTTTTACCCTTCTATGTGAATTTTCATGCATGACTTGTATACTACCTTGTCCCCAAGAAAGTTATTTAAGTTGTCTCTTATTTTTAGCTTTGCTTAATATACTGCAGAATCAAAATAAAATGCTATTAGAACTTGTTAACAAATTCCATGGTGAATTTGCTTTCATTAAATAGAAATGTTATGATGCAAACACACTAATAGCATATGCACAAAGGAGAAAATTCTACTCCACATTTGCTGTTTATTTTACAATAAAAAAGCTAAAAGATTGACTTGCTTTTTCAAAGACTGTTTTGTATATAAAAATGAAACTGTTATTTTATTCCATATTTTTAAAGAACCAAACAAATTTTGTGATTTCTTTAGTCATTATTAAAATGTAGAACCATCCTAGAAACAGAAAACTTATGGAATTACCAGTACTTTTGTTGATAACTCAAATGATTGTCACATTAATTAATTAAGTTATGAGAGTTGAAAACTTTCAAATGCTTAATTTTTCAATGTACAGTTTTGAACTACTGGCTTGCAACATTTTTAAAAAAGGTTACATTTGTGAGAGGAACTCTCTTTGGATATTCTGAATCCAGCTCGAGGATATTGGGATCACCTCTTACCCTCTGCTTTGTTTTCATTTTGTAAAACTCCAAACTCCTTGGAGCCTTATGCATTTGTAGCATTTTTGCAGATTATTGGATCTTCAGAACTTTGTAAAGGTATTGCTGGTATCAAAGTTGTCATTCCACCTTATTAACAGAGTTTTCTTGAAGGAAAACTGGGGAAGGTAAGGTTGTCAAGTACTTTGTATGATATCATATGTTATCATATAATGGCATGCAAGAATGACATGCAAGAAAACCTCAGAAGAGTTATTTGTGTTTTTCCTGCATGCCATTTTGAATACAATTTTGGACAACGGACCACATGAATAAAATGAGTTAAACCATTGCACTCTTTGTACAGCCGGGGCTGACTGATGGAGACAGGATAGATTTTTTTCCCCAGCTATACCTGATGTATGAAAATATTTCATTTGATTATTGAGCCCTTCTCCCAAATGTTAGGAATTTCATACTTTCTGAAACTTCTGAAAAATGTTCTCTTTTGACTTGAACTAGAATCCACAAATGTCTGGGTTGACTGAAAAGCTAGTGAACAATCTGAAATTGTTGATATTCACATTTATAAATGTTGTCAATCAAAAAATCAGATATTATTATTATTATTATTATTATTATTATTATTATTATTTTAATCTTTAGTGAGATTCACAGCCTTTGAGGCTGGTTAATAGCTCAGCAGCTCGAGTCCTAACCAAGGACCTAGGGACTGTTAAGGTATCGTCGGAGGATGTAAGCTGTTCCGAGTAAGGTGGTTTTTTGTAGAGTCAAAATGTTCAAGTCCGGTAAATTTAGAATTTCTAAATAGCGGGGTAGCCCTTTGGGGATTGCTCCAAGGGCTCCAATTACAATCGGAACAACACATGATTTCTTTTTCCACAGTCGCTCAACTTCAATTTGCAAGACCCGGTACTTTGTGATTTTTTCTTGCTGCTTATCTTCAATCCATGCATCACCAGGTATTGCAATGTCAATGAACCATACTTTTTTCTTTTCAACTATTGTTATGTCAGGTGTGTTGTGGACCAAGTGCCTGTCAGTCTGAATCCTAAAGTCCCACAAGATCTTGAGTTTCTCATTCTCTAAAACTTTCTCAATCTGATGTTCCCAGTTGTTGTTGTTATTATTATTATTATTATTTACTTTATTCATTAAACATGAAACTCAGGCAACTGAACATTCAAAAATGCATCACAAATACCATTGACTGGTGCTATTGGTTGATACAGGTTGCTGCCAGCATCCTAGGTATCAACCAAGTACCTTCTTAAGATGTACGATGTTCCAAGTAGCACAGTTTTTTGCAGTTCCGCTTTGTTATGGCAAGAAGCTGCAATTTGTTGATGTATCTTATAAAATTCTTGGACATGGTACCAAGTGCCCCAATGACAATGGGTATCACTGTTACATGTTTCACCCATAGCCGTATAGTTTCAATGGCCAGGTCGCGATATTTCATGATTTTTTCCAGTTCTTTTTCTTCGACTCTGGCATCTCCTGATACCGTGATGTCAATAAATTGTACGTTTCAGTTTTCAACAACTGAGATATCTGGCGTGTTGTGTTCCAAGTGACGATCCATCTGTATTCGAAGGTCCCACAAAATCGTCACCTTCTCATTTTCTATAACTTTTTCCACTTTATGTCCCCATGACTTTTTGGATACAGGAAAGTCGTATTTTTTTACATAATGACCAGTGGATTAATTTAGCAACTCGGTTGTGTCTAGCTTTGTAATCAGTTTGTGCAATTTTATTTTATTTATTTATTTATTTGATTTGATTTATATGCCGCCCTTCTCCGGAGACTCAGGGCGGCTTACAATGCGCTAAGCAATAGCCTTCATACTTTTGTATATTTATACAAAGTCAGCTTATTGCCCCCACAAACTGGGTCCTCAATTTTTTTTTTAATTTTTTTTTTATTTTTTATTTTTATTAAACGTTGGGTCCTCAATTTACCTACCTTAGAAAGGATGGAAGGCTGAATCAACCTTGAGCCTTGGTGAGATTCGAACCTGCAATAATTGCAGGCAGCTGGTGTTAATAACAGGGTGCATTAGACCACTGTACTATCCAAGGCTCTTTTTGCTGCATTCACATATTAATTATGAAACAGTTTCGACTTTGTTGTTGCAAAGTCGGCAGTTTGGATTGTCGGTGGATTTTTGTATCTTTGCTTTCATGGCATTAGTTTGTAGTGCTTGTTCTTGAGCAGCGAGTATTAAACCTTCCGTTTCTTTCTTGATGGTTCCCATCTTAAGCCCATGGATGATGATGATGATGATGATGATGATTAGGCTGAATAGCCGGTAATTTCTTGAGACTCACAGGACATCGTTCTTGGTTGGTACTTTTGAAATTACTATTTGCTGCCTCACTGCTCACTTTTTGGCACCAAATGAGCAAATAAGTAGCTGAGTTGCAGGAAATATTAAGAGGATTTTCTTATTGACTTATGTCAGTAAATGCTGTGTTGTAACAGTGAAGTTGATCTATAACAATATATGGTTCCTTTGCAAAAGAGAAAACTTACATGATCTGAAGATTCTAGAAAATATAGGATGAGTTGTTAAGGCAGCAATGAAAAAACCCTCAAAAAACAACCCAAGCTGCCTGACTGTGAGGATGAGCACCACATACCTGCACTAAGAAGATTATTTTCTTCTTACAGTATTTTCTTGCATGCGCTTTTAATATGGTTTGATTTAGAGTCCTTCTGTCCTAGGGGAAAACATAATGTAAAGCTCCTCTAATGTTATTAGGAAGCAGGAATTATCAGAAAGGTCAAAACATCTATAAATCTAGCTATAAAAAGGCAAGCAAAAAACCAAGCTAGAGCTGAGCTAAGATCCTTAGTTACCTGTCCTTGGCCAGATTATCCATTGCTATGAGATTTGATAACTATCCCAATGAAGAATTGGAGATTTAAGGAGACTGATAATATCATGAATGTCTCTTTGATACAAGTCAGTAAATCAAATACAGTTTTAAGTTTTAAAAGGGGTTTTGAAATTGCCTCATCATAACTAAGCTAGCCCAAGATAAATGATATTTGAAGATGCTCAATTTACCCTTTAACTCTCTGCTGGCCACTTCTTTTAAAAAAAGAGAAGAAACCCATATTTTATTTTCTGCAAAAGAGTGCTTCATAATCTTTTGTGTTGAAATCTAGAGCATCCAACAAAAGATGACATATGTTTCTACTTGAATCCATCTTGCACAATAAAAATTATAATAAAATTTAACATTTCATGAATATAATGTAGAATATTCAAGATGATGCTTCTAAGTGACTCTGAGTTGTTTTTAATTTGCTTAAAAGCACACAGCTGAAGGGTGGGGGAAATTATACATATTCTGCTTAGCTCAACAGCTGAAACTTCACAAAGAAGGTGCTATTTTCACCATGATTACGCTGTGAAAGGTATCTGAAATGAGCCATTGTAATTTTAGCTGGCACTTTTCATCAGTTCATCAATAGAGTGGCCCAAAGTAACTCATGTCTTTGAAACAAATATGATTGAGACTGAGAAATATGGTTTGTCAGAAATCCAAAGATACTTTTTCTGCAGTCTACAGCATGTAGTTTATAACATTATAAAGATATAAGTCATTTTTCAGAATGAGAAGGGCGACATATAAATTTAATGAATAAAATACATAAATGAATACATTTAACATTTTAAGACCAGAAATACAAGCAGCCAAATGAGATTTTACATGTTCTATAAGACATTTCAATATTTGATATGTAAAATTAAAGTACACATCTTGAATAAATGTGAAAGCTTTCTCTATTCTAAGTTGCTTAATGGCTCTGGTATGCCATAGCATTAGTTGTTACTGATAGTTAAAATAAGAATGTTTTGTTTTTAGGAAAACCAAAGCAGCATTAAAACATATGTTATGGTCCCTTGCCTAAATTGCTAAACTTTATAAATGACAATAGCAATATGGCTAAAACTTAGCTGCAAACTCTGAAGTGTCACTGTAGTCGAAGCATTCTTGCAGAATCTGTTTTATTGCATTTTCTCTATTGCATAAGATTGTCTTGACAACCACACCATTTACAAATAACACTGAACAAATCCATTTACAAATGGTCTGAATGTTACACAAAGGTTTGGCTTCAGGTGTCATCCACAACAGGGAAACAATGATTCCATACTAAGTCCCTTTTTTGAAGCATCTAGAACTCTACTGTCTAGAATCATTTAGCGGTGACCCAATAACCTCATTTTTCCTCATTTGTCACAGCAAAATAGTGTGACTGTTACAGCATTTTAACACTGCTTTATTCTGTTAATAGAATAATCCTCTGGGCAAAAATGAGTTCACACTAATTAAATAAATCAATAAAATAATAGTGTTAGTCCCATTAGGAGCTCTAAATAGAAAACCTATAAATACATATATGAGAGCATTACAGAACATAAGATTTAGACACTAATTTTCTTTTAACTCGGCACTGAAATCTGGCAAGATATCTCCTATATTGATAAGTGAGAATTTAAATATGCAAAGGATTTTATAAACATAAAAAACATGACTATGCCTAGTATCTTTAGTACCTTAGTTGCTCCATTAGGAATAGAAAACAATCAAAATGTGGATTATTCCACTTGAATAGCCTTGGAAAATTAACTGTAATCTATTAAATGAATTGGGGATTCCTAATATCCAACAGGTATGTTCATGTCTGGGAAACCTCAGTTGATTGTTTGCTAAACAACGCTTACAACAAGAACATGCAGAAGTGATTAGGCCCTTTAAAATGTGAGCTATTCTGATATGTGATTTGAATAGGCTTTTGAGTTATTCTTTGAGAAAACCTTTAAAAATAACTGAATTATTTAGAATACACTGTGTACAAACTCTTTTGTCTCACAATGACAGTTTTCACATGTCAGAGGAGAAGACAGCTTCCCCCCCCCCCTCTCTCTCTCTTTCTCTCTCTCTCTCTCTCAGATTTATCTACACTTGTGGAATCTCCATATAACACCATCATTTAATCTGTTTTAACCCTCTAGTACCCTGAAAAATGGCTTTCCCAGAGCTGACAATCTGCCTCCCAGTTTTAAGATGTGTGTGTGTGGATTTTCTAGAATTGAAAAGAGACAAGATTTTAACATCACTTGTGGCAAGAGGGGGGGAAACTCTTTGATGGGAACAAGAGATTACTTATAATTCTTGTTTCTTTTTAATGTGCAGCTTTTGTATCTCTTTCATAATGACTGTTGTTCACTTTAGTGGAGGCTTTTAAGAGATTCCTAGTTCCAATTTCACACACAAAAAGCATTGTAGCTTTCATTGTGCAAGAAAGGTCACCTCCAACACAAAAGACATTTCCTTCAATGAGTTTCCCAATTCATTTAACCCTTTCTTTGTAAGTGTGAAGAACACATTTCTTACCCCAATTGTTTTCTGTAACATCAGAGTTGACCCTAATATTAAAGATGAAGGATGCTGGTTGAAGGGACAGATCAAAAGCCCTCCATTTCTGAATGCCATGTTCATTTTCCATCATTTGAAAGCTGTGCTGTATACTCCGTATAACTCCCCCTTAAACAATCTTGCTCTCCTGTGATCTACTTGAAGCTTGAAAGAAACTTGAAAAGGGGAAAGAGAGAAACCAACTTGTTTACTAAAGGTCTTGGCCATTATGAGACTATAGATCTGGGGAAATGGTATTATCTCGAGACATATATACATTTCTGGCAGTGTATGAATTGAGGAAAGTGTAATCCACCTGCTAATTTCCCCAAATTTTAGCCAAACTTTATTTCCTACTACTCTTCTAAAAACAAAAGTAGAAGAGTTATCATGGCAGGTAAACAAGCTATCCATCTTGGGAGTCTTGTAGCAGAGGCAAGTTATATTCCATGTAACTCCTTAAACTATCTTGCTCTACTGAGATCTACATGGAAGATCTATTAGAAGATCTACTATGTTTTATATTCCACAGTTTACTGAGCAACATAATGAATACATTTCTGTGGGAACATGCCCTTGTACAAAATATATTTACTTCCCAAGAAATCAGCAGATTTATTCTCATTAATGAGGGGAAAATGTCAGAGTATTAGTTAATTCTGTTTGAGAAATCACTTTTTAAAAAATCGAAAATCTTTTGACATATTTTGGGCAAACTTTTTCTCTTCAGAATTATCTACTGTATCTTTTACACTGAAAGGAGAATAATCCAGAATTTAAGAATTTCCACCAACCCCACCCTTTACATATACATAAAAGAAAGATAAGGAAATATACAATATACAGCATTTGAATTAGCAAGTTAAATAGTCATCAGTTTACAAGCAGTCGCACTAGGTTATTTTTATGGATACCAGTTTGTCACATTATGTTTATTGCAAGTACATAGTTGTTTTTCATTTGGCTATCAGAAAAGGCTGTCTCTTGCCTGCTTGACAGTTCTGCCCCCATCTCCTTCCTCCAAGGAGACAGCTACAATAGTGACTGGAAAGGTGAGCAAGTTATTGTGGGGTTTTTTTTCCTGTTTTATTTTTTTATTATTTTTATAAGATGATGATTAGTGGAGATGAGTCATTGTTAAAGATGAATTTGTGATTGTACCAATTTATGACCAGATCAATGCTTCGTTCTAAAAAGATGTATTTTATGTTTATGTTTCAAAAAATTTAAAAAAAAACTTTTTACAAAAAAAAATAGTGATTGGAAAAGATGCTAGATATATTTAGGTGATGTGGGAGGTTATAAAAGTTATTAATACTATTGCACTATAAACACTACCTTGGAAACAGCTAAGAGTAGACTCTCTCACTTGGAAGATCATGTAGAATCTGTTGCTACAACTATAGCTGATATATTGCAGGTTGTCATGATAAGTAATGGATACATAATGTGCTTAGAATCAACCTCGCAAGTCCCATTTACAAGTGGCCGGACTTCCAGAACAAATGAAGACAAGCTATTCTATTCTCTTTTATGGAAATTTTAGCATGTATTGTATTCATTACAAGATATTAATAGAGATCCAGGGGACTTATTTTTCTTTCTCTTATTCATAGTGCTGATAAATCTCAACCATTTACCATGAGGTTGCTCAGATTTGCCTCAGAAAATGATTTGCTGAAGAGATTGCACTCCATTCAAATGAAGGGTAGGCGGGTGGAGAAATAAATCCTCACAGAAAAATGCTAGGTATTGCAAGAATCGTATCTTTATTAGTTTTACCATGTTTTGGTATCATTCTTTATCGGGTTTCTAGATCATCAGTTTCTGTCCAGAAATCCGTTTACGGCCCTGTGAAGGTTGAAAACTTCCTTCGTGCTTTACTGTATCTTTCGGCTAAACGACTTGGGGACAACTGGAATAGAATGAATCACTGTTATACCTATTTGCTCCCAATTTTTTGAATGTTAAGTCTGAATCTCAATACTTTTCTGTTTCATGAATCATTCTAGAAACTATCTGGAAAAGTTCATAAATTGCAGCATTTAAAGTAGCTGCGGTTTCTCTCTTTTCTGCACTCCCTTCTTCTTTCTACTCTTTTCACATCTGGCTTTATCTGTGTGTTTAGGTTGAGTGAGTGGCTGAGTGAGTATGCCAGTTCTCTCTGTGAATCCTATCTTTCATTTTTTGGCTCTGGAAGTAACAACTACCAGTTTGTGAATAGGTTAAATATTAGGGATTCATGCAATAATTACGTACCACAAATGTGAAGGTATATGTTTTATTTCAGTCATTATCACTCACCATACTTCTCTTCCACATTTTTAAATTTTTCACATTTGGAACTTGGGGTAGCTCTCTGTCTATCTATCAAACTAAAATAGGAATTGATTATATGTCATGTATATGATTATATGTCATCAAGTCAGTATCAAAAGGGACATGCTTTTCCCCTTGTTCTCTGTTGCAAATATTTATTCATTCCCATGGCAGTTTCTTTTATAACAAGAAATGTTAAGGAATTGGGATCCTCTTTCATGTGTAAACAAGTGTTATTTCACTTTTAAAATAGGAAATTAAATCACTTCTAAGAAGACAAGATATGTGAGTTGGTACTGTGATTTTAAACATGTAGGAGGATTTGCAATTTTAGTCTGTAGGTTTATAATCTCCTTTCTTTTAAATTGAAGCTGCTGGTCCTTGTCTTGATTTCAATTTTAGTACAGACCTGCTCTATTTTCTATTCCACATGATAGCCTTCTAGATTTTTGTAGACTGCTGTTGCTATTGTCTCCCTCTCAATTTCTCTCTTACAAGCTAGCATGCTCACTTCCTTCAACCTATTCTTACAGGTCTTAGCTTTCACATCTTTAGTGTCCTGGATCCTTTTCCCTGAACTCATTCCAGTTTTAGCATATACCTTTTAAAGGGTGATGACTCAAAACTGGGTACAATATTCCTGACCAATGGTGAGGAAAATAGAACCATCACCTCCTGTGACTGTGATTGAATGCTTTTGTTAATGCAGCCCCAAATTGCACTGAATTCCACTACTTTCTTATGTTTAACTAGTAGTCCACTATAAGCTAAATCTTTCTCACATGCACTGACACCCAACAAAATCTGACTGCCATTGCCCATGCATTTGATTTTTCTTACCCAGATGCAATTTACATTTGTCAGAGCACAACATGATCCTGTTGGATTTTGCTCCATGTTCAAGTCTGTCAAGGTCATTTCAAACTTTCATTTATATTTTCTAAGATATTAATCAACTCCTGCAGCTTGGTGTCATCTGCACATTTGATAAGCATCTCGTTCATTCTATTTTCTAGGCATTTGTAGTATAAGATGTTGATTAGACTAAAACAGAGGCTTAGAGCAGCTCAGTCAATGCTTCTTTCCGGGACAATGGGAAACAATTTGCAAACACCTTTTGGTTGGATGCAGTTGTTCCACCCTCTGCAAATCCAGTACAGTGCAATCTAATGCACATATATACAATTGTGAAAAAAAATGAGATGAAGTCTGGCATTTTAATAATTATTGTTAGATTGGCAGATTAACAGAAAGAGAGGGAGGGAGGGAGGGAGGGAGATTGTAGATGCAAATTTAATTTAGTGTATATCTGATGCTCTACTATTCCTTCCCAAAATGAACAGAGGTTTTGTTTTTCTGTCCACAGCTGTCATTTTATCTAAATTATTTCATGGTACTTCATTCTAAAGATCACATTCACATGCACACAGACATAGAATGCATGTAAGTATGACATTGATGCTACTATTGCAGAAACACTGTCCTATAAAGCCAGACTTTAACCAAGCACAATAATAAACCCCATTTGTTCATATTCAGGAACTTGCTTACAGCAAAATCCGCATGGCTATCTTGCACAAAATACAACAAACATATATTTGTTGGCCAAACAAAAAATCTGTCCACTGCAGAACACAGAAATTTAGCTGTGGTGCAGAAAAGAACAGAATAAGAGAGTTGGAAGGGACCGTGGTGGTCTTTTAGTATACTCCCCTGCACAAACAGGAGACCCTATATAGACAGTGGCTAGTCTCTTTTTAAAAGCCTCCAATGATGGAGCCCTCACAATTTCTGAAGGCAAGCCATTCCATGGGTTTATACTGGCTGGCTGGCTGGCTGGCTGGCTGGCTGGCTGGCTAGCTGGCAGGACAGACAAGCAGTCAAGACAGACAAACAAATAGATTATACTCGCCTTCATCTTTCTGAGTAAGTGAAAATTTGACCATTCTATTTGTGGTCTTCTCTTGGGACACATCAGTGTTTCCATAATGATTCTGCCTAGCCCCAGAAGTGCTGGTTTCTACTTCACCAGCTTCAGCCCTTACACTGTGAAGTTTATACAATACCGACAAAAAAAAAAAGTTAAATGCATATTTTAAATGGTCTCTGAATTACCTTTGTTGAGTAATAAAGATTTTATTAAGATAGAACACCAAGTAATTGAATTTTCTCATGTGAACAGGAAATTGATTGCATCACCACTTTTGATTCAAAACACCAAGGAAGCATTTATCCAAGGCCATATTACTATATACACTCTGTACAAAAAGAAGCAGCAGTTAATTAAAATAAAATCTCTAAGAAGAAGATTACATATCCCATTCATCTCTTGAGTAATACAGATTTCTGGCTTCAACTAAATATGGACTCAAACAAGTTTTAAGCTTCTAAAAAGGTTTTTTATTATTATTATACCGTATTAGACCAGGATATTGGCAGAGGAAGGTGAAGTCTATTAAACTATTGGTTTTTAGACCTAAACAAATTAAGCGATGATTCTTTTTTACAGCAGCTATCCATAAATTCAGCTTACTATCCTTATTTTACCTCTTTTTTCTTTTATTGCTACTACAATAAATTGTGACCTTAGGGAAAGTTTCCGTCCTGGGTAATTTTCCAATTTATTAGTACCAAAAGTATTTGGGGGTGTTTTATTTCTGCTTATTTTAGGTAAAGAAAAAAAAACCCTGATTAATATATTAATTAACTAATTAAATTTTAAGATAATCCAGAAGTTGTTGCAAGTTTTTGTTTTGTTTGGGAGCTTTTATTATGCTAAGAGAGTTTTTGTATGTGTTGTTTGTAAACATTTGAATCAGTTTTTCAGTGAAGGAATGAGGAAAAGGTTCTTAGAGGATACCGATCAACTCTTTGGAATTGCTTTTTCTGTTTTGAGTATGTGTCAGTACTATGTATATACCTCCTAATTAAGGGGACTAGACTACAATTGCAAGTTAGTGTCTAAGGTACAGATCAGTGGTAGGTTGCCCCCGGTTCGCACCAGTTTTATAGAACCGGTAGTAAAACCAGCGGGATGCTCTGCCCACCGACGCTGACATCATCAAAATGCTTCTACACGCGCGGCCCCACTGTGAACTGGTAGTAAAGGTAAGTAGAACCCACCCCTGGTACAGATAATAGCTTACACAGAGTCCCATGAGTAAGGTTCGTGTATAGATTTTACTAGTGCTTTCATTGTATTGGTAAAGGTGCGCTATCCTTATCGTTAGCAGGGGATGCTGTTTGTGGGATGGAGAGTCTAAATCTGGGAACTTAGTTCCCTATATTACTAAAATATAAAATATAACCAGGATTTGGTTATCTGAGGACCACCTATCTTCAATTATTTCTGCCCACCTAGTTCACAAATAGTCTGCTCCAGGTTCCCTCAATTAAACATTGTCCTCTGGCGGCAGATCTTCTCTGTTGGTGCCCCCACCTCCAGCAGCTCCCCAGAGATATGAATGGTGCCCACTTTCCAGGGGTTTCAAAAAGTCCTTAAAATCTGGCTCTGTTAACTAGACTTGCAGCTAATGGATTTAGTGAGGTTTTTGTGAAGCGTCTGTTATACCTGTATGGTATGGTTTTTCATTTGGTTGTTTTGGATCAGGCTGCCTATATATGTGTGCTTAGGTGTATTTATTTTTTTAATTGTTTCTGGATTTTGTAAGCTGCCTAGAGTCTAATAGAATGAGTAGCTATAGCAAATACTAAATTATATTTAAAAATTAATTTAAATTATGATTTATGAATCCATTTTATTGTTATGATCATGATTTATCACTTGTTGCTTGTGTGTACACTGAAAGCTTACACACTGAAGACAAATCTCTTGTGTGTCAAATCACACTTGGCCAATAAAGAATCCTATTCTACTCTGCTCTGCTCTGCTCCGCTCTGCTCTGCTCCGCTATTCTACTCTACTAAATTGTTTTATGTAAGAGACCCAACTGATCAAAACTATAATGCAGCAGGGTCAATATATATGGACCCATTTGGTGAAGACCATGACATATGGTAAAACTGCCATTTGGAAGGCAATAGGAGTAATTGTACAGAGCATGAGTGAACAAACTAAATTAAAGATGTGGACTGAATGAGAATAGTATTTAGTGAGATATCTGCTTACAAAATGGTGTGTTTTGGATATGTGACCTAAACATAAATCTATTAGTGCAGTGGCCCCAAACCTTTGGGCACCAGGGACCAGTTCCGAGGAGAGAGGTTTTTCCACAGACCAAAGGAGGCGTGATTTCATGTGCTACCTGCATTCCATGGATGGGGCTTTGCTTGTTTGCACAGCCCAGTTTCTGGCATGCTGCGGACTGGTGCCAATCCATGGACTGGGGGATTGTGGACCCCTGTGCATACATTATAGCAAAGAAATGGATATAAAACTGAAACTATAATTGATTTGGCAACCTGTTTGGAAAAATGCCATTAGTGTTCCATTAATGCAAGAAGGAATTGTTTGCTGAGTGTGCCTGGGAAGGTACTACGGGTGGTATTCACTTACCTATGCTACCAGTTTGCAAATGCAGAGTGTCAAAAACGGGACACCTCCACGCATGTGCAGGGCCTTCTGCGCATGCGCAGAGTGTCAAAAATGGGACATGGTTACATCCAGGTGGGTGGGCGGAGCCTCCCACCACCACCACTACTGGTTTGCCTGAACCAGACAGAATTGGTTGGATACCACCAGTGGAAGGTACCTATCTACCGAATTCTCGTCAAAAAGGTAGAAGAAATGATAATAAGCAAAAAGTGGGAAGTACAGTTTGACCTTATTCAGAGTAGGAGGATCAGCCCAAATTATATTTCTTCAGTAGGTTAATGAGAAATGTACCAATGTGGCAATGTTTATTGTATATTTGCTAATGTACAGACTGTGTATGGTAAAGCGAATATACTTTAAAAGTTTGACAGACGGTATGAAGCTGGTGACTGAAGTAAGTATGATGTGTGAAAAAATATGGAAAATTTTGTGATTCAATACTGAATAGGGAATAAGACAAAGATAAAATGATGCTCCCTTGTATTGTTATATAAGGAAAGACTGTGGTGACCTTAGAGGCTTATTGATTGGGAATGTAAATATATGTCTATTTTTGTATGTAGATGATGTGCTGTTATTGGCTGAAAACCAAATTGTTTGCATCAAAAGTTATGTAGATTGTATGATTTAATCAAGAGTTTGATTGGTCTGTGATGGGGTGAACCATTGAAAATTATACATAAGTAGTGAAAAACTAGTACTAGGTACATGAATTTATATATGTTGGTATAGAAGTGAATATCTTGGTATAGTATATCTTGGTATAGAAATAAACTAATTTCAGCTGTTTTATTATTTCTGCCTGTATTTTCTTTGGTGTATTATTTCTAACTCCTTTATCATAGAATCATAGGTCTGGAAGGACCTTGGAGGTCTTCTAGTCCAATCCCCTGCCCAAGGCAGGAGTCATACCATCCTAGTCAAATGGTTTATTTATTTATTTATTTATTTTTAGATTTCTATACCGCCCTTCTCCCTGGGGACTCAGGGCGGTGTACAGCCAAGTAAAAACACATAATATAAACAATTAAAAACCAATTAAAAAGAATATCTAAATTTGGCCCAGAAATTTAAAAAACACCCCACTTTAAAATCATTTAAAAGGCTTCGCTTAGGCCAGCCCGGCTTGTTGGAAGAAAAATGTTTTAAGGGCCCGGCGGAAGGCACGGAGGTCATGGATTTTTCTTATCTCAGGGGGAAGCTGATTCCAGAGGGTAGGAGCTCCCACAGAGAAGGCCCTCCCCCTGGGGGTCACCAGCCTACATTGCTTGGCTGATGGCACCCCGAGGAGACCCTCTCTGTGGGAGCCCACTGGTCGATGGGAGGTTGTCGGTGGCAGAAGGCGGTCTCGTAGATAACTGGGCCCTATGCCATGGAGCGCTTTAAAGGTGGTAACCAACACCTTGAAGCGCACCCGGAAGACCACTGGGAGCCAGTGCAGCTCGCGCAGGAGCGGTGTTGTGTGGGAGCGCCATGTAGCCCCCGTAATTACCCGCGCGGCCGCATTCTGGACCAGTTGGAGCCTCCGGGTGCTCCTCAGGGGGAGCCCCATGTAGAGAGCATTACAGTAGTCCAGGCGAGAGGTGACGAGGGCGTGAGTGACCGTGCACACGGAATCCCGATCAAGAAAGGGGCGCAACTGGCGAATCAGGCGTACCTGATAAAAGGTCCCCCTGGCCACAGCTGTCAGATGTTCCTCTAAGGACAGCTGCGTATCCAGGAGGACTCCCAGATTGCGCGCCCTCTCCACGGGGGCCAAAGACTCGCCCCCGATAGTCAGCGATGGCATCAGCTGGCTATATCGGGAAACCGGGAACCACAGCCACTCAGTCTTGGAGGGGTTGAGCTTGAGCTTGTTCCTCCCCATGTTCAATGTTTTTCCTGAAAACCTCCAGCAACAGAGCACCCACAAATCCAGGAGGCAAGCTGTTACATTTACTAATTGTTCTCATTGTCAGGAAATTCATCCTTATTTCCGGGTTGAATCTCTTTCTGACAAGCTTCCACCTATTGCTTCTTGTTCTGCCTTCAAGTGCTATGGAAAATAAATCAATGTCCTCTTCCCTGTGACAGCCCTTCAAGTATTGGAAGACAGCTATTGTGTCACCCCTATGCCAGAGGTGGATTTCAGCAGGCTCTGACCAGTTCTGGAGAACCAGTAGTAAAAGTTCTGACTGGCCCCGCCTCCATTTATTCTCTGCCTCCCAAGTCCCAGCTGATCGGGAGGAAATGGAGATTTTATAGTATCCTTTCCCTGCCATGCCCACCAAGCCACACCTACAGAACCAGTAGTAAAAACATTTGAAACCCACCACTGCCCTATGCCTTCTCTTCTTTAGGCTAAACATACTTAGCTCCCTTAGCCATTCATCATATGATTTGGCCTCCAGATCTCTTATCATCTTTGTTGATCTTCGCTGCACTCTTTCTAGGGCCTCAGCATCTTTTTTGTACCTTGGTGACCAGAACTGGATGTAGTATTCCAAGTATACCCTCACTAGTTCAGTATAGGGGTGTACTACCATTTCCTGTGATCTTGATGCTATCCCCCTATTGATGCAGCCTAGGTCTGCATTGGCTTTTTTATCAGCTGTAGCACACTGCTGTTTAATACTTAAGTGGTGGTCCACTAGGTCTCCTAGATCCCTCTCACAGGACCATTGAGCCAGGTACTGCCTATTCTGTACCCGTGTGCTAGGTTTTTCCTAAGTGCAGGACCTTACTTTTCTCACCAACGAACTGCACCTTGTTATTGTGCATTAATCTTCGAATCTTGCTGTTTGAGAAAGTTGCATAACATTCTCAGAGACTCTTCCTATCCTGCTTACAATCTTTTTGGACTGTTGTCTTCTGGCAGAAGATACAGAACAATTAAAACTCGGACCACACATTTTCTGAATAGTTTTTATCCCAGAGCTATAATTTCACTCAACAATGAACTAAAGGGCCACCATCAGTGAGCTGTTGGACAGTATTACTTGGTCTATTGTGTGGATGTTTGGGTGGTTTAGAGGTGGAGAATTGTGGTGGGTGGAAGTGTGTTTGGGGATTGTTATGTGTGTTGGACCTGGTCTTTGGGTGTTAAGTGAATTTCGTTGTATGGGTATACTGTGTATACATGTACAATAACAATTTATTTATTTATTTATTTATTTATTTATTTATTTATTTATTTGTAAAGTAGTTTACTTTAAAATAGTTGAAAAGAAAAACCATAAAGAGTCTGTATGTATATGTACAGGCATGCTTGTACTCATTTCTCCCTTCTCATTTAATTTTAAAGTTATAGTTTATTGTTAATCCATGTGTGTCAATCCTTTTTTTTCTTTTATTTTCCTAATGTTCTTTGAAATAATAAAGAATTAGTTTATAAGGACTGCAAATGTCATGCAAAGATATTTAAAAGTATTGTTTGGTTGGTTGGTTGGGTTGTTCCTTAAGTAAAACTACCACTGAATTTCCTATAGATTAAATTAAACTACGGTTTTTTAAACTCTGCCATAGATTCAGTTCTGAGAAAAATTAGCAAGTCCTAACTTGTCAAAGTCAGATTTTGAAATCCAAACATTATGTGCACAGCTGTAAATGACATTGAATAAAGTGGAAAAATACATTTTACAGTTCTAAAGATTAATATCTATAGGCTGGAGACGGGAAGATTACAGATCTACTTTGAAGAATTCCTTTGTATCAGCTAAAGAACCAATGTATGTCTAGCATCCACTGCAATGGATTCTGCATGCATTAGAGAAGTGTTTCTCAACCTTAGCAACTTAATAGTCTAAACTTCAACTTCCAGAGTTCCCCAGCCAGCATACTGGCTAGGGAATTATGGGAGTTGAAGTTCACATGTTAAAGCTGCCAAAGCTGAGAAACACTGCATTAGAGCTGTTAATTCAAACAAGTAAGATTGAATATCCCCACAGTCAACTGTTCCCTAAGGCCAATATTTCCTTAAAGCTGCACACTGAGTAATAGGCAGACTTTTCTTAAAGCTGTCTTTCAATATTTGCACTGACAAAGTTTTAAGAGGTTCCCAACAATTCAGAAGAAATATTGGAAAGCCCTGGCTACATCGTGTTATCTATAATATGACAAGGTATTTAAATTATGTTATGGCTGCTATACAATGAAATCCTATAGACTTAATAGTGCTGAGCAAGGCAGAAATATTCTCTTAGCATTATTGCATACAGCTGTTATTCTGCTTTTAAAAGCTCCATTTGTCCCCAATGATGGAACTGCATCTCTGCATTGCTCTACCAGGGCCATTTGCTCTCAAAGTGCCATTGGTGCTTGTAATCAGAACAAATATCAATTCATCAATCACATTGTGAAATATATTGAAGTGAGATTTTTTCCACCTTTCTAAAATGCACTTAACACAGATTCTAAGTGGATACTACATTTAAAATCCAGTAATGTCTAATTGACAATTAACAATAACAACAATAATTAACGTTATTATATTATAATGTAGTACAAGAATACCTTAGGAACCAGATATGTAAAATGCCAGAGGCACCTGCCAGAACGAACAAAAAATGATATGGAAAATTAATGGAACTATGTTCATCATTCCTGATAACATGACCTTAAATTGCCTGAGGCTCCTTGGGCAGCAAAGTTGCAAGCTTATTATAGCTGAGACTGCAACAACAAATAAATGCAAGGACATCCGTCAGGTCTTTCTATCCCCAAGCAGAGATGTTAGTTTTGCTTTCCATCACTTAAGTGAGCTTCTCTATGGAAGTAAAAAGTAGACATTTCATATCTATTTTGAGAGCAATGCTTAAAAATCGTAATTCCCCTTCCTTTTATTAAATACATGATTTGCAAATAACCTATAGATGTGACATATACACAGACATATATTTCCAAAGATGTATGGTTTTGCAATGTTCCTTTCTACTCAGCCTAGAATGCAATTTAAAGTTTATTTGCAAGCTGAACCACTCCTCCCAGAGGAAATCCATTTCTCGTTATTAATATGGAAAATACAGTGAAATCATATCAACAATAGGTAGTTCTTTTTCTTTACTACACAGATGGATGGGCTTTTTTTTTTACATCTCTTTGCTTTGATTTCCATTTCCTGTTCAGCTATTAGAAGAAAACCTCATTCATCAAAACTATGACTTACGCTTTGAAAACCTTCACTGTTTAAGACTTCTGACTGGACTATAACATATTAATAGGAGCAATGATTGCAAAGACCTCTCCTGACCTTCCCTGGGGAAAAATGCTTATTTTGCTAACTTTATAAGCTACTCAAAATCTAAAGTAGCTCTAAAGCTTATAAACCAAACAAAAATAATACGATGCTGAGAATATGGAAATAATCAAGTCACCATGTTATTCCTTGCAGTGACTTGCCAAATGATGTTTGGGTGAGACCTAGAAACTTGATTAATATTCTGTGCATTTCGGGATGCAGGGAACATCAGACAGGTCCTTTGTTGACTATCCAAGGTGAACTATGGGTAGCACCAAGATTCAACAAAAAGCATTGCACTTTATTGATTACCAGTCCACATTTCCAATGAGCGGTTGGAATTATGCCATCAGCATTACAATTACCTGTTTTGGGGGCTTTTATTACAAAACAATAGGCTACACAAAGGCAGGGCTCTTTCAATACACATATCGCCAATTACTTTCCATTGCAGGACCAAAACCTAGTTGATAGTCCTTGATCTGTTTTATGCCCAACTCTTTATTCCTTTCTTGTGTATGGGAAGTCTTAAAATCTCACAAGAAGTTCAGAGGTAGAGATAATGTTGAGACAGACATGCACATTATTTCAATTGTTCCAAATATAAGGGTTTTTATTATAGGCTGGCAGTGTTTTTTCTAAGTACCTCATAACTCAGGAAGTTAAGTATTTGGCCTTTGAAATATATGAAGCCTATTAAAGACTGATGTCATCAGTCTTTAATAAGCTTCATATATTTCAAAGGCCAGCAATGTAACTTCTGATTTGCTGTTGAATAGCAGATTGACCATGACTGATTGGCTTCTTCTACCAGACAGGTCATCATAGTTCTGCCTGGTTTACTGGCTAAATAAAGTGGATGAAGCAATGGAGACATTACTGAAATCTGGAAGTTGACCACAAGTGATAGATTGTTAGCCTGAGATGACAATATGGCTTTGTGAAATGGAATAGTAAAAACAGATCTTCTTGAAACATTAAACCAATTGTCCTTTGGCTTTGTCTTTTCAGATAAATTGTTTAAAAGATCCTATTATTTTTCCTATATCATTTAATCTTGTAATAGATTATAGTTTATTTAAGATGCTAAAATCGTATAAGGAGAATAGATAGCTAACATTATCACTGGTTCAAAACCTATTTTGGAGAGTTCTTACTTCTGCTCTATCATTAATGCAAATATATATATATAAATACATAGAGACTTTTAGAAATAACATTGACTTTTTAAGACAACTGTTCAGCTGTATTCCTTTCTACTTTTTTAAAGTCAGTCTTTGATCTCTGCTCCTCTTTACTATGAGGAATATAGGAAACCTTATAGGTTGCTTAAATATATCAGTACAGCTGGGATCTGCTCTGAATCATCATCAAGAGCTCATCAAAGGACTGGCATTTACAGAATGAGATCATGTTGCTAAACATACAAGATTCCCTCTTTAAAGCATCTGTATGTATTTGGATTATACTAGTAAGCAACTTGATATATATTTGGATCCCATTTGCATCCATCCCAACCACCTCATTAAAGATTTTGTATAAACTTTGGAGAATCAGTTTTATTGCCATGCTAAAGCTAATTGCCTGCCTCTTCAGATGCACAACATCTCTCACTTAAGTATAGTTTCCCATTAGTGCAACCTGGGGATAGTCTAATTAGTAAGAAAAATAAGACTTTCCTGAAAGACTATTGCCTATCTGGAATTAAAAGGAAAGTCTCATTTATAATCAGTCTCTGTGTATTTGCTTATTGAAAGAATCACATATTTTATTTTCTTCATTTTGGCCCAAACATAAAACCTGGGAAACATCCCTTTCAGTATGGGAAACAGATTATTAAAGATCTAGCATTCAGGTAGCTCAGCAAAGAAGCAAACATTTAGTTGATTTATTATTGAATTTATATCTTTCCTTTTATTCCAATGCGTAAAGCAGCTCCAAAAATAAAATTTACAAATAGTGAAGCAAAAATACAGTTAAAATCAAAAGTCATTAATTCATTAACTATTAAAGATTTAGTAGAGACTTCCGGTTCCAGTCCCAGAGGCGACGGACACTGATCGGGCTAGCTCTGGCCCCAGTGTCCGATCCCCCCCATCTGGAGGCCCTATGGGCCAAACTCCCTAATATTGGGGCGTTTGCCGTTTGAGGGCGGCTCGCCAGGGGTCCCCTGCCTCACATCCAGGGGCCGGGAGGCTGATGCTGGCGCGCCCGAGGCTCCAGCGGGGGAGGGAGGCGATCGGCAGCCTTTTCTGGGACCGCTGAGGCGCCACAGTGCCTAAGGGGACCGGCGCTTACCTGCAAGACACAGCGGACTGGGAGCTGATCGACCGGAGAGTTGAGGTGGCATGATGGAGTTTTAACTGCAAGGAGCAGAGAGCTGACAAGGCATCCTGGAGGTGAGAGGGGGGGTTGGAGTTTCCCCCCCCTTGTAGCTGGAAAGATGCCCTGGCTGAGAAGTAGGGGGAAAGAAATGGAAAAATACCCCTTCCTTTGCTGACTTTTTCTTGAGGATGGCTGAATCAGAATTTGTTAAAGAGGTCTGGTGGCCTCTCTTCCCGGTGGAGAGCTATGGCGGCGGTCCGACTTCCTGCTTCTTTATTTACGACTGAAGACATTACCCACCTCGAGCTTCCTGTTTGACCTACTCTGCACTCCAGACTCGTTGCTCCTGTGAGCGCCCACTGGTGGATACTGGAAAAATTACACCGACTGTCAATCCCTCTTTCTTTCCTGGAGGTTTGTTTTTTGGGATTTTTCATCTTCTATCATTGTAAGATGGCCAAGGGCCACAAAACAACAGCAGCTGACATGGAAAAAATTTTGGAAAGACTGGCAAAATTGGATCAGAAATTGGATAAGTTGGATGATTTGCAAAAAGGATTATCTGAAATTAAATCTGAAATGACACTTACAAAAAAAGATTTAAATGATGTTCAACAGCTGGCAGAGCAAAACAAGAAGAAGATGGGTGGTCTGGAGGGGGAGGTACGGGCACTCCAGCGGGTGGAAGAAGGGAGAGGAAATGCAATGCTAACTTTACAATTAGATAAGATGTCTTATTTTCTCAGGTTTCAAAACGTGGAACAACTCGACCAGGAAAACTTGAGAGAAGTGATGGTCAAAATGTTGGGTGAATTTCTTGAAAGAGATTTGGAGTCTACTGGAAGGGATGTGGATCTGGTGTATAGAGTAAACTCACAATTTGCAATTTTACATAGTGTCCCAAGAGAGGTCCATATTAAATTTGTAAGAAGGGAACTGAGAGATGAGATATTGAGAAAACAAAGACTGGGGGTGCTGGTGTACAGGGGCAAGGAGGTCACCATCCTAAAGCAGATTCCCAGACAGGTACGAGAATTAAGGAGAAAATATTATTTTTTATCAAACAAGCTGTACCTTAAGGGAGTAGGCTTTAGGTGGTTGATTCCGGAGGGTTTGATGATTTTCTGGAAGGACAGTAGGAAGAAAATTAATAACGTAGCGGAGGCTAAGGCCTTTTTTGAGCAGCATAAGTCCTTCCTAGAGGGAGAAGATACAGGAGCTGAAGAGGGGGAAGTATTAGATGAACAAGGAGCGGGGGCGGGCGGGGCTGTGGCGGCCCGGGAGGAGGGGGGAGGCCAGGCCATGGTTTTAAGAGCTAGAACTAGGAAATGAAGAAAGGAGGGGAATCTATTATCTAATGGGTTTTTTTTATATCTCTTTTTACTCTTTCTTTTCACTGTACTTTGTATAATATTTTGGCTATTGGCTTTCTTTGCTTACATAACTTTTATATATTCCGGTTGTATGTTTTGATTTAACATAATAACGTCTGTTGTGTGAGAATTTAAAAAAGAGAAAATAATAATTTAAATATCTTTTCTATAAAGATATTGAAAATTCAACATATTGTAAACTATAATATTGTATATTTTTAACCAATAAAAACTTTTCTTATAAAAAAAAAAGATTTAGTAGTACCGTGTAACGGGGTGAGCTCCCGGTTACTTGTCCCAGCTTCTGCCAACCTAGCAGTTCGAAAGCACATAAAAAATGCAAGTAGAAAAATAGAAACCACCTTTGGTGGGAAGGTAACAGCGTTCTGTGCACCTTTGGCATTGAGTCATGCCGGCCACATGACCATGGAGACATCTTCGGACAGCGCTGGCTCTTCGGCTTTGAAACAGAGATGAGCACCGCCCCCTAGAGTCAGGAATGACTAGCATATATGTGCAAGGGGAACCTTTATCTTTACCTTATTAAAGATTTGACAAAAGAATTGCATTCTTGCCATCTTCCTAAGGCACCTATTTAAAGTATTCCATAGCTCTGGAACTATACAAGAGAAAGTTCTCTCCTGTAACTTGGTAGCAGAATGCCTGGCATGTGAGCTAAGTAATTAGGCAGGGTCATAATGGGAAAATCCCACACACCATCATACTCTAACCATTTAGCGTTTTGATATACAATAAATTGTGCCCAGGTATCAACTGGCAGCCAATACCAACTTTCCTGCCACTTGCACTGTTCAACAGCCAGACTGCCTTATTTATTTATTTATTTATTTATTTATTTATTTATTATCAACAAGTACAAGGAAACAAGTAACAGTATAGACATAGACATGGACACATGAAAAAAATTGGCACAAATAAAAGGATATAAATAGGCAAAACATAGCCATAAACACATAGAATAATTACATATAAATGGGGACAGTAGGACAGGGACAGTAGGCACACTGGTGCGCTTATGCACGCCCCCTTAGGGACCTCTTAAGAAACATGAAAGGTCCATGGTAGACAGTTTAAGGTAAAAGGCATGGGAATTAGCGTGACTAACAACAGGATCAGGTAGAGTGTTCCAGACATTTACTACTCTAGTTCAGAAGTCCTATTTCCTACAATCAAGATTAGAGTGTATTACATGGAGTTTGAATCTATTGATAGCCCTTGTGTTATTACTGTTGAAATTAAAGTACTCATTTACAGGTAGGACTTTTTGGTAAATCTTGTGAACTAAGCATAGGTAATTTTGAACCAATTACAGATAAATAACAAGTCAAAATAGCTTGTAAAGACATGGATTGTATTAAGTCCAGCTGGAAATGTAGCAATTGCTGAACTAGCTGTGACTATGCAGATATGCTCCTCTCTACAGTTGCCATTTGCAGATCAAGTGACAGCTGGAGTTCAAGGAGCATTCCACAAACTATGAACTGCTCTTTCTCAAGAATTGCAACTCTGTGAAAACACACAGACATAACTTCACTGCAATCATAGAGACCAGGTCATTGGGATTTAATTTTAGTTTCTTTTCCCTCATGGAACCTATTATTAACTTCAGGCAATGCTCAAAGATCAAGTTAGGTATCGTAGGAAGCAGTTGACATCTGCTTCACCATCACCATCATACTATTGGTATCACTCCAAAGTTCCCCAGCAGTTTAACACCATAAAAGCTAAAAGAGATCTTGGAGGAACACTATAGATCCATGATGGCAAACCTGTGGCACGCGGAGCCATATCTGTGGGTATGCGAGCATTGCCCTACTTCAGCTCCAGCACGCATGTGTGTACCGGCCAGCTGATTTTCAGGCCTTCCGGGCCCACCAGAAGTCGGAAAACAGGTTGTTTCCAGCCTCCGGAGGGCCTCCAGGGGAATGGGGAAAGGCTGTTTTTGCCCTCCCCAGGCTCCAAGAAAGCCTCTGGAGCCTGAGGAGGGCAAAAAACGGGCCAACTGGGCCCACTGGTAACCTTTTTGCCATCGCGTACCAAAAGCAGGGGAGCGCAGTGGGGTCACACGCGCATGCACGGGGGGCACTGGGGGGCATTGAATTATGGGTGTGGGCACACGAGGGCGTGACTCCCCCGTGCTTCCCCTATTTTTGGCACATGACAGCAAAAAGGTTAGCCATCACTGCTATAGATCAATGAACTATGCATTAAAAAATAGTCCTCCAGTGCTACCTTGTAAATCAGGGGTGTCAAACTCGCAGCCTGTGGGCTGGATGTGTCAAGCGCTGGCCATGCCTACCCCCATTTTAGTGAAGGGGAAAAGTCGCGATATGTCACATGATGATGTGACACCACAAGTTTGACACCCCTGTTCTAAATACTTCCCACCAGGAAGTATTGGAACCATTGCAAAACACTGCCCAACTGCCAAGGACAATAGCATACTGATCCAAGAAAAAGAATAAGGATATGACACTACCCCCCCCCCCCATCTATTTCTGGTATAGTCCATTTACCCAGGCAATCAAACCAGTTTCAGTACACATTCCCAAGCAAAATCTCTTTGTAATGTAATGTACATCATCCAGATATATCTGAAGGTGCAATGCTACTGTTTCCTCCATTGTTTTGAGACTGACCCTCAATTGGATCTTCCAGAATGGAAGCTTTTTCAATAAAGGTCTTATACTTGTTCCTTTTAGACACACAAGCCATTTTTTTGTCTGTATGTGCTTTTCCTAGCCTGATATTGTCAGTTTAGTTTGGGATTTTTAAAAATATTTGAATAGCAACTCCCATGTTCTGGTTAATGATCACAATAAAGTTATCTTACCTTAAACATGCAAGGACATACTGTGTGATGTGCTCAAAGTTACACCGGTCACCCTTTTTCACCATGGGACTGGTGCTTACAGACCTGATTTAATCAGCCAGAAAAAACAAAGGTTAACAAGCAAAAAGTAGCATTCATCACTTCATAGAAGCTTTTCACATCTTCAATATCAATAAGCTGTTGATTTTTTTTTTCATCCAATTGGTTTCTTTTTTAAAAAAAATAATTTTTATTGAACTTTTTTTTAAACAAACAAGCAAAAAAACCTACAAAAAAACAAAAAAACAAACAAAAATAAATAAGCTGTTGATGTTTTGTGAGACTCTGAAAGCCTGTTGGTTCCTCCTGGCATTCAGGCCAGAAGCTAGGCTAGTCCTCTTGCTGGCGTGCATTTTATAACTGGAAGGTACCATTATTGGAAGGGGGGGATAGTTTGGGGATAGTTTTTAATTGTTCTGTTTTAATTTTTGCACAGCAGCCATTTTTTGCCCTTTTTATTATTTTTGTTTTATTTTATTTACCTTCCCTCTTTATTATATTTATAAACAACTCGAGTCAGTGAACATATCTAATATTCCTTCCTCTTCCTATTTTCCACACAAAAACAACCCTGTGAGATGGGATGGGCTGAAAGAGAGTGACTGACTCAAAGTCACCTAACTGGGTTCCATGCCTACGGTGTGACTAGAGCTCCCTGTCTACTGTTTTCTAGCCTGGTGCCTTCACCACTAGACTTAACTTCAGCTTTAATATTTGTCTAGATTTCAAATTTTCTTTATTTCATAGCTAGAATCACCAGGCCATATGACCCATTTTTTTATTCCTCATTTCTTTTTCAGCTTACCTGAGATACAACAGAAGTAACATAAACATATGAGGCTTTGTCATATTAAGCCATGAGAAGTTTTTGTACTTACTTCTAACACCTTCAATAAAATATTCCTTAAATCTAGCTTTATTTCAGCCATCAGCATATTTGAGGTTCTTGATGCTTCTCCTAGCAATTCTAATTTCCATTTATTCTAACCCAGTATTTCCCATGATATCTTCTGCATAACATTTAAATTTATGAGACAGTCTACAACCTTGGTGCACTCTTCCTTGACTTTGAGCCATTAAATTGCTCCCTATTTTAAGTGTTGCTCCTGATCATCATATAAATTCTTCATTAGGCAGATGAGGTAGCCTATGTTTTTCAGGACAATCCCCAATTTGCTGTAGTCTACAGTCAAAAGCCTTAATCTAATCAATTAAGCAAAAAATAGCCTCTCTGGTTTTTCCATTATCCATTAGTAATGACCAGTGTGATCTCAGATCCCTGCATCTTCTAAATCCAGCTTGTACATCCGGCAGGTTTTGTTCAATGTATTGTTGAAATCTGCACTGCAAAATTGTGGGTATTTTCCTGGTGAAATGAATGCAATTATTCAGTAGTTTGAGCATTCTTTGCACTTTGGGGGGGGGGGGGGGACTGGAATATGATTTGATCTTTTCCAGATCCTTGGCCATTGTTTTCTGTTTATATCTGCTTACAAACCATGTCATGTGGTCAGCATGACATCACAAAGTGCTGTTATCTACCAACCACAGAGGTACCTATTTATCTACTCACATTTTCATGCTTTCAAACTGCTAAGCTGGCAGGAGCTAGTGTAAGAATGGGAGCTCATCCCGTCACATAGTGCCGGGTCTCAAACCTGCATCTTAACCTGCTGGGCCACTATGCTGCCCTATCTATCTGTCTGTCTGTCTGTCTGTCTGTCTGTCTGTCTGTCTATCTATCATCTATAGATTAACTGAATTTTGCTAAATAGTTTTTCTGGAATTTCATGAATTTCTCAAATGTTGTTATTAACAATATTTTCTGGAAAGCATTTAACGTCACTTTACAAAATCACTCATCAAGCCTTAATCAATCATTCTGACACAATTTTTTGTACACGTTGCCTAGAGATTTCTGCCACTCCATCTTTATATATTCCTCTCCAGTTCATGTTTGCTTGTTTTGCATAAAGGTTCCCCTTAAATATATATTTATCTTGTCCATTTAATTGTTATTCATAGTTACTTTTCACTGCCTATTTAGATATTAGACTTTCTTCTTGTTCTTCTCTAGAACTCTGTGTTTAGTTGGGCAGATTTTCCTCTCTGTGTTGGCTTTTGCTTTCTGCCTTTTTCAGCTATTTTCAAAATATCAGAGACCTCCATTTCACCTTCTTTTACTTTTGCATTTCAATATATTTTTGCTTGCTCTCATCTTTAATGATGTCACAAATTTCAATCTAGAATTCTTCAGGCAGTTACTTATCAAATCTATGCCAATAAATCTTTTCTATCATCGCCACATAATCATATGGATATTGTTGAAATTGTAAGTTGTTGACTGACATTTTTATTGTTTTCTTTGAGTTGTAATTTTGCAAAAAAAAATGAGTTAGTGAATTGAGGTGCAGTAAGCATCAGGTCTTTTTCTTGTCTGAATATAGAGCTTCTTTGCTTGCAGACTATATAGTCAATGTGATTTTGTTGTCCACCTCGGGGTTATATTTTAGGTTGCTAGAAGGAAGTATTTGCTATAAATATTGAATTTTCATAATGTAACTCTTGTCTGTCTCCTTCTTAATTTTCCCTTTCTTCCAAACATTACATTATTTCCAGTTTTCACATTCAACTCTCCTATAATTAGCATATGGAGAGGGGGGAATTTTGTCAAAAAAAGCATTTTAAGTTACTATGACCAGTGTTTCTCAAAGGTGTGGATTTCAAGTCCCAGAATTTCTCAGCCAGGCTTGTTTCAAGTTAGATGTCCACATCTCTGAAAGTTGCCATGGTTGAGAAACACTGTTATAGACAGCGTCACTTTCTCTGCATCTGTGGTTAGAGCAAAGATTTGGTTCATTATCTTATTGATCAGCTTTCCTGGAATTCAAACTGACATCATTCCATTTTGGAAGTGGTAACTAAGCATTGAATTTAACACCTTTTTATTAATAATGGTCAGTGTCCCATTTCTTCTATATTTTTGTTGTCTGGAGAAGATCTGATGGTTCTCTGATATGAAATGTCTTTATAATCTACTCCAGGTTGTTGACTCCCAGAAACTTTTCAACTCTGATCACATGATGTTTGCCTTGATTCCTGTTCTGAAATTTCACAAACCAGGTTCCCTTTTGCTTCTGACTACATCAGCCTCTGGATATACTGTATGTTTGATTTCAGTCCATCTACATAGAAGTACCAGAGCTGCTTGTACTTGTCCTTCGCTCATCCTTAGTAGTATGCTAGATGCCTTCCAAACTTGGAGGATCATTTTCCAGTATCATGCTACCGTTGTTCTAGAGGTGAATGACCATTTGGTTTTCTTGGCTGTCAGTCCCTTCTCCAATTCATTGAATTTTGTCTGACTCCTGTTCTAATCACAGATGACTTTTCTGGGAGAGTATTTTGCCAATACAAAATAACAAAATGATTAGGGGGACTAGAGGCTAAAACATATGAGGAAAGGTTGCTGGAATTGGGTATGTCTAGTTTAATGAAAAGAAGGACTAGGGGTGACATGATACCACTTTTCCCATATCTAAGGGGCTGCCACAAAGAAGAGGGAATCAACCTATTCTCCAAAGCAGCTGAAGGCAGGACAAGAAATGGATGGAAACTAATCAAGCAGAGAAGCACCTACAACTAAAAAGAAATTTCCTGACAGTGAGAACAATAAACCAGTGGAATGGCTTGCCTTCAGAAGTTGGGAGGTTTTCAAGAAGAGATTGGACAACCATTTGTCCAGAATGGTATAGGCCTGAATAGGGGGTTGGACTAGCAAATTGACAAGGTCCTTCCAACTGTTTTATTCTATTATACAATACAACTCCTATCATAATTGGAATGTTTAATTTTCTTGACCACTGTATCACTACAAAGTACAATAATTTCTTACTTATTACTTAATAATAATTTATTTCTACAAGGTAAATAATCTGTGAAGGGATAACTTTTTTTTTCTTCCATTCAATCATGCCCAGTTCTCAGAGAATGCCTGGACAAGTCCCTGCAGTTTTCTTGGCATATATTTCAGAAGTAGTTTGTCATTGCTTCCTTCCCAGGGCTGAGAGAAAGTGACTGGCCCAAGATCACCCAGCTGGCTTTGTTGTGCCTAAGGCAGGACTAGAACTCAAGGTCTCCCAGTTTCTAGCTTGATGCTTTAACTGCTGCACCACTATACCACCAACGGGAGTTCATATGTTTCCTTCCTCTCCACCATTTTGCACAAACTCTATTTTGTAGTTGTTTAAGAATAATTGGAATGGTGTGTTGTAGAAGACAAGGAGAAGAGATGGCTTCTAATCTCTATCTAATTTATGCATTATATTTTCACCCAAAAATGATGTAAAACAAATAAAGAAAATAAAGAATAAAGACACATTGAGGGACAAAAATTGTGAACTTCTCACATATAGCAAAGAAGTGCCCATAAGATGGTAGCAGATAAGGGAAAGGAGGAAAGTAATGATGCATGAAATAAAACAACAAAAATAGGCAAGGCATTTTTAAAAAAGCAATACAATACAAAGCCATCCTCTGAGGCAACCATTTTCAGACCCCTGAATTTTCCATGGCTGTTAGGTGTTTGGTTAATAGATATTTCTATAGCAACTAACTACACTGCCCTGTATTGAAAAACTGTCCTTTGTCTGCATTATAGTAACTCTGTTGCAATTCTACTTTAAACAGAATCTTTACAATGGGGCAGAGTTTCTTTGAAAGGAACCTGGTCCAACCATAATCTGAAGTGGGGGGGGGGGTGTCCCCATTTCTTTATGTTACACTTAACTAGTGAAGAGGATAAGCAGTGATAAGCCTTGGGAATACAAAATTCTCAGGCCAGGAAAAGAGGGGAAATAATCTGAAAAAGCAATAAAAGACATCATTAAAAACACATTGCATTGTAGAAGTTGACATGCTTTAAAAAGTGCCCTATACAGATATTGCTCTGCCTTGCATATATATCCCAGCATCCTGTCTCTCTTCTCACTGGATCAGTCACCCAAGTCACTGGACTCAAATCACTGAATATTTCAGGAAGAGAGAGTCATATAGAGGTATTTACAGTAAAGTGACCAGACATCCCGCTTTTGGCGGGACAGTCCCAATTTTCAACAATTTGTCCCGCGTCCCACGGCGTTTTAAAAAAGTCCCGATTGGTGGGAGAATGGGTTTGCTTACCCCGCCCACTCCCAATCTATTGCTGCCTCCTGAGTCCCAGCTGATGGCTAGAGGGGAAAAAAACTGTTTAAATTCTTGCCGCGGGGCTTCAAAGGGCCGCCCTACAGCTGATCAGTGTTAAAAGAAAACAAAAGAGTAGACTGGTGCCTGCAAAAATAGAAAAAACAGCCCCTTTCAGCATAGGTTAATTACCATAAGTTGATTAGATCGGCCTCCCGGCTCTCAGCTGATTTGCTCTCAGCTGTTTTGGCTAGCTGGAAAGACTGCTGCTGGAGCACATTTTTTTTTCTCCTTGTGCAATTCAAGCTGAAAACGAAACCAAAAGTAAAGCAGGTTGTTGGCTTTGCTGTTTGCTTGCAACGTTGGAAAGGCAGATTTCTTTTCTTTTTCCTCATCAAAAAAGGTAGGTGCAAACAATGGAAAATGGCAAAAGAGAAGAGTTCAAGATTTTAAAACACAAAAGAAAAAAAGCTCTATTTAACTAGGGAATTGTAATAATTGAGATACTATTAATTCTATATTGTGTTGAAAGCAGAAATGGTTAAGTTGTGGTTTGGAGGAATATATCAGGGAAATTATTTGGTTTATTATTATTGGTAAATATAATTAATTGATTTGTAAGAAATTGGATTGCATGGAAATAATTGGAATATTCATGTTCATATTGATTAATATACAAAAAAGATAGTTATATAACTAATTGATTTATATTAAAATGTTGAATTGGTATTCAACAACTGTAATATTATATAATTAACCAATGTGAGGATGGATATAAAAATAGATGACAATGGGAAGGGGTATAATATAGAATAGAAGGGGAAAATTGAATTTGATTAAGATTAGAGATGAGGATGAAGGGTAATATTGGTTTTTTTAAAAAATAGATGAGGAATAAATATGGCAAAAAGGAGATATAGAAATTGTAAATTTAATTGAAATGACTAAACACTGTTTAAATTTGTGAACCAGCCAAATACTCTGTTCAAAGAAAATACATTGTATGTTTGTATGTGTGTTTTTAATTATTGCTATTTATTCATATTTGTTCTCTTTTATTCTTTAAAGTTTAACAATTCATTCTTTATCTTAATATCTTTATATTTGTTTGGGGTTGGTTTTCTGCCCTTTCATCTTTTTTATTGTACAGCAATCTTTCTCCTCAAACCTACCACCTCTCTCTTTTCTACTCAGAGGGCTGAACAAGTTATTTTTGACTGGTCCTCGCACTTTTGACTAGTCCTCGAACTTACGACTGTCCTCACATTTTACCATGATGAAGAGAAGCAGTTATGAAATGAGTGATACGTTTGTTAAGAATGCTACAATGGGCATAAATGATGACCAGTCATAAGTGCGAAGACTGGTCAAAAGTGCGAGGACTTGTCAGAAATCACTTTTTTCAGGCCTCTGGATAGTCCTTTTGTGCACATGGACTACTCAGAGGGCTGAAAAAGTTATTTTTGACTGGTCCTCGCACTTTTGAGCAGTCCTCGAACTTACGACTATCCTCACATTTTACGTTTTTGTCCTATCTTATCACCATGGTGAAGAGAAGCAGCTGTGAAATGAGTGACATGGTTGTTAAGAATGCATGGGCATAAATGTGAGGATGGTCATAAGTGTGAGGACCAGTCAAAAGTGCGAGGACCTATCAGAAATGACTTTTTTCAGCCCTCTGAGTAGTCCCTATAGAATAAAATAATACTATACATAATTTTTATTTATTTATTATATTTGTAAATTGTACTTATGTTGAAATTTTAAAAAATATATTACAGTACTATTTTTGCGTTCTATGAAAATGTTTGTTGCTCCATATATACCAAATTTTTAATCAAGCCAGCCCCTCCCCCCCCCGGTCAATGGTGTCCCTCTTTACCAATGTTAAAATCTGGTCACCTTAATTTACATATACTGAGGAAGCATAGCAATCTGAAAGGGACATCTGGGTTATGTCTATGAAGATTCTCAGTCATCCAGATCATGGTTGTCCCAAAGGTGCTTTTTCAAGAGGCAACTGGACTTTCTGGATTTTCTTTGATGATGTTTCGCTTCTCATCCAAGAAGCTTCACTTCTCATCCAAGAAGGATATAAATCCTTCCATTCCCCACCATCCAGTCAGAGCTGAAGAAGCTTCTTGGATGAGAAGCAAAACATCTTCAAAGAAAAACAGAAAGTTCAGTTGCCTCTTGAAAAAGTACCCTTGGAATATTTGCATTATTTACATCACCATTCCTGTAACTAATTAAAAACAGTAGTCAAATAACTATATTGCCACTAGTTTCACAGACTATTTAATCCATAACTATATAAAAATCAACTGATGGCAATGGATTATTATATTGAAATTTTAACAGTTTCCTAGTTTCTAGGCTGGTGCCTTAACCACTGCACCATACTGGCTCTCCGATAGCTTTAATTTTCTTTATAATTAGACTCCATCACGGCATGGTTGTTTTCTCTCAACATTTCTGTTAGTTCTACATTACCTCAATTAATTTTTCTCAATTGGTTAATATCAGATCAAATACCTTTCTCTTTCCTCTGAAGAAAGTTTTCAATAAGATAAGTGGGAAGAAAAATTATTTTGGAAGAAAATGTTTTAGTAGAGGTTCTCTCCAACAGAAGATATAAAAATATATAAAATCTGCCATCATTATTACTTCATGTATCTTTGAAAGACCTGTATTTGAAAAACATCACTCACATTTTAGTGTTGGTTGGACGGATGACAGTAATCAACAACATTATTGCACTAACTCACAATTAATTACACATAGATGATTAAAGGTGTTTTAACTAAAAAAGCAACTTAAGGAATGTTAGAAAAGGAATTGAAAATGGTACTACACAGAACAACATAGTTATGTAGCAGTGAGGAAAAAACGAATATCTCTTGGAATAACTCCAGTTATTGGGTGAGATAGATAATAAATAGAAATGTGATCCATTTTGAATTGTGTCCCACAGTATTCAGTAATTCATGCTCACTCACACACAAAGACAATGCTTCAACCCTTCAATAAGGCCAACTCTTAAGTTATTTGTTTTAAATCTTTAGTTTATGTACATTTGGCATGGGAATCCAGCATATATGTAGAATAGAAATAGAATGTTATATTTTGCTGCATGCTGTTTAGTTTGGATGAAAGAGCAAGTGTTGTTAAGAAATAGAAGCTAATTGGATTCAGAAGGTCATGATTTGAGATTTGACTGACATAGATATCTGTGGTATGGTAAAGAGGAATGTAGACATTGGGTTAGATGGGCTATTTTTAGAGTATGGGAATAAATATATGCCCCAAAACACCTTTATGGCTATCAGCACAAGAAGCGTTCTATGGACAAGAAATGATAAGTAAATATAAATAGTTAATGTCTTGAGATGTACTACATGTACTAGTATTTTCTTAAGGGAACTTAAAATGAAATCAAGAGAAGATTTAATAACAGAAGCCATGTTCTTGCAAATGATTTTCTTATATATAAATAGCAAAAAGGTTTAAAGTGGATAGAAGATTTTGTGGTTTTGAACAAAGCAAGATGAATTTGAAACAGAATTATGTACTAATGATATTCAGCAATGATGTACTATTGCTAAAATGTATAGGCTTTTGTTGAAATATGAGACAGAAGAAGTGAAAGCATGTATGATAAAATGGGCTAAATTTTTTAGCTAAAATGTACAATGGACCAATGGGAAAATATATGGTTGGAAGGACTGAAATTTACAGTATGTTCTAGGCTTAAAGCAAATGTTTATAAAAAGACGTACCATTGGTATTTGTCATTGAAGAAATTGTCGACAACTGTAAAAGTGCTTTGAATCTTTGCTGTGAACATGAAGGGATATTTTCTCAAGTTTGGTGGCTATGTAAAAAAAGCCCCCAAAATGGATACATTAATTCAGATGTTAAAGATTAGTGTTCAACTAAAACCAGAGTTTTTACTTTTGTAACAAATAGACAGGCAAGTAGAAAAAAGTAATGGAACTTTTTTATATTGGGCAACTGCAGAGAAATTATTATATGCATAGAAGAGACTAGATGTCATTCATGATATTGTAGAAACCATGGTGTTGCCTACGTTTGGTTGTTTTCTTGCAGAGATTTCGTTACCTGACTAATGCACTGAAGATGTTACCTAGTGAGATAACAGAACATGTGTAAGTAAACAACCAAGTACCAGGGACTCCAGAGGCTATTATATGCTTAAAAATGGAAAGGTTCAACACCACCCACAATGGAGAAGTAATTGGTAAAGATGACAGAACTTGCACAGATGGCTAAATTAACCTCTTTGATCTGAGATAAAAAAACAGTATCTACATTTATGGTTGACTGGAAATCCCTTATAGAGCTTTTGCATGAACAAGAAATATATGTGATCGTAATTTTGATAATTGCAAAAAAAAGGGATAATAGAGCTTTTTTTTTGTAATCACACAGTATAAAATGCTCACAGATGGTTCAAATGAGACTCATGTTCAGTGTCTTCCTTGTCCTACTTCCTAGTAGTTATGTTAATCCTCAAATCTCATTAGCCTTGGTGGTCAGGAACAATGAAAATCATAGGCCATCAAAAGAGCAGAAGATTGAAGAGGACTAGAAACCTTCCTGTAAATGTTCAATAATGCTACTTTGTTGTTCCAGAAAACTTGTAATTATGCAGAGCTTTGAAAAATCCTGTGTTCAGTCTAGATTATTTAACCCTGCAATAAATACCAGGTTTTTTTGTTAAATTCTCTGTTATTAACAAAAAAAAGATTAATACATCATATTCTTGTTGATGTTCTTAAATACAACCATTGTAATTTTTGTCTACACAAATTTCCTACAATATTCTGCATAGTGTTTAATATCTGAAACAAGTAACAGTGTCGCTTACCAGTAGATACAAGCTACAATCTATGGTTCAAGTTATCTGTATTTTTTATTTCTTGTTAACGCAGTGGAACATTCATTTCTTTGGTGTTTGATTCAGAATCTCATTGAATATTACTTTAGAGCTTGCTGGCCAACCATAACTATCATAAACTAAAAGCTGTACTCCGTTTTTTGGAGAACTTTAGGAAAATCTATCTTTTTGCCACAGTAACTACACAGAATCCTATTGAATTAATTGATGAAAAAGGTGTCTCAGCAGCAGCAACTGCCTGCATATCTTTTGAAAAGTCCTTATGACTTCATCTGTGCATAATATGAAAGGATCTCTGCACTCCACATATCACCTTGTTGAGTGCTCTGTTTTGTTGCTGCTGCTGCTGCTTTTTCTTACCCATGAAATTCACAAAATTGTTCCTCTGGAGAGCTTTGGAGTCATTCAGGTCATGAATTCTGAATATTCTCCTCAATGAAATAAGCTTTCCCAAACAGAATTTAGCAACTGCATTCCCCAATACATTCACACATTGTTTGTTTAAAAGCTAACCAGCCACAGCATGTCTGGAATAGTAATGGCACTAATGCCCCCACCCAAAAAATACTTTTTCTATGTTTTAAAAGCCAAATGTAGCCAGCCTTTTTTCTCCTTAAGCATTCTGGGCCCTTAATGTGTTCTTCTGGAAAGCAAGCAGCTGCCCTGAAGAATTACTGGCATTGTCACCTTGGTTATTTTTATACCATAAGGAAGATGGACATTAGGAAAATCAAACCAGTCCTCTAAAATCTTCATTTATATTACCTAAAAACAGTTGTTAAAACTTTATTTGTTGTTTTTCAATCACTAAGTCATGTCCAATTCTTCACGAGCCCTTGGACCATAACATGACAAGCCCCCTTGTCTGCCACTATCTCCCAGAGTTTGCCCAAATTCATGTTCATTGTGTCAATGACACTAACCATCTCATCCTCTGCCGTCCCCTTCTCCTTTTGCTATCAATCCATCCCAACATCACAGTCTTTTCCAATGAATTCTCTCTTCTCATTAGGCAGCCAAAGTATTTGAGCTTCAAAGAAGAGTCAGGGTTGATTTCCTTTAGGATTGATAAAGCTTTATAGTCAATCCTATGACCCCATTTCAGATTAGCCTCTTCTTGCATCAGTTCTGTCACATATTGATGCTTACTTAGAAATAAAACACATCGGCTGAACTGGGGCTCTACCACTTTAGTATCTCTAGGGCTCAATTTTTAGGGTTTTAGTCAGTGGTGGGATTCAAATTTTTTTACTAGTGGTTCTGTGGGTGTGGCTTGGTGGGAGTGGCATGCTTGGTGGGCGTGGCAGGGGAAGGATACTGTAAAATCTCCATTTCCTCCCAATCAGCTGGGACTCAGGAGGCAGAGAATAGATGGGGGAGGGGCCAGTCAGAGGTGGTATTTATCAGTTCTCCGAACTACTCAAAATTTCCGCTACCGGTTCTCCAGAACTGGTCAGAACCTGCTGAATATCACCTCTGATTTCAGTAGCTCGCATCTCATCAGTGCTAAATCTTCAAACTTCATATTGCCACGAAAGAAACTATAAAATAAGAGTCAACAACTGAAAGATTGGTATTTGTGAAAGGGAATTCCCCTATTCCATAATTGCCCAGTGTTACATCTGTTCCTTTATCATCTATCACAACTCAAGGAGGATTGTAAAAAGATATTCTCTCATTGTTGTGCCAGTGTTTTGGTTATCCAAATCTTCTGATTTCTTATCTATAAATAAAGCAGAGTTTGATCAGGACACTTGTGTATTTCAAGTTACCAGGATATCTACAATAAGAGGATCTTTATTTCATAGGAATATTCAATGTTCATAAAATAGTAATAACCAATCAGAAGCTGCCTTTTCAGATAACAGATAAGTACAAAAATGTCTCAGCCAGCAAGGTTTGAAGCCACCTCTCAACTTCAAACTAATCTTCTCTTCCTCATCTATAAAAGGGGATGGGGGGAATATTTTACAGATATATGGATAATAGAAAATTTTCCATATTAGGAAAATCAGACAGGCCAGCAAAGAAGCATCTGCAGAACAAACCTTTCTGATCCAACATATTGGCCCCAGTTATTGTAATTAGTACAATCCTGAAGCAAGGCAGGCTCTATGGAAATGCCGTCCTTGGAATTTGAAAATCCTTCATCTATCTAGGACAGCATTGCCCACATTTTTTCAAGTTAAGACCCACATTTGGCATTTAAATGGTGCACTGAGCTAGCATTGTTAAATTAATTAGGGAAGCCAAGACCACTACCCCTCTATTTGATTTAATCACTGTTAATTTAATTAAATGCCATTAAAAATTACAACTAGCAGATTTTAGAGGCTCTTGGGGGACCTGCATGTGGGCTTCAAACCTGAGGCCTAATCTGACTGGATGGTCAACTGGGTTTCAAATCAGAATCTTACCCAGCTCTCCCTGAAAATGCCCAGGATTGAAATTTGTACCTTTGTATAAATTATTGCAGGAGTAGAGTTACCTCTCCGATTACACAGGTACATCTGTGGAACAGTCCAGATTCAGGCTCTTTTTCCCCTTCCACAGGACAGACAGACTTAATAATCCCCAAGAGAAGAATTGAGATATGAATGGTCATTACTTAGAAGTCGATTTAGCCTCTATTTTCTTTCCTTTCTAGATAAGGGGAAAAAAAAGTCAGGCCTATATTGACACAAAGCCCTATACTGACATCTAGTGGCCATCCATCAGAAGATATATCTATATATTTATTTTATATAAAATTAAAATACCTTGAATCCACCCACGTGTATATGAATATATTTTTTTTCTACAGTTTGATAGGGGTAAATTAGTATTGCTTCTGAGAATGCTTGTTTTTCAATCCAAGCAATTTAAAGAATCTCAAGTGGCACCTTATCAAAAAGAAGCTCTCATATACCCTAAAATAAGCAGCACTCAGCTAAAAACCTAGCTTTGGAGTCCTTGGTGAACTCCAACCTTGGTGTTCAGAGGGCACGAAGGATTCCATAGTTCAATCCTGATCTACAAATCTCTTATATTGCGAGCCAGCTTTCTCATGGAATAAATCCGTACAGCAGGAAGATCTTTTGCTGCATGCTTGAAACAGATTCAGTATAGCATCATAATGCCTTAAGGAAGCTCATGCATTCAGAAAGTATTTGACATCAGGGAGAACGGACGTGCAAGTCTTGAAATCAGTAACATTAATATAGTACTTGAACTTTTGCCTTCTGGCAGACAAATAAAGAATGTGCATTCCATGGGCACGTTATAAAGAATGTATTCTATTGACTACTACATATTTACACAATACAGGAAAGAAATTGAAAGAGTCCATGGAAGTACAAGTATCTGAACTAACAAACTTTACATACAGGAATTCAACTTTTTCTTGATTGCCGTTTTTGCACAAATCGCTGTCATAAATTTTGACATTACACAAGTTAACCCAGCATAATGTGCCAGCAGTAAATGCTGCCGGAGCAATACTCACAGCCGGATACAGCATCGTGCAAAATCTCAAAGAGAATGGACTGGGATATGGGCAACACATCTACATTTACTGCAAATGATCGGCTGAAAAGTCTACCAGAATAGAAACTGACATAATATCTAACTTGCACATAGGAGTCACTGACACATATAATGCAATCACTCCTTCGTAATCATTTTAGAAATGCATACAGTATAGCATACCATTTGTCACGATAGCCGGATTATGACTTATTACATTAAGCCATAACATGCTCTGTTCAGTTTTGGCTTGGCATATTCCATGCTCTCAGCTATTTTGACTTATTAGAGCAGCCAGATCTAGGTTGCAATTCAGAAAATTCTCGCTCTTAGCTGCCACCCTGAGTTTTAGTATCTAGAGCTGATAGACCTGGATTTATTAATCATGGTTTATGGTTTATTATGAACCCAAATAATAGAGGTTCAGACAATAAGCCATTGATAAGTAATCCAGACCTTAATGTGTGAATGCATCTAATATCTTTGCTGGTCGGTCCATTATCAGCAATCAACTGCTAAAGTAGAAAAACTAGAATAATCACTAGATCAAGGGTGGGAGCTACGCCCCTTTTAGAACCTACGGACTGCAACTCCCAAAATTCTAATCCAGCATGACTGGCTCAGGAATTCTGGGAGTTGAAGTCCAGAAGTCATAAAGGGGTCATGAATGCCCACATCTATACTAGAAGATGTATCACTATGCCTTCACCCTGTAAAACTTGCATCACTATGCCTTCACCCTAAGAATTATGTAATGTTTTTTTTTATGGCTTGGAATACCTTACCTTTCTAATTATATCTAATTATATAAATTTTGTCCTTGTTTACAGATTAATCTGTGCTCTAGGAAAATAAATTATTGCAAAATATTGTTAAGAGTCCTTTTTAACTGCACAATATATTTCATTTTTTAAAACTGTCATGGTTTTTAGTACTTTTAGTACTTTTCTATATTCCATTGTCTGATTTAATATTTTCTATTTGATCTACTTGAGGTAAAATATCTTTAAAATAGTTTACTTCCTAAGAATAAATAGCAAGGAGCTGTTCCCTCTTTAAATAGACTGACTATCACATTCCGATGTCATCTCAAATAAATTTCACTCCCAAGCAATTAGTCTTTGCTGAAATATTTCATTTATTGAGAACGACAGATCTGGTCCCAACTTTGTCGTAGCCAATACTAACCCTCTGACCCCAAAACCTTCCCCTTCCGTTCCCCCAAACCTCAACTTATTGGCCATCTTCCAGCTCAATCTTCTCAGCTCCTGCCTCCAACCCCAGGAATTCCCCCCTCCCATCCCATCTCCAAGCAACACTATCTACAAAAAGAATAAGTAGGTAAATGTTCAAGCCTCATCTCCTCCTCTTTATGGCAGCCTTGAAAGGCTGACACTGACAAGGTAGCTCCCGGCAGAGGTCAGACGTTCCTGGCTATCCTCTGTTATAAAGGAGGGGAAAATGTATATTTCCATGCATCAACTATAGAAAACAATTATATAGCAATTTATGCTGCAACTGAATAGTAGTCATTCTCAGTTTCCCACACTGAAAATATTAAAACAATTAAACAATTATTTTGATTCTACATTTTAGAGTGTATTCCCTCACAGCTCTTCCCAGTATGGTGTTTTATGAACCAAGAGTCCATTAATTCCAACACCAACTAAGACAGCCCAGTGCATTTTTACCCCCTCAGCAATCTAGATTACAGTGAATAAGCTCTTTAGGCTCCAGCAGGTGATTTTGGTTTCACACAGAGACCAAAGTTGGTAGTATACATGGCCTGAATTTGGTTGCTTTGGTCTCACTGTTGATCAAAATAAATGTACAGAAACTAAATACTGCTTCATAAATTCTACAGATCTCTTCTTAATGAACAACCACTTGTCAGACATAGAATTGTTAAGCAGTTGTTCAATAAAGCTATTCAAATTAATTGATCAGAATTATTTAGCCAGTCATTTTAGCAAAGTCTTCCTAAACCTGTATTTGTTATAGGATCCAATGATTACCCATACAGTATATAGTATTTATTTAAAAGAAAAATAAGTAAATATTATAAAATAATATTTAAGACGAACATAGGGGAAAAGGTGCTCATAGCTTCCCTATTAGGTCAATTTAAAGTAACGGGTTTAATCTAAATCTTTTTCAAAAGATTCCCTTCTCCTACCCATAAATTTGTGTTTGAAATACAAATAGGTATGGTGTACATTTATGTATGGGTGCTTATTTGTTTATAAGACATTTGCCTGCCTCCTGGAAGCTACAATCAAAAGTAAAGATAGAGCAAGAATAAAAAAAAAGAAGTTGAATTGATAACTTGTGATTGTAAATAAAGTACCCCATTTTAAAATTAATTCCCATCTGCATATCATAACCAGTTATTGTTCTATATATGAACTATTTCCATGCCAAGACCCAGGGTAATACATTCCCCTGCTTCCTTTAAGTAGAAACTACAAGAGGAAGAAAACAGGGTGGAGATGAGTCAGATGAATAGATATTTCCATGAAAAAAGAGGAGGTGAAGAGACAATGAATGGAAAAATGGGGTAGAAAGAAGGGAAAGGAAGGGAAGCCATGTTGAGGCATCACAGAAAGGGTTAAAATTCACAGGGAAGCAGACTTCCAGTAAGGACTAAGGCAGGGGTATCCAACCTTGGCAATTTTTAGATTTGTGGACTTCAAATCCCAGAATTCTGGGACTTGAAGTCCACAAGTCTTAAAGATGCCAAAGTTGGACATCCTGGACTAAGATCATTCCACAGCGTGGTGACAATCAGAGTTATCACACTTTTCAGAAGCATATTTCAACTTCCATCCATTTGTCTTCAAGGGAGTCTTCTATTCTTATTGCAATCAAAACAAGACCATCTCCTCACCATAACAGTCACTACTTCTGGATAATTACCTTGAGGAAAATACCCTCAGCCTTTTATCAGATAAATAAGGTGTTGCTCCGGAATATGTTGAGTGTTATTGCACAAGATTCATTTTACTATAATCTCATTTCACACAATATCCTATCTTCAATTGATTTTAGTTCTGTCATTTAAGATAACAGAGAATATGACAGAAGAGTGACTGAAGTAATATTACTTCACTAGTGAAAACAAACATGGACAGCTAAAATTGGCTTGGAGAACAGCTGGCCTTCAACAAAAATGAAACTGGCAAAACAAAAATAGAAAGGGAAGAGGATCAGCTTAATTCTCTAAATAGTACTGAATCATCTTTCAAAATTCAAATCTGTTATTTATAAGGTTATGCAGCCTCTATGGTGTTTGTTCTCCCTTTCTCTTAATTTGGGTGACCTTCTTTCTATGCTTAGATCAGCAAAAGGAGACAATCCTACTATCAGACAGCAATGAGTTTATTGCTGGTGGCAGAAGCTGAGGCACAGTAATGGTAAATTCTTGAGGTCCCCAACTTTTCTCCTAAATATGATAATCTATCTATGCCCTTTATACTAGTTTTCTTCCTTGAGTTTGATAAAGGATGGCAGCCCAGTCAGCTTCTGTAGACAGAATAGGAAAGGTACTGACAGCAGAATGCCTTGGGCCAGCCTAACAGAAATCTTACAAGGGATCAAATATAAAACAATGATGATTGCATTTTAAGATGCAGAATAAACTTTAGAAAGGACACCTAACATTCATTATGAAAGTCATAGCAAAAGTTGTCACCATCGGCTGAAACCATGGTCAGTCATAGACCATCCCTTTGTCTATTGATATATGGATTGCTCTGATATCATTGTCTCTACCATAATTGGCAGTTTGGTACCTTCCAAATGTTTTAGACTATCAAAATCTTTAGTTAGTAGATTCAATATTATAAAGTCTATTTTAAATAAAATTTACAAATATCTGATAATAGTACTAGGTTGCTAATCTCTACCACACGGGATCATATCAGAATTCATACAATTGTTTAACAAGCTCAAATTAAAAACTAATTTTAAACTAACATTCATGTTCAGGTTACAGAAAGATAACATCACAAGAAATGTATTGCAGCCATCAAGCAAGAGTTGAAACCAAAAATGTATATGAATTGTAAGACCAATAAGAAAGTTCCGATTTACTCTTGGATTTAATTATATCCATCATCCTTTAAGTGCAATTCTTAAACTTGGCAAAAGTGTTTTACTCTTATTTCATGGGAAAGAGAAAACTGACTTTTCTTTGTTTCTTAACTGTGAACATTGTGTCACATAGTAAGATTGAGTTCTTGTGGTAATACAATGCTTTCAGCTAGTTATCTTAGCTATCTAAGGTTGATCCAAGATGGCCCCACTGAAGGCTGCCTCGGTGAAATGCTCTCTAATACAATCTGGAACTGAACACACTCAAAACTGTAGAAATGGTGGTGGACTTTAGGAGAAACCCTCCCATACTACCACCTTTTACAATACTAGACAACACAGTATCAACAGTAGAGACCTTCAGATTTCTAGGTTCTACCATATCTTACGACCTAAAATGGACACCCAACATCAAAAACGTCATCAAAAAACAGAACAAAGAATTTTCTTTCTGCACCAACTCAGAAAACTCAAACTGCCTAAGGAACTGCTGATACAGTTCTACAGAGGAATTATTGAGTCTGTCATCTACACCTCTATAACTGGTTTGGTTCTGCAACCCAACAAGACAGACACAAACTTCAGAAGATAATTAGAACTGCAGAAAAAACAATTACTACCAACCTGCCTTCCATTGAGGACCTGTATACTGCACGAGTCAAAAAGAGGGCTGTGAAAATTTTTACAGATCTCTCACATCCTGGACATAAATTGTTTCAACTCCTACCCTCAAAATGATGCTATAGAGCACTGCACACCACAACAACTAGACACAAGAACAGTTTTTTCCCGAATGCCATCACTCTGCTAAACAAATAATTCCTTCAATACTGTCAAACTATTTACTAAGTCTGCACTACTATTAATCTTCTCATCGTTCCTATCACCCATCTCCTCCCACTTATGACTGTATGACTGTAACCTTGTTGCTGGTATAGATTTATATTGACTGTTTCTCTATGACAATCATTAAGTATTGTACCTTATGATTCTTGACGAACGTATCTTTTCTTTTATGTACACTGAGAGTATATGCACCAAGACAAATTCCTTGTATATCCAATCACACTTGGCCAATAAAGAATTCTATTCTATTCTATTCTATTCTATTCTATTCTATTCTATTCTATTCTATTCTATTCTATTCTATTCCATTCCATTCCATTCCATTCCATTCCATTCCACTCCACTCCACTCCACTCCACTCCACTCCACTCCACTCCACTCCACTCCACTCCATTCCATTCTATCTTAACTAGATAGCTTAGCAAACTGTCACTCCATCTTGCCTCTTACCCTCTCTTCCCACCAAACCTTGGTGCTTCAGCAACTCTAATGTAAATTCTAGAGTGAGGCTGATGATCTTTTGTTGCATTGTAGTTAATCGGAGATAACAGATGAAAATCAAAACAGGGGAGTGGAGTGGGGAAAGTGATCAATGTCAGTGAGAGGAGACATTCAAAACTTTTTATCTTGCTTGCCAACCTAAAACAACCTAAAACAAAAGGATGTTTGTTGTTTGTTGTAATCACACAGACTTATTGTCTGAACACCTTTCAGTGTCTGTTTGGAAACTTAATTCCTCTTTTCAGGTTTTACCAGGTTTTTTTCAGGTTTTAAAAGTTGTAATATATAGTCACACTGCCCCCTGCTGCATAGCCAAATGATCTCTTTTGATGTAAGGAAACAAGTGGGTGTTTTCTTTTAACATAGACACATGCACAAATTTAGTTTCACCTAAAGACAAAAAAGTGTATGCTAAGCGAGATTAAACATTATTGACTGATAAATGAAGGCAAATATATGCATCCCAGGATCCTGCATTGACTCACGCACAACTAGAGAAGGGAAGCCTGGAGGGAAAAAAACAGAAAAATTGGGGGGATAGGGTTTTTTCCGTTTTTTCCAAAGCCTTTTTTTTCTAGAATTTTTTTTTTTAAAGGAATGTGAAATATGTTTTTCAATGAAAAATAATATATCTATGACATGGTGTTCAAACTATATGGCATGAAGACCTTAATGAAATATTTCTGAGACTTACAGTCTTAAATTATTGCAAGTTCTCTCAGCTGAGGACAAGCAAATCCTGGAATACAATTCAAGTAACACTGTACTTCTCAATGCAGTTCTCAAACAAGAGAAATATGCATTTGTGCCACTAGGGGACACGTCAGGGAAAAGGCTCCAGTTTAGTTTCCTTGTGTACTTCGGACCTCCTACAGTTGAGTAATTGTTGGTATACAGTAGATAATGGTTTCTGTCCAGGCATGACACGTAAAACTTGCCTGACAAATTAGTTTCTCTTTTGTAACCCTTAAATGATTCCTATTAATGTTCACCATCACAGCATGTTTACCTATAGTCTGGTCCAGGGGTGGGTTCTAACATTTTTTACTACGGTTCTGTGGGTGTGGCTTATTTTGTGGGTGTGGCTTGATGGTCATGTGACAATTCTTTAGGATTTTAGGTAGACCAGAGGTGCTGGTCTACCAGGCTTTTAACTGCTTGCAGAGCTGTACCGGTCTACTCATTTGTTTTTGGAGGCACCGGTCTACCCATTTGTTTTTGGAGGCCCCGGTCTACTCATTCGTCTTTGGAGGCACCGGTCTACCCATTTGTTTTAGAAGGCACCGCTCTACCACCACACTGCCTTGTAACACTGATCAGCTGTAGGGCGGCCCTTTGAAGACCGGCAAGAATTTAAACAGTTTTTTCCTTCTAGCCCATCAGCTGGGACTCGGGAGGCAGCAATAGATTGGGGGTGGGGCCAAATAAAAGGTAAGAATAACGCGGGGGGGCGGGGGGGGCAGGAGGGCCCGGTTCCCAAACAAAGAGAACAGGTCAGTGACGTCATATCGTCACTGCTACCGGCTCGGCCGAACTGGGCCGAACCAGGAGGAACCCACCACTGGTCTGATCAGTAAATTGTTTTTTCTTTTCCTCCTCTCAATAAAATTGTGAGACCAACATCTAGTTTGGAAACATCTCCACAGTGCAATTTCTGCTGAGAGCAAAGCTGCAATTTGCAAATATTGTTTTCTAAATGCTACAAGGATGACAAAATGCATGCTTGCATGCCAGGGGTACCTAAAGACATAAAAAAATACTTTATGGAATTAAATGATGAGGACCAGAATGAAAGTGCAAGTAGCTTTTCCTTCCAGAGTTCTAATTCCAGAAACACTCTTTGTACCGCTTCACAAAGTGTTTCTTCACCAGCAGCATCTGCAAGTAAGGAAGTGTTGCAAACCACTGCCTCACAAAAATACATAATTCATAGATTAAATGACATCTGAAAATCAGGAGAAAATTGATCACACTCTTGCAAGAGCATTATATGGTTCTGGATCAGTATTGTCAATAACTGAAAGTGCATATTGGCAGGAAGCTTTTAAATTATTGCGACCATCACACCATTTGCCAAGCAGACATTCCTTCAGCAGGCCTCTTTTGGAGTCAGAATATGAGCGTTTGATGGAATCTGTACAAGGAAAAATCAGTGAAGCATTATGTCTTGCAATATTTACAGATGGACGGACAAATGTTCGGGGAGAAGGAACCATCAACTTTGTGATAACATCTCAGTCTTTTATAGAAGCATCGAAACTGGAGAGAACAGACATACTGCTGAGTATATCAGCAGTGAAATATGTGCAGTTTTAGAGAAAATTGAGAGTGGTAAAGTATTTGCTTTGCTGACTGACAGTGCAAGTAATATGAAAGCCGCATGGGAAAACACAATGGACAAGTATCCACATATTACTGCAATAGGATGTGCATCTCATGGACTAAACTTATTTCTTAGTGACTTCATGAAACGGGACACCCTTCAAAGGTTTTGTAGAGCTAAAGAAGTTATCAAATATGTAAAAGCTACTCATGTTGTCCCCAGTCTTTAAGAAGCAAGAAAAAAATGCACAGTATAAAATAGTGATACTGAAGCTCTGTAGTAAAACACGTTGCAGTAGATTGGTGATTTCCTTTGAAAGTTTATTTAAAAAAAAAAAAAGCTCTTCAGGCAACAAAAATAATTGAGGATCTTTAAATTCCCAAATTATAAGGATGTCCTTGATGATGACGAGTTTTGAGTTCAACTGCAGGACTCTCAATAGATTTTAACACCATTTTTTTTAGCAATCTGTGCATCTGAATCAGACACTGCACTTTTGTCAGAAATTACTAACCACATGGCTATGATAAAAACATCTGTTTTTGAAAACCTAAGTGCATATCCATTTACAACCACTGAAAAAAGTGAAAAGATTTTATTAAGAAACAGGAAGAATTTTGTTGCCATCCCATACATGCTGCTGCAAATCTACTGGATCCAAGATACAAAGGCCCTTTTATGAAAGATGAGGATACAGCTGCTGCATTTGACTGGATTACAAAACAAGCTACACCCTTAGGGCTTGATGTTGGAAAAGAACTTTAAAATGTTGCAGAATATAGAACATCTTCAGGGATTTGGGATTCTGCAAAACATATCCCTCCTGCAACATGATGGCAAGGTCTCTGCACCACACAACCTCCGACACCTCTTGCATCTTGGTTACTGCAGATCCCTGCATCATCTTCTGCATGTGGAAGAATCTGGTCTGTTTGATAATATTCATACCAAATCAATAAACAAACATACCTGTGAAATGGTAGAAAAGTTTGTTTCAATCCATGCAAACCTAAAGTTTTTAGAAGCCCATGAAAAAAATGACAAAGAGGAAGAAACGAAAAATGGGAGTTCAGAAAATGAGACAGAATAAACTGCATGTATGTTATGCCTTAGTTCTTTTTTTAAAAGCACCACTAAAAAGTTAAACCTTCTATGAAGCTTAAATATTGAGATGAACTTTAACTTTATTTGCTATTGGTGCTAAGGGACAAATCTGATTTTGGTTTCTTGTTTTCTTTATTGCTTTTGAGGGAAAGAAGGGTGATTACCTGTTTTATTGCAAGCATAATGCTTTTATATACACTGCATTTCACACAACTTGTAAAACTACTCCATACTGAATTTTTTTCTATTTTTCCAAAATTTCTATTTTTCCTGGGAAAAAACAGAGAAAATTCTCACGGCTTCAAAATTTTCAGAAACTTTACATTTCATCCCAACAACAGAATATCATTGTTAGTGCAGCCATGGTTTGCTGACTAAACTAGTTTATTACACTTCATGCTATACCGTAAACCTTGGTTTACAAACCATTGTGAAAAATTTGTACTACTTTTATAAGAAACCAAACCAAATGGAGATCTGCAACAAGTCCCTTCATTGAATGTGTGAAGACTGCATTGATCACAGGGCTCCCAGCCAAGAGTGCACAAGCCCTAAACAGTATATATTAGGTAGGCATGGGAGAATACTTAAGATTCCATGAGTAATTATCATCAAAGGGCATCTTCTCGGAAGGCAGGACAGCAAAACTTTGCCAATGTATGGTGCACCATGAAGTCATCCCAAATTGCCTCAAATTTATGTAAATGTAAATCAGCTTACATTTACAATATCATCTTCTCAAAGCTTAGCATAGCTATACTATGGTTCCACCAAGGTTGTGCTTTTCAGACCTGCAACTCCCTTGATGCTTCAAGCAACATATCCGATGTGCATGTCCATACTTTTGAAAAGCGTTCAAATACTTGGCAAAGCGCTAACATTTGGCTTTTGAAGGTGATATCAATTGATTTACCTAGTCACCATTTCTCCTTTAGAAACTTAGGAGCTAAAATATTGTTGATTATCACTAAGTCACAATTCTTACAGTACCAATTAACTTCACATTTTAGAAGAGCCATTTTAAAAATTCATTTAGTTCTACCGTGTTTCCCCAAAAATAAGACCGTCTTATATTTTTTGAACCCCGAAATAAGTGTTTGGCCTTATTTTTTGGGAGGTCTTACTTTGGGGTGCATGGAGGAAACGAGAAAATGGCGGGGACCGGCTGTGCATGCATTTAAATACTTTTGGGGAGGGCTTATTTTCAAGGGGGGCTTATTTTAGCGCATGTGCTCAAAAGCCTGATTGGGCTTATTATCAGGGGATGTCTTATTTTCGGGGAAACGGGGTACTTCAAAACAATTTCTGGACTTTGTGTTTGAGGTGGGAAAAAATGAAATTTTGACTTTGGGCTTTACCAATTAGATTCGTTGTTATAGAAATGGCTAATTTATATTATTTAAAAGTAAAAAATTGAGGTTTGATGTTAACTTATTCTAGTGCACAAATGGGAGTCGGAAATCAATGCCTTTTCTTTCTTTTTCCTTTCCCTATATTTCCTATTTGCTTTCGTATTTTTGTATTTTATATTATAAACTAATTACACACACGTACACACATATAATTTAGGGTGTGTCAATTAATGGGCTGAAAATTAATTTTTGCAATATTTTTCAGTGAGGGATTCTAAAAATGTGTTATTAGACCAAGAATTCAAATCCGCTGTTATTTGTGCATTTGCACATTTAGCTTGGTATGGTGAATCCACATCTGATCATATACCCACAAAAATTTCTTGTAACCCAAATACTGTTAACTTTATCTTCTCAAAATCACACCTTGTGCTACAAAAATTCGGGGGGGGGGGCAGGTTTCTGCATGAATCTTATCTATCTAAGCAAAAAATAATCACTGTAATCATAAACTAACATCAGAAAGCAATTATCTGAGTTACAAAAACATCTAAGTGGGTTTCATCAAGTCGTTTTGATTCGTTCTTTGATATCAGCCGCCAACTTGCTTCTTGGCCTCTGATATAACCCTCACGTTTCTCATGTGTATACACTCTGCTTGCTGCTTCTGTGACCTGTTTCATACATCTCTCTATTGATTGGGCATGACAGGGCCACTGTGGTACTTGCATTGGTTCATCAATGAACTTCTTTATTTTCCCTATAGTCAGTTTGCACATCAAAGGTGGCTCATATATACCTTCAAACCAGTCAATCAGCTCCAGCAGAGTGGATGCTCTGGTGTTGATTAAAGGCATTTTTCTTGCACGTACAGAAAAATCTCCCAGCCCTTAATCATCTGCACCCCTCAAGTCAATGATATTTTGCATACAAGCTCTCCTCTCTTGAATACCATCTGAACACAAGAGTGTCTGGATTATCATTTCACTGAAAGCGTACCATGCTGAATGGTTGGCAAAACAGCATCTACTACAGCCTTCTTTTGCAGTCTGATTTGCTGCAGCTGGAACACAATATGGGCCTTCAATTCAGAAAGTTTTACTTCGATGTTGAACCAGCAAGGTTAATACATACCAACAATGTATTCCACTATCATTCTTAAATTTTGGAGACTTTTGCCTTTAGAGACATGTTTTGAAACCCATATTTGAAAAAGCCTATTTGCAGTGGTCAACCAGCTTGAATGGCTTACAGGGCCAATTTCCAGAAGAGCCAGATCTGTGGGAAGTTCTCCTGTCCTTATTGCCTGTGTGAGCCTATCCATATGCTTGATCAGTAGAGATCCTTTACAACACTGTTGCTTAGTGAAATGAGAGGTTTGCCAACTGAAACTCTGGGGAATGAAGAATCAGTGTCAAGTTCTGTTGCAGTGTCTAGCACGTTGCCAATTTTACCTGCCCATTTGTTATTAGACAAAATCTTCCCATCCAATTTTGTGATTACATGTTGTAGGGATAACTCATTCATGTGGAGTGCACACATCAACCAGTTTGACTTCCAGTCAAGCTTGATCTCTATCCAGTGCAAAGCACCACTTTCACAGCCAGCATTAACATTTGTAGAATCTCCTCCAATGGCCTTCAAGCTTTTGTCAATGCCATTCTTCTTCATGACATATACCAAATTATCTGCAATCACTTGAGCAGCTCTTCCTGTTTTTCAGCCTTTATCTGGAGTGAAATGATAAAGATACCTTCCACCCAACTCACTGCACCGAGAATAATGTTCTTCTTTGATGGTACTAGGGAATTGCTGGTCTGAATTGTTTGCTTTCAGCCTAACTTTAGTTGCATCTATATGACCATAAAAGAAGATGCATTCTATTTTACCCTTCTTACAGAGCTCATCAAATTCTTGGATCTAGGGAATTCATATTCCTGGGCTCTCTTGACTTTATTGTGGTCAACTACAAGTCTCTTGTCTTCTTGATGATCAAGCCAGCATCCATGAAGGCAGCCATGGTAAAGGCAGCACCAACACCGCATCTTATGCTCTGCATAGCGAAATTTGTTATTTCTAATCTATAGTATTCTGTCTTTTCTTTGAAATAGAGGGCATGTGTGTTTGATCTAAGGGCTCTTGATAAGTTCCATAACATCTTCATCATCAGTCATCTATTCTTCATTTTCAGCATGAGAGATAATTACTTCATTTGTCAGTATTGAAATTTCTGGAATACTTCTGTTTATATTTAGCAAGCCTTTGTCTTTCATCATCTTGCTGCTTTTGCCTTTTGACAAAGGCACATTTCTGCTTGGGTATATTTGGCAGACCAATCTGGGGCAATCCAAAAGAACCAATCTTGTCTCTCTGACCTTTTCTGATCTAGGCTCCCTTAAATAGCAGGAAGCAGAGTCTTGGTCCCGGCCAAACCTTTTATTTACATAACTGTGAATTACTTTCATTCAGTCAGCATGGCTTGTCCAGTTTTTCAAAGGAATATTTATCACACACCTTATCTCGTTTGGCAAGCTGCCATGTAACGTTTCCATACATAGTGTAAGGTAAAACTTGGCACAGAGTCTCTTAAGAGTCACGAACAGAACTTTCCATTCTTGAAACAACCGAACAAATTATTTCCTACAAAAGCTCCCTCCCCATTTGCTCCTCTTTTGTTTCCTATGGGATGGGCCAATCATCTCCAAGGTGTGGCTTTACTCCCAAGTCAACCCTGCTTTCTGAGTTGTTCTTGTCTCCTGGCAGCTCCGCGCATATGCACAATGGGAATGAGCTCCAGCTGTTCCTCTGCATCACTGCCGTCTAGCTCCCTTTCTGCCTCCGACGCAGAGCCCTCGTCCGAGCTTTCTCCAGTCCCAGGACTGGCCCATGTTCCTCCCCAACCTCCTCACCATTTGATTCTGTTGCCAGTTCTGCTGGCCACCAGTGGGCCACAACATGACCTTTAACAAAAGCAAATTCCTTCAATGGTATCTTCGTCTCCTTAGGGCAGGCACAGTTAATGTGAGCTTTTTTGCAGCCACTAGGGCAGCAAAATTCGGCATACAGAACAATTTGACACTTGCAGATGTGGATGTCAAATAGTTTGTCGACAAAGTTTCACAGTGACATCTAGCTTGCCTCTACCAAGAGATAGGTTTCTGGCTTGATCTCAGCTCTCTTGGAACTTGTTCAAGATTGCCACTCGTGAACTTACAACAGGGGTCACAAAAGAACTGTTCATTTCCACTTTTCAAGCATTTTTGGATATTTGTCTCTTGCAAGACTGGCTGCTGGGTAGTTTTTAGCATCATCACTACTTTGTTCTCTTAACAGTAGGCCATATCTGACAATGTCTCGCAGTGTTGGGAGTTCAGACAAGAAGTCTCTGCCAGTCCCAATTAGGTTGATCATATGAGCGAATGTTTCCAGTCTTGTTCCTTTTTTAGAAGCCATTACAGATCAGTTATCACACTCACAGGAAACAAAACCAGAAGTATTAACTCAAGACAAAACAACATTTAACAAAAGGAGAAAGACAGCTGAACCTGTGAAATGAAACAAACAAAATGTTAAAAAGTTATATTTATGTAGTTACTTACCAAGCATATATAAATTATATTAAAGTAACCAAAATATCTTTACAATCCCCAAGGCATGTCACAACTTTTGAGCACCCTAACAGCATCTCAGTCTAGAAGCCTAGTTTTAACTATTCCGTAATTATCAAAACATGGGTCTTGTACACTATTTGGTCAGACAAGAACTTTAGTGAGCCATGAGATAGAAAGGAGATGTATATCCATTCATTATTAGTAGATATCTGCTAATCAGTGGTGATTCTGGTGATATACAAAGACAGGCATCTTTAATTAGAGAATATGCAAATCTTGGAGTAATTATATAAAAGTTTATAGATCTTGATCTGTATTCTAAAGCAGATATAGAAAGCTGACAGAAAATGGCAAAACGACAAACTACTCATAAGGTACTCCCCATTTCTTGTAGGAGAGAAATCTCTGATGGCTATAATGTTTTAAAAACAGTATCTATACAACAACCCAAGTGAAGATCACTATTGGTATATAAAAAGTAGGGACAAGATAAGGCTTATCTAAAAATATAAGCAAGGATTTTCTTCCTATGTTATAAACTATCAGATCCATATCTAAGGAATAATTAATGCCAAATACATTAGTCCATGTTATTTACAGAGTTATGGTTTCCTCACTAGTCAAAAGAACAATGATACAACTTTGTATCAGCTTGAAATTGACCCATGTCTCTACATGGGAGCTGCTATTTATTTATTTATACTAACATGTGTACACACAAACTTATTTCTCCTAAAAATTATCAAATCTTTTTAAGTATTCCTTCAAATTGAAGTGGCTTTCACATAAAAGTCTTCCAGATGTTATTCTGTAATTTGCCAGTTTTATCCTCCAGAAATGGTACTACGCTTGAAAATTTTTCCAGGTTCTATCAAAAAAAGAATGATTTTTTAATTTCCAGTGACTTCTGGGACAAAATAAGCTTCATATTTCAATAATAAGAATGTGACATAAACAGCTGGCCTTCACCTGACTGAAATTGTACTGTTAAATGTTCTATGCATGTCATCAAATTATTTTTTGCAAGGGTATACAAATCAAGCTAGTTACAACATTATAGGGTTTATTTGAAAGATTCTATTAAAAATGAGTCAAGTTCATAAGAATTCTGAAAGAAAACAGTCTTACATGTATTTCTGTATTTCACTTATTCACATTGAAGAATACTAAATTAAAAAGCTCTGTTGCTTAATTTACTAATACCATGCTCACTACAAATTTTCTCAGTCCAGAGTTCAAAAGTTTTCATAACATTGCATCACTTGAAAATAAGGTCATTAGTATTTACATGTTTTTCAGCCCTATGGTAGTTATAGTTCACAAACAGTATTTTTACAGTAAGTAAAATTGCTAACAAATATTTAAAATTTATGTCAATCAATATAAATAGCAAAATAGGCATTAAAAAATGCAATCATACCAGTAATTTGCCACTCATTTCAAGTAAAAGAAATTTTCAAAGTTAAGAAAATGGTGCAGTATTCTCCAAAGATGGGCATCAAATCCCGGCTTCAAATCCTGGGTTTCTTTTTTTTTTTACTACATGCAACTAATTATTATGCTGTATTCATACCTAAACAATTTAAATTGTTCAAATCAACATCCATAATAGTCAACTAATACAGTGGAATTTTCCATTCTTTTTATATCCATACCTTGCACTATGTTAAATTTTCTCCAGAACTTTGGGGAGGCAGAGAGAGGGAATAAAGAGGAAAAAGGAATCAGTTCTGCCATCTATGTTCATCTTGCACTTGTTGGCAGAATGACACAATTGGATGTAACCTTCGTTTTTCAGATTTACCTCGCTTCAACATTCAGATTTACCTACTACAAAGATATACCTTCACAAACCTTATTTCACATGGAAAAAGCAAATGAGTAAAAAGTTTTTGGCACTTTCTAGCCAGAAAAAAATTTGTCTTCATTCTGAATGGTGCCTTCTTCTGTTACACAGAATTTTTCTTGCTAAGAAAAACTAAGATCAGAATCATCAGACATCCTATTTCTAAATTGTGTAAGATCAATAAATGGGCGATTTGTGAAAAAGAAATCATATTCTTTTAAAACATGTCTTTATGCAAATGTTCCAGAGAAGGAATATTAGCACGATCTTTTAAGAAATCATTTGGCTAGAATTATATTAATACACTCTATGTAGTATTAAGCAGTTTGAATTAAGAGAGAAACAAGGTATCCAAATAGGGAATCTGGTACATTCGTTAATATGCTGTATATTGATCAACTGGAAAAGTTGTAGCTAGGACTATTAACTGCTCCAGGCAGAAAATGAATGAAAAATAAATCAACTGATGAACAATAAGCTGTATGTACAAAAATAATGAAGTCCAACTTTCACCAAAATAAACATTTACTTTGCATACCCTCATATAAGGCTAAAACCTTCAAAGTAAAAAGAGAGCACACACATCACTGCTTATGGCAATCATTCATATTATATTTTGAGAGGCAATGAAAATTCCTAATTCTGCAAATTTGGATCATGCTACTTTTAAAAAATATATTCGTTGGTAATTTTTAATGAAGGCATAGCCTCATTCACATTTTGATCTAAACGTTGATATCCAACTGTTCTGGAACACAAGCCATCTCGCCATCTTCTATTCTGAACCAACAAAATTATCTGAAAAGAAAATATCATATTAAATTAAACATCTGCATATTTAAAAAGATTTATAACAATATCTTCAGATTATTCTTTGCAAATTTTATATACTTTTCATGAAAACTTTGTATTCACATCAAATCTTTTAGGTTTGTAATAACAAGGTTATTTGTGTTAATAAGCAAACTGCCTACCTTATCCCTGACTGATAAGTTTCATAGCGTTAATTACATAAAATATATTTTGGTTGATTTTGTCTATTTATGACTGAGCCAAAAATGATTTACTATCAAACATTTTTCTTATAAATCGATGCCAGCTTTACACTAGGATAAACCTGACATACTGCAGTTAAAGAAAAAGCTGAAATGAATGATAAGCCCTGATATATACCCTTATGCCATTCAACAGGACCCCAATTATACTGAGACTATAACAATGGATAAACTGCAATAGAAAACCCAATATCGTATTAGTGAAACTGAGTGAAGATTTGGGAGAAAGGATTTTTACTTCCATGTTGTATTTTTTAATTTGCCCTAGTCTAGGTTGCATTTGTGAATCTAAAATAGTTAAAATAGATTACCAATAGCAGGTCCTTAAGCTATAAAAATCCATGTTTCTGATTAAAATTTTTAAAAAAGCTTCAACAGAAAAATTGGCTGTCTTTAAAAGATTGTAACAAAGAAGCTTTCTATATCAGTGCAGATATAGTAGAAAATATAACTACTGACAGAGGAAGACAAATCTCAGATTTAAATAGGTTTATGGACAAAGACCACTCTGCCACCTTGAATAAGTAATTTTGTCATCAATTCATCATGTCAGATTAGAAATCCACAATAAATAAAAGGAAACCATGCATACCAATGATACTTAAATGAATTTACGTCTCAGAAAAACAAATTTAAAATTTATGATAATATTTCACAATTTATGTGCCTGAGTGGTGTAGGAGGCTAATGCCTCCTACTAAGGCAGCATTTAGCATCCAGCTGCCTGCAATTACTGTGAGTTCAATTCTCACCAGGCTCAAGGTTGACTCAGCCTTCCATCCTTTCTAAGGTGGGTAAAATGAGGACCCGGTTGTGGGGGCAATAAACTGACTTTGTATAAAATATACAAAAGTATGAAGGCTATTGCTTAACACATTGTAAGCCGCCCTGAGTCTCTGGAGAAGGATGGCATATAAATAAAATTTTAAAAAATAAAAAAAAATGTAATCTGTTAATTTGCACATTAATTCATAACATGCTGGAATATTTACGTGGAGCTTTCAGCCTAAAATTTATTTTTCCTGGCTTGCTTAGATTTGTATTTGTTATTATTTTTGCAAAATTATTAGAAATGTTGTGTAAAAAGATTAATTTCAAACCGGTTAACTACTACTTGTAAATTCCAGGTGTTGAATTATTTCACTATTCTGCCTTAGAAACCTATTTAATCTGAAATTTTCTGAAGTTTGCAACTTTGCATTTTATAATTTATAGTATTCAACTTTGCTTAGCCCTTATTTTCCAGAATAATCAAGAAAATAAAAAAATCTGAGTACCATGTTTCCCTAAAAATAAGACCATCTTATATTTTTTTGAACCCTGAAATAAGTGCTTGGTCTTATTGCCATGCACTCAAAAGCCCGATTGGGCTTATCAGGGGATGTCTTATTTTGGGGAAAATAGGATATTAGATTTTCAGTGTATAAAATTTACCAATAAGCTAATTAACTGCCTCTAAATTTATTTCAAAATAATAATATTCTAATATTAGCATTAAACTGAAAATATTAAAAAGCCCATCCTACCTTTCTTTTATTGTGATATGTGATATAAACTACAGCAACCAAAAAGGCAAAAATAACAAGATGAAAAAAGAAATGACTGTCATCTTCCAATGTAGCATCCTTCATGTTATGAGCAAATGACTTCTTATTCTCGAAGTTCCTCATACTTGAATCTTCTGCAAATTCTGATACATCTTGGTCATCTTGATTATTTTGAGAGTTAGAAGCTAGATCATAGATGATATAATCTTTAGGTTCTTTTGCTGTTGGTAGGGAACTAGTAAATATATTTCTGTCTGTCATGTCATATTCTTTACTATCTGCATCTTCTGAAACATCAATATTTTGTTGATTAATACTAACAGTTTCTGAAGGTGACACAGGAGGTTGGACTACTTTATCTTCTGCTAGAGTGGATGCATGTACAGCAGAAGCATTGACTTTCAAAGAAGTTGGGATCATATCTTCAATTGTTTTATTCCTCATGCTGTTCTCACCGGTTGCAGACATAATTGAGGATAAATTCTCTTTTTCATCCTTATGAATTGACTTAAAGTTCTGAGGTATTTCTGCATTAGGTGTAGCATCTTGAAGAGGGAAAGATAAGAATAATTTGAAATCTTTAACAAATAATTTTACAGTGTACAAGGATACACAAACTGATATGGTTTGAGGATTAACTATATCTCAGCTGACAACCATGCATTAAAAATTTATAGCAAATAAAACACGGAAGAGTAAAAACTAGCATTTAGCATATCAAAAACAAAAAATTGATAGACTACAATAGAAATTTGCTTAAAATAGTTACTATTTTAAGTACTGAATCCTTTAGGAAAACAGAGTTGTGCCTGTTTTAAGCAGAAATACATGTGTGTGTGTGTGTGTGTGTGTATATATATAACAATCAAGCAACATAGAAATTTGTGAAAACAAGATACAGCTGCACAAGGCATTTTTCCATATGAACACTATCTCATGACTCATATGACATAGGTTGTGTCTATACTACTATTAACATTGCTTCCACTTAAATTGATTAAACCCTGATCCACACATAATTCATTGGTTTGTTTTTTGCTTAGCTTGGTATATGATCCCGCCTATTATGATTTGTGTGTCAGTCAGATAATGAATTAGATCCAGAGCTATATTTAAGCTAGAACTACAGAAATCAATAGGATCAGTTTCTGGCCTCATGATTTTCTTCAGTTCAAAGAGAAGCTACTTGATTCATATTTAATTAAAATGAACACATTTATTTGCATACATTTCATGGTAAATGGGAAGCAAAAGACCGTCTTTTCTTTGTTTCGACATGGTCAACTAAGAAGAAAAGCTTTGTGAAAAAGAAGTTAAGAAATAAGCTCCAAACCCAATGAACTTGCTTCCCATTTACCATGAAATGTTCAGGTTGTGACTCTTGATGAACCCCTAGCATTTTATGTAACTACACTTTAGAAGATTCTAGTTCAGAACTGAGATAAGTATTAGAATAATATATCAGAAAAGAAGGCATTTAAATGGCACATATGAAGGAGACTACAGGAAAACTGTTCCTACAGATTATTAACCTAAAATCATGCATAATACAGTATATTAAAAATTTATTTTTATTTTTATTTTATTTCCAATTTATATACCGCCCTTCTCCCTGAGGACTCAGGGCGGTGTACAGCCAGACATAAAAAACATGAAATATAAATATTAAGACATTTAAAATACCGTATTTATCGGCGTATAACACACACAGGCGTATAACACGCACCTTCATTTTAAGAGGGAAATTTCAGGAAAAAACTACGCTCCGACGGCCACGAGAATTAGACGTGAGGAAGGCGCGGGTTGCCGGTACTTGTTAATACTGTAAAAACATGGCTTCTTAACATTATATCGGCGTATAACACGCACACATCATTTGCCCCCTATTTTCAGGGGGGAAAAGTGCGTGTTATACGCCAATAAATACGGTATATATAATTTGGCTACAAAATTTAAAACTCACAGACCAATTAAAATATTTAAAATATTTAAAATTTCTTCTTAAGCCAGCCCGGCTTGTTGGAAAAAATGTGTTTTTAGGGCATGAGTCCTCACTCACACAATGTTGGGCTACATCAATATAAATTAATCAATTTCAGGGGGATATTTTGGTAAATTTTGTTAAAATACACTACAAGTGTACACTACAAGAGGATAATTGAACAGGTCTGATCTGCCTTGTGTATTTTAGTGTTATAAGTAAACTAAGCGCTAATTACACAATTAAATGCAGTAATTTTGTCAGCAAATTCATTCACTTACCATAGTAAACTTGTCTTAATAACTAAACCATTTTTTTCCCAGAGAGCAAAGAGACTGCTAAGCTTGGAGTCCTTGGTATTCAGGAAAAGGACAAAGGCAGACCCTCCCTAGCAATTCAGAGTCATTTTAAATGGGAATTTCCTCAATAGGGATAGGTTTAGTTGCCTTAATCACTGTATGCCTTAATGACACAAATTGTGGAATGAAAAGGAAAAATAATACCTCTGTTAATTCTCCTGGATGTCTACTGACTGTTAATATCAGGGGCTGGGTTGCTGCATCCATTAGACTGAGTTGGTTTTATGGACAGGATTATATTATCCATCCAATTTTATGTAGAACTGAAGGATTCTTATTTTTGTGTTCTGACCTTTGTTCTGTAAGGTAGCACGTTTCATTCTGTTCATTCTCCATGTCTACTAGAATTCAAGTATGTAGCATCTCAAATATGGTATAAACAAATATTTTAAATCTACTAACATCAGAGGGACTGAGTGTCTTGAATAGTTGCTTGGATATGGTTTTTACATCAATGATAGAATGCAGACTGGAACTTAACTTAATAATATTTTGATACGCCCAAAAGGTTTGTCACCACTTGTCTAGTGGTTAAAGCATCAGGCTAGAAGCCAGGAGACTGTGAGTTCAGGCATGAAAACCGGCTGCATGACTTTGAGCCAGTCATTCGCTCAGACCAACTCATATCAGAGTTGATGTTTGGGGGAAAATAGGAGGAGGAAGAAGTACAGTATTGGGTACACTCACTGCCTTGAGTTATTTATAAGAATAATAAAGGTGGGATTTAAAAAATCTATAAAAGCTATTTGGAAAATTGCTTACATTCATATGAGACTGTGTTTAACATCAATTATGAATAGGCTGCTAATGAGTCTACCACTAATATCCGTACAAATGGCACTAGAAATAAGAGTTTTTCTAGTGATGGCATCATTCTACTAAATTGCCTCCTGAAAGATACACAACTGACAACATTATGGCTGCTTTTAGAAATTAGCTATTCTATTCTACCAGCCCCTGATATTAAGTCAGTAGACATCCAGGAGAATTAACAGATTTTTTTTTTATTAAAAAACAAACTATTAAACTTAAAAAGATAAAATACCATATCAAGTATATTTTTTCTTAATGGGTATTTAAATTGTACTGGAATCTGTTCTTATCTACAATTATATTTAATAATATTATGTTTCTATATCATGCTACCCTATAAAGGTAGCTAGGAAATGAATGAAGTTATCAAACAGGATTGCCAAGCTACCCTTTCTTCTTGAAATGGGTTCACTAACCAAGCTCCCAATGCCCAAATGTGCGTAATATCAACCCAAGAACTGTTCGTAAATTGTGTAATTATTCTACCTTCACTCCATGCTTAAGTAGCAAGAATTAAGAATACATGGAAGTTGCCCTCTTGTCTTTTCCTTTTCAGAAACCCAGACATTTAACTTTCCTCAAAACTAAACAGCATTACAATTTAGGTGCACGTATGTATAAATATAAACAAACACACACACACACATTAAGGACGGTTAGAATCCCTGCAAAGTCATGCAATTCCCTCCATTACACAAATAGGGACACAACAGCCGTTGAACCAAAAGAGGAAGCAGCAGAATTTGTCTCATTCTCTACATACGTACATTCACAAAGTGTGTAGCTACGTAGTGTGTTTGAGAAAGACAGAATTGTTTAAAAACTGCCTTTCTTTCGGAGCCGTTGTACCCAGTTCTGTACTATTATTATTATCCCTTTATAATATTTACATAGAACTTGTTAATTAGCCGGGAGCCGGGTTTAGGGGCAACCCAGGCAGACCCGTCCGAACCAACAAAAAGCAAGAAAGCGTCACTTTCCTCCCGAGAAACCTCCTCCTATGCCGGAGAGGCTCCCGTTCTCGGCAGCGCCGAGATTCACCAGGTGAGGCGGAACAAAAGGCGGAAGCCTTCCGGATGTATTGAGGCACAAGCCCCATCGTCCCCAACCAGAAAGGCCACTCCGCCGGGCTGTGGACAATAGGTGCGTGGTCCAAGCCGTCTACGGGGCAGAGGGCAGAGGGCAGAGAGAAGCAGGTCGCCCAAGGCTTCTAGAAAGGGGTTGGGGGAGCCGATGGGACAGCGTGACTTTCCTCCAGCCAATCTTCCCAGCCGACCCCGGACTCGCCGCTTTTTCCGCCGCTACATGGCGCACGCCTTTCCCGCCTCACCGTCTGAAAGCTGGCCCCGAAGCGGAAAGGCCAGGAGCAAAAGAAAGAGCGACGTTCGCGCCAAGGACGACAGCGACGGCGCCTCCCCCATCGCGGTACGTTCTGCTCTCTCCTCGGTGGCCGCCATGGCTGCCACCATACCGTCGCCGGGGGAGGTGGCTTCGTCCAGGACCGCCCACCCGCGCTGCTAGGCAACTGCGTTCCGCAAGGAGGGGGAAGCCTCTGACGAAACGAGCCCCGCCTCCCCTGAGCTGCTCAGGCTCCTCCCCCACCCTTAATTTCCTTACGAAGGTATCTGTGCGGTGTCCTTTGTAGAGCGGCGCCTCGTCTGAATACGACACTTCCGGGTTTCCTATTTAAAAAAAAAAACCTCTGTTGGAAAAGGAAAGTCGGTGTAGGTCACTCTTCACGTTTCCGTCTCTCACAGATTCTAATAAAAATCCGAAATCCCCTAAGGGGTCAGGCGTTGTTTTTTTTTCCGGGTTTGATGGTACAATACTGTACGAACTCTTCCGTAATTTGCGTTGGAAAATAGAATGTGGGGTTCCCCAAGCTTGTTTTCTTGCAGATGCTTCATTACCCAAACTAGGTAACGTCATCAGTGCTGGTAGGGAATGGGGTTTGCTCAGTTTTATATTCAAGTGGCTTGCTTTAACAGACTAACAGAGTTGGAAGGGACCTTGCAGGTCATCGAGTCCAACCCCCTGCCCAAGCAGGAGACCCTATATCTGCCTCTACTTGTGTTTTTTGTTGTTTGTTTGGGTTGTTTACTGTGGCTTAACTAGTTTTCTTGAAATCTGTCATACTAGTTAAGTGAGGATTACCCAGGGGTGAAATGTAAAATTTGTTACTACCGGTTCTGAGTGGCTGGGGGGGGGGGGGGGGGGGGGGGGGGGGGGGGGGGGGGGCAGGGATTTT
>WNWU01000012.1:21283883-21294277 GCA_012654045.1 Ptyas mucosa
GGGGGGGGGGGGGGGGGGGGGGGGGGGGGGGGGGGGGTATAATGTGACTGGGTGGGCGTGGCCAACTTTTTTTAAAAAATTTTTCAAAGCATTCAGGCAACTCAGCTGGGATCGTCAGAGAGTTTTCAAAGCATTTTTTACCACCTTTTCGCCAAGAGGTTGCAGAAAAAAATGCTTTCAAAAGCCTCTGACGATCCCAGCTGAGCTGCACAATCATCAGAGATTTCTTTTTTTACTTTTAAAAGCATTTTTCCTAGGAAGAGGTGGTAGAAAAATGCTTTTAAAAGTAAAAAAAAAAAGCCTGATGATTGTGAGGCTCAGCTGGGCATGGGGGGGGGGGGGCAGGGATTTTTGCTACCGGTTCTCCAAACCACCCGCCGCCATCGCTACCGGATCCAGCGATCCGGTCCAAACGGGGAGGATTTCACCCCTGGGATTACCTGTAATCTTATCTCATGTTTTCCCCACAACAGCCAGCCTGTGAAGTGGGTTTGGACTGAGTGGCCAATCCAAAGTCACCCAACCAGCTTTCATGCCTAAAGCAGGACTAGAATTCACATTTATTCTGTAAGGTAGAGGTAAAGATTCCCCTCGCACATGCATGCCAGTCGTTCCTGACCCTAGGGGGCGGTGCTCATCTCCGTTTCAAAGCTGAAGAGCCAGTGCTGTCCGAAGATGTCTCTGTGGTCATGTGGCCGAAGGAACACAGAGCACTGTTACCTTCCCACCAAAGGCGGTCCCTATTTTTCTACTTGCATTTTTATATGCTTTCAAACTGCTAGGTTGGCAAAAGCTGGGACAAGTAACAGGAGCTCACTCCGTTATGCGGCACTAGTGATTCGAATTGCTGCCGACCTTCTGATTGATAAGCTCAGCGTCTTAGCCTCTGAGCCACCATGTCCCTTTTCTGTATTTATTCTGTAGCATAATGTAATTCATATCTACAGTACTCAAAAGAAATTCCATTTTCTACTATGGTAGCAAGATGGATAGTATTCTTAACATGCACTGATATGACACCTACAGCTTTTCCTTTTGTATATATGCATAACAGAGTTATATTTTTGCAGGAAATATCCAAAGGTATAGCTATAACTTAACATTCGATTCATGGATGTTATCCTAGGTTCAGAATAATTGAAGTAATTGTCTCTATAAGCATATTTATTTACCATATTGACAAACCCAAAGGATCGTATCTTTGACTTGACAATGACTGTTTTAACTGGCCTCTCACTTTTATTATGCTAATTTCTAAAAACACCAACATTCAAATCAACATTTACTCAATTATTCTCTAATATTTTTCCACTGGCTTAGACTGAAATTATTTCCTGCCACGGTGTTTATATCACCTTGCATTATTCATGGAATCTTACAAAGGGCCAAGTAAGCCCATTTTGCTCAACACTTCTGTTTTTCTTTCTTGAGAAAAATACCTACTGGTAATGCCATACCTCACATATTAGAGTTAGGGGCTCACCATTTGGAAGGAAGGATTAGAAAGATTTATAGAAGTCTAAATTGGTGTAAAAAAATCTCTAGAATACATTAATTTAGAGATCAAGGCAAGATCAAGAATATCAAGTTACTTCATGTTCACCTGAGACCATTATCGTGGATTCGTGAGGTGATCTGACCGAAATCACCCAAAAACTCAGTTTGCACTTCATACTATAACCACACTTGCTTTAATTCCAGAAACAGAAATGAGCATGCACAGCTATATCTATGAGAAGATAAAAATCCTTACATAGTGCTTTTTTGTGCAATTTCATTGCCAATTAAGGATGTTGAAATGCACCACATGGGAGGGCAATGGTTTTTGAAAAGATATTCTATCAAAATAAGCAGAACTCTTTGTTCTATCATAATGAGCAGAACTGTTTCACAGAAGTCATAATGCTAGCTGTTTCACTAGTTATCAACGGAAAAGCTAGAGTGTTTCATAAACTCCCAGATAGGTAAACTATTTAATAAGACAGACACAATTAGAGATGAAGATTTTATTTATGTTGGAAGGAAGATGTACTTTGTTTATCTTTAATTTTAAGTGGTGTCCAGTACAGCATTTAGGGTCTAGTTCCACACACACAAAAATGGAAGACTGACAATGTATCCATTAAAACTGCTTTAAAAAAAGGTGATAAAACAAAAGTCCATTTTGTTTAATGCAGTGCCACTAAGGGATTACAGTAACAACAGCTTTTTTGGGGTTCATTGCTCTGTTGTACAAGCTTCTCAATAATCAGTGCAAGGGAAAGGATGTGAAATTTTAATTCGGATTGGCTGATTTACATCAAACTTCCTACACACCAAAATAGTACAACGTGAACATTCTAAAGCACTCTAAAGCTGTTGAGTGTAAAAGAGAGCTGTAGGAGGGAAAAATGAAACTTAAATGGGTGTGCACCTGCTTTGACAGTCTCGTGAACGCTCCATTAGAGAATGAAAGCCTGATGACTTAGATAGCAGAAAATTGTGTTTTCTGTACCCTGTGATGAATCAGCATTTTCACAGCATGAATTTCAGATGTGTCTTCCACTACAATCATTTTACGAAAGGTAATTCCTTCATATAAGAGTTGATAAGCACGTAGCTTCAACCAACAATATACCCCAAATGCCCAGATCTAGAGAAAGTAATTCCATCTTTCTCTGAAAATACATGCTCTGAGGTTTAGCCTTTAACCAGACTTAATATGACTGACACACAGCAATAATTGCATCCCAGACGTAAAACATTGAAAAATACACTAAATCCAGAAGGTAGCTATGCTGTATAGTGTTTCAGAATTAGTGATGGTAAAATCCCTTCTTTTATGCTTCAAATTCCAGTCCTAGACCCAGCTTGTGGCCACCTGCATTAATATTCTTCCCATCCAGTAAAGCAGACAATGTCAATTTGATACCTAGGCAGGAAATAAGAAAAGTTATTAGCACTGATTTGTAAGTATTGCAAGGATATTTCAAAGAACCTGATTAGGAAAAATATTGGAAGTTCTATAAAAAGGAACTTATGGAGAGACACATTTACCTTTCCCGATACGCAATGAATCCAACTCAATTGCTGCAATACTTATAAAGTTAAGGATTGATCAGAATATATCTATCATTCTTATCTATTTAGATTTAGTTTCATGATAAACCATAGATACATCAGGACTTAATTTTATGAATTCATAGAAGGTAGCATTTGCTGGCTTTAACCCTTTGGCAAAGGTAGTAACAGAATATTTCTTCAATTAAATGAAAATTCAGAGCCTGAAAGAACTGATTAGTTTTCATTACAGGTTTCATATAAATGGCACACAACAATTTAATTATTGGCAAAAAAATATTTAAATTTAAAAAAAATGTCAGTCATATCAAACAAATTTAATCTGTACATACCTGGCTTCAGAATCTGAGTATATCCTAAACCAATCAGACTGGAATTATTCACTTTAGCCTGCAAAACAAAGTCAATCATATAATAGTATTCTTTCAAAGTGTGTGCTGCACAGCTCATAAATAATTCATCAGATCAGATACAATACAGAAATGATTTTTCAACATTTTACTAAATTCAGTGAAAGTGCACATAAGTTCATGTGTAAGCTTTAAACCAACTAGAGATGTGCAGAGGTCATATTTTAGTTTGAAGCTGTTCAATTTAGTCACTCTGAAAATAGTTCAGTATGATTTGATACCTACATCTGTCTAAAATTTGCATTGTATGTTGCCTCTATTTTAGGATGGGGAAAAAACAGAAACCTCTATGTACCTTATGATTCTTGATGAACATATCTTTTCTTTTATGTACACTGAGAGCATATGCACCAAGACAAATTCCTTGTGTGTCCAATCACACTTGCCCAATAAAATTCTATTCTATTCTATTCTATTCTATTCTATTCTATTCTATTCTATTCTATTCTATTCTATACATATTTTGTTTTAATAAGAGTGAGATGAAATTTGTAGCTATGTTATTCAATTTCATAGAAACGAATAACAATGTGCTAAGTTATGTTTATCATATTTATTACCGCTGCAAAACTGATTTTTTGTTTCTTTGCATTCAATTTAATTCAAAAGAGCTATAGATATACATAACTATATACATAACTATACATAACTATAAATTTAAAGCAGAGTACGAACAATTTTGTAGTGAAGATTATATCTATGTGCATGAGAGACCAAGTATAAATATTAAACACAACCTTTCTTTCAGACCAGATGTACACAGCTCCCTACAGCCGATTATAATATTTGTACTTTTAACTTGTTAAAAAGGCCAAGGAGGGAGGGAGGGAGGGAGGGAGGGAGGGAGGGAGGGAGGGAGGGAAGGAAGGAAGGAAGGAAGGAAGGAAGGAAGGAAGGAAGGAAGGAAGGAAGAAAAAAGAAAAGAAAAGAAAAGAAAACTCAGGGTCTAAATCTGAGGCCTTTTCCACCCTCCTTTTCACAGCAAGACATTTGGGCATTCTTTCCTCAGCCAATAATGGAGACATATGCCACATATTTACAGAAGGGTTCTGTCTCCTGTAAGCCATTGATTTCCATCCCTCCAGCAGCAACCCTCAAAAAAATTGGTGACAATATTTACGATAAAATTTTGATTTGAAAAATTGATTTGAATGCTAAACAAAAAAGATTATCTGAGTAGAATATTCCATTGCCTTTCAAATAGCACAAATTAAATTAGATTTAGTGAACAGCAAAAGAATTTACTGTCTTCCAGTAAATAATGTAATAAATAATTAAACCCTGAAGAGGTTTTGTCCTTTTAGCATCAAAGCTCAACCATAATCTATTAATGAACCCACTAAATAAGAAGCACTCACTGCACTTTCTGTTTAAAAACAAGAAAACCAGATATTTCTTTTGACACTTGTTGTAATCTTGGGATTTGGAAAAAGAATAATAAAAATTTGCATGTGGTTTATTGTTAACCCAGAACAAAAATGTGGTAGTTCATACACACTTCCACCCAATTATTATCAGGGTGCAGGTGATAATCCAGAAGTGTCAGTTACTCACAGTACACAATCAGGCAGTGTTAATATACTGATATGGAAAATTCAGTGAGAGATAAGTTGCATACACCAAACTTATCTAAAGGAAACCAGAAAAAAGTAAAATGATTTTAAGATCATGCCACTAAGTGGAAAGCAGCATTTTAAGAACCTGTATTTATGACAAAGCATATGGTACAAGTTTGTCTTTTCTCCCAATGCTTCTTTACTTGCTTGTACCTCATTTGATAAAGAAACAATTCTGTGAAACAAGAAAAAGGAGTATTGACTAAATATTGTAGTGAAGTAATTTGTTCAAACAAAAATTGCCTTTGAAATTGTAGGCTCTTTATTGTCATGGAATCAATTCTACTTACAGAAAAAGATGCATCTGAATCAATCTGATATTTGGCTGCTATTCCAAAGCGGGTGTTGCTATTTCCAGCTGTCCAAGCAAGATTGACAGCAGTTTCTAATTTATCATTCACCTTCTGATAAATGGAGCCTCCAAATTCCGTGCCATCATTTCTATAATAGATTCAAATGTTTACATGTCATTAGAATCTTATTCATGAAAACATAATTAGTTTTGGAATTTTCTTAAAAACACTTTAAAAACTTACTTCAAGTTACAGAAAGATTTGCACAATCCTTCCCAATGTAAAGAAAAATATCCCAGGGGCCCAACCACCTCACATCCCCAGTGCAGTAACAATTATATGTATTTTCTACATGTTTATAGCTAATGCAAACATGTGAGTAAAAACAGATGAGAGTATTCAATATGAGTACGGGTAGTCCTCAATTTACAACCATATGTTTAGTGACCATTCGAAGTTACAGCGGCACTGAAAAATGTGACTTATGACCGTTTTTCACACATATGACTGTGGCATGTTTTTATGACCGTTGTGGTATCTCGGGGTCATGTGATCACTTCTTGCGACACTCTGACAAGCAAAGTCAATGGGGAAGGCCAGATTCACTTAACAACTGCAGTGGTATGTTAGGAAATGATAGTTACCTAATTTGTTGGGTTGGCAATATATAAACCCTCAATATAGCTTTAAGACTGTATTGCTGTATTGCATCATACTATGTCCTGATTGGTTAGCTCTGTAGCCAATGTATTTAAGAGGGAGCTTGAAACATGGTTTGTTTCTCTTTGCTGACTATTATTGCTCTTTGCTGATCATTATTGCTTTTTGCCAATTGTTACTGCTTGTTGCTGTGTTTGCTACTGTTTGCAACTGTTGATTGTGTATGACTACGACGACTGGTAAGAAGACTTTGTTATTGGAATATCCCTGGACTATTGTTTTTACTATCTACTGCTTTATCTGTGTATGACCTGGACTGTTTATTGGACTGTGCCTTATTACTATTTCCTAAAAGTAAACACAACTCAGTGTATCTGTGTGTTGGCTGTAGTTATTCGCAACTGCTCTCAATCGCTTTCACGTGCACACCCTTGCTAATCTAGGGTTGCTCTGCAAATTCCTTAACATTGTTCATTTAACAGCTGTGGCAAGAAAAGTCGTAAAATGGGGCAAAAACCCATTAACGGTCTTGCTTAGCAACAGAAATTGTGTGTTCAATTGTGGTACTAAGTTGATAACTACTTGTAAAGCAAGAGTAATATCATTTGAATTAATTCCTTTGCTTGTGTATTTTGAAATCTATTAGCTTTCTATTAGGTACCAGAGAATGGAACATATTCATGGTTCTTCAGTGGCTTTCATATTATTATTTTTTTAAAGTATATTTAGGGGGCTAACTCTAGAAATAAAAGCTGAGTACAGAAATATAATGTAGAACTAAATCTCCCTGGATACCTTTCATCCTGCTTTTCTATCAATTCTTTTTCAACGTTTTTGCTTATGCAGGCCACTACATAATTGCCTATAGATTCCACAGCAAGTGTCAAACACCAAATAAAATTCATTTAATTGATTACCGAAATCTCAGGATACGTTCCTATCAAACCTTGCAAGATATGGATAAGAAAGCCAAAATCTGGTAAGATTTGATGATCTCCTCAGATTATTTATTTTAGTACCTTTCCAGAGATTACTGGCAGTGCCTTTGTGGATCAATTTAAGTAGATCATTTTATTTTATTTTTTTATTTATTTATTTTGTCAAGCATGTATTAGATAACAGACATAGATACAGACATAGTTATTAATACATAAAATGGATACAAATAAATGGGGACATTAGGACAGGGGCGGTAGGCACGTTGGTGCGCTTATGCACGTCCCTTATCCAAGGGTTATACACGCTCATGATCCAGACTTAACTCTATTCCCTTTTAATTATTTGGTTTTCAGTTTATTCTAAAAAGTATATTCTACTTTCAAAATGCAATACATGTTTAGGTAAAACCATAAACAAAAAAACTTGTGTACATTTAACTTAATAATTTCTCCACCATCATTTCAGCTTGATTCCTGGTGATTTCATAGATTTGATTATGTCTATGTTTTCTTGGCAACTACTTGCCTTTTTTCCAGACATTTTGTTGACTTCCCATATGAACCTTAAAACCGTGGGATTTCTTAATAAAATACTAAATGCCTGACCCTACTTACTTTTGCAATAGTTGGTCAGTAAGATAGCAAACAATTTGTAAAAACATAAAAATTCAGTAAAACTATTGAAAATCCTTACCTAATAGCCTGAAAGCTTCTTAAAGAAGAAAATCATTTGAGCTATTATTTTTAAAAATAAAACAGCTGATCAGCTTACAGTCCCATGCTTATGAACTCCAGATGATTTTAGGGATTAAAAAAAAATCTTAATACAGATGAATACAAAATGTATGTACTGCTATCCCTTCATGAAGCAGCTATCTCATGTATCAGCTGCAGTCACTGGGTATTTTTTAACGGTTACTCTGATACTATACATTATTTTATGGTAGTCAGATTCTTGTTCCTAAAGTGAAAGATTAGAATAACAATATCACACTCATTGGCAATGTGCTCTATTTTTAGATCTTCTCCTTCCATCTGTGCTGTAGTACGACTTTATTCATATAATACAGCTTCATTATGATAGAAGGATGCGGGACAGCAAAAAATTATCTGTGTTTTACCTTACATGAATTTCCTGACAATAGAAATCAATTCTCAGAGTTCCAATTAAGTCAGCAAGACCCTATCTTTGGATAGTGATTTTCACAACATGGTATTGGTTTTGATAATGTTAACATTGAATCAAAAACGGTTTCCTACCTCAATTTCTTACTGAGACTCAAAACAATGTTCAGGTTACCTTGAACCACAAAATGTTTTAAAGCTGCTGCTCTACTGCCTGAGATAGGAATCTGCAGTACATCCCCCAAATCTTTTAGATTTTGTTTTCTATAAAACCCAGGAGGCATATATCCAGTGGCAAGGGACCACATCATGGTCTAAAATATTGTTTATTCCTGGTCTATCATATACGGATATTATATTGTATACACCATTATGATGCATTCAGAAACTAGTAGTACTAGTTCAAAAAGGCAAAGTAAGATCATAAAGCAGAGTGGGCAAAATGTGACTGTCTAGCTGTTACCTGAAGTTCAGATACCGTTAGTTCTACCAAGACAATAGTGTGGGATTCTGGAAGTTGTAATTCAGCAATATTGGCTGGGGGCAAAAGTTCCCCATCCCTGTCTCCAAAACTGTTCCTAAGGAAAATTATACAAGTACACGGACACACACCTGCAAAATTCATTCTTTCAAAGCTTGTATATAGGGTACCCAAAATATGTTTATCTTTCTCTTAGAATTTTTTTTTTTAAATGAAAAAGAATACTGAAAATAGTTTCTTCGTTTTCACCAAGGTTTTTCTTTTGGTTATAAATTTTCACCCAGCACAATATCATCAGTACTTACACATTAGTGTGAAGCTGAAACTCATCAGTCTTATAGCCAACAGCAAAGTTACTCTGAGTTATTCTGGTTTTAGCTGTCTCAAAAGTCATTTGGTAGCCAGCCAGCCAGCCTTCATAGCCAAAGACAAAGGCACCACGTACTGAAGGACCCGCAATATCAAAATCCATATCACAGCCCACATTGATATGTTCCCGCTTGTATCCAGACTTGATTTTAGCATTCTTCTTTCTAAATGGGAAAACAAAGTTTTATATTGCTATTTCTTTAAATGTTCAGGGAATCTTTTATTAACTGCAAAGGAAGATGAGACACACATTTTGATTCTGATCTCAAGAACATAGCAAACAAAGAACATATGAAATAAACCAATTAAAAACGTATAGTACTCTACTTACCATCTGGTATCAACATGCTACAAGGTTCACTTGACTGACAGACTTTGCTTTCCATAATACCACAGCATTTTTAAAAACACATTCTTGACTTCCACATGTTTTGCATATTTTGGCTTAGTAAGACAAGGTATGAATGGTCATACCCTCCAGCTGAATATATATATGCCACTACTAACAATAAAATAACATATTATTGTGTAACCCAATTGGCTTATTATTCTAATTTAGATGAGAGAGCTATATTAATGGACCACAAAGATTAAGAAGGCAGAGTAGTGGTTAAGCTGAGGCTGGATGGTTTGGTAAGGGTTTAATAAAGTGGCTCTTCAAACAGTTTAGCATAGAACAAAGCATTGTGTAATCATGGATAGAAATGAAGAAAGAAGTGGGAGAAAGAAACCAAGGGGGTGGGCAAGTAATAGATGAACCTGAGAATTGAGCAGAGCAGATGAATTGGTAAAGACAGAAAAATGAGCGAGGAAATGGCAGGTTGAGAGATGATGCCATCAGCACTGTAGAGGGAATTCTTATGATCCAAAACACCTCAAAAATTTCAGGCTCCTGTCCTTGAGGTACTATGTCTTCTCGACATTCCTTCAGAGTATTGGGCAGAAGCTGGGATGGTATACCTTTGCATACAAGGGTGTATCACTGAGAGACTCTTCCTACTCTAAAAGCAGAATGATATTGCACTGGTAGAGAGAGGAAAGTTTAAATCAGCTACTTGTCACTCTTCTCCCTACGAGTTCTGCTACTAGCTATTTGGTCGCTTCTTTGTGTTCTAATCCATTCTTCCCACTTCCAAACTCTTAATAGAGGTAAAAAACAAAACCAAAAAGGATGTGACAGTAATTTCCTAACCTATACATACATACATACATACATACATACATACATACATACATATGCAAGTTTTGGTGTATTCAGGTCTTTTCCCGTGTAAGATTGAGAGTATCTTGGCAATGTTTCGATGAGGTCTCACTCGTCATCTTCAGGCTGGTGTCTTCAGCTTTGTGCCTGTGCGAGCAAAGCGTGATCGGAGATGCAGTCTCTCTATAAATACTGGTGTGAAGTGCTGGCTCTGTTGCTGTAGGCAGGTTGGTTGGCTGTG
>WNWU01000012.1:21295618-21444504 GCA_012654045.1 Ptyas mucosa
TATATATATATATATATATATATTTTCCCTTTTGCTTTTCAGCTCCAATCCAGGAGCCCTCAAGCATCGCATTCATGACAAACCATTTTATACCAAATATATATTTTGCTGATAAAGAAATAAAGGGAGACTAGTATAGATCTATTTCAAGCTTTTTTGCTTTCATCAGATAGCCATACCCTTACCTGGATTCGAACTTGAACTTGGGCTTCCTGCATATTAGGCAGTTGAATTAACCTTCTGAGCCACAAGTTCTCCCTTCATCAGCTTGAGCCAGGGGAAAGATTAAGTGTTTACCAAGACATCTGGTCTACCCCAACATGTGGGAGCAGAATGCCCCCTCCCAGATTTTCCACAAACTAGGTAATCTATATTAAATGATATAATACTTTTGAAATGTACTTATTACTTACCCAGTGTTAGGTGAGAATGAGGAGTCAAAAGTCAATTTCAGTCCACGTGTCAGCTGAAAAGAAATCCAGTAGTTGAATATATAGTTTGAATGCAATTTGTTTAAAGATTTGATCAATTAAGGTATTTTGCAAGTGAATGATCACTCACCTGGTCTTCTAAAGTTATTTCTGTTCCTAATGTATTGTCTGTGTTCCATTTCTCTGTAAATGTCAAGCCATATTCTTTCCATCTGTACTTAGTTTCCAAACTTCCAGTAACTTTGCTTGTTTCTGTATTTGCAGAACCTGAACTTGTAAATTCCTGAGGTCAAAATAGAATATTTTTATTCACAATGATACCTTAGATAAACTATCCATGTTCTGTGCTATGAAGAATGTTACAATCTATATGAAAAAAAAATTCTCATTTTGATTTTTAGATGTCAGTTGCACTAATTCTAACACCACTAGAAATGGTAAGCATGAAGTAAGCAATGACCAATATCCCGCACCTACCAAACCCATGTACTGTAACACATACAATAATGACATGAAGGGCATAACCTTGAATAATCCTGATTCATGTTTCTGTGGAAGTTGGATAATTACAAAAAAAAATGTTATAACAAGGTAAAATCCAAGTTAAATAACAAAATGCATGCTCAACTTTTTCTACTCACCAGTCCATTTTCAGATTTTGTTTTCAAATCCAATTTTATTAAACCAAATCCTAAAAAAATAAAAGTAGGCTAGTATTAGTAACATGCAGGGCAAGAGAAAATACACAGTATATCTCATTATAAAATTTGAGCTTCCTATGCAGGAAGAAGAGCATTTAAGAAATCAGGTTTATTTGATTTTGTTTGGCTTCTTTTAGTCACAATGAATATTGCCCTACTATAAGACTACTGAAAATATTTGGGGCGTTTCCAAATGATGCTTTGCAATCTAGCCAGCCCTATTTATGGAATTTTACTGGGAACGCATCGTCTCTTTGGAACTTATTTTCCCATTATTTTTTCAATATTTTGAAAAAGTATTGACAATAAAGCCCTTTCAAAAGAAAAAGAAAAAATAGTTAAACTATGCCTTGTGAGTTTCAGCACCCCCTGATTTTTGCAGTGCTGAAAAGTGAACTGAAGCCCAGATAGTCCTCGACTTAGGACCACAAGTAAACCCAAAATTTCTTCCTGCTTCCTGCTAAGACAGACAAGTGAATTTTGTCCCATTTTATGACCTTTCTTGCCACATTCATTAACTGAATCAGTTGTTAAGTTAGTAACATGGTTACTAAATTAATCTGGCTTCCTCATTGACTTTGCTTGTCAGAGAAGGTTGCAAAAGGCAATCACCTGATCCCAGAACACTGCAAAGGTCATAAATATGAATCAGTCGCTAAGCATCCAAATTTTGATCCTGTGACCATGGGGATGCTGCAATGGTCTTAAGTGTGAAAAACGATTGTAAGCCACTTTTTTCAGTGCTGTTATAAATGAATGGTCATAAGTCGAGGACTACCAAAGGACAGCTTGGGCAAAGTCATTCAAATTTGTGCTTTAATAGTTAGATTTGCAATTTTCTACTTATTTATTGTAGAATGAAAACAATGAACTTTAAAGAGATGCATTACATATTCTGATTGCATAATAAAGACATAACTAGGTTAACTTACAGGCCATCCATAAATAACAACTGGATTCTGGATCAATAATGCAACTGAGTTCAAACAGCATAGCATATATTTTATACGTTGATAAGAGTAAGGAATGCATTGCTAAGGAAAATATCATGAGCTCAGTTCCTGGTAACTACACAGACAAATCCATGTTGTTCCCTTGACAACAAATTTGTCATAGCGTTCTGGGATGCTTTTCTAAGCCACTTCCTGGGATTTTTGGTTTTTTTCCATCTAAGTACTAACCAAGCCCAGCCCTACATGGTTCTTTTTCCAGAATTATATAAAGACAACTAGGTGCTGGCACTTTCTAGAATAAACCCAAATGCAACATAAAATTCTCATTCTCAAAAGTCAAATTTTGCTAAATTTCAAATAAGAAGTAAAGCACATGAATTATTACATAAGCTGTCAAACAAGCCATTAAACCTGAATAAAAAAGGAGAAGTATAACACCTTGATTTGATAATTGACAATACCACAAGTTCATTTTGTTTCAAAACCGACTGAAAGCAACAGAGTTTATACAAAAGAATATTCAAATTATATTCATGTATTATTTATCCATCAATCTTATTGTTATATAGCTTCCCTATAGCTAAGGAAGCCGTAGAGAAGTTAATTCACTACATATAATATCCTAAAGTTTAACAAAATAACATTAAAATTAAATTTAAAATACATAATATAATAGCAGTGTGAATTACTACATTGGACTAAGCCATATTGTGGTTTACTTGTTTTTAATTAATACACCAAGATATATAGTTTATAAAACAAGCCATGGCTCAGCAGATTAATTAGCTACACAATGACAGTGCAATATAAATTCTTCTTTGAACCTAACGTTGACCACCAAAATGCCATGTAGTATAGTAAATTTGATTCCCCATATTGTGTGCCAATTACAAGTAGAAAATATTTAAATGTTGTAGTGTACTTGCAAATCCTGACTACTTACAGATTAAGCAATATTCCCACTCTAAAAGAAGCATAATGATCAACACCTTACAATAATAACTTTTTTTCTAAGAGATAGCAATAGCAATAGCATTTAGACTTACATACCGCTTCACAGTGCTTTACAGCCTTAAGTGGTTTACAAAGTCAGCAATATTGCCCCCAACAATCTGGGTCCTCATTTTACCAACCTCAGAAGGATGGAAGGCTGAGTCAACCTTGAGCCTGGTGAACCAAATTGCAGGGCAGCCAGCAGTCAGCAGAAGTCAGCGCACTCTAACCACTGTGCTACCATGGCTCTTGAGATCAGTCATTTGTAAATAAAGGAATTTATATAGATTTCACTCCAAAAAAGTAAGAACATTCCAGCAAATCATGTGCAAAACTAATAATTATAGAGTATCTCCGTCTGCAACATCTTTCTTCTCAAAAAATGATTAAAAGGCAAATTGCAGAAGGCATTTTTGATACAAGTTATAGAGTCCTTTTACATCCTTTACTGCTAGAAATTTCATTTGTATGAAAGTGATAGAAAATAAAAGTTTCACTTGGCAATATTTACCATATCCCTTGGTGAAGATGTCTCGAGCAGATTTTCCTAAATCAGTATATGGAGGAGGCACTGCCATCTTCTGTTAAAATAAAGATGCCATAATTATGTTTCTGCTATCAGCCCAAAGATTTGCATTGTATTTATGATTCTAAAATTATAGTTTACCAAGAAGCAAGCTGAAGTTACGTATAACAAACGATTTTCCTTCTGGATCCCAAATTTCAGATTTTAGCTCTGTGAGGAATTCAGAGGCCTTCAACACACTTGATCAGTTTTGTGATCAAACTGAAACCATTGTTATAAAAAAATTAAAATAAGATTAAATAGTCAATTGCTTTATCTATTTTGATTCATGCAAGGTTCTCTCTACCAGGTGCTGCCAAAAACTAAGCTTTGAGTCCATGTGTCCTACTGCAACAATTCCCTATTGCTGGTTAACACTCATGCTTTCATGGTGAGCTGGTGGAATGCATGGTTGATTTATAACAGTGTTTTTCAAACTTGTTAACTTTGTGAACTCCCAAAATTGGCTAGCCAACATTGAAAAACCATGATTTATAGTTTCCTAGTTCTTCATTTGTACTTAGGTCCTGCCCAAGGTCCTAACCAATCCATGGAGAAGATAAAAGCAACTAAAAACAGAGGTGAAAGAAACTATAAATTTTCAAGTAACTATTAATTTTGCTAATATGCAAACCTGACAACAAACTATAGCTTATCTTATTATATTACCCAGAGAATGTTTTGGATATTTGTCAGCCGTCTCAGGTAAACCAGACAAGAAACCTCACTAGATGAACTAAATCTACTTTACTGTCAGGCTACATCAGGGGTGTCAAACTCAAGGCCCGCAGGCTGGATCCGGCCTGTGGGGTACTTAGATATGGCCCTTGAGGCCACCTTGGAAACAGTGAAGGACTGGCCCACAGTGCCTCTGCCAGCAAAAATGGGCTCCTGCGCTCCGTTGTCAACTGTGATGGCCTCCTGCAACCCGCTGCCAGTGAAAACGGAGTGTTGCCCTCCTGAACTCCGATTTAACTGGTAGAGGGTTGCAGGAGGTCGTCGCAGCCAACAATGGAGCTTGGGAGCCCATTTTCACTGGCAGAGCGCTCGGGCCACCACAGGTGCCGATACAAATGACATTAAGCTGGCCATGCCAACTCTGGCCATGCCCACTCCAGCCCCCAAGATCAAACACAACCCTGATGTGGCCCTCAATGAAATTGAGTTTGACACCCCTGGGCTACATTAACAGAATCTTGCAAATCTGAAGGTACAAACTTTCCATCAACACTTTTAATTACTTGACCCATTAGAGCGGGTCCTTTCTAAATTTCTTTCCCTGGACATTAAGCAACTGGAGGTTCTTGCCTCTCTTGTCTGATTGTTTCCTAGGTAGCATCTTTTCCCTTCAGATCATTCACACATTGCAATGTAACAGTATCCCTCTTCTTCCAATTAAAAGTTCATATTTTACATTACCTTTTTTTCAAATATTCCCACCAAAGAAAAACACTAATTTAAATTGTTTAATCTTCCCCTTACAAAAGCAGAATAGCCATAATATAAGCTTGGATAGCATAGCCAAGAAGAATTCAATACATGAGACCCTGGTGATTTAACTTATCTGTGAAAAAGAGCCACGTTATCTCACTTATGCATAATGTAAAATGGTTCATTGTAAACATTAAAGCTTTCACACTCAGTTTTTTAATGAAGCAGCGGATAGAGGACTCTTTAAACTGCATAGGTTAATTTATTTTGCATTCACCACTACCTCTTTGCCTCTGAATAAAAAGCAGCTAAGGAAGCCTACTGTTTGGCAAAGATTTTGTCACTTAGGGTTTGCATTATCTTAATTTTGTTCAAGCAGAAAATAAATTAAAACTAGGAATGTGCAATAGATATAGACGGTAAGCATTCTCAACTGGCACGGGTCCCTAAATCACTTAGTTAGAAACCATCAGGGTTTGAATTATTGCTCATTTTGGCTCCCTAGGAGAACCAATTTATAGTATAAGGGTATTACAATTGCAGTGATGCTTCCTAAGTATTTTAATAGCTACTTCTAGCATGAAGCATTAAGTGCCAGAACAGAATATTGTTGCTAGATAAGTTAAGAAATTTTCTTTGCCAATTTGAGCTCAATGGAATTACTATCCCAACCATACCTAGGAGGTGTGTTATAAAGACACCTAGAGGAACTACCAACATAATCAAGGTTCTCAAATTATATTAGCTAAACACAGGGTAGATTTGATTTAAATCGAGTTGATTTAAATCAAGCCCTTTTACTAGTGATTTAAATCATGATTTAAATCACGATTTAAATCACTAGTAAAAGGGCTTGATTTAAATCAACTCGATTTAAATCATAATTTTTAATGAGTAACTGTCATCTGTCCCACTTCTCCTCCTCTCACCTGCTGTTGACTCACCAATAGTCCAAATATTGCAGAATATGCAGCCTCATGCTACATAGCTAAGCTCCATTTCATGCTGAACAAATTAAATTATTACTCTATCTTAAATAAAAAACTATCTTTAGATTTTTACTCCAACAGCATTTTATTAAAATAAATTTGATAAAAATAAAAAAATCTGATTTAAATAAAAAAAATTCATTTTTTTTAATTATGTTTTTTTTAAAATGTTGATTTTTATCCACCCTGGAGCAACTGTCTTCTTTGAGTGAGGTTATAAGATGCTGAAGCAAAAAGAGGACATCTTTTTTTTTTTGTCCTCATGTTCTCTATCTAGCAGGCATAACCTTGAAATCAAAAATTGTCTGTCTTTTTGAGGATATACAAGCTACATCTTCCTGAATAGGTTTTTCCACAGTGCAGCACTTTTCTAATTAGTGCAAGTTAACAAGCTCAGTTCTGTGGCTCAATTAGCTGATTAGTACTCTCCCTCCCCTTGCAGCTGCTTCCTGAAATTGACAAGACTTTAAATCAGCTACAAACTAAAGAATTTTGTCTTCTAATTCAGTTTAGTACATTTCTGCCATGAAGAAGGGTGCAATATATACATGTTGGCCTAAACACTTTTTAAATAATTTTTGTTGCAGGTGTCAAGAAAGCTAAACACTTAGTGTGTTCTTTTCTCCCTCACCCCCACACAATTCCTTTTCAATTGGTTGTGTCCTCCTTTGCTTTTTTGGATATGTGGTGGCTCTATTTTGGGAGCACATCTTCCCATTGAGGTCCCATTGATGTTCTTCCCATCTTCCCCCATTCATCAGCTAATCTAGTGTGGATACTGCTCAAATAAACAGAGGGAAATTTTGAGATTTGACAAATGATGCTTCCAGCTGCATAGTCTCTCCTCTTCACCAAAAAGTTAGTATCAGGGCATATCCATTCAAAATTCAGATTCATATAAATATGTAAGAAAAGTAGGGGGGGGATCTAACATGTCTCTACAAAACAATGACAGTTGCTGAAATTGATTGATTGATATGGCTATACATCTCACAGAGTAGATGTAGAATGTTTTTTAAAAAATGGAAAAATACCCATTTCATTTAAACCTGGTGCTAAAGACAAAGAAAGCACAGAATCAAAAGTGAAGGTGATCCAACCTACTGAGGAAACAGCCAGCTGTTCAGTGCCTTAGGAAAAGCTAATAGGGTCAGGGCCATCCAAACCTTTTATGTAAAATATGGCAGGATAATTTACACTGGCATACACTAAGGCCAAGCAATAATCTTCCTCGATTACAAAATTAGTCTCCATGCATATTTACTGTAATTTCATTTAAGGAGAGGCATCTGTAGAATGATGTTTTTTCTCCCAAACAGTACCATTAGGTAGCAGAGCAAACCACTACCATCCATTCTCCTTAAAGTGTGGCAGGATAACCCTGGGTAAGTCTTAACGAGTATCAGGGGCAGAGTTTATACACATCTTTCAAGTTCTTTAAAAGATAAATTATTGATACAGAGATGTTCTATGCCAGTAACATGTCATTTAGAACATTTTTGAACACAGATCCACTGGTCATGTTGATAGACCTTGAATTGTCCAATTGAGGAGTGGTATAGAGTGAAGCTGGAAGAGTTTACACTCCATGATGAATAAGTGCCCTCCTAGAAGAATCATCTGACTGGTTCCAACATTTCAACATAAAAGAAATAAAATCCGAATAATTTCTAATATCTTCAAATAAGTAACAAAATATTAATTGCAAAAATAAGGGGGAATACTCATAAGATTTTCAAATTTGGTTAAATCTCAAAAAAAACTGGAGTATTGACTGTCTTTGCTTAACAACCACTCATTCAGCAATTAACAATATCAAAGAAAGCCACGGGATATGATTGCAATTTCTGACATTGCCTACCTGCTTTCCATAAGCAAAGTCATTGGGGATATTGACAGAAAAAAATCAGATGCCATGGCCACCTGATGTCATCATTTAAGGACCTGTGTGGTCCTCACTTAACAAGAGAAACTGAGCCTTCTGGAACTGCTATTGCTAAGAGACATGATCACATGACACTTTAGGACTGCATCACTTAGTGATGGTAATTCCAGTCCCAATTTGTCTTTGTAAACTGAGAACTACCTGTATTTATACATTTTGTGTGAAGTGTGACTCAGCAACTGAACAAATTAAGATTGCATGATCAAATGGATGTAAAATTTACAGGAAAATTGGCATGCAGCATTGGAAATTTCAATGGAAGAAAATCATGAAATTTACCGTGTATGTTATACTTAGACAAAGCTGGCATTCTTAACTTTGTTTCTAATTCTATTTTTAATTATGTCTTTTCTATATTTTATCATTTGTATCTGTAAACCATTCAGTCACTTTGATAGTGAAAAGCACAATATCAACCTTTGATAAATATTTTACCAATAACATATTACTCCAATTCTGATAAAACTGATCATTCATTTTCAAAAAAATGTTGGAAATGTAATAATCAAGTATTTGGTGACTCAGCCATTTTGGAAAATAATGTATAATATAATTAAATTAATTCTAAACATTGAATCTGTTTTCCAATCTGCCATTTATCTACTAAATATCATTAGCTTTTACATTACCACAAATTATACTAAAAGAGTCTTTAATGTAAGTGCTATAAGAATACTTTATATTGGGTATGTCTAGTTTAACGGAAAAAAGGGACTGGGGTGACATGATAGCAATGTTGCAATGTCAGGGGTTGTCATAGAGAAGAGGGAATCAAGCTATTCTCGAAAGCACCTGAGGGCAGGACAAGAAGCAATGGATGGAAACTAATCAAGGTGAAAAGCAACATAGAACTAGGGAGAAGTTTCCTGACAGTTATTACAATTAATCATTGGAACAACTTGCCTCCAGAAGTTGTGAATGCTCCAACACTGGATGTTTTTAAGAAGAAATTGGACAACCATTTGTCTGAAATGATTTAGGTTTCCCGCCTGAACAGGGGGTTGGACTAGAAGACCTCCAAGATTCCTTCCAATTCTATTCTATTCTATTCTATTCTATTCTATCCTATCCTATTCTATTCTATTCTATTCTATTCTATTCTATTCTATTCTATTCTATTCTATTCTATTCTATTCTTACCCACCAGACAAACAGATATAAAAGGCTTTCTTAATTATACATCAGCAATAATGTGTTATATATATAGCATACATCAGTCTTATGTTCCTTGGCCTTTTCTAAAGTCGTCTTGAATATCTGCCATTTTTTCTTCCATATAGGGCTCCAATCTGTGTTGGATGATCCTATAGATTATTTTGCTATGACATGAAATTAAGGCTATTGTATGATAGTTTGCACACTTTGTTAACTTTCCCTTTTTATATTGGAATGATTGGTCTCTTCCAATCTGTTGTCCATGTTATTCTCCAGGTTTACTGGTATAGGTCAGGTAGAAACTTTACTATTTTTTTCTGCTACTGTTTGCCATATTTCAGTGGGTATTCTAACAGTTCCTATAGCCGTCCAACTTGGCAATGACTAGATGCTGATCTAACTTCATCTTCTAGTATTAGCAGTTCTTGTAAGTCAGTATCTTCTCAGCTCTCTTGGCATCGCTACTATACAATGTTTAAGTACACCACTCTATTTTTCTTTGATCTCCTTTAAATCAGCTACTTCTCAGTTACTTTGTGTCCACTGGCATCCTTTAATATATCAATTCAAAGTTGGAACCTCCTTCTGAGTTCAGTTATTTTTTAAAAAAGATTTTCCTTGTTTTTCAATGTCTATTTCCATCTTCAATGTCTTTACAAATGTTTTTGTAATTCTCGTCTTTTGTAAATTGTTTTCTGAGATTTTAATCTTTCTTAGCTTTGACTTCTCTTTTTTCTTGGCAATTTCCCTGGTTCATTCTGACAGTTTGCTTTCTTCTATTTCTTCATCTATGGCACTCTTTTTTTCACATTGATCTTTAATGACTTATGTGATTCCTGCTGTTCACCTTGGAAATGATGGAGATCACATCATCGAAACTGATTGGCTTTCTTCTTCTTTAACATAACTTGAAACTTGCACATCAGAGTTCATGATCTGTTCCAGAATGGCAATGTCTTTGATGCTGTAATTGAGTTCCTCCACCTCCTTTTACAGTAATAGTCAAATTGGTGTGTAGGTGTGGGTGGGTGGGTGTTTTCTATTTGGTGATGTCCATGTACAGAGGTGACATTTTAGTGCTTTAAATACAGTTTGCCTATGAAGATATTGGAGTGGCAGAAATGGATTACAGGTAGTCCTCGAGTTATGACCACAATTGAGCCCAAAATTTATGTTGCTAAGTAAAACATTTGTTAAATGAGTTTGCCCCATTTTATGACTTTTCTTACCATGGTTGTTAAATGAATCATGGTATTTGTTAAATTATTAACATGGTTGTTAAATTAATCTGGCTTCCCCATTGACTTTGCTTGTCAGAAGGTCGCAAAAGCTGACACCCCAGGACATTGCTACTGTAATAAATATGAGCCAGTTGCCAAGCATCTGAATTTTGATCATGTCAACCACACTATGTTCATGTGATCAAGTGTGAAAAACAGTCATAAATCACTTTTTACAATGCCATTGTAACGGTCACTAAATAAACTGTTGTAAGTTGAGGATTACCTATAATCAGTCTCTTGTTTCCTAAACCATAAATCCGACTACATTTTCCTCTTTCATGTTTTCAACTTTGATATTCCAGTCTCCAATCACAAACAGCACTCACTCACTCACTCTATCTATCTATTTAAAGATTTATATACCTGCCCATCTTAAAGAACTCTGGGTGAATCACAACAAACTTGCTTGCATGCTCTGTTGATTTCAAATGGAACTTGATCATAAAACTTATCAACTTCCCCTTCTTCTGCATCAGTAGTTAAACAAAGCATAGTCAGATTATCATCATATTTAAAGGATTGTCAAATCAATATTATTCAGTCATTGACTACACTCTAGCCAAGTACTCTACCAGTCTTGCTATACCTTTCCTAACTATAAAAGTAGACCCATTCCTTCTTGTTTTTCGTCTCCCAAGTAACAAAAACTGTGATCTTATGACTGAAAATGTCTAATCCCAGTCCATCTCATTTTGTCTAAGATGTCAATTTGTAGCTGTTTCATATTTCACTGTGTTAAGCTTTCACATCTTCATGCTCCTGTAATTTTGTCCTTCAAAGTTCAGAATTTTTCCCCTATATGACAACATTAGCAATTAGACGAAGACTTTAATCTAACAATGTCATAAACTTGATTAGTATTTGGAAGGATTCTAACTTTCTCTTAGTACTATGTTGAGTGTCATCCAACTTGACAGGTCCATTATTCAGCACAATATCATCAATCATTTTATATTTTCAATCCATATAGTTTTCCTGGTAAAAATGCAGAAGTGATTTACCATTATCTTCTCCTACACAGTATGAATTAATGCTTTGCCATTGTCACTAAAATGACATCTGCTTCCAGCATCTTCCTACATTGCAGTTTATTACAGGCACCTTAAATTTCATCAGAGCTAAATTTCACAATTGATGTGAAACTTAGTTTTGAAACCACCTAATGTATGAAAAATAGTCTTGATTATCTCAGGAGGTTCTTCTTGTTTGAAAAAAAATAGTTTAAACCAGGGGTCCTCCAAACTTGGCAACTTTAAGACTTGTGGACTTTAACTCCCAGAATTCCTCATGGCTCAACCCTTCATGACTGGTTGAAGAACTCTGGGAGTTGTAGTTCACAAATCTTTAAAGTTACCAAGTTTGGAAATCCCTGGTTTAAACTATGAATAAAACTATCAGAATGATTTCTCCTTGACGTCTTTCAAACATCAAAACTCCTGTCATCCTAAACCACCAAAGTTCAGTTCACTCTTTGGCTAAGCGAAAACCAAACCAAAAACATAGGAAAATATAATACAAAGTATGAAAACAAGTGCCAAAGCTGAATATATATAATATATTATTAGCAGTTCCAACTAAAACTCAGGAACTTCAAGTCTTTGCTTTTACTAGAATTCAGCCTCTTAACAAAACCTACATCCAGATAAATGTTTGTAGCTATTGTTTTCTGCCACCTGAGGGGCTGCGGTGGCTCAGGTAGTAAGATGCTGAGCCTGCACTCCGCTGAGGTCGGCAGTGAGCAAATAAACTGCATAGGGACAGGAAAGGAGCCTCCCCCGATTGCCTACTAGCATCCAGGCATGCCACAGGTAAAAGATAACACCCCCTGAAAAAATTGCTTTCACAGAGGCAGTCAGCTACCTGGGTGATCCCTGGCTAACACGTGCCATACACTTAAAAAAAAAATCCACCACCTGAACAACTATTTTATTCCACTGCTTGCTTCATAAATTATAGAAGGATTGGCTCAGAGCTTGCTCAATCACAGTCCATTCTTACCTATCTTGGCACTGATGAATGAAAAGTTAAAGTTGAAATTCCCAAAATGCTTGTGTACCTGAATCATCATTTCAGAATAATGAAGGGCAAATGGTTCAGGGGGAAAAAAGTTAATATTTTCCCCCTTTTTTTAAAAAAAATCACTTTTGATCCTTGTGAGCATACAGCAATCTTTCACAATTTAAATATTTTCTGAAGTTTTGACTTAAGCTTATAAAACGGCAAGGACTGAAACACTAGTAGACATTAATTCTCCAACTTTCTTCAGACAGAATATGTCACAAGATGAGAAGAATAGTCTATCACAACCTTTTTTTTTTTTTACGCATAAAGAGTGATTACCCAGGGGAAATATCCATTAGATTGACAGAGAATAAATTATGGAGAATTACAGACAGGTCTAGACTAAATGATGGTCAAAGCTATTTCCAACGGTGAGCACAATGTAGAGTGCTGCAGGACTGCATCGTTCCTTCTCCAAGGAAATCACTGTATCCCTTCTCTACTTTTCCATGTTTTCACAAAACACAAAGTGGAAAAGCAAAAGCTTTCAGAGAGTTGCTTCCAAGAATAAGAAAGGCCAACACATCAGCCAGAAAAGTTATCTCGGTAATGAACCAGTTTTCCCATCCCAGCTCTACATTATACACATAATGAAAAGCTTAAGTGACATAAGTTTTTTTTTTCAATGTCTGATAGCTGATACAGAATTCTAGCTAACCAGCAGCCACAAAATAAAAAGACTGATTCTGAAGTACTGATATTGATCAAGTGATCCAAATAGGGAAAGACAAAATAGGGGAAGCAAAATGCTGTGAAGGCAACAAATTAGCACTGCAGGTTCTCGTGAGGATGTTTGCTAAATCCTGTTAGATTTTACAGTACAGAGTTTAGCTTTCCTTTTGGTTAAGAGCAGAGAGAATGTAATGAATTGCAGCTGCCACAAGCAGTGCCCTGACTGTAGAAATTATTTTTAGCCATAGACATAGGAAAGGTCAAAAGAAACAGCCTTAGAAAAATGAATGATGACAGGAGAAATTCAGTGGTGTTTTCTTGGAAAGAAGTGCAAACACCGGTCTCTTTTTTCTTCTTTTTTAAAAGTAGCCTTAAAAAATGGATGAAGTATCTTTTATTTTAAAGTGCAACATTTAGGAAGGAAGGAAGGAAGGAAGGAAGGAAGGAAGGAAGGAAGGAGGGAAGGAATTTCTTCCTGAGCTATTTCATTATATTAAGGTATGAGCAAGCAAAATGACAAACCCCACGTCCTCAAAAAAATTTCCTCTAGATTTTTGCTGTTGTTGTTTCTTATCAGTGCAGCAAAAATGTACACCCTGCTTCTGTAGAGGTTTATGACAATGTAGAACAGGCTCAGCATAACTCTCAATCAAACGTTATTTTCTCACTAAACAACACCAATGCTGCTCCTAACTTTATTTCAAGTTTTTATTAGAAAATGCCCCATGCTGCAACACATTCCTTATTCTGCCCTATTATATTCTTTGAACAGATACTGAAGGCAATGGAAATTAGCATAACACACAGAGTTATGTGACCAGCTTGCATGTCAAATTGCACAGGTCTGCTTTTGAAAAAGGGGAAATTGGGAGGCTTTGTCCTGACTTCCTGTATCATAAATACCTGCATTTCTGCACATCTAGCCTGGAGAGATTACACAATTGCATGAATTATATTGCTACTTTGTATAATAAGGAAACAGAACCTTTTCCCAATGATATTGTTGCATTTTACTCAGTTTAATTATGCTTGACTCATCCAACATTCAACCATATAGATCAATTTGCTACAGGAAATGCTATACATCATTTCCTACAAGGAAATGTAGGCTATGCATTTTCTGTTTCCATATTAAAATTTGTTGTTCATGCCAGTATAATCACTGTGAAACTCATCTACCATATTGAAACTTATTGACAAACCCTGGATGAAACATTGTAAGCATAGTGCCAAGTTGCAAAGAAGATGAAGATATGGAAGGGATAGAAATCATTAAAATGTTATTTATCAAATAAATAATGGGCAGATTTCTGCAACTTATTTAGCAAAGAAATAAAGCATGTATTCTTAAAATACATACTCTCTCAAAAGTCATAGCTGTGATTTGAATGCAGTTTGGGGCAATTTACTAGCCATATCTGTATTTTTAAGATTCTGTTAAATAAAGTACTGAATCAGAATCTTTTGCCCTTATCTGTAAACAAACATAGAAGGAATACCTGTTTGACTGAATAAGGCAAGGCTTTGGAAAGATAACATGCATATGTTGAATACTGTTATAAGTTTTGCTAAGAGGGCTACCCTAGTTCAGTTGCTAAGGAGGCATATCTAGTTACAAAGATACTCTGGTCTCCCTCCCATAGATGGCACTCCCTCCTAGGCAGGTGCATACTATAAAAGAAAGCACTGGGCTGCAGCCCCCATTATTTTGATGTTCTACAGAAGCTTATGGGATCCATAGGAATTTTTGGAAATGAAGGCATACCTAATGACAGCTCTGATTTTTCCTGATATTTTTCCCATCCAAGAATCAACCAGGCTTTACCCATATTAATTTTAGAGCCCATGCAAGGTCCCAGACGACCCATCCAGCGATACCCATCCAGCCATAAATGCTATCTATCAATTATTACCACTGCAACACTGGTAGCTTTCCAAAAATCTAGACATAATTCATTATCAAGGGATTTCAGATGTGATGCTTTTTACTGTATATTAAACTGGCATCCACTGGAAAAGCAAAATGTGGTTGGGTTATAGTATTCTAATCAATGAAATTATTTTTAAGCATCTGGTTCAGTTTGGCTTTCTTGGGTGGGGGGGAAGGAAAGATAAAATGAGAATAAGATGGATAGATGGATGGATGGATGGATGGATAGATAGATAGATAGATAGATAGATAAATAATTATTTGCAAATCTGGTTGCTCTCTGCCTCCAGACACCCTTGAGGACATGCCATTCATTCTATGCCTTCCATTGTAGTGAAAAAGGGTGGGAAATCCAGTCCAAAAGACAAATAACTTTCCTTAGACCAAACCTCGGGAATTCACTTCATCATCACTGGCTTTCTTCCTAGGCGGATAAGGGCAGGCAAGGACACAAAGGGCACTTGGAGGGCACTTGAGGCCTGAAGAGAAGGGAGCCGGCCAGAGGAAAGATAAGATAAGAGGCTGAAAAGGAGCCAGCAAGGGCTGCTTAAGAAAGGGAATCCTTGGAATCGAGTCCTTGCGAAGGAGCTGCTTGCTGCCTGCGGGCAACGACATGGCTGCCCGACCTTGCTCTCCTCCTCCTTTCAGTGCCTGTCCGCCGGTTTTCTTTTTTTTTTTCCAACGAGCGCAGTTCGCATTCCGCCCGAGGCCTCTAGAGCGCCCGAGAGAGAAGGCGCGCACATGGGAGTCAAATGACGAGAGCCGAAGCAAAGGAAACGCTTCGGGAAGGTCACCCAGAAACTCGGCGCGCGCAAGAAGAGCGCAGAAAAGCGACCCCAATCGCCTTCCACGACTCTCTCTCTCTCTCCTCGTCGAGCTGGTAGACTCAAGGCCAGGCAGGCAAACGCATCCTCCGCCGTTGCTTAAAATAAGAGCAAAAAGACGCTTCTGGGAAGGGGAGACCGACCGACAGCCGAGCCGCCGTCTGGGGCTGAGGGGGGGGTGCGGGGGAGAAGCAGAAACGACGGGCGAGAAAAAGAGAGGTTGGCGGGGACGGAATTGCAAACGTCCCGAAGCAGCCGTGCCCGAACTTAGCCTTAAGGAGGATAGGAACGGATGCCCCTTTTCCTCACCAACGCGCCAAGAAACCGACGTGAGAAGCGGGGCTCAGGGCGCGCCCTGGCCTTGAAACACTGTAGGTAGGGCAATCATGGATCACCGCTGGAGGGCGAGGAAGTTGTCTCCGACCATTCTGAATGACGGTCTCCGGAGGCCCGTCGTGACTCGGAGCCTTTCCTCTCCCCCCACCCCTCCTTCTCCTCCTTCCCCCGGCATCTTTTCTGCAGCTGCGGCCGTCAAATGGCGGCAGAAGCAAAGACGCGCTAATTTCGTCTCCCGCTTCCAGCGAGTCTCCCGCTCTCCCTCTGTTCCTCCCTATCCTCGCGGCGGAAGCCCAGGGCTGGTCCACCATGATGTCGCGTATACCCAAAGCGCCCTTGCCTTGCCTTGCCTTGCCTTACCGCGTGCTCCCGGTCTTTTTCGTGACTGCAGCAAGGCTTCGGAGGCGAGACAGCGGGCGAGACAGAAGCGGCGACGGCGGAGGAATGGAACGGGGCGGGCCTCCCCTGCGCTGAGCCCAGCATAGTTTAAAACGAGGAAACCCGGCACGCACCGTAGTGGCTCTGGCAAGCGAACAGATGGAACCACCCGGCTCGCAGAAGGACGTGCCTGCCCCGGCGTCGCACACGCTCGCCTGCCCCCAGGCTGCGGATAGGCTGAGGGCTGGAGAGGCAGCGAAAAGCGAGGCAGGACTTTCCGTGCCAAGGCAGCGACTCCGCCAATCCAAGGGCGTCGTCTCTTGCGTCTTTTACGCATCCGGGAGTGCGCCAAGATGCCAGATGTCCGGAGTGGGGGGGGGGGGGTGAGGCTCTTGGCTGCAAGGCGCGAGATCCGCCGTTGCCTTTGGTGCTGTAAATAAAGAGGTGATGAAAAGAAGGGGGAAAGCGCCTTGCTGTTAGCCCTCACCCAAATCCGTGCAGGTCAAATTCTTGGGGAGGAGATGAACTGAATTAGGATGAATAGCTAATCCTCCTCTTCTGGACCTGTTGGTTTAGCTCCATGAAGAAGTGAGCAAAGTCCATTAAGCACATCGAACAGGAAAGAGATGGGAGGTAGCAATGAGATGCTATTGATTCGTGCCCCAAGCCAGAATTTATTTAACCATGGGTTTATGGAAGAAGACACAGTTGGCTAGATTCAAGCAGCATAGATTCCGAATCACAAGATGTGGATTCACTTACCTTATTGATCCAATTGTGGCATAATGTGATGGACAAGTCCAGGTGCTCTCATTGTTTGCTGCAACCGGGTTTATGGCCTATGTTTTCACATGAAGCTAAGCCATATGTAGGACAGGTTCCTGCTCAAAAATACCTTTTGATGTCATGGAGAGGAATTTGAGTTACATTCTTGGACTCTGAATTCCTAAAAGTAACATTACTTCTATATGACTATACATATACAAGTACAAATTTTACAGACTTTATTTCTCAATAAGATCTCACTATAGGTACATTGGTATTCTTTAAAGAATTTTAGTTCAATTTACACTGCTAATCTGCCTGCATTCCATTTCCAAATGCCTTTAATTGAAAATACCAATGTTGCAGGAAAAATATAAAATATCCTTATTGAGCTATGTGTGGACTATTGACTGATTGACTGATTGTGTGGACTGATCGACTGATTGTGTGGACTATTGACTATTTGTGGACTCTTAGTGATAATATTGATAATTATTTTCTATTTGATAATTCTATTTCTGATTTGTCCTTAACCTAGTATTTCAGGTCTTCCAGTGTATTCATTGCCCCTGTAACTAAATCTATCCACTATGTTGCTGGTCATCCTCTTTCCTTCTACCTTTCCCAACCTTAAGATTCTTTTCTAGGGATCTTAGTCTTTGCATAATTTGTCCAAAGTAGGATAATTTGAGCCTAGTCATTAATGTCTCAAGTAAGAACTCTGGGTTGATTTGTTTGATGATCCATTGGTTTGTTTTCCTGGCTGCATTGAGCATTACGTGGAATATATACATATTTTTCAAGGCATACTTTTGTGTATATATATATATATATATATATATATATATATATACATACATATACATACACACACACACACACACACACATATACACATATATACATATATATATATATATATATATACATATATACACACACACACACACACACATATATATATATGTAAATAAAACTTTAAAATAGATACTCATTTCCATAGACCAAATTCTTATTTATATGTCAATTTCTGTGGCTATTCTAGAACTCTTATTTTCTGCCTTCTCTTTCTTCCCTTTTACTTTGATTTGTGTTTTTAAAGAAATATTTCTTATGGTGAAACTCTGGAGTAATACTTCGCTGAAATTTAGAAATACGTTGAAACTCTTCTTCAGGATACAATTAGGAAGATCACGATGTGGGCATTTGAAGTCATAAAAACATTAAGTCACATATAATACTGGTATAAAGCAAAAAGATTACCTCATTTGGATAATTAAATGTCTGCAAGGAAACAGCCAAGCTTAGACAGCACCAAGGACTCCTCTATTCAACCCTGAGCAACAAATATTCTCATTTATTTATTTATTTGTCACATTTACATATGACTGCCATCTCACAGAAAGTGACTCTGGGCAGCATACAGTGATACATGTTTTTAAAAGATACATTCAAAATTGATTACAACTAATAAAAGTATAGTAGGGTTTTTTTACTAAACTAAGTAAAGATAAAAACCATAAGCAGGAGAATATTACATATAATAAAGCCAACACATGGGCTCCCAGTTATGAAGTGATTTCTAGGCTTATTAAAAAAAACATTTTAAATTAGAAATAAATAAATAAAGTTTTCTGGAAAGCCATGAGACTTGGTGCCAACCTCACCACAGGAGGAATAATGTTCCAGAGGGCTGGTGCCACAGCAGAAAAGACCACCACCTACACTCCATCAGATGGAATTTCATTGTAAATGGAACCCACAGAATGCCTTTTTACCAGGCTTGAGAGGACAGGAAGATGGAATCAATAGTCCCTCAGATAACCCAACCATATGTCATATAGGGTTTTAAAGATCAAAACCAGCACCTTGAATTGTAACCAGAAGCAAAGTGGAAACCAATTAAAGTGATGAACCAGAGGCATAACGTGTATCCTCTTAGAGCACACATAACTGCCTAATCTGCCCCCTTTTGCACCAGCTGCAACTTCTTCAAGGGAAACCCATGTAGACTGCATTACAGTAGTCCATACAGTAGGTGACTTGAGCATGAATAACTGAACAGAGTCTCACAATCCAGGAAAAGTACAACTGGTGGACAAAACAGAGATCAAACAAAGCAAAGGTCCCCTGGCCCACTACTGACAGCTGCTCCTCAAGCAGGAAGTCCAGATTGGAAATGTCTGAGAAGGGGATGGTAGTCCAGAAGACCCTAAAACCTAAAGTTACTCAGTTACATAATAGGAGGGCAAGGTCTCAGTCCCAATCAACACCAACTGGTATTGGGCTCTGAAGAAAGAAGAGAACCAGGACAATACTATGCCAATGGTACTGAAAGTCACTGAGAAGTCAAGAACAGTCAGGATGGATGCCTACCTCATCTCACACCCACCAGAGATCATCCAAAAGCATGATCAATACCATTTTCATTCCAAACTAAGCCAGAATCCTGCCAGAAAATAGTCCAGATAATCTGCTTCATCCAGGATCCACTGAAGCTGCTGCATGATCATTTCCTGCACAACCTTCCCTAGAAAAGGGAGGTTGGACAACAAATGAAAATTGCCCAGTATCATGGGAGCCAGCTTTAGTCATCCTGCAGGAGCATGGATCTAAGGAGCTGATAGCTTGCACTAATGGTCCTAATGATCTTATCCAATTCTTCAAACCCAACAGGGTAAGAACAGTACCCCCACTGGATCTATACTAAGGCTGGCCTCCAACTGGGAACAAATTTGACTGATTTTGTCTAACAGATGTTCTGAAAATTCTTCTGTTCAACCTTGCAGATGAATCATAGAAACATAAGGCTGGGCAGGACCTTGGACATCTTCTAGTACAACCTCCAGTCCAGGGTAGAAGTTCTTATTCTATCCTGAATAAACGGTTGTCCAGACTTTTCTTGAAAACCTCCAGTGATGGATGTCACACAACTTTGGGAGGCAAGCTGTTCCATTAACTAATTGTTCTCACTATCAGGAAATTTCTCCTTAATTCCAGGTTCGATCTTCCTCTAACGAGCTTCCTTCTGTTGCTTCTTGCCCTGCCCTTAGGTCTCCAAATAAGTCCTATCTCCCTGCATTGACCTTCCCCTTTTCCTGTGACAGCCCTTCAAGTATTTTCTGGGTTGCCTTTGCCCAGAAGGATCAGGACACCTGAAACAAGACCACTGAATGGCAATCTGTAGATACAATAGAGCAGAGATGTATTCTCACAGCTGTTCTTACCACAAAAAGATAAACCTTAATGTTAGCTCTTATCCATGTTCAGTTGAATTCAACTTTCATTGATCTCCAGTGGCAGTCTAGTTTTCCCTTCTCTTGAAAGTCAGAAACAAAATGGCTTTTGCAGCTACAGGGGATACATGACAATCCTGAGCATCTGCTTTCTGCTGTGACTGACCCTCAAAGCTCAGCTGGTCACAACCTTTCAGTTCCTTCAATAGTCTTCTGAGTCATTTGCAGAATTCTGTATAGCTTCTTAATCCAAAGGCCATGAAACATCATGGCATGTTGCCATCTCTCCCTGGGACAGATTGATTCATCACACTGAGTTCTCCAAGAAACCACTAAATGCCACTCCTACATGACATTGCAAAGCAGTGACTAGACGATGTTGTAAACCATAACTGGGAAACTTTCACATTGGTGCCAGAAACAAAAATGCTGCTAGGATCTATGCCAGACCAACTAACAATCAGGTTGCCACCCATAAAAGATACAATAGGGGCACACTCCAGGGGTGAAATCCAGCAGATTCTGACAGGTTCTGGAGAACCAATAGTGGAAAGTTTGAGCAGTTCGGCGAACCAGCAAATACCACCTCTGGCTGGCCCCAGAGTGGGGTGGGAATGGAGATTTTGCAATATCCTTCCCCCAGGAGTGGGGAGGGAATGGGGATTTTGTAGTATCCTTCCCCTGGAGTAGGAAGGTAATGGAGATTTTGCAGTATCCTTCCCCTGCCACGCCCACCAAGCCATGCCCACCAAGCCACGTGGACAGAACTGGTAGTTAAAAAAAATTGATTTCACCACTGGCACACTCCCTTTAGCAAACCTTCCAAGTGGCCCAGTTATCCTAGAAGTGATCAGGGCATGAATAACAATTTAATCTGCCTTGAGCTGCCTAAACCAACTTGCTGCTCTCAGATGATGGAGAACTGGTAACATTCTCATGGCCAATTACAATTATTGCTCTCTTTCAGTTTTTGTGACTTTGATGCACCTTCTGATTCAACTCAGTGGCTTCCCTTTAGGTTTTAAGAATATGAATATGAATATTCATACAATATTCTCTCTGACGCTTGATTATAAAACCCCAGTACATGTCAAAATCTGTAACCATAGAGCACAATCAAGGAAGCAAAATTCACAGGGTCTTTTTAATAAGTTTTAATGCCAAGAATAAAGGATAGGAGCCCAGACTTGTGAGAACTAAGGCAGCCTTCTTTTATTAGTATGTTCATCTTTAAAGCTTTTGAATTTCTTTTCCCCAGGCTATTTGCATTATAGGCCAATAATCTATTACTTTGAGAAGTCAATGGTCTCTAATGATCTATTACTTTGAGAGTAATGGTCTCTGATTATTTTTGTATAGAGGTAGAGCTTCTTCTCAGACTCAATAGTTCCATTCATGTCAGCGGATTAAATGTGACTGGGCAGACAATGCAATTCAGCACATGGCACGCCATCAACTATGACAAGAAGATACATAATGCCACTTAAGTCAGGATTTATTCCTTGAAGCCCCATGGATATATTTGGCAATAGTATGGAAATGGATTTACATTGCCTTGTAATAAGATTTTTTAAAATGTCCCAGTTACAGACCCAATCTTTTATTCAGATTATAGGCAGGTTCAACTCTGCTTAATTTTCTCAAGATCAGCTTAGATGCTATCATTGGTGTGTTTCATTCATGATGGACAATAACTTTTTTTAAAATAGTTTTTATTAAGCATTTTTCACCTTTAAAAACAGAAAAAAAAACAGAAAAAACAGTAAGAAACAAGACAAACATAACAATGTATCATATTTTTACAGCCTTCCGTATCGCCATGTATATTCTGCATTTATAATTAGCTCTTCTATTTTACCTTTCTATCTTTTATAACAATTTTAACAGCTATTATAACTGTACTAGCTACGTATATTTACATTATGCTTACTTATATAATCAATAATTTAACTTTGACAGTATTTAATAACTTTAATTTTTGTTTGATCGATATTAGTTAAAAACTCCTATTTCTTATTTTGATTTCTGTTTTCTAGCCACTTGTACATTCTATTCCACACTTTATAGTAATTCGAATCTTCTCTTTCTTTTATTTCTGTAGTCATTTTGTCCATTTCTGCACATTCAAGTATCTTTCTATAGAACCGGTAGTGAAACCGGTGGGAGGCTCCGCCCACCGACCCCAATGTCATCAGAACGCTTCTGCGCATGTGCGTGACCCCGTTGCAAACCGGTAGTAAAGGTAAGTAGAACCCACTCCTGCTATGATGGTATATTAATCTGTTTCCAATTTTGTGCGAGGGTAATCCTAGTTGCTGTTAATATATGTAGTATCATACATTGCAAAGTTTTTTTTCCATTTTTGGGTCTAATATCCCTAATAAGAACAGCTCCGGTTTAAGTTCTATCTTTTGCTGTGTAATTTCTTCCAGCCAATGATGGACAATAACTTAATAACATTTTTTCATGGGGATGTTACTTTCTTTGGATGCTAGAAAAGAGCAGAGCAGAAGTAATTCCCGATGACTACCCAGAAGGTTGTGGGCTTCTCTGAGTCAGAGGCTGAAGAAGGCAGATCTTCCAAATTGTCAGCCTGAAGACCTGGCAGGCAACCAGATCCCCTGAAGCAGCTCTTGGAGATAATGAGCTTCTGCAGATGGGGGCTGGTTCAGATAAAGAGGGCCTAGCCCAAGAGCATGCCAGCAGCTACAGATGGCAAAGCTACAGACACAAAAGATGTGTGAGGAAAGGGCAGCAGTATCTGAGACTATAGATAAGAGCAGCCTCCAGGCCCTTTTCCAGCTATTAGAGCTAACTATCTAAGTGTGGATATGCATTCCTGTTGCTCACAAATGCCTTGTTATCCATCAGAAGTAGCTTATGGAATTCTTTAACACTAGAAAACTGGAGTGTTACAAGAAATACTCATATCTCTACCTCTCCTTTCTCCTGCTGACTGATTGTTGTTTGCTCCCTCAAGTTTCAAGGCAGGTCTTAAGTAATCTCTGGTCAACCGCCTTCTGCCACCGGCCAGTTCGCTCCCACAGAGAGGGCCTCCTCAGGGTGCCGTCAGCCAGGCAATGCCAGCTGGCGACCCCCAGGGGGAGAGCCTTCTCTGTGGTGGCGCCCACCCTCTGGAACGATCTACCCCCAGAGATACAAGTAATTCCCGACCTCCTGACTTTTCGTCGGGACCTAAAAACCCATCTTTTTCAATTAGCCGGGCTGGCTTGATTTTATTCTGTTTTTATATAATGATACTGATTTAAATTTTAAATTTAGAATTCGTAAATACCTTTTAATTATATGAGCCAAATTATTTAATTTATTTTAAAACTATTTTAATTTTTATATATACATGTTTTATTTTGGCTGTTCACCGCCCTGAGTCCGAAAGGAGAAGGGCGGTATACAAGAATGAATGAATGAATGAATGAATGAATGAATAAATAAATAAATAAATAAATAACTCCCCCAGTTCCCAGCCAATGATATAGCAAATCATACCACTGTCCATCTTATATATATATATTTGCCCTGGCATTCGCTTTGCATTTACTGGCATGAGGGTGGGAATCAAATGAGAACAGAATGCAACAGTCTGTCCATTGGTGGATGACAGCTGGTAGGATCACAAACTCACTGGTTATCCAAATACAGGGCTCCTTGTTAACTATCAAGCCTTACCTTGTTTTTGGTTCAACAACCTGCCAATTATCTGCTTCAAGCCTATCAACCCATTTGGTGTCTGAGTCCCAAATTGTGACGCTGAGGATTTCCCCACCCCCACCCCCCATTTGAGATTTAGGAAAGGAGGAGACAATGTTTTTCAGGCCCAACTGCATACCTGGGGAACAGTTTGAAAGCTTACTACTGGAGAGCCTTATAAATCCCTTTCTGACAGCCTTAGGAAAGTAGTGAAAACAGAATTATGTTCTAAAGCTTAGTCTGTAAAACTGCTGGAACTTGGATGCTGAGGCAGAGCTGATATTTTTATGCCTTTGTCTATTTTATGATTTTATGAATACAGTGTAAAGAACTGGGAGTCCTTATAGATCTGATGATCTGTAAATAATATAAACAAACAGCAGATGCCATGCCATGTTACAGTCTCACATACTCATATTGTCCTGCTTGAGTTCCCTTTGGCAGCTTCTTTCTTTTACTGTCTGATTCACCACTGGTTTGTTAAGATTGCAGTTTGGGAGCTGGGGGAAAGCTTCAAGTCAGTCCCTGCAGTTTTGCAGGCAAGATTTCAGAAGTGGTTTTGCTATTCCTTCTTTTCTATGACTAAGAGACAGTAACTGGCCCGAGGTCACCCAGCTTTGTGCCTAAAGTGGGACTGGATCTCAGTCTTCCAGTTTCTAATCTGGTGCCTTAATTAGTACAACAACCCAATTCTTATTTATGTTAGTTGCTTTAAGGATTTTTTTTAAACTTAATTACTGTATTATCTGGTGCCACTTTCTTTCTGCGGGCCAAGATTGTGGGTAAAGCAGCTTTCAGATATAGTGCTTGCACACTTAGCTGCTACAGATCATTAGTTGTCATCGTAAAGAGGCTTCCACATGACTCTTATCTTGGAGACATTATTTCAATGAAAAAAAAGTGTTATTTTAATTTCTGTAAATTCAAATGTCTTCACCATTAACAAGGGGAGTCCTTAGGAAATACAGTAGCTTTCTATGGTCCAGAGATGCAATTTGATCTGACTCAGATGTCAGCTGTTTCAGGGTAATTTGAAGCAGGCCATATCTTTCAGTAACTTTCCTTTGTTATAATGACGCATGTGATGGGGTCACATCTGGCCACTAAAAACATTTTGTGGACAACTCTGTATATTCATATAAAGAAGTTACGTCTAATAGAAAATGAAAATATGCTTTCATTGTTATACTTATGTCCCAGAAGATGGCAGTAAAACTCTTCAAAACATCCTTCAAAAAGCCCTTCAAAACATCCTAAGCAAATCAAAAGACCCAGCAACCCCAAAAGAAAAAACAGGAGTCATCTACGACATACAACCTAAGAACTGCAACAACCACAAACAGGCAGAAGACTAGCAAAACGCATCCATGAACACCAACTGGCAGTCAGAAGGTATGACGAAAATTCTTTAATTTCCCCATTAAATTAAATGGGTGGGTTCTACTTACCTTTACTACCGGTTTGCAATGGGGCCGCGCGCAAGCGCAGAAGCTTCTGTGCATGCGCAGAAGCGTTTTCATGACATCAGGGTCAGTGGGCGGGGCCTTCCGCCGGTTTTATTACCAGTTCTATAGAACCGGTGTGAACTGGAGGCAACCCACCACTGATTTAACCATAGTTTCAATTGGGAAAATGTGACAATCCTAGACCAGGCCAAATCCCAAAAAATGCCAGGGAATTTCTAGAAGCCTGGCACACTGATAAATCAGCCATCAAATAGACAAATAGACATTAACAACATCTATAGACTGTGCAAAAGAGGCAATCAACCAGCCCTTTAACAGATTAACAGAGCTAGAAGGGACCTTGTAGGTCATATAGTTAATTAGAAACAATTTGAAGGATGCAACTGTGGGTGACTTTTCAAAATCTGTCATCCTTAAAAATGAGTATAGTACGTGACAGACACTGACCAGCTTCCCCACTGATAGGTGATAAAAGAATAATTGGTGCCTGATAGAATGGGTAATCTTGTGCACAGAGACTGCTTACAGGCATGCTTCTATTTAAGGAAATGGTGATGTTTTCTTGTTTGTTGCTTGTTTTAGTTTCATCTTAATGTGCTGTATAAAACAAGTCATTTGGATTTCTAAAACATGGCTAGCATAGCCCTTTTCAACACAACACTTTCCAGACATATTGAACTTTCAGCTTTAAAAATGGCCATGCTGGCTGGGAGTGATGGGAATTGAAGTGCAACAGAACCGTAGAGTTCCATGTTGGATATGGGTTTAAAGTGTTCTGCAGAGCCATTGATATTGCAATATTTCCTTCAGCCACAAGGACATGAACTAAGATTTAGCACATGTGAATCCAGCTAACGCTGTAGCTGTCACTTATATTTATTATTACTATATGTTATTGTTTTCTAGGGTTGCAGCAATAGAGTAACAATGATGGAGCCATCATAACAGTGTATAGTGTACAGGTCAGTTTAAGATGCAACTAGAAAATTCCAAGGTAAAGCCAGGAATCAAGTATGAGTCCCAATGACAGCATGGACCCATTCATATTGTTGTCTTGGCTGCAATACAGAAGCAGACTCCACAGCCCTGACACTCTTCCTACATAGGTGCAATTTTGTGGCATGGCATGGCATGGCATGGCATGGCATGGCATGGCATGGCATGGCATGGCATGGCATGGCATGGCATGGCATGGCCTGGCCTAGAATAGCACAGCACAGCACAGCACAGCACAGCACAGCACAGCACAGCACAGCACAGCACAGCACAGCACAGCACAGAACAGAACAGAACAGAACAGAACAGAACAGAATAGAATAGAATAGAATAGAATAGAATAGAACTGGAAGGGACCCTGTAGGTCTTCTAGTCCAGCCCCCTGCTCAAGTAGGAGACCCTACACCAGTTTAGACACATTGTTGTCCAGTCTCTTCATAAAAACCTCCAATGATGAAGCGTCCACAATTTCTAAAGGCAAGCTGTTCCACTGGTTAATTGTTCTCACTGTTAGGAAATTTCTCCTCAATTTCAGGTTGCTTCTCTCCTTGATTAGTTACCATTCATCGTTTCTTGTCCTGCCCTCTGGTGCTTTGGAAAATAATTTGACCCCATCTTTTTTGTGGCAGCCCCTCAAATATTGGAACACTGCTATCATGTTACCCGTAGTTGTTCTTTTCTCTACGCTAGCCAAACCCAAATCCTGCAACCATTCTTCATATGTTTTAGGCTGCAGGTCTTTGATCATCTTAGTTGCTCTTCTCTGAACTTTTTCTAAAGTCTCAACATCTCTTTTGTAGTGTGGTGACCAAAACTGGTTGCAATACTCCAGGTGTGGTCTTACTAAGGTTTTATAAAGTGGTACTAATACTTCATGTGATTTTGATTCTATGCCTCTGTTTATATAACCCAGGATTATATTAGCTTTTTTAGCTGCTGCCGCACACTGCTGGCTCATATTCAAGAGATCATCCACTAGGACTCCAAGGTCCTCTCACGGTTACTGTTTTTGAGCCAGGTCTTGCCTAATGTATACTTTTACCCAGGGGTGAAATCTAAAATTTGTTACTACCGGTTCTGTGGGCGTGGCTTGGTGGGGGGGGGTAATGTGACTGGGTGGGCGTGGCCATTTTTTTTTACTTTTAAAACCATTTTTTACATGTAAAACCATGTAAAAAATGCTTTCAAAAGGCTCTGACGATCCAAGCTGAGTTGCCTGATCGGCAGGCAACTCAGCTGGGATCGTCAGAGCTTGGATTGTCAGAGCTTGGGTCATCAGAGCCATTTAAAAGAAAAAAAAAGGCTCTGATGATCACGCGGCTCAACTGGGCATGGGGGACGGGGGCAGGGATTTTTGCTACCAGTTCTCCGAACTGCCCACCACCATTGCTACCTACTCGCCCAAGCCGGTCCGAACTTGGAGCATTTCACCCCTGCTTTTACTTTTGGTCTTTCTTGCCTAAACGTAAAACTTTCCTTTTCTCCACATTAAAATTTATTTTTTTGACAGGGCCCATTGTTCAAGACTGTCAAGATATTTTTGAATCCTGAGCTTGTCTTCTGGGGTGTTGGCTAGTCCTACCAGTTTAGAGTCTTCTGCAAATTTGATGAGTTCCCTTTCTATTCCCTCATCTAAGTCATTTATGGGGATATTGAAGAGTACTGGGCCTAAGACAGAATCTTGTGGTACCCCACTGCTTCCTTCCTTCCATGTAGATGTAGTACCATCAAGGACCACTTGTTGAGTACAGTTTGTCAGCCAGCTACAAATCCATCTGGCGGTGATGTTGTCTATTCTACATTTTTCTAGCTTCCCAAGAAGTAGATTATGGTCTACTTTATCAAATACCTTGCTGAAGTCTAGATATAATATGTCCACAACTTTTCTCTGGCCTACTAATTTAGTCACTTTATCAATGAATGAAATAACATTGGTTAGGCATTATCTGTTTTTAACAAACTCGTGCTGGCCTCAAGTTGTAACTTTATTTGTTTCTAGGTGTTTGTAGATCTGTTTTTTATATTATACCTTCTAGGATCTTTCCAGGTATTGATGTCAGCCTAATTGGTCTGTAGTTTCCTGGATCTGTTTTTTTTCCCCCTTTGTTGAAGATGGGAACCACATCAGCCCTTTTCCAATCCTCAGGTACTTCCCCGGTGCTACAAGATTTTTGAAATATATGGTACATTGCTTCTGAGATAACCTCTAGCTCCTTCAGAACTCTGGGATATAATCTGTCAGATCCCAGTTATTTATATTCATCAAAATCAGAAAGGTGTTCTCTTACCATTTTCTTGCTTATTTCAATGTTTATTTTTAGTCTATCTTTTATGGTAGTTTTTTTGGTAGGTTAGGCTAGTTTCTTTTTGCACGAAGACTAATGCAAAGAATGAGTTAAGCAGCTCTGCTTTCTCCCTCCCTGTTATTTCCCTGCCGTCTTCTCTCTTTAGTGGATCAACTATTTCCTTGACTTTTTTCTTGTTATTAATATGTTGAAAGAAACTTTTTTTTGTTATCTTTGACTTTTGTGCAAGTGTTCATTCTGAGCCTTTGCTTTCCTGACTTCATCTTTGCAGATTTGGGCTATCTGCTGACATTCTGCCTTAGTTATGAGTCCCTCTTTCCATTTTTTGTATTTGTCCTTTTTGTCTTTCAGTTTATCAGAGAGATCTTTATGCAACCATGCTGGTTTCTTCTTGAATTCCTTGTTTTTCTTTTTCAGTAGTATTGTGCTGGACTGGGCTTTTATGATCACATTTTTCAGTTTCCCATGCTTCTTGAGTTATTTTTCCCTTTAGGATTTTCATCCATGGAATCTTTCCTAGGCTCTCTCTGAGTTTGTTAAAATCAGCTCTTTTAAAGTTTAAGACACTGGTTGGATCATGTTCTATTGCTTGTGTTTGCATTATATTGAATTCCAGTATGACATGGTAACTTTCACTTCTTCTCTATTAGTAAGAATTAGGTCCAGTATGGCTTTTCTCCTAGTTCCCTCCTCCACCTTTTGGATGACAAAGTTGTCAGCTAGATTGGTTAGGAATCTGTTTGATCTCTCACTTGCTGCAGAGTTTGTCTCCAGTTAACATCAGGGTAGTATAAAGTTTCCCATTACTACTGTGGTATGCTTCCTACATACATTTGTTAACTTGTTGGCAAACAGTTCATCTATTTCTTCTGATTGGTTGGATGGCCAGTAATAAACACCTATGGCAATGTCACTCTTTTTTTCTTTTTATATTGACCCATATACATTCTAGAGGGGTTTTATCTTTGGTCATGTGCATTACTGAAGATATGTAGTGATCTCTTACGTACAGTTTAACTCCACCTCCTCTTTTTGTAGATCTGTTTCTTTTGAACAATTTGTATCCATCCATCAGTACATTCCAGTTATGGGTTTCATCCCACCAGGTTTCTATAATGGCAACTACCGGTATATACGACCTACTCTCGTGTACTATTGCTTCTAGTTCACCCTGTATGTTCCTCAAGCTTTGAGCATTTGCGTATAAGCATTTAAGACTTTTATGCCTGTCTATGGGTATGTCTCCTTGTTGTTTGAGTTGTTCTTTTTTCCTCATAACTCCATGCCTCATTGTTTGCTTTGTTTTCTTGGGATTTATGATTGGTTTTGTGTTTTAGAGATTCTAAAGCTTGGGCACCCTCCCCTTCTCAATTTTAGTTTAAAGCCCTTCTGAGGAGTTGGGCCAGTCTTTTTCTGAGTACATTTTCCCCTGTTTTTGTGAGGTGCAGTCCATCCCTTGCCAAGAGTCCTTGGCAGAGAGGGGGATATGACATTCTCTTATCACCCAGTATGTAATAATTGGGTTCCACTACCCCAAAGGTGCTTTTTCAAGAAGCAACTGAACTTCCTTGTTTTTCATTGAAGACATTTCACTTCTCATCCAAGAAGCTTCTTCAGCTCTGACTGGGTGATGGTGAATGGAAGGATTTATATTCCTTGCAGATAGCTGGTTATGAGCTGAAGAAGCTTCTTGGATGAGAAGCGAAACATCTTCAAAGAAAAACAAGAAAGTTCAGTTGCCTCTTGAAAAAACACCTTTGGGACAACCATGACCTGGACGACTGAGAATCTCCATAGACATTTAGATTCCACTACCAAAATATTGGTTCATGCAATTGAAAATCCCACAATCTGATCAGAAATTGAAAAGGAAGTTCCATGAGTTTTTAAATTACTCCATAGAAAAACATTTCTATATTTGTGGCTATCTGAAATAAGGTAGGGTAGGCTATGCCTAGGGAAATATTCTTTCCTATATTGGCTCTTCAGCTTTGTTTTTTGCTGGATTTATTTTCTTTTTCTTTTTTTTCTTGATTCCTTCTCTTATTTTTGTTGTGATTTCCATGCTATATACTCTCAGACCTTGTATAAGTCTATAAAGGGACCCTAACCTCTGCCTTTGCCTCCAGCACTGTCAATAAACCAATTTGTGCTTCAGTGTAATGTGTCCTTGTCTCCAGTTTAAATAAATATTTCTTGCTACAAATCTGCTTCTTTTGCAGAAATGTAAAACTACTTGGAACAGCAGACTATGCTCAGGTACCATCCACCTACAGGGTCTCCATCTTGTCATGATTCTGCCTCAATTTATTGTCCTTCATAATCCAGATTCCAATTTATGACCTGCACAGGCTCTCTCGTTTCAGAAGTCACCATGAAAAACAGCTGGATGTTATCAGTATTTTGATAGTGTCTTTATGTGAAGCTTCTGATCACTACTTCAACATTTCATATAGTGGTAGAGTGTTAGGATAGTTTCCCATTTGACACCCAGAGTATAACCATATGGTTCACAATACAGATATTTCAAACATTCTGAGAGCATTCTGCCAAGTAGAGAAAATTCACTATAGAAGAATGATTCCAATCTTCATTTCACAATTCAGAAGGATGTTGTGGTCAAGAATATCAAAAGCAGCCAGGGATCCAGTAAGATCAATAAAGTTGTACTCTTTCTGTCTCCTACCACAAGAGGTCATGAGCCTCACGCTGGCGCCACTACCAGCTCACTGAACCAGCCACTGCCACCGCTACCGGTTCGCACCGTTCAGGTGAACTGGGTAGCATTTCACCCCTGGTTTGACCTCAGAGAGCCGGGGTGGGTGTGGCCAACTCAACATCCATTTTTGCCCATGACAGACTCCTGCAGCCCTCTGCCAGCAAAAAAGGAGCTCGGGGCACATGCAGAGGCACTGCGGGCTGCTCCTTCGTTATTTCCAGGGCGGCTCGGGGAGGGGGGACAGATCTAAGTGCCCTGCGGGCCAGATCTAGCCCACGGGCATTGAATTTGACACCCCTGTGATAAAATAACACACCATGAATAGTTAAGCACTCCCTAGATCTGATGTAGCATACTTCTAGATAAGCTATTACCTGGCTTTTGCTTGAATAATGAGCAGTGGATTTTTTTTAATCTCACTGAAAGAGTTCATTCTAACCTGGTTGAGATAGGGAATTTAAAAACATCTTGCACCTACTGTAAAATAACCATTAATAATATCGTGAAAATAATCAGAATTTCTAAAATAGCAATGTAGCTAAGGAGTCCCAGATTTAAGCTGCTTTTATGAACAGCCTTCCTTTCGGCAAAGAGTTCTAGAATCTCTATGAACCACACTGTTTTTGTAACATTAATTTCATGCAGTTGTTCTTAAATGCTTTAAAAACAAAGTAGATCACACAGAGAAAAAGTTATTTCTTCCAAAGCCTTTGGCTTCTGAAATCATATGTTTTCTATATACAAATATATGGAGGAAAAACACCACAAGGAGTTATGTGTCACATAATAGAACTTTGAATTTCCTCCCTATTCTTCACAAGTGCAGGTCACTCTTACATGATGGGAAGAGTTTAACAAAATCAGTAGATCAAATGTTTCCTACTGCTGAAATAATTATATTTATTAAGTAATGAATGTAAGGTGATCCTAAGTGTATTTATTCAGAATGAAGGCTCACTGAATTAAGTTAGATTTGTTTTATACAGGATTAAAGTCTTGGAAGGAAATGTTGTTCATAGCAGTAGCTGGAATCAGGGGTGGGTTCTACTTACCTTTACTACCAGTTCGCAATGGGGCCATGCGCATTCGCTTCGCTTGCGCATGCACGTGCTCTTCTGCATGTGCGCAGAAGCAATTTGATGATGTCGGGGTCGGTGGGCGGACGCTCCTGCCGGTTTTACTACCGGTTCTATAAGGCTGGAATTCTTAGCCTTTTGCAATGCCTGAGAAACATATGGACATCAGATAACATACAATTGAGAACCTAGATAATGGTTCTCTAAGCCAGTGGTCCCCAACCTTTTGGTCACCAGGGACCAGTTCTGTGAAGAGAGTTTTTTCCGCTGATCAGAGGGGACATGGGTTCGTGTGCTGCCTGCATCCCATGGATGGGGCTTCATTTGTTTGTGTGGCCTGGTTTCTGGCATGCCGTGGACTGGTGCCAGTCTACAGACCGGGGGTTGGGGACCCCTGCTCTAAGCAAAGTCCTGTGATCCTGTAGTCTCTTAAATGGGCTGCTACTGAACAGGCCATCTCTCCAATTTACCCTACAGAGGCCTAAGGGCCTATGAAATGTCCAAAGTATACAGGTTGGTTAGTGATTCTTTGGCCATCTTGTTGGCTTGCAGTAAAGGAGGACAGATGGTTTCTTCAATTAGGCTTTAGATCTCATCTTACAGTAGACAGCAAACAGCCATGTTCTAGAATAGGAGGAGGGAGAATGACAAAATACGCATTATGATGCACCAGAGGTCAGGATGCAAGTGCATAAGGGCAGGATTTGCAGCACAATGTCATATATGGTTAATTTATAACCATAATTAAGTGTGGAATTACAGTCATAAGTCATGCCAGTCAGTGGTGAAATGTAAAATTTGTTACTACCGGTTCTGTGGGCGTGGCTTGATGGGGGAGATTAATGTGATTGGGTGGGCGTGGCCAACATTTTTTTTTTACTTTTAAAACCATTTTTTCTACAACCTCTTCAGCTGAAGAGGTTGTAAAAAAAAATGCTTTTAAAAGCTTCTGACGATCAGGCAACTCAGCTGGGATCGTCAAAGCCTTTTAAAAGCATTTTTTCTACAACCTCTTCGGCTGAAGAAATTATAGAAAAAATGCTTTTAAAAGCCTCTGAAGATCCCAACTGAGCCGCGTGATCATCAGAGGCTTATTTTTTAACTTTTAAAAGCATTTTTTTTCAGCCGAAGAGGTTGTAGAAAAAATACTTTTAAAAATAAAAAAAAAAAGCCTCTGATGATTGCGCGGCTCAGCTGGGCATGGGGGGGAGCAGGGATTTTTGCTACCAGTTCTCCAAACCACCTGCCTCCATTGCTACCGGATCAGGCAATCCGGTCCGAACTGGGAGCATTTTACCCCTGATGCCAGTCATTAAGCAGGTCATCATGTGACAATTTTATGACCTTTTTTGCCAGACACAAACATCAGTTTCTGGCAAAAAAATTAAACCATGGTAATGTAACTGCAGTACGCTGCAAATGACTGAAAAGTTGTGCCAGTTGTCAAGCACCCCAATTACAGTCGTGTCACTGGTGATGGGGCAGTTGTCACAACTTCAAATCTGGATCAAATCTGGAGCCTCGTGGCGCAGCGGTTAGAGTGCAGTACTGCAGGCTACTTCTGCTTACTTCCGGCTGACTGCAATTTGGCAGTTCAAATCCCACCATGCTCAAGGTTGACTCAGCCTTCCATCCTTCTGAGCTGGGTAAAATGATGACCCAGATTGTTGGGGTCAATATGATGACTCTGTAAACCCCTTAGAGAGAGCTGTAAAGCACTGTAAAGCGGTATATAAGCCAAAGTATGATATTGCTATCATAAAAATCCTTAGGGAGGTCTGTTATATCTTTGAACAGACATAAGTCAAGGCCTAAATATATCAGCATTTTGATATACTCTCAGATTGTAGAGAAAGTCAATGGCAGCAGTGTTTTGAAATCAGACCAATATCCTTCAGTATTTTATACATATATATATATATATATATGTACTGAGAATGATTACTGCTTCCCTGATACCATAGTTGTCAGAGTAATACTGAACAAATGGATGAACAAATATAAATGGCCATGTTAAACTGACAGGCATTTAGAGTTAACAGCATGCTATGCACACATAGTATCTGTAGAGGGAGACTAAAACCTTCCATGACAAGATGATGTAAGAAAAGAAATCTTGCTTCAAAAGTTACTTCTTATTCCCCCCCCCCCATTTTTCTTGATTTTTCTTGAAGATTTTCCACTTCTCATCCAAGAAACTTCTTCTGTTCAAACTAACTGGAGTGGAATGGAAGGAATGGAATGGAAGTCAGCTGCAAAGAGTATAAATCTTTCCATTCCCCTCCAGGTAATTTGAACTGAAGAAGCCTTTTGGATGGGAAGTGAAACGTCTTCCAAAAAAATCAAGAAAGTCCAGCTGACATTTGAAAAAAAAAAAAAAGCACTTTTTTTGAAACAATTATGACCTAAATGTCTTAAGAATTTCCACAGGCAAATCTTGCTTCACTTAGCAAATCATTGTGATATGCTGGATAGACCAGAAGCAGCAGGATTTGGCCGTGTCTAGAGTTCCTCTGAAGCTGAAGATCAGGGGTGGGTTCTACTTACCTTTACTACCGGTTTGCAACGGGAACGTGTACACTTCTGCGCATGCGCAGATCATACTTTATGACATCTGGGTGGGTGGGCAGAGTCTCCCGCCGCTTTTACTACCGGTTCTCAAGAACCAGACAAAACCAGGAACAACCCACCACTGCTGAAGATGCATTTAGATTCTATTTGTGAGTGGTACTGGAGCAGCCGTGTATTCTGAATTCAGTTCTGTGGTTAATACCCTGATATTATCAGTTGGATAATTAAACAGTGATGTTTGCTGAGTGCTTCAATATGGTCAGTTTCGGCTGCAAACGAGTTCGGGGCCAGATCGTTATGCTCAATAAATGAAAGATTTCATCAAAGACTTTGTGTTTGGAAATGTAATTTATTTGAGATAACATCGAAACCTGACAGACAGCCTTCAATATTACTATTATAATATTACAATATTCGATGAGATGGGAGGGGGGACATTCCTGTGAAGTGAAGTAGAAGAGATGACGAGAGTGACTTGGAAGATGGCCAATGAGACGCTGAGAATTGAGGAACGGAAAGGGAAGGGCTTGGGGTCAGAGAGTCAGTTTCGGCTATGATGAAATCTGGGCCAGATCGTTATTCTCAATAAATGAAAGGTTTCATAAAAGACTTTGTGTTTGGAAATGCAATTTATTCGAGATAACATCGTAACCTGACAATTACCTTCCTTAAAATACCAACTTTTTAGTTTTTAGTTGGCAATTTATATCATGTTAATCAGGGATTCTTACTTAAATGCTTATGCTTAGTTTTTCCTTTAAAAGTGGTAAAACAGATTTCATAATTTTGTAAGAATCTAATGAAGCAGAAAAAACACGAACTCCATGATATTTTAGATCCCATATTTACTTATTTGTATCTTGCTAATTTTTTAAAAAAATATGTTTCATTTATACTTCATGATTTATATTCTTCCTTTCAGATGTTTAATTAAATAAATGGGGAATAGAAACCATTGTGTTTGTATATGTGTACATATACACACACCTATTTTGTACAGAAATAATATTAATAGAACTATTGTGTCCAGACCAAACAGAATAAAGTACTCAATTCTGCTGCAATGGTAAAATCACACTTGAATCTTCCATTCTGAACGGAACTGTAGTATAAAAGGGACATGGAAAAGCTGGACTGGATTAGAGAAGAGCTAGCAAGATGAGAAGAGGCTGGAAACCAAACCCCTAAGGAACAGTTAAAGGGGCTGAGTGTTTTTGGTTTGCAAAAGAGAAAACTAAGAGGACATGCACTATGATGCAGGTCTACATACAGCTAAAAAGCTCCTTTGTAGAAGGGCTACAGACATATTCTCTATTGAAACAAGGAACAGCAGGCTGAAATTAAAAGAACTTCAGCAAAGAGAAAAAAATCATTTGGAGGAAAAAGACACAGTGGCCAAAAATGTACAAAATGTACCAATAAAACATAGATATTTTTTAAAACAAAAAGTTTCTTCTTGAAGAAGAAACTCAAGACCTCAAAATAAAGACTTACTTATAGAAAGAATGCGACTCCTAAGGGGATTTTTATTAAATGGCTCCCAGGAATCTTGCTGGACATGTAGAAATGAAATTATATATCTTCGTTTTGAACATTTTATGACTGAATTTGAAAACAGAACTGATGAACAAGTTACTCCTAAAATGTGTAAACTGTTGCTAAAATTCACAGTGGAAGAAGAACAAGTAAAAGAATTTATGAAAAATGTGGTTATAATATACAAATAGATCAATGGTTTTATACACATACAAATAGTATGTGCATAAAAGCATCAACATTTCCATTAAGTTCCCTTAAATAGAACTTTTATAAAACAATGTATTTTTGGTATTTGTTACTGGAAAAATTGTTTAAAATGTACAAATGTATTTCAAATTTATGTTGGAAATATGAACAAGTGGAGGCTTTTTAACATGCTTGACAGACATGCAAAAAGCCAAAAAAAGTTTGGATTCAAGTTCATACATTAATTTGGAAGATGTTAAAAATTATTACACAACTGAAGACAGAGATGTTTCTTCTGAAACTGATTGACAAACAGTTGGGGAAAAAACTCATGGTTGTTTATTTTTATACATATTAACAAGAGTAAGAGTTTTATATGTACAATGATGGAAGGATCTGACATTATCCATACTGAGATAGTGGTTGGATTTGGATGGTAAAGATAGTAATGCTGACCAGTGGTACCTTGTGGTAAGATGGGCAACCAATAAATTTTACAAATAACTAAGCATATAAAGTTGACTGCCTTGGCCAAAACGGCAAAATTGACAGTAATGATTAGAGAAAAGACACTGATTAATTTTAATACTGATTTGAAACCCCTTTTGGACTTTCTGCATAAACAGGAAAAAAACTGTAATTATGAAAAAAGTGATTAAAAAAAAGTAGATAATAGGAAAATATATAAATTATGTTGCAATCTTGGAGTAGGACGAGGTCAGTTTAAATTTTATAACTGTTGTCAAAGAAAATTGCAAGTAATTTCTCTGAGTTTCTTTTTCCTTCCTTTACTTTTTCTTCTTTTCTTTCTCTTTCGCATACAGACGGGAGGTTAAACAACTAGCTGTGTGGTGCAACCGGAACAATCTGGAACTGAACACACTCAAAACCATAGAAATGGTGGTAGATTTTAGGAGAAACCCTCCCATACTACCACCTCTCACAATACTAGACAACACAGTATCAATAGTAGAGACCTTCAAATTTCTAGGTTCTACCATATCGCAAGATCTAAAATGGACAGCTAACATCAAAAACATCATCAAAAAAGCACAACAAAGAATGTTCTTTCTGCGCCAGCTCAGAAAGCTCAAACTGCCCAAGGAGCTGGTGATACAGTTCTACAGAGGAATTATTGAGTCTGTTATCTGCACCTCTATAATTGTCTGGTTTGGCTCTGCAACCCAACAAGACAGACACCAACTTCAGGGGATAATTAGAACTGCAGAAAAAATAATTGCTACAACCTGCCTTCCATTGAGGACCTGTATACTACATGAGTCAAAAAGAGGGCTGTGAAAATATTTACAGACCCCTCACATCCTGGACATAAACTGTTTCAACTCCTACCCTCAAAACGACGCTATAGAGCACTGTACATCAGAACAACTAGACACAAGAACAGTTTTTTACCGAACACCATAACTCTGCTAAACAAATAATTCCCTCAACACTGTCAAACTATTTACTAAGTCTGCACTACTATTAATCTTCTCATCTTGTCATCGTTCCCATCACCCATCTCCTCCCGCTTAAGACTGTATGACTGTAACCTTGTTGCTGGTATCCTTATGATTTATATTGATATTGTTTGCTGATTGCTTATTTGTAACCTATGACTATCATTAAGTGTTGTACCTTATGATTCTTGATGAACATATCTTTTATTTTATGTACATTGAGAGCATATGCACCAAGACAAATTCCTTGTGTGTCCAATCACACTTGGCCAATAAAAATTCTATTCTATTCTATTCTTTCCTATCTTAATTGTTTGTGTTAATTTTATCTTTTTATTTTAAAATTCTAGTAAAGTTATCTTTTAAAAAAAGAAATAAAAATGTAGTGTACCGTTCCCAATATAGAACAATATTGGGAACAATATTGTTCTATATTGGGAACAATATAAGATTCAGAATACTTTTCTGAAATCTATGTCAATATGCCAATACAAAGAGTCTCCCATATTTTATGTAAAGTGATTCTTTCAAACATTTGCCAATATTTTTCCTGAATTTCATGGAGGATTGTGCTTATTATGGATCCATCATGTAAAAAAATTATGGACTCTCTTGGGAGAGAGGGAGGCAAAAGAGAAACATGGTATTTTCAACTATTCAATAAACATTTAAAACAGTTCTTGGAACTTTTTCAGATCTTTGAATGCAACACTCAAAGCCTCAAGCTCCTTTTTTTTTTTTTAGATAAAAGAGAGAACAACCATCCTTCCTGAAATTCAACATCCTTTTATCTTCCAATGGGCATAATAACTTGGATAAATACTTATATATTGTTCTACTGGTAATTATATTTACATTGGGATTAGGTTTCATTACTCTGCTCCATATCCCCTTACGTCTATTTGCTGATACCATCTTGTGGAAGATCACTTTTTCATGCATGCATACATAATGGTGCTACTTTATAAAATTTTATTACTCCTGAAGGCAAAACAGATGTTTTGTTTTTCTTCAAAGCAACTGTGGGAGAGGGTTAATTTGATGGGGGAAGCAGTGCAGTGCCAGAGGAGTCATATTATTTTTTTTTTCCATGTCATTTCTTCAAACTCAATTGTCCCCAGCTGTTGTTAGCCTCACATGGGGATAGAGACCCATAGAAATCTCAGAGAGAAGCCGCAGCTTTGCTTGTGTGATAAAGGAGAACCTACTAAACACTCAGGACCACTTCCCCAGTCAAATTTGCAGTCCAGGTAGGAGCTTCCAAAGAAAGAAACGTCAAGACAATCTCATGTCCTTCCTACTTCCTACTTCCTAGTGTCAAGTTCACTTTAGTTCTGTGTCAAGTTTTGAGAACAATATTTTTCCCCCTTGGAAGGAAGAAGTTGCTAAATGTGCCCTTTCATGAAAAGACTTCAAATTGAGCAAGCATAGCTTTAAAATATTACATGGGTTGGATCACTACAAGATCATTATTTGCCAAGAAAAAGATCCTCTCTTTGCCAGTTCTGACCACATGTTGACACTGGGTCAAGTGACATCAAGCCACACAAGCCCTGAATTTGTTTGAAATTGTAGGAAGTCAACCCTCCCACCCCCAATGAAAATATTCTTTATTCTTAATATTAAAAAGAGGTGGGATAGAATATTTCCCCAAAGGACAAATAGAGAGACATGCTTTTAAAGGCAGAAAGCAGCCCCAGTCATCCTGCCCTGCATAGTAAAACAGCCTCAAGCAGAAGAGACTGGTCTTTAGGAATGCAGCTTTTTTATCCATTCAGAAAGGCTGGTCCATTCTATTCCTAAACAAAACACCTTCAGCCACAGTTTCCCCAGGCTGGAACTAAAAATAACAGAATAACAGGCTAACAGAGTTGGAAGGGACCTTGGAGGTCTTCTAGCTTGAGCAGGACCCCTATTCAATTTCAGACAAATGGCTGTCCAGTCTCTTCTTAAAAGCCTTCAGTGACAATGTTAATATTACAGAAAACTAAAGATATGCAGTTGTTCAATGTTATGTGACTGCAAAAAGACTAGCAATCAGGAGTACAAATTCTATCTTTTTCTCAGCATACAGCCATCTACTGCAGGAGCACCAACCAGGGTCCACCCATCTCCTGTCAGTCACCCTGGCTAATGGTCATGATATTCCCCTGGTTCAGCAATTCTTTCTGAATCAGAGGAGGAATCCATACCAATTTACATCCCCCCACCCAAATTCTAAGGACAGGACATGATCTTTAGGACATAATAGGATTTAATCACCACCATTAGAATAGCAAAAGACACAAGGCTCACTACATTGCGCAACCCCCTGGAGCATCTCAATCACCCTATAAAAATCCATCTACTCACTCAGCCATTTAGTCAGCCATCCCAGAAACATTTTTGCTGTCCTGAAGTTTCTGGAAACCAAATAAACCTTTCCTTGCAGTCAGCCTCAGTTTTATTTCCAGTACCTTTCTCCTGGCTTGGAACCGGACTAGATTTTTCTTCCAACGAAATCTTATTGGCTTCAAGAAAAATGATTTTGGGGGTAAAAAAAATGCACAAAACAACTCTCAATAGCAGCAATTATTTTTCAAAGATGTTTCAGCACTTGGGTGCTATTTATCACCACTCTAACTCCAAGACCTTTTTCTCTTTCTTTTCATACTTTTCCCACAAGTTCTGGCGGTTTACTTTTTTATTATTTGAATTCTTCTGTATGGCACGATACAAAAATTATTTATTAATTATTTACATTTGAAAAGTATAATTCAGGAATTTTTAAGCTGCCTACAAAACTAAATGTGTGAACTGGAGATATGAAGTTGATCATAGGAAGTAAATTTGTATTGCACATAACGAAACTGAACATTTCAAGTTTATTTCATCAGCTTAGAATAAGGATGATTTTTCCCACTGTACTGTAACGTAATAGCTGAGCTGTAAATTAGGGTTTTCCCAGTTCATGTGCATCTATTATTCAAGGTGGTTGAACAAAACTCTTGCAGTGTTTAGAGTTCTATTCTATTGATTATACTATCCTAATTATCCTAAGTATTCTAATCTATTATATTATATTATATTCTGATTTCACATTCTAAGATATTTTCTCAGCAGCTTAACTATTGTTTTTGTTTTTTTGTTTTTTTGAATTTGATTTATATGCCGTCCTTCTCCAGAGACTCAGGGAGGCTTACAATGCGCTAAGCAATAGCCTTCATACTTTTGTATATTTATACAAAGTCAGCTTATTGCCCCCACAAACTGGGTCCTAAATTTACCTACCTTAGAAAGGATGGAAGGCTGAGTCAACCTTGAGCCTTGGTGAGATTCGAACCTGCAATAATTGCAGGCAGCTGTGTTAATAACAGGGTGCTTTAGACCACTGTACTATCCAAGGCTCTTTTTGTGAGTCTTGTTGTGCTGAATCCTTGTTGCTGGTTTTGGTTTTCTCCATTTTTGATGGGAAGACACAGGTTTGCTACCTTGCCCAGTTGTATTAATTATAGTCCTTGACTTACAACCACAACTGAGCCCAAATTTTCTGTTGCTAAGCAAGATGGTTGTTAAGTGAGTTTTGCCCTATTTTATGACCTTTCTTGCCGCAATTGTTAAGTGAATCACTTCAATTGTTAAATTAGTAGCACAGTTGTTAAGTGAATCTGGCTTCCCCATTGACTTAGCTTGTCAGAAGGTCGCAAAAGGTGATCACATGACCCTGGATATTGCAACCATCATAAATATGTGTCAGTTGCCAGCTGTCGAATTTTGATTATGTGACCATGCTGCAGCCTTGAAAGAGACAAAACCTTTATTAGATACAGGTAGTTGTTGACTTACAATTAGTTTTGTGAATGTTTCAAGTTACAATGACACTGAAAAAGAGATTTATGACCGCTTTTCATACTTACAAAACTCACTTAGCAACTACATTGCTTAGCAACAGCAATTTTGGGCTCAACTGTGTTCATAAATCAAGGACTACCTGTGTTTTAGGAGAGCCAGCCTTGATATAGTGATTAAGACAGTAGGACAGAAAATCAGAACCATGAATTCCAGTCCCACTTTGGGCACATATCCAGCTGGATGACTTTGGGTCAGTCACTCTCGCTCAGCCCTAGGAAGAAGGCAATAGTAAACCATTTCTAAAATCTTACCAAGAAAATTGCAGGGACTTCTCCAGGCAGTAACCAGGAGTCAACAGTGACAAAAAGCACCCCCAAAAAGATGTTTTAGTCTGGGATCTCCCTAGTGCTAGAACTACTGTATATCATATTTGATCAAATCAATCGGACTTTATATGAGAAAAATCAAGCAATTTCTTAAAACCATGGAATTACCCAGCATATGAGAGTTCAGAATCTTTACCATTTACAAGGAGAATATCCTAGGAATTCTTCTTCATTCTTATTTCTGGCCAAAATGTCTTAGTATGTCAAGAGTAAAACCAGAAACAACCAAAGCAAGTTTCTATGAAGTTTTTACTGAGGTGCATAAATTTAGTGATTAATATATGTTCAGAAAATAATTTACAATGTTGATATAAAAAAACTGAAGTATTTATAATAAATGTTTAGTTCTGATATGGCTTTTAACATGGATATTACACATTTCTTTAAAATATTTGGGGAAGGGAGGGGAGGGGGAAGGAGAGGGGAGGGGAGGGGAGAAAAGGAGAGGAGAGGAAAGGAAAGGAGAGGGGAGGGGAGGGAAGGGAAGGGAAGGGAAGGGAAGGGAAGGTGTTGATGGTGACATCAATTATGTACCTATCACTTTTCTCATAAAACATGAGATTTCCTGGACATTATGGCTGAGTCCTTGCAGAATGTTAGAAGTACCGTAAATAGACCCCCCCCCCCAAAAAAAAGATTAGATTACTTCATATCATTCTTTGTCAGGGGATCTCTCAAATTCAGAGTTGCTGAAACACCTATTTCGGCAATGACAACATTATTGCAAGATAAAGGAGATAGTGACAAGTGCCTTGGGTATAAAGTTAAGATTAAGTTCTAGAACTATATGAACTCTGAGTTCCAAGTGTTAAAACTAACAAAAAGTTCAGATACCTCCTTGACACAAGAGGTATCTGGCAGACTGAAAACAACCCAAACCCAGACACCTTGGGGAGTGTGTTTCCCCTCTTCTCCTGTTTAAGACAGAAATACATCCCTATGTGGTTTTAGGCCTTAGGCATGTGGTACTGTTCACCCCAGGTATCCTAAGACCTAACCTGGAGAAGATACTGCAAACAGTTGCATATTGCTTTCAAGTCAGCCAGTATAAGCTACATATTTATTCCCTGTTCTAACAAAATCTATAAAGATAAGGCATATGTGAATACTGACACAGATATTAAATGAATAAAACAAGGCAGTGAATGTGTATGAGTGTGTGTGTGTTATATGCCTGCTGGCTTGAAGGCCTGTGGCTCGGTATGTACATCATGGTAAGCCATAATGTGGTTTGATTTCAGCTTAGTGCAATACGAATTCAGTCAATCTCTTTTTCTCTGCGGATATTCTATGTACAATATGGGTGAGTATAGAAATATAGTTAAGGAACCAAAGGGAAAACAGTAACTGTCACATTATCCATTCCAGGAAGACCTTTCTAGGAAATGCAAACAGTTTTACAAGTATTTCTCCTTCAGTATAAATTCAGAATGTCTCCACCAAACTCAGAAGTGGTTTCCCCAAAAGTGTCTTATTTTCTGCACATGACTTGGTAGAGAAACTTCAAGGGAGCAATTTGTTTATCAGCTCAATATGAGCTACTACTAATTGGCCAGAAACCATTCTGTTTATTTCACCTACCTGGGTGAAAATTATGTTTTTCAGTTGTGGTTAGTTTGTTTTTCTAGAATGCTTTCCGAACTCCACCCTTGCATCCATATCTTCCTGCTATGTTATAGGTTTTTGTTTTATTTTGTTTTGTTGTTGTTGTTGTTGTGGTTATTGTAAAAAATACTAAGAAGACACCTAATAGAGGTTTTTTTGTTGTTGTTAAAAATAAGAAGTGAAAACCACAAAGAAATTTCATTTGTCTAGAGTAGATTTAGAAAAAAAAACTTTTTAAAGAATAAAATTAGAACTTTCACCATTTGTTGGAAAGAAATTGGTGATGTTTGGAAATATTATCATCAATAAAATAAAAAGTACAAAATAAACTTTTCTGCAAATGGAAAATACTCTGTTCAGAAGTTTATGATACTTTTTAAAAAAATTGTTTTGAAAGCTAAGTCTCAGTGCAAGTAGAAGCTTAAAAGGGTAACACTACTTCAGGTTTAGGAAATAAGACAGGTCTTCCTCCCTCTCATTTTTTTCCTGAAAATTAGTGCTCTGGGTATCTGGTGCTCTAGAAGGCACTTAATCCTCTTCTAAATAGGATCAAGCGGTTGTTGATTATGAAGATGGAGATGTACAGCAACAGAAAGCGGTTTCAGTTTTTGCCTTTAGTTCATGGCCCCTCCAGTACTTTGTATGTGCTGATCATGGAAAAAAATATTACATATCAACTCAGTAAAACATATTGGTATTCTACTTAATGAAAAAACCTTCCAGCTAAGTGGCTAAAGTGAAAAGGTTACATTGCAGGTCTGAATTTCAAGTAGCTCTGTTTCACAATAAAGTGTATGTGCATGTATTTATGTATGTATTTAATGTTTAGTATTTAATTTTTAATTGGGCTATTCTTCATTTTCATGCCACCTTTTGTATTAACTTATAAAAAGTCTTCAGCAATGTCATCTTCAGCCAATGAACTAATCCTCATGTAGTATACTCCATAATTTGAACCTGAGACTCTTGTTGTTATAGCCCTCTTCCCCCTCCAAATTAAGACTGGTAGATTGACAGTATTCTAAGGCACAAACCTAATCCAAAATCTAGCTGGCTCTTTCAGTTCAGCACCTTGTTGCTTCAGTTTCCAAAATATTACAAGACTTTAATTACATGTAGGTGGTAGTGGTTAGATTTCTATCCCATTTTTATTCCACAAGCTCTGTGAGATGCAGCTGGAGATCTCTCTTCATGTTATTCCCCATAACAACATCATTATGAGATAGATAGGGCTGAGAGAAAGCATCTGGCACAAAAGTCGTGCAGTGAGTTTCAGTGAATGAGGGAAAACATGAATCTGGGTCTTCCCAGCCTTAATCCAACACCTTCATTGTTAGTCCACACTGAGTTATTTTTTAGCAAAACAAAATAGAAATGCTTTCAGAAACTTCAGCAGCATTTCCATACACAATTAATAATAGAGATATTACCTTGACAATACCTACTTTTCAGTGGTGGAATTCATTATTTTTTACTACTGGTTCTGGGGGTGTGGCTTGGTGGGCGTGGCTTGGTGGGCGTGGCAGGGGAAGGATACTGCAAAATCTCCATTCCCTCCCCATTCCTGGGGGAAGGGTATTGCAAAATCTCCATTCCCACCCCACTCTGGGGCCAGCCAGAGGTGGTATTTGCCAGTTCTTCAAACTACTCAAAATTTCCACTACCGGTTCTCCAGAACCTGTCAGAACCTGTCAGATAGCACCCCTGCTACTTTTGCTTTTAGCCTATTTCTGGGTACAGTACCCAGTTCTGCTTTTATTCCCAACGATGTTTTCCAAACAAATCTGCTTATCTAATGAAATTGAGATAAGAATTTTTTAGAAAAAAAAATAATCTAAGAATTATTTCTTTCTTCTTGGGTGATGGTATTGTCCCCATGCTGCTGTCCTCTTTGTTTTCGGTATTTTCTGCCATTGTGAAGTGGATGGTGGCTATAGAGATAAACTCTTTTTTGACTTGTGGTAACATACTGAAGTTCATCACATACATTCATTCTATCAGGGCCCCAGAAATGTATCTTCTCTGAACCTGCCCTCTGAAATAATGTTTCCCCAGAGATCCAGATGGTCCCCCACTATTGCTGTTATTTAGTAGATCTAGCTATTCACCCAGGCTTTCAATGAGGGAGAATGAGATCTCTCTCTTTATTCCCTTTGCTATATTTTTTCCCTTTATTTTTTATTATTTATGAGGGTTTTTAAAAAAAAAACTGTTGGTGTATTTTATGAATCATTGAGAGTTGAGCAGGATACAAGTTTAATAAACTAACAATAGTAGCAGTGATATTCAATGGCAAAAAAAAGTATGAGAGGGAGATCACTTCATCACTGGAGGTTTTTAAAAAGAGGCTGGACCAGCCACTTGTCTGAAATGGTATGGGGTCTCTTGCTTGAACAGGGGGCTGGACTAGAAGACCGCCAAGGTCCCTTCCAACTCTAGTCTGATTGATTGATTGAGATGGAAAAGAGATATTCAAATGATTGTTCTTGGATGAGTGCTCAGTTCTAGCATTTGCTCTAGAAGTAAATGATACAGTAGTTTTATGAGATCATATTTAAGTACATTTTATTACATTTGCATTCTAATTATCAAGTAAGTTCACAATCAATCACATTACCATAGAGAACTCCTTTACATAAATCAAATATTTGGCAGCAACTTTCAAGAGCATCAGGAATATATCCATATCCTTTACTACAAATGAGTTCCTGGGAACTGAACTGGGGGATGCAAGCTCTGTCATGAAGTATTGGGGGGGGACGGATATGTATGTGCGCACACACATATGATTGATGTTTTATAAGATTTTGAACTAATGGACAAGAGAAGGAATCAAAGAGATAAGGGAAGGAAACTAAAAGACCATCTAAGAGACAAAAGAAGGAAACTAAGGGCAGGGATGAAATCCAGCAGGTTCTAATAGGTTCTGGAGAACTGGTAACGGAAATTTCGAGTAGTTCAGAGAACCGGCAAATACCACCTCTGGCTGGTCCCAGAGTGGGGTGGGAATGGAGATTTAGCAGTATCCTTCCCCTGCCACGCCCACCAAGCCACATGCACAAAGCCACACCACGCCCACCAAGTCAGGCCAACAGAACCAGTAATTTAAAAATCTGAATTTCACCACTGGCTAAGGATCAACCTTAAGGGACAAGAGAAGGAATATACTTTTCACCAGGCTTTAAAAACATGGTTGTATACCTAGGCCTGAGGCTTAAGAGCCCCATTCTTGGCTTTACTTTTACCCAGTTAGCTATTTATTTTTGGCTGTTTTTATTGTTATTAATTGTTTTAACTAATTTATAGTTTTAAAATTGTAAGCCGTTTATAAACAGCTGGTCTAACCTTTGTCCCAAAAAGATTACCCATAATGCAGATATATGGGTAAACAGATTTTCCACCCAAAACTATTTCTCAGTATTGTTCAGCTTACCATAGTACTCTGTGGTCTCTTCCTGAAACAGTTCCTTTATACAAAGTTGATATTGTTGACAAGTTGACATCTCTACTTCAGCTGGAATATCTTTAGTCCTTTGTTGCTGTTAGTTACTGTATATGGGTTAGCATTTCCACCCCAAAACAGCTTTATAATTCTTTAATATATAGAAAACAGAAAACGTTCAATGTTGACATCATGAAAATAGTTTGGTTTATAGCCACTTGTGCACTTAATTTTTCTTCAAAACAGATGTTCAATGGGAACTGACAAACAAAGAAAATGGACCACCAACTGAAAGTTTCCACAACTAGGGCTTTTAACTTGGCTTCATAATATTAATCCACCCAATCCCAGCAGAAGATTATTTTTCAAATAGATGCTAAAAGTTTTAGTCTAATTAAATGACAGACTACTAATTTCAGATCCCATATGTTCATGGTACACACCCCATCAGTGTTTTCAATTATTTCACATCTAGCACATCTTGTCTTTTAATGGTGGGTCTTGCACGATATCACATAGTTAGGCTACTTTGGGGTGTGGGTGTGGGTGTATTTGCCCCATGTGAAGCAACTTGTTGAAGAGACAGAAGCAAAGGGAAACATTAAGCATTAAGTTAATGTTAACATTAACATTAGCCAGAGTGTTGCATGGCAGGAACTAGAAGACATAGGGTTTTCCCTGCCTTATGGAATATTCTCCCATCAGAGATTAGAATGGTCCCAACCCTGTTGGCCTTTCACAAGGCTTTCAAAACATGGTTGTGTACCCTGGCCTGGGACTCAAAAGGTGTTAAGGGCCTTGTTACTTGATTTTATTAGTAGTAGGTTAACTATCTTGGCTATTGTACAGTATGTATTTGTTTTGGGGTTGTTTTTATTGTTACACACACACACACACACACACACACACACACACACACACATATATATATATATATATATATATATATATATATATATATATGCTGAGTTTTTGTTCTAGCTTTGAGTTTTTGTTCTAGCTTTCATTTTCACAGAGATCTCACCTGCACATACATGGATTTTACATCTTTCTTAGGACCACTTTCTATAATGGTCTGAAACTTTCAGCTAGTCATAAACAATTTCCTGATTCCTCTTTCTGAACTATTTTGTCATTCTTTACTCAAAAATATGTGAGATTAGGGGGTTTACTCTGAGCATGACAGTATGATATAATTGTATGCTGAGAGGGATTTTTTGTAACATTGAGAATGACACCTTAACATTAAATACAAGTTTATTCCATGAAACAATGTATTTTTTAAAAAATTCTTTAGATTATATTAAATACGAAGAAGCATATAAGGGCATACAAAAGATTTTTCCTAAGAAAAGTTTGCTGTTTAATTTTGAATGGATTTGCCTACTTTGATTATAAATAATGTGATACAAAATGCAAAATCTCATCCATTTCATAAAACATGTTCAGTGAACTCATATACTCCAGTTAAGTATCCTTACCGTTGTTTTTTTTAAAAAGTCAATAAAGCGCAATCAATAACTTAGAAGATGGTCATAAAACTGACAATTACCACAAAAATTGTGCAAAGCAGACCAGGCATAAGGTAGAAAATACACTAATTAAATAGCAAAGTATCATTATTATTTTTTAATTGCAAGGAACGGAACATTCAGTATCAGTCAAATACACTGATGCAAAATATGGAATGTCCCTAATGTACATTAAGAATTAAAAACACACTATATATGTTTTTCCCCCCCAATCCAAAGCCTGACAAGGTGTCATGAAAATAATTGTTGCCATTTAGTTAATAAGCTAGTATTTGAGGGGGAAATCCAAGTCTCGGATACAATCAGCTGTTTACCTAGTCACACACTGAAAAGAGAGAACCCAGAATGAGCAAAGGGTTTTCTGATTTGTTTCATGTCCTTACATTTCAAACCAGCTTTCTCTCTTGGGAAAACCCGATTATTTCAAATGCAGAATGACAAGGGGTCCCAGAACCCTAATTTCCTAAATCGAAGCTTCAGATAAATCAGCTAACCCAATTGCTCGTTGGTCCCTAGAAAAGTTTGCCAATTAGACTAGACATAATTCTCAAAAACTGATCTGTTTTGTCACTTGTTTAAAGTAACTAGGACTATCTAACAGCAGCTATTTCTTAGAATTCTTATAAACTCATGCTACTGATACCACTAATAGCATTTAGCCATCTTGTCTTCTACCAACCTCTTTTTTTTATATTGCCTTCCATTTTTCCATTCGTCTCTAAAAACTCTTGCTTCTGTATTATGGGTCCAAAATACCCAAGTTCCATGATTCGAGTTTCCATTGAGCAATCTCTCAACAATTTTCTCAAAAGACATAGTTACATTGATTATCCAACATTATTGTGACTTTCCTATGAAGACATCCATGGAGGGCTTGATAAAAGTTCTGTTTATCTAGTTTGAAATGTAAAGACATAAAACAAATCAGAAAACCTTTTGGTCTTTTCAGTGGGTGACTGGGTAAGTAGATAATTATATTCAAGTTGATTGTCCCAAAGGTGTTATTTTTAAGAGGCAACTGGACTTTCTGGTTTTTGTTTGAAGATGTTTTGCTTCTCATCCAAGAAGCTTCTTCAGCTCTGAGATGAGACGTGAAATGTCTTCAAAGAAAAACCAGAAAGTCCAATTGCCTCTTGAAAATAACACCTTTGGGACAACCATGATCTGGATGACTGAGAATCTCCATAGACATCCAAGCTGATTATATCCAAGATGAAAATAATTAGGACCAGAGACAAGCTTGTATCCTATGGAATATGCAGCCTCCAAAAATACATTTAGGCTCCTCATCCAAGAAGGTACTAAAAACCTGCCTTTTAAAGCAGGCTTTTGACAGTTAGTGCCCTTCATGGAGGGCATCTTCATGCTGGTGTTATTATTGTTTCATTATCTGAAATTTCTATAAACACCTGCTAGTTTCTGGTAATTTTTTTTAGAATAGGTATTGAAACCATCCAGAATCATAGGATTTGGTTATAAAAGTCATGAGAATGATTGAGAGAACTATTGGCCTAGTTTGATTTGCACAAAATGGAAATATGGTTTCTACAATTAGCAAAACTTTCCTATATGATACCACACCATGGTAGGTACAATGTCATATGTATGTCACATGTACATATTGCCAAAGAATATGAACCTTTCCTCTATTATACTCCTATTGCACATATAAGATTTTTAAAAAAATAAAAAAATGGTTAACAATAGCATAGTCCAGGAACAATTTTAGCAATCATCTGTAGTCTGTGTGAGAGTTGATGTGCTTCTTGTAGAAACAGAGAACAAAGTCTATTTATCTTTGGATTTTGCAGCTATTATTCAGACAATGTTGTGTATATATTGTATTCAATATTTCATCTTAAATTATTGGCAATTCCAACGAAGAAGAGAGAGAAGGAGGGAGCAAAAGAGGACATCATCTCAATGTGTGATTAATTTACCTGATCAAATCACATATATTAAGAACCTTCAGAAATTAATTTAAAAAATTCAGCTGGAGTTCATATCTGAGAAGCGACCACTATCATTGATTTTTTTTCTGCAAGCTAACTGGACAAGAGGAGGATGTCAGATCATGTAATGCCTTGGTTTTTTCTTTTATTATTTTGTAAGCACATCAAATAATGAATCTGTGACTAGGAACTTCTCGGCAGACATAAGTCTCTCTCTTTCAGGCACGAGATTAATCTGATATTAGCTCTATGTTTATTTAAATCATCCCCACTAGCATGGAACAAATTTTACATCAGGAGTTGATTTCCCAAACAGCAAAGGCATTTCTCAATGATGAGATAGCTCTTCATTTCCTACAGAGTCATCAAACTAATTGGGCTGAATGAGAAACTGCAAGGGTTTCATTCTGAAACTTGTTGTTCTTATTTTTAAAGTACATGATGGGCTTTTTGAAATTAATTTAATATCTTCCAGGAACCTAAAATCCCACCAGAAAGTTACAATCAGAGAACACTATGGTTTAGTTATTAAGAGACAACCATAGATTTCAATTATCAGACTGACTCTTGAATTTACATATTTTTCCTTAATTCTTAACTCTGAAAACTTCACAATGAGCTGATAGGATTGCGACATCATCAATGTGGCTCTGTGGCAACTGCAGGGAGGGTTACTGGTCCTCTCTTGTAGTTGACTCTCTTCTCTAAATTCCTGTAACTTTTGCCATCACACACAGCTTCTACATCACCTTATCTTTTGATCAGTTCCAGTACTTGTTCACTTTGGAATATCTTCCCTGCTTAGAGGTCTCTATTACATTCCTCAAGGCCCCTAAAGAAATGAACCTGGCAGGGACCTTTCAGATATGACAGGAATCTGGGAGTCGTAAGTTCCAACATATGGGGAGAGCAGCAAGGTAAGGAAGGCTGGCACCCAAAAGTAAGGAGAAGCAGCAAATGAAGTGGTGCAAGTGTTGTGTAAGATGACCCCCAAGGTCATCTTCAGAAGCTTGCTTTGGTATCTGTCCTATGCTGGGGTGTGAAAAGAAGCTATATGTAAGTAGACTCTTTAGAGGTTGGCAGCCTCTCCACTTTGGAATGTTTTCCCCAGTGAGGCACTACCCTTTGTGATGCCACTTTTATTTTCCCAGGCCGTTTGACAATGTTAATGTTGCTGTGATTTGCAGCTCTTTATTCAGGCTTTTATTTGCTGTTGCTGTGTAAATCTTGTTTTGATTTTGCACTTTTATTGTGTTTTTTTTAAATGTCTTATTTTGCATTTTATTGTTTTAGCCTTGTGTTTTTAATTGCATTTTGTCATTGTAAGCATTTTTGGACACTCGTACTAATGGGAAGTTGTATGGAAGATGTTTAAATAAATAAATAAGCATCCTTCTAAGATCTGGTAGATCATTTCAGCGATTCTCTTAAACCTCAAGGTTCAATAAATTCCTTCCTGTCAGAAAAACCTGCTCCGTGAAGAGTAACGTGATGCTGTTGTTGTTGGTGGTGGTGGTGGTGGTGGTGGTTAATCTTTAGTGAGATTCACAGCCTTTGAGGCTGGTTAATAACTCAGCAGCTCGAGTCCTAACCAAGGACCTAGGAACTGTTAAGGTATCGTTGGAGGATGTAAGCTGTTCCGAGTAAGGTGGTTTTTTGTAGAGTCAAAATGTTCAAGTCCGGTAAATTTAGAATTTCTAAATAGCGGGGTAGCCCTTTGGGGATTGCTCCAAGGACTCCAATTTCTTTTTCCACAGTCGCTCAACTTCAATTTGCAAGTCCCGTTGTTGTTGTTGTTGTTGTTGTTGTTGTTGTTGTTGTTATTATTATTATTATTATTATTATTATTATTATTATTATTATCATTTCCTGTAAAAGAAAGCTGTTTGGTTAGGGTTAGGGTTTTTCAACTTTATTCCCATAAGAGTTTGGCAGGATGTGGGAAAGTGATGGTTGACAACAGATGTATTTCAGTGAAACAGAAAAGAAAGTAAAAGTGTCACTGAATAGCTACAAAAGGGAACTTCCTCGCTGCTAGTGTTTGGACACCCCCACCATCTGTCACAGAGTAGTTTGAAACTGGCCTGTGCTTACCTTTACTTTTGCCAATCAAAAAACACGGAGATCAGCATGAGTAATCAATGGTTACCTTCTTTCCTTCAAGTAAATTAATAGGAGACTGTAAAGCCCTTTACTTACAACCATTCATTTAGTGACCATACACAGTCACAGTGGCATTGAAAAAAAGTTACGTATGACCAGTCTATGGAGATTCTCAGTCATCCAGGTCATGGTTGTCCCAAAGGCACTTTTTCAAGAGGCAACTGGACTTTTGTTTTTCTTGGAAGGCGTTTTGCTTCTCATCCAAGAAGCTTCTTCAGCTCTCTTATGACCAATCCTCGTATTTACAACCATTGCAACATCCCCATGATCACATGATCAAAATTTGGATGCTTGACAATCAGCATGTATTTACAATTGTTGCAGTGTTTCAGGATCATGTGATAACCATTTGCAACCTTCCCAGTTGAGTTCGGACAAGCAAAGTTAATGGGGGAAGCCAAATTTCCTTAACAACTCTGTGATTCACTTAACCAATTTGCCTAGCAAACAGAAATTCTGGTCTTAGTTGTCATAAGTCAAGGTCTACTTGTAAAAAAAATGTCAACCAATTAAAATTCTTCTCCTTGCAATACTACTCTTCACAGAGTGGCAAAGTCCAAACCTTTTCTACACAACAAACAGATAGATAAAATAAATTGTTGGTATCTCACTTATCCATCATTTTTCAGTACATATGTAATACCCTCCAAATAATTCCTAGCTGCCCTGCAACCCTTTTTCTGTTAAATTTAGAAGTTCCTATGAACTGTGCAATTACAATATGTCAGAAATGTTATAACTAGATGCATTTCCCAATAGCTGTTATCAAGGTTGCATGCTATTATGATGCGGGGATTGGAGAAACAGGGGATAAATTCTAAACAACAGACATATACAGTAGGAAAAGTCAAGCTCTATAACCAGGCAGTGAAATTTAGAGATAAAGGCGACATTTGACTTGAAGCCAAATATCCAGATGTGACAAGATTTCCCATCAAGAGGAAAACGGGCCCCCCATGAGGTCAGCAGAGTTGCAGTAATTCAAAGGAAAATACCAGCCTTGTTTCAGTTTTGATAAGATAGGGTAGACTCAGAAATGAATCAATTCATCTACAGAAGAATATAGTTCTTTTAAAACAACCACGTCCAGATCTGGTTCTAAATTGTTATAAAAATATTCGTGTGAAATTAGCCATATTGAGGAGAAACTGGGGAACATGATATGTTATGGCACACTTTTATTAGCCTTTGAAAAGCATGTTCAGTTTCTTTCTTGGTTTATAGTTTTCGACCAACATTCAAGTTAAGTAGGTTGGAGTGAGAGACAGGGGGTGGCTAAAAGTCATCAAATGAATTTGCATAAGTTGGGACTTAAATAGGGTCCCCTCAGTCCTAGCCCAATAATTAAACCATATATGTAAGGCATTCCAAAGAGTTGGCTTATGGCATAACATATTTAGTCTCACTTACCGCTATCTTATTCAAATTGGTTTTTTTTATTAAAAAGTTTTACAAATTATACAAAACATTTTCTCCCCTCCCCATCCCCCTCCCCAACCCACCCAACCCACTCCCCCTCACTCGCCACCTCCTTCCCCCCCTCCCCCCTCCCCTCCCCCTTCCCTCCCCCCACCCTCCCTTGGCTTCCCAGGACTAACTCAGGGCATAGCATTTACAAACTTAATGCTATAATTAACTAACAATATAATAAAACATTATTAACCTTGATCTTTAACTCCTATACGTAAAACAACTATATTCTCAATACTATAACAATTTATTCAAAATATTTCATTCATAAGCTAATTGAAATTTCTTAGTCTGGTATTTGCTTTGTATATAATCTATCCATCTTCTCCACTCCTTTATATATCTTTCATTTGAATAGTCTTTAAGATATGCAGAGATTTTTGCCATCTCTGCCAAATGCACTACTTTTAATGTCCATTCTTGAATTGTAGGTACGTCTTGCTTCTTCCAGTATTGTGCCACCAGTAGTCTTGCAGCTGTTATTAAATTCAAAATCATCTTTATTTCTATTCCAGTACAATCTGTTATAATTCCAACAAAAAAAACTGTGGCGTAAATTTAATCTTTTTCTTTAATATATTTTGAATTATCCACCAAATTCTTACCCAGAACGCCTTAATTTTTTTACAGGTCCACCATATATGATAATACGTGGCGTCCTGACTCTCACATCTCCAACATTTGGGCTGGAGATTTGGATACATACAAGCTAATTTTTTTGGATCTAAATGACATCTATAAAACATTTTGTAAAAATTTTCTCTTAAATTTTGAGCTTGCGTAAATTTTACATTTCTTACCCATATAATTTCCCACGTATCCAACGTTATTATTTCCCCTATATTTTGTCCCCACTTTATCATACAATCCTTAACTAATTCTGTCTCGGAGTCTATTTCCAATAATACATTATATAACCTTTTTATATGCATTTGGCTCTGGTCTCTTATCTGCTTGATCAAATTCTCTTCATACTGCAAAATACCCTTTTTTTGGTCCTCTTTCCATCTGGCCTGTAGCTGGCCATATTGAAACCAAATTTTAATTATTCCTTCTTTTAATTGTTGAATAGTTTTTAAACGATAAACATTTCCTTCCTTATCCAAAAGTTGCTCATATGTAATCCCATCTTGCTTTTGTTCTATAATCATATTTTAAAATGGCGTGTCTGGGTATTGTCTAAATCGGGATTTTATCATTTAGCTTATAACAATATTTTTTCCAGACACGTAACAAAGAACTTCTCAATATATGACTTTTAAAAGTAGTATCTACCTTTTTATCATAAAATAAATATGCACGCCAGCCAAAAACCAGGCCATATCCTTCAACATTTAATATCCTTTCTTCTGTTGAGTTAATCCAATCACTAACTAATGATAATACAGCTGCCTCATAATAAAGCCCTAAATTGGGCAATTTAAGTCCTCCTCTTTCTCGAGTATCCGGCATTATTTTTTGTTTAACTCGAGGTTTTTTCCCTGCCCATACAAAAGTATTTATACCTTTTTGCCACTCTTTCAGATTTTTATCAGCTTTAAGTATTGGAATTGTTTGAAAGAGGAACAAAAACCTTGGTAAAAGATTCATTTTTATGGCAGCTATCCTTCCTAGCAGTGACAATTGCAACTTCTACCAACTCTGAATCTCTAATTGCATCTTTTGCCACAATAATTCATAATTGTGATGATATAATTTCGAATTAGTTGTCAGGATATTTATACCTAAATACCTGACCTTTTTAACTACTTCAAATCCTGTTTCAATCCCCATCTCTTGTTTTTGTTTAATAGTCATATTTTTGGCTATTATCTTTGTTTTGGCTGCATTTATTTTGAAACCAGATATTAATCCATAGTCTTTAATTGTATCCATTAATACTTTAACAGATTGTAATGGTTGGGTTAAGGTAACAACCAGGTCATCTGCGAATGCAGGTAGTTTATATTCATGTTGTCTAATCTTAAATTCCCTTTATTCCCTCTAAATCTCGTATATTATTCAGTAATATTTCCAATGATAAAATAAACAATAAAGGAGACAAAGGGCATCCTTGCCGAGTACCTTTTTCTATTAAAAAATTATCAGTTAAGCCTCCATTAACTATTATTTGTGCTGTTTGTTTCTGATATATTGCCTTTATTGATTGTATAAAATTATCTCCAAACTTCATTCTTTCCATTAATTTTAATAAAAACTGCCAATTCAGTCGATCAAATGCTTTTTCAGCATCTAAAAATATTATCCCCGCAGGGACCTGGTTGTTCCTTTCCAAATATTCCTATACATTAACAATATGTCTTACATTACTTTTCATCTGTCTCCCACTTATAAAACCTGTTTGGTCATGATGTATCATTTGTTGCATTACTCTCATTAATCTATTGGCCAACACCTTAGTAAATATCTTATAATCAGTATTTAACAATGATATAGGCCTATAATTTTTTGGATCTGTATGATCCTGGCCCTCCTTTGGTATTAAAGATATAAAAGCTGTCTTCCAAGAGGGAGGGACCTCCCCTCCCTGTTGTACTTTATTAAATAATTCTTTCATTGGTTCAACCATCTCTTCATACAAGTTTTTATAATAAACCGCCGTCAGGCCATCCATCCCTGGAGCCTTACCCAACTTTAATTCTTTAATTGCAGACATGATTTCAGCTGATGTGATTAATTGAGTTAAAGTATCCCTTTGTTCTTGCGAAACTATCTTAATATTCTGTTTCTGAAGATATCTATCTATATCTATATACTGAATTTTATCTGCCTTATATGGTCCTGAATAATATTCTATAAAAGATTTCTTAATCAATTCTTGCTGAAAGACCTCTTTACCATTATATTTTATTTTCTCAATTATTCTTTGGCTTTTTCTCTTTCTAAGTATATAAGCCAACCATCTTTCAGGCTTGTTAGCATTACAAAATGTATTATACTTTGCATACTGTAAATTGGTCGCAGTTTGGTCTGCTATCAACATTTTAAATTGTTCTTTCAGCAAGTTAATAACCTCTTTAACTTTATTATCCCTTGGGTTTTTTAACAAAAGTTGTTCTTTTTCCTTTATTTCCTCTTCTAACACCCTTCTTTTTTCCCCTTGCTTTTTCCTAAATTTATTATTCAAATATATCAGAACACCCCGCATATAAGTTTTACTTGCATCCCACACCATTTCCATTGGGGTACCCTTTTGCATATTCATAACAAAATACTCTTTCAAAAATTTCTTACACTCCTTAATATTTTCCCCATATCTAAATAAATTTTCATTTAGTCTCCAGGACCTTTTTGGTCCATTACCATAATCTATTTCAACCCATACAGGACTATGATCCATCAATGTTCTTGGAAAGATCTTAGTTTTCTTCACCCTAGAGAAAAGATCATTGGATATTAAAATAAAATCTATCCTCGAAAAAGACTGATGTCTATCTGAGAAGAAGGTAAAGTCTTTATCTGTTGGATTTCTATCACGCCCAATATCTTTCAACTCCCATTCCTCCACCAATTCAAAAAAGGATCTTGGCAATTTGGCTCTTGTAGCAACACTTTGTTTTGGTCCAAACTTATCTTTTTTAGCATCTATAACTCCATTCCAATCTCCAAGCAGAATACATGTTTTATAATTCCAGTTAGTCATTTTTGAGTGTAGAAATCTGTAAAAGTTTTCCTGTTGCTGATTGGGTGCATAAACTCCAACTATTAAAGTTTTTTCACCTTTTATCAAAACTTCAACTGCCAGAAATCTACCTTGTTCATCTGATTCAATTAATTTAGCAATTAAGTCCTTCTTCAGGTAGATAACTATGCCATTTTTTTTATCCGGTGCTGCTGCAACATAATGTACACCCAATCTTGTATTTGTTAAATATTTTTGATCTTGTATTCTGATATGAGTCTCTTGTAAGCATATTATATCATTCTTAAATTATTTAAGATACGTAAATATCTTCCTCCTTTTCTGTGGGGAATTCAAACCATTCACATTCCAAGTTAGGAACCTAGTTCCCATGCTTAAATTTCTGAAGCCTCTGGAGCATTTGCTGGCTTTCCAACGCTAACCGACTTTTCGGTCTGGCTCCCCCCACTGCTTCTGTTTTGGCAGATTCTCGACTTGCAAACTGTAGTTGTTGAATTTTCAACTCCTCCTTACGTTTGGCTGTAGCCGCTCTGGTCATTCTTTGCTCCTTGGGTAATTCCTCACTCACATCTACCAGGACTTGAAGAAAATCTTCTTGACTTGCTGAAATTCCCCCCTGGGCAATAGATAACAATTCTTCCTGTGGTCTCTCTTCAACTGTTTGTTTCTCTTTAATTTCAGGAGATTTTGGCCTTCCAGCCTTTAAAACATTCATGTAAAAATCCTTTGCTTTAGCAATCGTATTAAGCCTGTATCTTTCTCCAGAAAAATTCACCACCAATCCAGCTGGAATATCCCATCTGTATTGTAACTGACGATTTTTCAACTCCTCCACCAGGAAAGAATATTCTCTTCTCGCTCTTAACATTTTTGGGGGAATTTCCTTCATTGTCATCACTTGTCCTTCCACTTCTAACTTTTTTTTGTAGGTTGCTTGCAAAACATCATTACACACATTTCTTGTAGTAAAATATATTACTATATCTCTGGGTAATTTTTTCTGCCTGGCCACTCAGGAGTTAACTCTAAAAATTTTATCAATTTGCCAAATCAATTCGCCCTTTGGTATCCCCATCAACTGTGCCAGTGGTTCTCCTATCCTTTCCCTCAGGTTTTCTTGTTTGTCTTCTTTCACCCCTCTGATTCTCACTGCATACTCCATTTCTCTATATTGTAGAAAAGTCACATCCATTTCTGATCTCTCAATTCTCTGCTGGGCCATATCAAGCTTGCTGCTCAAAATTTCAGTATTTAGTCTCACTTACCGCTATCTTATTCAAATTGTTTAAGTCATCATGGATCTAGCCAAAGCACAACAACAGAATTACAGAATTGGAAAGGACTTTGGACATCTTCTAGTCCAATTCCCTGCTCAAGCGAGAGACTTTACACCATTTCAAATAAATGGTTGTCCGATCTCTTTTTATAAACCTCCAGTGATGGAGCACTCACAACTTCTGAAGGCAAATCACAATTTAGGCAAGCTGCTTCCTAAATCTGGATGTTTGAAAATGGGGCGAAGACAGCCTCTAATCCAGCAAAATGGGAAATGCTAGAGTAGCTGTGGCAATTCATGCAACATATGCATTCCTGCAACTAGGGATATGTTTATGGTGCAGTAGCAGAAAGCAGAAGTCCCATTTATTCTTTCTCCCAGAATTGTCCCCAACCTCTTACACATTTCTAATCACAAATAATGGATATGATTGTTCGTCTATGCAGCTTCATTGTGAGCAATGACATCTGCCTCCTCTTCTCCACATGTGGCCATTTCAGCAAGTATCTCTACTAATAGGAATAGCACCAGCTGGATTCTTTTTACAATTACAGGAGTTTGCCATATGGTCTGCCTCTTGATTATACACACCACAAAACCTATTTCAGAATGACAAGCACAGAACAAGATGATAGTCATATAACTGCCTGTGTGTCCTTTCTTACAGTGTAGCATTTTTCATCTGTCATTCATAAATCATCAAGGAATTTTTCCCAATCAAGCCATTTTCCCCATGGGCTAATTTTCTCCCTTTATATACATTCAATCAGTGTCAACAGTCATCAGCTGTTCTTCATTTTCCCACCACCCAGTAGCATTATGGGAATCAATTCCTTCAGATAATCCAGTTCCGTGACAAGTTATTGGAAATAAAGTTCTGGTATGTTCCTACCTAAATGTACCTGGAACAAGCAAGAAAGGCACATACATACTCAGAGAGAGAGAGAGAGAGAGAGAGAAACACATCTCTAAGAGAAAAAAGTGAGTGTGTTATTAGCTCTGGAGACAAGCTTCATATTTAAACCAGTAATAAACAAGGAACAGATCAGATTGGGACAGATATATGTCCAATTAGTGCCAATCTCCCCTCTTGAAGCTTGGATAGCAATTCTGATATTTGTTCATTTTTACTGGTATTTTCATACTGCCTAATTCTGTTTCACTGGGGAGAAAGAGTGTTACTTAAGCCTAAAACTGCATTTAAGAAAACAATTAGTACATTAATATAGATAGTCACCCATCAGTATCTATTCAACCTCTGCTCAGAGAGAACAAATATCACCAATTTGTGAGCGGCTACAAGTAAAGAGTTCCAGAGCGTAGGAGCTACAACTAAGTAGGCTTGCCTTCAGGCCCACTTCACCTTAAATTGATAACAGGATGAGACTCCAGCATCCCATTCTTGCATGGGCTCAGCAACTGGACAGATTCCATCTGGGAGAAATAGTTGAGTGGAATCCAAAGATTTAGGTGGTATTTTAACAAATCTGATCCCTTTCTCCTAAGTCTCACTGGGTAGGAGAAATAAAGAGGTGTAAAATTTGGAACATGTACTAGAGGATGGAGAATAGCTCTTTCTTCAAACATGACAACTGTCTTCTACAAAAATGAGTGACTCTGATACAATTGCTGTCTTTCTGAAACCCTTCCTAGATATGTCATCTTCATCAAAATTGCTCCTAGTCTTGACCTACCTGAAAGGATAATTAGCTCTGCAAATATGCTCCCATGAATCCAGGAGATAAGACAGGCAGTGCAGAGGTGGATTCCAGCTGGTTCTGACCAGTTTTGGAGAACCAGTAGCGGAAATTTTGAGTAGTTCAGAGAACTGGTAGTAAATTTTCTGACTGGCCCCTCCCCCATCTATTCTCTGCCTCCCAAGTCCCAGCTGATCAGGAGGAATGGGGAGTTTGCAGTATCCTTCCCCTGGAGTAGGGTGGGAATGGAGATTTTACAGTATCCTTCCCCTGCCATACCCACCAAGCCATGCCATACCCACCAAGCCACACCCCAGAACCGATAGTAAAAAAAATTGAAACCCACCACTGAGGCAGTGGCTTTGAAACATAACATCCCCACAGAGAGAAGGTTTAAGTACACCCAGTACCAACCACCAAGTCTATTGCATGATTATATTTTGCAGACTTCATCTGTTTACGTGGTTACTACACCACAACATTTCATTGATTTTGGTCAAATATGCCCCCAAAGTAGTTATGACTATTGTTTTCCAGTGACAGTCAACAGGAATGATTAAGCTTTAAATTTCTAAATGTTGATTCAGAATTGGCCCCCATATCCAAATTTGCTGAGACACTTTTCTAAATCCAGAACTGGCATCCAAATTTAATCTTCCTGTTGTCCATCAATCATTATAATACATTCCTTGTTTAGTGCAATTTTATACTCTAATACAACATAATCTTTGCCATTTCTCTCCCTTTCCTTTAGAACATAGAGTCTTTTTCTCTTTTGCTGTTTGATGTGGGGCCTTGGCCAAACCATAAACTAGGCCTAACACATTTGTTCTACTATGCCATTTAATATGGATATTTTAAAAAAAACAAATCAGGAATTGTTCTTACCACATTCATGCACATATTATATTAGATCGATGTTAAAACTGTTTTATTACTCTGACAACATGTGGATTAATTCCCACCAGGCTCAGAAGTTCTGTATTAAGTTGATCATCACAAAAAACCATATTTTTTCAGTTGTTCTGCTGAGAAACAGCAATGAAATGCTTGTACCATCTGCCCAGCCAAGGCAATAGAAGATTGTAATTACATGCAACTGTCCAGGTTGCTAGATTTTTAAGGAAACTGAAGAATTCATACATACAGGAAAATGAAGATTAAACAAAGGAAACTGCCTTTGACTAACTCAGGTCTTCAACTCAGTGGTGGTTGTTTGCTGTGCTACGTGAGAGCTTAGAGAATTATAGGTTCACCCTCAAATATTTATTTATTTATTTATTTGTCAAACATGTACAAGATAACAAGTACTGTGTTTCCCCAAAAATAAGACCCTGTCTTATATTTTTTTGAACCCTGAAATAAGCACTTGGCCTTATTGCCATGCACTCAAAAGCCCAATTGGGCTTATTATCAGGGGATGTCTTATTTTGGGGGAAACAGGGTATAGGTATGAACATAATCATAAACAAAGGAAGTAAATACAAATAAATGGGGACAGTAAGAAAGGGACAGTAGACACACTGTTGCGCTTATGCACGCCCCCATTATGGACCTCTTAAGAATGGAGTGATGTCCACGGTAAACAGTTTGAGGTTGAAATTATGAGGGTTTGATTCTGTAACAATGGAGTCAGGTAGAGCATTCCAGGCGTTGACCACTCTGTTGCTGAAATCGTATTTCCTGCAATCGAGTTTGAAGCAATTTACCTTGAGTTTGTATCAATTCTTTGCCCGTGTACTATTGTGGTTGAAACTGAAGAAGTTGTTGACAGGCAAGACGTTGTAGCAGACAATTTTGTGTATTATGCTTAAATCAGACTGCAGGCAGCCAATTCCAGATTGTCCAAGCCCAAATTTTTAACCCTGGTGGCATATCTCCAGAACCTTGGCATGGAGATGTCTTACTAACTATTTTTAAAAGACATAGCTTCATGATATTGCCTTCAGCTCATATCCAACCCACTATCTAGACACCTGGCATTTATTTTTAATTGTACCAATTTTAAATCAGTGTTCTTACCTTTCTCCCAATATCATTCTTGTATATGAATATTCTTCTATGCCTCATTGATGAAGTTTATGATGACTTGTCAGGGGCTGAGATTACCTGAAGTTGCTTATGTCACTGGCCACCATCTTCCATGGCCATTTTGGCTTAGTCTGTAGGTGACACCTATTACTTGGTTTCAAGAAAGCATTGCTGTAAAGTCTGCATATTCCAAAGTGCTTATCAGATTTTTAACAAGCTCCTTATAAATGTAGAGCTATTACTCTTTGAAACAGCACAAACAACACTGAGCAGGAGGAAGTATCCCAAATATCCTTGGAGTGCCTCATCCAGACTCAATGTACTCCCCTCCTCCATTTCACCAACCTCTCTGCCAGACTATTTTGGAGACCTGACTTTTATGTCTATTCCAAATCAGCTCCATATTCAGAAAAACATGAGAGGCAGGTCACTAGTGCACAGAATTTCCATACTACTCACTGCCACTTGAACAACTTGAAAGCAATTTACAGGCTCAGGGACCTGTTTATAGAGTGACCATCTTTAGAATTTTTTTTCCTGTCAGTGATGCTTGATTGGAGAAGAGACACAGCTGGAGAATCCACTAACTGCGGCCTTTACTTTGTTCCATATTAAAACCGTAAGGATTCTTTCAGTTCCTGGATTCAGCCTTAAGGCAAGGCTCAGTCAATACAGTTTATGTCAGGATCCAATCTGGGTCAGTCACAGGATCAGAGGTTTTGTCTTCTGAAGTTTCAGACTCATGCTAGACCCCATCCTCAGGGAACTTCTCTCTAGCGGAGTGAGTTGTGTTTATGTCATGTTATGTTTCTGCTGATTTAAGAACTGGAGAAAGCAGGTTACAATGGTTGTAAGGAAGAGCCTATCATCTTAACACTTGAGAAGATCACCAGATTGGAGAAAATAATACCTTGACTACACGTACCGCATCACACCTGGTAGGACTGTTCCTAGGAAAAGACGTGAAAACAAAGCATGTGAAGAAATGCTGGAAAGATTGAAAGAAACATGAATAAATGGGATAATTTGTTTGGTTTTATTTGGTCATGGCTCCATTTTGAAACCCCAAAAGAAACATATATAAGTTTATTTTTTTAACTTTGAAAATATAGGTACATTTTGTGGGTTTAAAGAGAAAATAATTTCTCATTGAAGCAACTCAACAGTTCTCTTTAGCCATGTGATTAGGATCTCCACGTATTCATGAATGATACATAAATAGCAACTCCTATTAGATCTTAAAAGCTACAGGAGTGTCAGTTCTTTATATCATGGCTTTACCTCCGAGCGCTCATAAAAAATGTTGTTGACATTTGAGGAAAAAGTAGGTTTCCTGTTTGAACTCTGACAAGTATCGGAAGATGTGAGTAATTTCAAATCTTGGGTTCACATTAAAGGCAGTCTGTGGTCAGGGGTTTCTCATATTTGTTGTGTGCCAAGCTACCTTGAATTGTTTGCCGTTTTTAAAGCAGAATTCTGTTTTCATATCATAGAAGAAGAAACCTCTTGGAGATTCTTATCAGGATCCGTTATGAAATATGTGCATTTGTGAATAGGCCACTGGAGATAAAAACCACCCCACATGTGCGCATTGCTTGCTGTAAAATGTGGTTGATCATCTTGATACCTCTAAACACCCAATTCATGTTGTGTATACAGAATCATCTGCCTTGTTTCTACTTCACAGCATTTGAGAAAAAAAGATTTTTTTTCTAAAACATTGTTTTATTTATAATATTATAAATTATAATTTATAATATTATAAATTTAATTTTATTTTAATTAAATTTTATTTCTTAAATATAATTTAAAATAATTTAAAATTATTTGGTTGGGTTTTTTTTAGACAAAACAGCAATGCAAGAGATTCATGTACTTTAAATCAATAGCATTATACATTCTGGATCTTGGATGAACCTGGTTGTGGGTAAAACTGTGCCATATTCAGATTCAGAGAGGGAAAAGTCCTTTGGACCTGATGTGCACATGGTTGCTTTCTCACTGTAATGTTGCCACAACTTTAATGCCTACATCTTTTTCTGACACTGTGCAGGTACTATGTGAAACCAGGAAAAGGCACAAGCTCTTTAAGATGCCACAAATGCGTATTTATGCATATTTATGCATATGCATATTTATTTTATGGATGTTTTATTGTTTTAAAGTTTTTAAATTGTTTTAATTGTTTTATAATTTTAGAAATATAAACAGCCCAGAGTCACTTGATGGAATTGGGTGGCTATAGCAAATAAATAAATAAATTAAGTGAGTGAGTAAGTAAGTAAGTAAGTAAGTAAGTAAGTAAGTACAGCCTTGCCAGATCCAAAGCATCTTTCCCTAGTTGTGAATTCCCTTTTCCTTATTATCCCTAATTCTGACAACTCTCATAAAGATTGTACCAAATTGTCATCCACTACATTTCTCGAATTAAAATTTTACCTTGATAGGTTATGGTGGGAGTTTTAACTCAACACATCTGTTGTTAAAGTTTTGCTAGTAGCTAAAGCCAGAGTAAGAATGCAATCAGGGGTGAAGTCCAGCAGGTTCTGACAGGTTCTGGAGAACCAGTAGTGGAAATTTTGAGCAGTTCAGAGAACCGGTAGTGGAAATTTTTGCCCCCTTTTTTAAAAAAAAAATTAAATATACAATTTAAAAACATTAGACTTGCTGCGACTTGTCTGGTACATACTTTTCTAACAGTTTTTCTTTCGTGTATATTACAATATAACATCATGCATATTCTACATATACTTTTTGTACATTCAATCACACTCCAGTTACATACATATTCCCTTTGTATCTATTCAAATCCAATTTATTCCTATCTAATATTTCTTATATTATTTTATTTATTTTTCTCCCCTTTTCTTCACTTTGTTTCTAATTCTCTATCCCTGCATTCCTCCTTTTCTCTAGCCATTTATAAAATGTATTCCAGGTTACATAGAACTCTGATTCATCTTTATCTTTGAGCTCCATTATTAACCTGTCCATTTCTGCACAGGTCAATATTTTGTTAATTATTTCTGCCACCTGTGGGTTCTCTCTGCATTTCCAATTTTGTGAGAATATCAACCTCGCTGCTGTTAATATGTGTATCATAAGATATAGTTCTTCTTTTTTGTAATTATCCCTTACTATACCCAGAAGGAAGAGTTCTGGCATCATATCTATCATCTGGTTTAACATTTCTTCTAGTCACTGTTTTATTTGGAGCCAAAAGTCCTTGGCTTTTGGGCACCCCCACCCAATGATATGATAATAAGTGCCTAGTGTTGCTTTACATTTCCAACATTTCAGTGAAATTTTTTTGCACATCTTGGCCAGTCTTGTGGATGGGAAATGCCATCTGTAAAACATTTTGTATTGATTTTCTTTGTATGCAGTAGCTAGGGTAAGGTTTCTGTTCCTCTCCCATAGTTTTTGCCAGCTATCTAGATCTATGCCATACCCAAAATTCTTACTCCAGGTGAGCATGGTCTCTTTCACTTGCTCTTCTATCATGTCGTAATCCAGTAAATATTTATATAATTTCCTAATCATCTTCACATCTGTAGTGGAAATTTTGAGTAATTCAGAGAACCAGCAAATGCCACTTCAGGCTGGCCCAGAGTGGGGTGGGAATGGAAATTTTGCAATATCCTTCCCCCAGGAATGAGGAAGGAATGGGGATTTTGTAGTATCCTTCCCCTGGAGTGGGGTGGGAATGGAGATTTTGCAGTATCCTTCCCCTGTCATGCCCACGAAGCCACGCCTACCAAGCCACACCATGCCCACCAAGCCACGCCCACAGAACCGGTAGTAAAAAAATTTTGATTTCACCACTGAATGCAATGAATGTAAATCTATGACTATGACATACTTAAAGAAGTATATGTGGGGGGAAAATGGCAGGATTACCATTACACTGAGGGAAATGTAAGAAGTGTAGATGTTCGATGTATAAGTTCTGGAATCAGCCTAAAGGCTCATTGATTGTCAGCTGTTCGTATTGGCTTCTGTTCTTGAGTTATGGCAGAACATGGTTAAAAGTCCTAACCATGTTCTGTCAAATCTTTGGAAAGCTTCAACCAAGTTTGTACTTGCCTTTGGAGAGTGTCTCATAGCTGACAAGCATGAAATCAAGAAAGACAGGTCTATATATTGGATTGGCCTTCTCTGTTCAATACAAATGGCCATTACTCTCTCCTCAATCAGCTGACTCATTTTCACATACCAGCAGTACAGGTAGTAGTGTTGTTTTTAGTCTTCCAGCTGGTACAAGGAAGGCTGCTTCCCTGCCTTCCTCTCTGAAATAACTAGGCTTAGCACAACTATAGATAGATTCAAAGAACCCTTATGGCAAAAATAGTAATATTGGCTGGAATACAAATACACACACACACACACACACACACACACACATTTCGTAGATTTTCATACAAATTATTGTATTGTATTGTTCAAGACAATACATCACAGAACTCAGGATGTTACAACATCAAAGCTCAGGATGTCACAACACAGCCAACTTCCCAGGATGTTGCAGCGCAGGACTCAGGATGTCACAACAATAGAGCTCAGGATGCTACCACACAACCCATTACCCAGGTCGTTAAAACACAAAAGATTAATGGCACACAGCTACAACCTCACCCACACAAGATGTTACAAAACAGCTGACTAATCTGCAAACATCAACTCCATCAACTAATCAAGATGTAACAACACAGCCAACCAACCCGCCTACAGCAACAGAGCCAGCACTTCACACCTCCCCACCAGTATTTATAGAGAGAAGGCATCTCCGATCACGCTTTGCTCGCACAAGCACAAAGCCAAAGACACCAGCCTGAAGATGACGAGTGGGACCTCGTCGAAACGTCACCAAGACACTCTCAATCTTACATGGGAAAAGACCCAAATACACCAAAACTTGCATACACACACACACACACACACACACACACACACATTCAGTATTATACTATTAAAGCAAAGCAAGTTAACTGATAGCTTCAAATAATGTATTTATTTATTTATTTATTTATTTATTATTTTGTCAAGCATATATAAGATTACAGAAAAAGTAAAAATATTATTGTGAATACATGAAATGTATAAACATGGGTATGAATACATGAGATGGTTACGAATACATGGGGACACAAATAAATAGGCTTGATCGTTCTTTGTTTCCTTGAGGGTGCGAACTTAATCTAAAAGATTGGGTAGTTGTCTGTTGAACAAAAATTGGTTATTTAGATGCAGTTCATTAAATTTTATGGCCCTTAACAGGTTAGTCTGCTGTTGAGAACAGCTCATGTCAAGCAATGAAAGCCACTGTTTAGTCTAAGCAATCAGATTTTCACCAGTGGATTGCACATGCTAGTAATTCATTTGTGTGTTCTGGTTTGGATTAAAGCGATCAAATCAAGCAATTATCTTTGGGATCTAAGAGAAATGTTTATATGGAAATTGTTCAGACCATTTTAAATACCAGTAGAAGCTACATTTTACCTTAATGTTTCTATGTTTAGATTGTCTGTTAGCAGCATCTAGTATAAAATCGATAGAGATCTTAGGTATAACTGTACCTGTGGTGAATGCATTTGCATAGATTTGTAGCAAGATAAAAAGAGGCAGTGGAAACATCTGCCATTTCTAACGTCATTTTATGTCAAGACTGTTCAGCTTGTGTATTATTTTAAGGATACTAGTAGTTTTCCTCTTCCTTTGAACATAAACAAAGGTTTTGTGAAAATATCCTGTTTCTGGATAATAAGAAATCAAAACTTGCACATTTACGTTCATATGGACAGAATGCCATCACATGAATGTATGTGAAAACTGTAAAATATTTATTTGAACTCACATACACTGTTCAGGTTTGTTATCCACTGTTTAAAAAAAATCATAAAACAAAGTACTATATCACCCTAATTTTACATATATTACATATGTACATATATATTTATATTTAACACGAATAACTGAAAATTCCTTGAAAATATGACAAAATGTTGTTTTGGGGAAGAGCTAAAACATTTTTTAAAAATTGAGATCAAGTTGTGTTCTGAAAATTAAAGAAATTGGGATATATTTTCCCAATACTGTTTGTCTCAAAAACCTTCTAGTGTTAAAGACAAGTGTGGCAAGGAGTTAGTCATAATACTGAATCACTCATATATTCCTGGAAACACAACTATTGTTCAGGAAAACCTCTTTCAGAGAATCTTCAAAGCAATATCAAGTTTTGAAGAGTGAAGAAGTGTCAGGTAGTTCCTTCAAATATTTCCCACAATCCCATTTCTCCTATCTTTTTGCACATGTAGCATATTAGACAAGACTGTAAATCTGCTCACCTAATAGCATGTTTGTGTCCTTTAAAAATTATTTTTTCTTGAATCATCTCTCAGTGAAAACATTGGGGAATTAACTCTTCTCTAGTTCAACCATTTTCAATTCCAGTTCAGAGGAAGATGAATGCATATATTGTTGTAATATTCTAAACTTATATTTGCAAAGATTGAGCAAAGAATAATTAGATGAAATTATTATTTCTCAAAGGACCACTTTTTCATGCTGGCCACTTAACAGATTACCGAAGGAGTTAAGCAGGGGTGCTATTCATCAGGTCCTGACAGGTTCTGGAGAACCAGTAGCGGAAATTTTGAGTAGTTCAGAGAACCGGCTGGCCCCAGAGTGGGGTGGGAATGGGGATTTTGCAGTATCCTTCCCCTGGAGTGGGGTGGGAATGGGGATTTTGCAGTATCCTTCCCCTGGAGTGGGGTAGGAATGGAGATTTTGCAGTATCCTTCCCCTGCCATGCCCACCAAGCCACACCATGCCCACCAAGCCACGCCCACAGAACCGGTAGTAAAAAAATTTGAATTCCACCACTGGAGTTAAGATACCTTACTACAAAAGAAAGCAGGTACAATTTAAATAAAATTTGCACATGCTTTTTTTTTTTTACATATGGAAAATTATCGAAATTTAGACATAACATAATTTAGATGTTATGTCTTAGCTAGGAACATTTAAAGAAAATCTTCAAGAATGGCAGTGGGAACAAAATGGTGTAATGTGCCAAAACAGACTATCACAGTATTCAGTGGAGCTAAAGATTATAAGGATTGCGAGGCACCAGTAACTAGCAATTCTCAGCCAAGGAAAGATCTTTCCACAGACCTGAAAGAAGGGCCAATATCTTTTGACTCAGAAAAGCAGGAGGAAAGTCCTCACAGTCTAATTCCCAAGAACACAGCTTTCAATGGCTCTGTTCTTCTCTGCAGTAGCAGATCTTCACAATGTATATGACTTCCTCTTTGTCTGTAGAAAAATAACTAGTCTAACCATGTTGTGTCTATGAGCTTCTGCTGTAAGCAGGTTCCTGAATACATTGGCATGAAGCCTGAAAGATAACAACCATCGTTTCCTGTTCAAAATGTGTGTGTGTGTGTGTACTTGGGAAAGGTGCATATATTATTTTAAAAGTAGGGATAAGTATCATTCTTTAAAAATATATGCTAGAAAAAGTTACAGCAGAAAATACAGTAAGGATCTGTAGATTGTCTTTGATCCAATTGATTCAGATCGATTCAGAATTTGAGCTCATTTGATTCAACACTTTTCTTGAAAGCACTTATGATAATTATGATTCAGTTTTCCAAATCAGTTTACCAGTAATTAAAAGATCTAAGAGGACAAGACAATTAGGTTATTGGCAGGCCAGTTAGCCCTGATTGACTGACCAAATACAGTTTCTATATGTACCTCTAGTTCAGAAAGAGAAAGTTTTGTTTGGCTATTGTTTGTTTGCCTTTTACATAGGATGCAAAAAAAGATATTAGCTGAAATGGCTGCTTGTTTAAAGGAGCTCAGAGATGGATGTAAGGGAGCTTTGTGGAGAAAAGGTTGCACCATGATTTGTTTTAAAAATTTATTAGGCTAAAAAGTATTGGAATAATTTATGGCTTAGAATAGCACAATTGTACCATCATGTATTAGTGTAGCTAAAAAGTTATCAGGTTTGAAAGGCCAGGGGTGAAATCCAGCAGGTTCTGACAGGTTCTGGAGAACCGGTAGTGGAAATTTTGAGCAGTTCGGAGAACTGGTAGCAGAAATTTTGAGTAGTTCAGACAACTGGCAAATACCACCTCTGGCTGGTCCCAGAGTGGGGTGGGAATAGAGATTTTGCAGTATCCTTCCTCTGGAGTGGGGAGGGAATGGAGATTTTGCAGTATCCTTCCCCTGCCATGCCCACCAAGCCACGCCCACCAAGCCACGCTCACAGAACCGGTAGTAAAAAAATTTGGATTTCACCACTGTGAAAGACTATTTCAACAGATTTCATCCAGAGAAAACTATGACTAGAAATTGATTAATTAAGAACAAATTGCTTAAGACGTGCCCCAAAGTAAAACAATATTGAAGTAAAATTAGAATATATTTAGAAGAGATAACCAGACAGCGTATAGTGATGAAGCCAGAAATGTTTTTGTTAGGAATACTTCCAGGGATGTATGACAAAAAAATACAGTATTTAGTTATACATATTACAACAGCGGCAAGAATAATATATGCACAAAATTGGAAAAATAATAATACACCAATGGAAGAAAATTTGATTAGAAAAGTTTTGGAGTGCGCAGAGATGGACAAACTCACAAAAGAAATAAAAGAAAAGGAGGAAACAGAATACTACATGGTATGGGAGAAATGGTATGAATGGTTAGAGGAGAGGTATAAAGGGCAAGGAAAGAGTAAATGAGGAAGATATAGGAGTTGAAATGTAGCAACAAACAAGTGGAAATGGAACAGACACAGAATGTATGATTGAAATTGAGCACATTGTTATCTTTATGTATATAAATCAATATTAGAATCATATGTATAAACGGCAAACTGAAATAAGGGAGAAAAATGGATATGTAAGAAATATTTACTGATACGAAAATGTTGAAAAGAAGAAAATTGTAAAAAATTATTTTTTGTTTAAAAAAAACTTTAATAAAAATTATTTTTAAAGAAAGAACAAATGCTTTAACAGACAAATACTTTTCCCAGGTTGAAGTGCCCATCTCCACTTCAGTAATGAATTATATTTTCACTCCAAAATAAGTCTCTTTAATTTCTCCTTTTGGGCTGAATAAATATTTTGTTCCAGTTCATTGTCAAGGTTGTTTATTGGTCTTGCTATATACACATAACAATCTCAATCTTACCTTAATTGTAAGGTAAGACTTCTTACTCATTTAATATCCCTCTTATAAATCCCAACCTATTATATGAATGAAAAAGGAAATCTTGAAAAACTATGTCATGGACAAAACAATCCCCCAAAATATGACCACATTCTTCAAAGGTCCTTTTCCATGCTACTTTCCTAATGTTTATCTGTACAGTTAGAATGTTCTCCTGTATTAAGTTCATTTTTAGATCAAAAAATTAAGTTCATACTCTTTAAGGCAACTTTCAAAATATCCAGACCAGTGGTGGAATTCAATTTTTTTTACTACTGTTTCTGTGGGCATAGCTTAGTGGGTGTGGTGTGGCTTGGTGGGTGTGGCTTGGTGAGCATGGCAGGGGAAGGATACTGCAAAATATCCATTCCCACGCCACTCCAGGGGAAGGATACTGCAAAATCTCCATTCCCACTCCACTCCAGGGGAAGGATACTACAAAATCCCCATTCCCTCCCCACTCCTGGGGAAAGGATATTGCAAAATTTCCATTCCCACCTCACTCTGGGGCCAGTCAGAGGTGGTATTTGCCGGTTCTCTGAACTACTCAAAATTTCCGCTACCAGTTCTCCAGAACCTGTCAGAACCTGCTGAATTTCACCCCTGATCCAGACCATTCAAAACTCGTTATTCCATAGTTCACCCAAATAGTTAAGGTAAATTTATAAATTTATTTCAATATCTTTTAAAGTTGGGTTACCAGTTTGTGAAACTCAACTGACTCCTCCAAAGTCTTTAATAACTCTGGATCTTCAACTGTATCAATGGCTTAAGACTAAGCAGCTCAAATATATGTTTACAGTGAATAAATTGCCAAGAATCACTCTTTAGTAACTCAATTCTGTTTTAAGTGTTACAACTGGCTAAAAATATTTAAATGGTGTCAATATAATAATGGTGAATCTCAAACTTATCTTTCAGTATTACACAAACATTAACAAATCACATGATGTAAATACTGAACCTGTTGAAGTACAGTTATCAAGCTATTATTGTCTTTATCTGATACAAAGTAAGCAGGAGGTGACTCTTCAAATATATGTCAGAAATAATGAATGGATGTAACAATCTTGGTGTGCAAAGACAAATAATACTACACAGCTGAAACCTAAAAGCAGAACTCTATTGACTAACTTGCTCATTTATGCTGGCAGAGAAAGTGGCCAGAAGAATTTACTATAAATAAGTATGAAAGGAATGCTCAACTTTGACTGATTTATCTCAGCCACTGCAAAGAAAAGACTTGTGATGTATCAAGGATTCAGCAACTATCTAAGTACATAGGATATCTTACAGGGGGCTTTTATGTTCCTTAATACTGGCTATTTTCTTATATCCCTGTCAGACTATGATCTAAAATTTTCCTGCTTGCTATATATACAAAGCCATGACTAGGAAGAATGGTCATTTTGAAAAACAGATTGATTTGCAGAATGAAAAGATAGAATGTTTTCTAGATAGAGTGCATGTCTTAGAAATCTTTTCTAAGATTTATCAAGTAACAAAGACTTTATTTGTGCTGTTTCTCCTAGTACAGTACAGTATAAGATGTTTTCTGAAATACTTATGTTGCCAATTTAGAATTTTCAGGATAGGCAGGAGGAGATTAATAAAGTAAAAATTGTCCTTATTAATTGCTTACAGCCCCAATCTGCAAGGATGGTCTCTAGAATTCGATTCATAAAGGAGTGGTTTTCACTGGATGAGTTTTATAACCCTGCCTGCAACCTCTCTTTTCCCCTCCACCCAACTGAGTTATTCAGTTTAGGCATCAGCAAGGATAGATTAGATATTAATGAGAATTATGTGTCTAGCAGGCACTGTGCACCTACTATCACAATAGAGGGGAATTATTATCTGATTGAGATTAGAGCTGGAAGTTTGTTGTCTCACCACTCACAAGAGTAAATAGGAAGAGATAAACAACCTCTCTTCTAGGTGTTAATTGAAAAAAATGGAGATCAGTCACAAGATAGAAAGATTTACATAAGTGCTGTTTTAATTTGAGAAGTAACATAAAATTCATCTTGGAGGGCATTCACCATTCCTTTGCCTTTTCCAAAATAAAGTGGCCAATCATTAGTAATCATGAACATTTTCCTTTTTGATATTTACATAAATTTAAATATTTACAATTTAATAATATTTACAATATTTACAAGCACCCAGAAGTTAGCTATCACAATGGCATATTATGACATCACAACATAAATTTCATCTCCTTGTTTGCAATAATCCGTGCAGGTACAAAAAGGCAAAACTTGACATCATGATGTTGTTTTTACTATGTTGACATTCGGATAGTTAAGAATAGATACCTATATTACAAACACTTAGCTATGAAAAATTATTTTTCTTTGTATTTTTAAACATCTATAAGTATTTGAAATCATATTCATTTTGCAAAACATTTGAAATGCAGCTTTAGGCTTGCCTATTTTCAGCAGTGAAATGTTCAGTGGTCACTGTGTTTTATTGCTTGTACTTAGTGGTTTACAACTTGTTTTATCTTCTGTGCATTAGCATAAGTATTGGGCTATAAAAAGCCTCCTAAATATATATTACCAGCAAAGACTGCTGGCTCTTCACAGCAGGGAACTTTTGAGTTATATTCAGTAGTCACATACTGGGCAATGTTTTTTGGGGTCAATGAGATATATCCTAAATTTAGTATCCTGTGCAGTACTGTCAGCCACCAAAATAAACATATGCAGTATATCATTTATCTTTACAAATATATTTTGACAGATATGGCAGCAGCTGAGAGAGTCTATGTTCTTAAGGAGATAATAGATCAGCAGAGCTGATTAATTTCAACAAACATGTACTTATGGGATTGGTAGCTAAGAATCTCTAGAGTGTAAATAGGAGGAATAGATCATATATCCTGCCTGTTCATTGTATAATAAGGAGTATATGACAACTTCATCCTTAGGCACATATAGACACAGAAGACTATCAAAACAATAGCTGAGGTGGGAAGGCATATTTATCTGTTCCATCACAATATGATTTCTGACACAAAAGGAAAATGAAGGAATAGATTCTGAATTTGTATTTGATGTAATACAAAAGCACATTTACATTACCTGTAATACTTCATATGAATGGTCAAGAGAAATGGAATAAATAAATGATCTCTCGTTGGTCCTCTCTGAGCTTGATTGTTTTCTTACAGATGTTTCATTATCCAAACTAGATAACATCATTAGTGCTAGACCCACACCGATGATGTTATCTAGTTTGTGTAATGAAACATCTGTAAGAAAACAATCAAGTTCAGAGAGAGCACCAAAGACCCCTCATTTCAACCCTGAGCTACAAATATTCTCCTTCATTAGTAAATGATCTCCAGAATACAAAATTGTATTCTAAGCTTAGGCTTTAAATAAAAGCTTAGAAACTGACAACCAGTGCCTGAAAAAGTTCTGTAACTGTAAGTCTAGGTACTGTAAACCTTCCCACTTTGCTGGAACAAGACATACATGTTCTGCACAGTTCTATCTTCTACAATACTCCTGCATGCACAAGTTTTCACTCTCCTTCTACCCACATTGGTACATTGTCTCCTGTTCTAGGCCATTGAACGCACTGACAGATACATCATGTGCAGAAAATAAAACCAAAAAACCCTCATGGAAAACATGAAGAAACATTAGAAGTTGAAAAGAGGAAATACTGTGAAATCTTATACCTATTTACTCACAAGTAACCCCCACTGAGTTCTGTGTAATCTACACTGAGAAAACAAGGCATACGGTTACAGCTTCAGTTTTTCAGAATGTGAGCCAACTAAAACCCATGTTTACCATATGCTAGTTCTGTCCCTAATAAAATCCAATGAGAAATGCTTTGCCACACATTGAATTGGTTCAGTTTGTCTTGGGATTGATCCAGTTGTCCATTATATCTTTCCACCCCCTTCCATGGATGATGTTTTGTCTGGAAAAGCTTTTACTTCTACATCCTTTCATCATCAACAGTTCCATGAACACAAGAGACTGGGCAAAGAATCTCTACCAACATTTCTCTACCTGCTTATATCCATTCTTTATAGGTTCCAGTAGAATCTAACATTTACCACTAGTTCAAGGTTACTGCTTTCAATGAAAAACATGCAGGCTTAGTCCATATAGACAAACAGTCTGGACTGATTACCAAATGTGACTTCGGCACTGCTGAAACAAGGGTTTTGTCTTTAAATTAATTTGGTGGGAGGGGGGAATCAAAAAGCTAAATAATCCCTTTAATTATATGTTTAAGACATTGAATGGAAGAAATTAGGGGATATGAAGGAACAAATGTATACTAATTATTCCTTGTTTTTCAGCAAATACATTTCTATGGTAACCACTGTGGTCTTAGAAGAAATTAAATGACTTTTTAAATCGGATCATCAGCAAAGTTACCCAGTAGAGCCACAAACCAATATTCTTCCAAATAAGTCTTTAGATGATGAAGGAGAAAAGCATTCATTTTCCCAGATGTTGGCTATTAGAGCTACAAAATGCGATTTTCATTAAAAACCACCAAGTAGAGGATTTCTTATTTGTTATGGGAGAAGGGTGTGGGTTTGGGGGGAAAATCATTTTAAAATTTACAGTAATACATTTCATGTCTCAATTGTAATTCAGTATATGGCAGATTTTGGGCACCATCCCCCCAAAGCCACTTAACCAGTGGACAGAGAAACAAGGACAGATCATATTCCAAATCTTTTTCATAGTTACGCTTGGGTTGATTCCCACATAATATGGAATCCATCTGATGAAAAAACCTTTACACAACATGGTACCTACTTTCTTAATCTGTCACTCATATTTCCATAAGTTACAAAAGAAGGCAAACATCTCTGTGTTCAGATAATATTATTTGTTTGCATTTTTAATTTCCTGATCAGCTAGAAGCAAGTCAGAGTTACCTAAATGATATTTGTTCCTTATAAACAGATAGGTCTTCCAAATCATGGGAAAAGAAAAGACCAACTTTGATCTTCTGTTATATACTTTAAAAAGGAAGTTAGGGCCACACTGATCCCTTAGTTCAATTTTAATTTACCAAAAATGTATAACCAATGCAGTGGTGGGTTCCTCCCGGTTCGGCCCGGTTCTCCCGAGCCGGTAGCGGTGACAATATGATGTCACCGAACCAGTTCTGCCCCCCCCACCCCCATCCCCACCCCTGCATTATTCTTACTTTTTATTTGGCCCCACCCCCAATCTATTGCTGCCTCCTGAGTCCCAGCTGATGGCTAGAGGGAAAAAAAACCTGTTTAAACTCTTGCTGCAGGGCTTCAAAGGGCCGCCCTACAGCTGATCAGTGTTAAAAGAAAACAAATGAGTAGACCGGTGCCTGCAAAAATACATGAGTAGATCAGTGCCTGCAAAAATACATGAGTAGATCAGTGCCTGCAAAAATACATGAGTATATCAGCGCCTGCAAAAATAAATGGGTAGACCAGTGCCTGAAAAAAATAAATGGGTAGATCAGTACAGCTCTGCAAGCAGTTAAAAGCCTGGTAGACCAGTATCTCTGCTAAACCCTAAATAATTGTCACATAACCATCAAGCCACACTGACGAAATAAGCCACACCCACAGAACCGGTAATAAAAAAAATTTAGAACCCACCCCTGAACCAAGGAGTCTGCAATTTGTCTCAAGTTCTATCCTAAAAAATGAATCTGGAGTCTTCCTAATGAATGAAGCTAGCCCAATAGTAATCATTGGTCAACAGTACACAACTTGGAAATTACCATTTGTGAATTACTTTTTATTTTTGTCTGTCCATGTGAAAATACTACCCTCCATATCTCTGTGTGGTATACTTGAAGAGTCCTTAAAATGGTAAAATGCAAAGTTGAAATAGGACTGAACATTATGTAGGCTTCATGAAAGTTTCAGGATCTTCCAAATTATTGAAACAATCCATTTTATGGATAGAATGAGCCTATAATTAAGTGAATGGGTTCCATACATGCTATTCAGAAGGTTCTGATAGGTTCTGGAGAACTGGTGGCGGAAATTTTGAATAGTTTGGATAACTGGCAAATACCACCTCTGGCTGGCCCCAGAGTGGGGTGGGAATAGAGATTTTGCAATATCCTTCCCCAGAGTGGGGTGGGAATGGAGACTTTGCAGTATCCTTCTCCTGCCACGCCCACCAAGCCACGCCCACCAAGCCATGTTCACAGAATTGCTAGTAAAAAATTTGAATTCCACCACTGGTTCCATAGTTTTAGCTGCAAGCAAAATTAAGCCATATCAGATGTGTGACCCATTTTAAGGTCAATAGGAGAATCTCTCTTTAAAATAGTTTCATTTCAAGCCTGGAACAGGCTGCCAAGAGAACTGAGAAGAGTCTCCAGTATTTCTGCTTCCAGGAAAGAAATTGAGTTTTGCTTAGTGAGGTATTTTCAGTTGAGTTATGTAAATAATTATTCTGTTTGATGGGTGTAAATGTTTGTGTCTATCATAGCTGTGCTGTCAGTTACCTTAACTCTCTATAGGAGAAAAAGCAGGATAGAAATTGTATAAATAAATCAGCATAGCTACTGAAAAAAGAATATATTTATCCAAAGAGCTGGCATGAAGAATCCTACTTTCATTTCTAGAAAAGGTTGGATGCCTTGGATGTCTTTGTGTTGCAAAATGAAGCACAAGTATGACTCATTGCCTTTACAACATGAAGACAAGGAGGAACAATAGACTCCTGTGTATTGTTAGCTGAAAGCAAAGCTATATTTTGTACACATGACACTCTTGTAACTCATGAAAGGCTAATCTTTTCACTTCAAAATCTAGCTAAAAAATGATTCGTGCCATCAGTGGAAATCAATATAGGCTGTATTAGAAATAATATCTGTACTATTTCTACTCTGTCCTGCGATAAATACTAATAACCATCTGTCCAATCCTCACAACATATTGCCAATTTCAAAATATTTCTTTGCCCAAGAGAGCTAACTTCCAATAACATCTCTAAGAAAATGATTGTCTTTGTTCCCTTCAGGTTCCAGTGATTTCAGTGAAAATCTTAACTGATTTCAAAATGACAGTAGGGTTTGCTTTGTTGGAAAAATATGCAACTCACAGGCAGAAACATACGTGTGTCTGTGTGTGTGTGTGTGTGTGTGTGTGTGTGTGTGTGTGTTCAGAAAACAATATACCAAAGAAATTCAAGGCAATTTTTATGCATTCTAGGCCTAAATGTGAAATAACTGGAAGTGTATGAAATTCAAACAAAATAAATTCATATCAATTCTGATCTACAAACTAAATTAAGGATTTTTATGAAGGTGCACGTGTCTCTAGTTGTAATAGGATATTAGGCACTACAGCTAGAACTATATTGTTAGGAACTTGAATGGGGTTTTGAAAACTGTGTTTTAGAGTTTGTGGCCTTCACCTATAACTAGAAGAACAATACTTCTCCAAATGTATTTTAATGGAAATTAAAAGTCTGATGATTTTGCAAACCTAATAGTTACTTGCAGGGATGGGCTGCTGCCAGTTGTAACAACCGGTTCGCCTGGAACCGAAAATGTGAGCGTACGTGATTATATAGGACGCGATAGTGCCAGGGTAGGTGGGCGGGGCCAGCCGCTGGGTGGAACTACCAGTTCGCCTAAACCAGTCCAAACTGGCATCAGCCCACCACTGGTTACTTGATATTTTGATTCAATTGCACACCCAGTATATGTTCAAAATCATCCATAGATACCCCCCATGAAATGATTACTGGTGTTGAATAAAAGTACTATTGGATCATTGCTGTCTATTTTAAAGAAAACAAAGACTTTGAGACAAAAGATTGGTGCATGCTGGTGAAGTTCAGTATGAGAAAGAAGAACATATTATAAGTGTGGCATTAGGAAATATTGCCCACGTCACTTCCACCCATGAAGTTAGTGTAAATATCGGCAGTTATTTTATATACAGTTTTGTTTTTATGCCATGTGAGGTTTGCCTACAAATACAGTTTAATCTGCCTGCTCCAAAATGAAGCTTACCCCAAATCTTTACTCAAATGAACCTGTTTTAGCAGAAACTTGGGAGGAGGAGAAGGTGCTTGCTGAAGAAAGCTGCTTAATTGTTCTAGAGGCATCCACAAGGGGGTGCAGGAAAGCTAGCACTATATTCCCAAATGTATGGATTATTATACTTCAGGCTGCCTTGACACCTTCTGCTGTTGGTGCAAAAAACAAAATAAAGTAACAAAAGCATTCATGGTTTTGGGCTGAAGCCCTCACAGAGATCCAAACACAATCTAGATATTAATCATCCATGCATCCCTGCTGATAGATCCCCCAATGCTATCCCCTCAAATCTACAATTTTGAGAATTGTGTATATTATAAAACAATGTGTAATAAAACATGACCATATGACAATTGATTGAGACTGTTTGAACAAACTGCATCACTGTTTGGTTTGGTGGCAGCAGTGCCTCAGATAGAAAGTCCATTCAGAGAGTGGTAAGAACAGCTGATGAAGATTATAGGAGGCTCGCTTCCTGCCATTCAGGATAATGCTTATAAGCGCTATGTGCTTAGAGCTCAAAGCATTGTTAGAGACCCCACACACCCAGTTCACGATCTGTTTCTGTTGCTCCCCTCTGGGAGGAGGTTTTGAAGTATTTCTAGCAGGACTTCCAGATTCTGCGACACCTTTGTTCTCTATGCCATCTGTCTGGTAAACTTGCAAGATTTGTTTCTCTTGCCATGTACATGTATACATCAGAAGTAGATTGTGCTGTTTCTCTGTGTCATATAATATATGTGGGTACATGGATATTTATTTATTTATTTATTTATTATCTTGTCATGTTTATATTTGTATTAGAGGTGGAGAATCTTTCAGAACTGTATGCAACATAATTTCATTTTAATGTATGCCTATTAGTGTACATTCAAAGTGACCATAAAGTTATTCTAAATTCTAAATTCATATCAAGAAATAAAACCCAATAATCTCTGAGCAAATCTTTTCAGAGATCAGGTTTTCATTCTTAAGAATTAGCTCTCCAGCATTTGGTTTGAGGCTGTTTCAGATTTTAATAAAAGCAGGATGAACAAACTACGGGTTTTATGTAGACTAGAATAATTATGAAATTAATGGGTATACTCTCCCATTAGATCCACTAATATTATTGCTATGTTGTGCATCAAAGCATTGTTAGACAGAAAATTCTGATTGCTGATCTAATGATGGCTCCAAGGACAGATGATGTCCATAATTAAATAAAGTCTGGCATTAATTTAGAACAAGGGTGGACTTTTGTCTTACATGAACTACTGTTCTAACTTACTGCAATCTTCGCATCTTATTTTCAAAGCAAGAAGCACACATTCAAAAGCCTCCAAAATATTAAAGCAAATATTCATCGCATTTATTACTTTAGAAGAGATGTGCCTTTTTTGTTATTTTTGCAGCAAGGCCCATTTACAATCTTTGCACATATCCTGATCACAAATAACCGAATTGCCTTTCAATGGGCTAATACAGGGCTGGCAAACTGGTGGCCTGCAGGTCAGATGTGTCACGCACAGGTCCTGCCCACTCCAGCTCCACAAAGGGGGAAAACGTCACAATACGTCACGTGATGGGAACATGACACCATGAGTCTGACACCTGTGGTCTAATCTGTTCTCTGTCCATTGTATTTTAGATTTGGAATGTTACTATCCATAATGGAGTCACTCAGTTTTGTACACAAACTAGATGTACATATTCAAGCACACCTTAATGTCCTCATACCTAACAACTCAGTCCTTATTTTTGTTGAAGGGAAAGTTCTTCAGGGTTTTTTATTCACACTCACTAAACCTAAACCCAGGTTAGTCAGAAGGAACTGTTGTATTTACATCACATGTTGTGCCAAATTCTCTAAACCCATGATGGCGAACCTATGGCATGCATGTCAGAGGTGGCACACAGCGCCCTCTCTGTGGGCACATGAGCCATTGCCCCAGTTCAGCTCCGCCACGCATGCATGCACACCTCCCTCCGGCCAGCTGGTCTTCAGGTCTCTGCCGCGGATGCATGGGGGTGTCTGGGGGCTATGTGCACATGTGCGGGGTGGGCTGCATGCGGGGTGAGCCGCACATGCATTGGATTTTATTTTTTTTTAATTTGATTTATATGCCGCCCTTCTCCGGAGACTCAGGGCGGCTTACAATGCGTTAAGCAATAGCCTTCATACTTTTGTGTATATTTATACAAAGTCAGCTTATTGCCCCCACAAACTGGGTCCTCAATTTACCTACCTTAGAAAGGATGGAAGGCTGAGTCAACCTTGAGCCTTGGTGAGATTCGAACCTGCAATAATTGCAGGCAGCTGATGTTAATAACAGGGCTTTAGACCACTGTACTATCCAAGGATTTGGGGGGTTTGGGCACACATGCACGCACCTTGGGCATTCGGTCCGGAAAAGGTTAGCCATCACTGCCCTAAATCCTGGTGATGTAATGATTAAGTGCAGTATTGAAGGGAAACTCTTCCCACAGCCTGGAGTTCAATCCTGACTGGCTCAAGGTTGACTCAGTCTTCCATCCTTCCAAGATCAGTAAAATGAGGACCCAGATTGTTGGGGGTGATATGCAAATAATGCCTGACATTGTAAACTACCCAGAGAGTGCTCTAAGGCACTATGGGATGGTATACAGGTAGTCCTCAACTTACAATCACAACTGAGCCTACAATTTCTGTTGCTAAGTGAGACATTTGTTAAATGAGTTTTATCCCATTTTACGATCTTTCTTGCCACAGTTGTTAAATGAATCACTGCAATTATTAAATTAGTAACATGGCTGTTAAGGGAATCTGGCTCTCCTTTTGACTTTGCTTGTCAGAAGATTGCAAAAGGGGATCACATCACCCTGGAACACTGCAACCATCCTAAATATGAGTCAGTTGCCATGTAGCTGAATTTTGATCACATGACCATGGGGATGCTGCAGTGATCCTAAATGTGGAAAATGGTCATAGGTCACTTTTTCAGTGTTGTTGTAACTTCGAACGGTCACTAAACTAACTGTAGTAAGTCTAGCACTACCTGTGTAAGTCTAAATGCTATTGTTATTGCTAAACCATATGAGGATCCAGCATAATGATGGCCCTTATTTTTACAACATTCCATGACAAAGATTGTGTTCCCAAACATGGAGACTCATAAAATTCTTTTAATATAGTTTTTTTGAATCAACGCAGACAATCAGTTCATAACTGGAGTGAGATTTGAGCCATGCACTTCCCAGATCTCAATTTTTTGATGATGTAAATGAGCCATCTTTCTTGTTTTTCCCCAGGTTTGGAGACTTAATAGACTTGTTTGCAATTTATGCTTTGTAATGATTGAAAGCGACGCAATACAATCTAATTTAAAATAGCAAAGATAATATCTATAATTGTTTCAAGTGAGGTGTAATATAATACACCCCACAGGGTTTAATTGTTCTGTATCCCTTATTGTGATCTCTTAACTCAATACCTTCACACGTATAAGGCGCTGTAAGTGAAACAGCATTAAATAAACATGACCAAATTGCAACTGTGCCAAAAATAATAAAGAAAAAGAAAAGAAAAGAAAAGAAAAATGGCAAACAAACAGAAGGAAAATTTTTGCTGGGCATTGATTTTTTTTAGTAACTGGTCCTAAGAGTTTTGAATGCTTTCCTTTTATTGTTTATTTATTTATTGAGATTTGTATAGCTGCCCATCTCATGTAAAAACTCTGGGTGGTATATATAGTAATAATAAATTTAAATAAAAACAAGAAACAAAATATGGCAGGAGAACTTACAGACAGCACATTTCATTAACTGTCATACAACCATCTAACAGGTTCCATTCTACCATGGGAACTCCAAGCTACTAGTTAACAAAGCCATTAGGGTTGGGGCCAACCTCACCTGGGGGAGTGATGTCCCACAAGGGACAAATACCACAGCAGAAGAGGCTTTCTACCTAGATCTCATATGACAACATTCCCTAGCCTAAAAGATCCACAACATGTCTCTCTTGCCAGATCTGATGAGATGGGTAGATCTAACCAGGGCGACGTGAACCCTCAAATATCCTGCTCTCATACCATGTGGGATTTAAAAGGTTATAACCAACACCTTGACTTTGTGTCTATAAGCAAACTTGTAACCAATGCAGCTCGCATAGCTAAGTGGTATTATGTGCGTATCTTGTAGTACACATAACTGAGCACAATGATGCATTTTGCACCCCCTGAAGCTTCCTATACTCTTCAAAGGCAGCCCCATATACAGCCACAAAACAGTAATATTCATAGCAGACAGGGTTTCTTAAATTTAAACTATGGCTTGCTAAGCAAGTTATGTTGGCTTGATTCATGTTTAATACTTTTTGAATGCATGCTCTGTGTGGCCTGAGCAAAGAAAAGAATATTAAAGGGAAACGTGATAGCTGCCTTTTCTATTCTTGAAAGATGGAGGATACTTACTCTTGATAGTTTCAGAGGAAAAGACTTGAGCTAAATAGCAACAATGGCAGAGCATTAGATTTTGGTTAAGTGCTGGGAGAATTTTCCAAAGGAGAACTGCCTTATAGTGAAACTGAGCACTTTGAACATGATGAACTCTCATTCACTGGAAGTACGGAATTAACAAATGGACCAAGGATGCTGCAGTTCCATTTCTGCATTGAACTAGAATGGACTAGATGTTATTAAAGATAAATTCCAACTTTGTGTTTATGCTTCTAAGAATAGCAAGTAAAAATTTCACCACTGGACAAGTGGACTGCTATGCAAATAGTAAAGTATTGAGATCAGTTGGTATTCTGTCAACATGGTGGACATGGTGAAAAATGTTTTCTTATGCCCAGAATCCATCCAACTCTACAGTTTTTTTCATTGTTTTCCTATCATCAAGGCTTTACTCTGTTCTTTCCCAGTAGAGCATATGAAACTGCCAATATATTGATATTTAACGAATATGTGCTTCCCTTCTTCACTATGTATTCATGAAGATAATCTAAATAGTTAAATATTGAATATAACATTTTAAAACCCCTAAAGTCTCTACTGTATATATTTTGATTGGTAGTCCAGACTACCAGTCAAACGTGAATTTCATGAACCCAAATATTTAAGTCCTTGATGAATAATGAATTAGAAATGTTGACATCAGCTTCCTTATGAAATGTTGAATTAGAAATGAATACATTGTGTAGAATTGCTGCTTTTTTCAAGTTCACAGAAATGTATGTGGCTTCTGATGCTGAACTCAACACAGTGCCATATGAGTGAAAAAAAATTGAGATCATAACCATTTCCATGTTTTAATCATTGCAAGAGTCAATAAAATCAATAGATTTTTTTTCTACTTGAAGAATATGATTTTACCATATATTGGCTGTTGATAGGTTACAAAACTCACCCCATAATAGGTTGATACAAATAGCTTGCAAGAAAAAAATTGTCAAGTCAGATATGATTCTCTATTTAAAAATTCACTTAATATATACTTCTCTATTTTCTTATGTATTAATACAACATCCTTGGAATTAATATTTCACCGCATGATTGTTTTCTTCTCATTGGATCATTTTGTAGGAATAAAGCAGGGGCGTACAGTCTATAGTGGCTTTGCCTCTTGGCTGCATCCTCTTCTTAGCTACAATTAATCTTTGGTTAAGATAAAGGTTCCCCTTGTACATATGTGCTAGTCATTCCCGACTCTAGGAGGCGGTGCTCATCTCCGTTTCAAAGCCAAAGAGCCAGCGCTGTCCAAAGACATCTCCGTGGTCATGTGGCCGGCATGATTAAATGTTAGAGGTGCACGGAACGCTGTTACCTTCCCACCAAAGGTGGTCCCTATTTTTCTACATACATTTTTTATGTGCTTTTGAACTACTAGGTTGGCAGAAGCTGGGACAAGTAACGGGAGCTCACCCCATTATGTGGCACTAGGGATTCAAACCTCCAAACTGCCGACCTTTCGAACGACAACCTCAGTGTTTTAGCCACTGAGCCATTGAGCCACCAACTTTGGCTAAATACTGTGAAAACAGCTGACAGGGACAGAGATCAACTTATTTAAAAGATGACTTCAATAAAACTGTATATGCTTTTCTTCTCATCTTCTAGTTTAATCACAGCCAGTTTTCTTTGTCCACAAAGAAAACAGTTTCTTAATTTTTTCTGTGTCTACAATCAGGCAGCAACCCAGAGAAGTGCACCATGCGCTAGAGAAGTAGAATGCCTGCCTTTTAAAGTTGTAAAATAACCTGAACATGTTCTATAAAATGAGATGAAGGCAGGCAGGCAGGCAGGCAGGCAGTTATACTGTCCTGCCACCATGTTTTAATGGTAGCCTATTAGCTGCCATCAACATTACTAAATATCCCAAACACGAGAAGGAACTGAATCTATAATGTACATATGGTCACTTCTTCTTTCAAGTAATAAAATTGGTTGCACCTGGAAAAGCATAGATGAGACACGGGTAAAAGCCAGAAAAAGTTAATTACCAAGCCACATAGAACCATGTAAAGGGGGGGGGGGGACACAGTTGCAGAATGATCCCTTAGTGTGAAAAGGAATGCATAATTTTGTTTGTGTGAGAGAGTGCAAGAGCGATTGGTTGGTTGATTGGTTGGTTGGTTGGTTGGTTGGTTGGTTGGTTGGTTGGTTGATGATTGGTTGGTTGGTTGGTTTCAGTTATTATATTGGAAAATAAATTTCCTTTCTAAGAAAAAAGAGCACCCCCTCTTTTAAACTGTGCTTCCTAATTGTGGATTTTATATGAACTTGTATTAAAAATGGTATTTTTTTTAAAAAAATGCTGCATAACTAAGAGATAGTATCTATTTATTCAGTTAAGGCAGCCATTCTGTGGCTTTTATGAAGGTGTCCAAGGGAATCAAGGATTCCCTGAATTCCTGTCCTCGGGGTCAGAGGGAAAGGTCCAGTCTCAGAAGGAGGGAGCTGAGTTAAAAACCAGGCATTTCTGTTTTCTCTGCCTAGCTCATCCTATCTCAGAAAAAAAATTGACAACTAAAAAGCCAAAAAGCCATGCTGGGGAAGTGGCCATCCATCTGCTAAATGTCCCCAGCTGGCATGGAATCAATTTCCAAATCTGGAGGTGATATAGATAATTTTTCTTTTGTTGTTTACAAAGTGAAGGGAACCTTTTTTAATGGCTAGGACAATAGGGAAGAGCACATACATCATCTCCTTCTATTTTAGCCTTTTCCCCCCCACATTTCTCCTGCTAGCTGAAATTCTACACAGTTCCTTGAATAAAGACTTCATGAACTCAGTAGGATTTACTACAAAATACATATCCATAAGATTCTACTGCTATAGCTTTTAAGGCAGAGATTCAAAGAAAGCCAAAGACAAAAATATCTGTCCTTGCCAGAACTATTTAAGACATCCCTTTGCAATTATTAACATTATCAATGGCACATAATAGTTTCAATTACGTTCAACCACAGAACTCATCCCATACAGGTGGCATCATCTTTACCAATCAGGAGGCTCACAAAGATGGGAAGGAGGAAGATCACTTTATGTTCAGTGATTGCTTTCTTTTTGACTCTAAAACCCAGGCATTGGATAGATTCAAAACTTCTTCTGACTTGCCTATTCCAACAGAATACTGTTTATAGCCCTTGTAAATTGGTGTAGAACCTAATGGAGAATCTGTAAGAATCTAGCCATTCAGCTGGTGTCTGGGTCTCTTCCTTGACTTCTAGTTTTCAATTCAATGGGAACAACTTCTTCAGAAAAATATCTCAAGGAGTGACTCCTTTCATCTAGGCTGGCTATTGGTTTCTTTGGGACAGAAAGTCCTTGATGTTCCAACTGGTCCAGAAAAATTCTAAAAGCCAGACTAGATAGGTAGGAACAGTTTTTCTATTGCTAATGGGACTTCATTTATTTTAGCATATTACTTTGCAGGACTCTTTGGTGGAAGCCACAATTATAGGGTTAAAGCCTAGATATGTTCAGGAGGACAACCAAGCAGACTTAATTTGTAGTAGTATGAATGTAATAATATAAATTTGCCCACAAGGTATTACCCTACCTATATAAAAACCATGCAGTGTTAGTAATACTGATTCCCTAAGTGCCACAAATAGCAAGCACCCAGGCTAGTTGCTTTATATGCCTTTCTAAAACCTAGACTTAGAAGATTTCTAAAATCAGATATTATGAGTTTGCAATGGATGCAACATTTGAAAACCAGTATTCTGAAAAGATAATTGCAAAAGGTGGGGAAGAGCTGACAGTCATAATATTGTTGATGAGCCAGGAGGACTCCAGAAGTGAGTAAGAGCTGCTCTCCAAATGAATATGGTTTGTTAGGGCATGTCCAGAACAGCGTCAAAAATTCCCTTTGGCAGAAGTTGGATTTCTGTGGTTGATGAGGTAGTTCCTGCAAGCCTAAGTGAGTATTTCAACCCATCCCATGAATCATCCTTATTCATGCGATATCCACCAAGCTCAGTCACATGATTATGAACTGTAGTATAATGACCCAAATATTTGCAATGTAGCATCAAATATACAAATTATTAACTATTATAAGCCTGACTACAAAGCCCATCTTGCTGAAGTTAATAAGCTAACTTATTAGAAGGATTAGATTATTAGAACTGGCAAGGATTGTTTTGGAGCTAAAATAATTTTAAATATTAAAATATTAATATTTAAATATTTTAAATATTAATATGTGTAATCTTTATATATTGGAATACTTTATTCTGGATTAAATAAAATTTATCATAAAGATGGATTAAAAGACCTATAGCAATGGCAATAGCACTTAGACTTATATACCACTTCAAAGTGTTTTACAGTCCTCTCTAAGCAGTTTAGAGTCAGGATATTGCCCCCAGCAAACTGGGACCTATGGAAATGATTCTGTGAAAAATCAAACACAAATTGAAAAGTTAATTTTTTAAAATTCTACAATTTGAGGAACTGTTTCTCAGGATCTCTGAAAAAATGAGCCATACAATTCTGTGAATGTTTAGATCCTTCATCCCAGAGTTTCTGGGATGCCTACACCTTTGAGCAAATATAGATTCCTAAACTTTTCAAGTAAGCAGGTCTTGAATCTGCAATCATAGTATTGTTACAATATGCCTCGTAGGAAAGGGAACCTCATTTTTTACAAAAGGCCTTTGATTGAGTTGGCCAGACACAAATCATCAATTTACTAGCAGGCAACCTGAAGACGGTTCTCTATCCCATCCCCTCAAGACTCCTGGGGTGCTCTTAGTTCCTTTTATCCCCCAATTTATATTTCTCTTTTGTCTAGGTAGTCCATCAAACTTTCATATGAAGCACTGAAGCAATCCTCTATTTTTATCTAACAAGGCTTATGGGGCCCATTTGGTGTCCAGGTGGGAAGATATTCCTGTAAATCATGAATAATTTGGAAACTGATACTTTGCACCGCAGCATGCCAACTTTTCTTCAGAAAAGATAATAAAATAATTGAACTGTGGAAAGCCAGGTTGCATGGAAGTTTGGTGTGTATACCAAAGAAAATGTTTGCAGGTATACTACTGGCCTGGGGTGTTATATTGAACAGCCCTGAGACCGAAACATCAAGGAAAAAATATTTAATGGATCCAATAAATTCAATACAGATAGGTTAATGGAGTATGAATTGAGGGAATGGGCCTAGATAATTTATATTTTATAAAGTCATAAATAGCATAGCAGTACATTACAAAGATAAATTCAGGCTAATGGAGCTAGAAGAAAGTTTTGATCAAATTCAACTTTTTGTCCTTTCTTTGTTTTATACCCCTATGTATAGGTGTATCTTTCAGGGTTGAAAAAGGAGGTCTGTTATTTTTCTACCAATCATGTATTGGCTGAAATAGAAATGTGACCTTGATGAAGGAAGGTCATGAGAGAAGTCATAATCTCTCAGTTTTGCCTCTCCAGCTCACAGTGACATCACAAGTGCCAGGAGGAGCTGAAACCAGCTGTTTGAGATGAACGGAGTCATGAAATAAAACCAGATATGTAAGATAAAGAACAAGCCAAGGGGGGGGGAATGAAGACACAAGAAGGAGGCAGGATAAAGGAGCAAGGTTCACATCCTGAATGAAGAAGGTCAACCAAAGGAAAAAGACACAAATGATCATGTTATTCTAAAACACACAGGATAAAGTGTGCTTCACTGACACTTGTAGATCTAAAAAGACCTTTATTACCTTGAAGGGAATATGAGTTGAAATAGTGTTTTAGGTTAGAGCATTCTAATAAGATTGCCATTACATTTCCCCCCCCCCAAATACACAACTACCTTCTGTTCCATGTACCTTCTGTTCATAAAATGGACCATCACTTCAACAGATCCCTATCTTTCAGCTATACAAGGTTAGAAGATATAAAGTTAGTTTCCGGGATGAGCAATGGTTCATGCAGAAGACAACTAGGAAATATGTACAGAGAAAAGATAGCACATTCTACATTCCCTCTGCTAGTGGAGCCAAGCTTCTTCTCCAAACCTCTTCCAAGAATGCAGGAATCTCTTCTTTCCTTCTCTTGTTAGTCATTATAAGATGTTTTGCAAACTAGTACATTCTATGGACTTACTTACCATTTGTCTGTAAGGGTAGAGCACCAATCCCCTATCCTCAGGATAAGCTTCCTCCAGTGATCTATCCGGTCCTTCCATCAAAGGAAGGACAAGTTTTTTAAAAAATGTTGCTGGAAGTTCCCATTTCAAAAAGGTTCAAGTAACTACAGGTGATAATGAGCATCTTGGGTCTATCATGGGAAATGAATGCTCAGCAATCTCCAGCAAGGTGGAAAATAACCTTTAGAAAATGTCCCCTTATCATTCAAATCTGATCTCACTCAGCTCCAGACACCAATTCCACTGCAGGCTGTAATTTACTAAACCTATCTGTTGCTTCTTGGAAATGCATTTCCAGCGCCTGATATATAGAGAAAGTCAAAGAGTGATGCAGTCCCTTTTATTTGAAAGACACTTGAAGGAAATGGAAAAGACAACTTACATTTAGGAACTGACATGATTAACGAGAGGAGAGTCTCCACTGTCCTACAGCCAATCATTTTGGGAGTCACAACCCAAACACATTAGGTTGCCCTTTTTATATAAAATAAGACCTGACAGCAAATAACTGATAAACAAATAAAAATACGAAATATTAAAAACTCTCTCACATCACCAAGTCCCATAAGAATCCCATGAAAAACTACAACTGCCAGGCTCAGCTCCCCTTCTGACTACCCAGGACCCAGCAATTAACGGCCTTCTGAAGACAAGGAGGATATAATGGTGTGTGGGAATGATTCTGTTAATGTAACCTTACAGTAAAAAAACTCAGTTCATCTGTTCATTCTTGCAGGGTTGGCATCAGTCTTTCCCCGCTCCTTTTTCTCAGTCTCTAAAAAACCTTGGGAGGGTCCTTCCAAAATGCTTCCCATGCTTGTCCCCCACCTGCAGATTGAACAGCTTCGTACAGGTAAGTTGTAAGTTCTTAACTTACAACTGTTCATTTACTGATGGGTCATAGTTACAATACCACTGAAAAAAAAGTAACTTATGACTTATTCTCACACTAATGACTATTGTAGCATCCTCACAGTCACATGATCAAACTGGCTGCTTCTCAAATAGCATGCATTTACTATGATTGTCTATGGAGAGTCTCAGTCATTCAGGTCATGGTTGTCCCAAAGCTGAAGAAGCTTCTTGAATGAGAAGCAAAATGTCTTCAAAGAAAAACCAGAAAGTCCAGTTGCCTCTTGAAAAAGCACCTTTGGGATTTACAATGTTCGCAACATCCCAGGGTCCTAGGATTGTCATTTGCAACCTTCATAGTGAGCTTCTGACAAGCAAAGTCAATGAGGGAAGCTAGATTCGCTTAGCCGCATATTTCACATAATAATTGTAGTGATTTGCTTAACAACCATGGCAAAAAGGTCATCAAATGGAGCATGACTCACTTAACAACTGCCTTGATTAGCAATGAAAATTTTGGGCTCAATTGTGGTCGTAAGCCAAAGGCTACCTATATCTATGGCCTGGGTATTCTTCCTGTCACCATTACAAATTGTCAGAAATCCTGCATCAAGACATATTTAGTAGCTTCATCCAATTCTACTTTTGTGGTAGAAGTGTAATGATTCTCTGTGGTGCTAAAGCTTTGGATGTTGTGGATGTTAAGGTTTATCATGTCCACCAGAATTCTAAAGCAATATTAAAAAATCAGCTAGCACAGCTATTATGCTATTTCTGGCAGTAACTCTGGGAGGGAGATTTTTATGTCTAACATCAATGCTGATAATCATATTGCATTCTGGCAGTGGTGCTGCTATAATTCAGTCCCCTTTCTCCTGATGACTGATGCAGGGTATCATTAGTTCCATATTCTCTACTGTTGCTGATGATTCTGTATCCTGGTTAACACATTTCTACTACTGAGGAGTCAACTGCAAAAAGAAATTAAAAAAAAATCATTATAGCATAATTGAAAATTTTCATTTGAATATGGTTGCAGAAGAGAAAAATTTCTATTGGGATAGTAGGAGGGGGGAAGGCCCAGGAATCTCTCTCTCTCTCTCTCTCACACACACACACACACACACACACACACACACACTTGCCTGGAGACAAAAGAGTCTGGCGAACAGCCCTGAGCCTACAGCCTTGCCAGCAACAGATGTCTGCACATATACAACACCTCCTGAAACAACCAACCACAGAAACATATTGATTTAAAAACCTATTTTTCTCTCTGTTATGTTGAGCTATGTCAAAACAATGGTCTCAAGACTGCACAGATATGGGTGGCTTTATTTTATTTGTTACTGATCTTCTCATTCAGGTCTACAACACGTTACCTTTACATAAATGACTGTGAGTGTAGACACACCCTAATTAAGTGTATCTGCTCTGAGCTCATTAAATAAACAATACTGCTAAGGCATTTTGACAAATTCTTCTGGAAACACCGATTCAGACTTTCCTCAGATGACTTTCTATTTTCTTTTCTGTTAGGCAGTCCTTACTTGCTCCTGTCTTGTAGTGGCAGTTTTCTCTTCCTTGTATCCCATAAACATTGTTGTTTAATAGTTAAACAAATGGGTCTGGCTTTTGTGGAGAGGGGAAAGGGAGGAGGAAGATGTTCATGATGATGGAGGAGTAAGGAGTTCATATTTCAATTATTCAAGTTTCATTCAAATATTCAATAATATTTCAAGTTATTTCAATTATTCTCAAAGTAAATCTTTGTAATGAAAATCAATGTTACTCCCTCTGCTGTGAGTTCCACAGGTGGCTCTCTCTTTTCATTTACATTTTCAGTGATAATAATACCAAATTACCTTACAGAGTTGTTGATATGACTGACTACCTTACAAGCATATGATAAAGATCATTAGTAATATTTTGTGGAAAATATATGTGCTAATATCTAGCATTCACTGTTCATTCAATTTTGCAAAAGGAAGGGGACTCTTAAAAAGTGAGTGTTTCCCAAGGAAAACTATTGATTTATTTTTGCTTTTCTATCCCACCTTCTCTTAGGGGCTCAAGGGAATGACATGTGACAGGTAAAAGAGAGAGTGTCTATAGAAAGTCTCAGTCATGGTTGTCCCAAAGGTGCTTTTTGAAAAGGCAAATGGACTTTGTTTTTCCTTGAAGACGTTTCATTTCTCATCCAAGAAGCTTCTTCAGTTCTGAAGAACTAATGTCCAGTTGTCTTTTGAAAAAGTACCTTTGGGATAAAAGAGATAATGAGATTGAATAGGCTGGGGAAGAGTGTAAGTATGAGCAGAAGAAGGAAATAGATTTCTTAAAGGGCTTGAAACAAACAGAAAGCCAGGAATCTGAGGAAAATGGGAAGCAATAGAGAAACTCAGGCACATACAGTGGGTAGAGTAAGTGAAAAACCAGTAAAGCAAGAGAAAGAATGTCAATATGCCACATGGACACAGAAAGAGAAGGAGAATTGGATAAGTGCATGACAGTGGTGAAATCCTCTGTGGTTTACCACTGGTTCGTTGCTCGCGTATGCACAGTGTGCTCCAAATGCACGCTGCGCACATGCATGCACAGTGCGCACCTTAGATTCACTAGGAAGCAGGATTTCCTGCTCTCTACCGAATATAATTCGTGCGGCACAGCTGATCATCGGAAATACCGGTTTGCCTAAACCTGTGCAAACCGGTAGCATTTCACCCCTAGTGCATGGGTATGTATGTATGTATGTATCTTTCTATCTATCTACCTGTTTATCTATTTATCTATCTATTTATCTATCTGTCTATCTATATCTATCTATCTATCTATCTATTTATTTATTTATTTATTTATTTACTAAATTTATATGCCACCCATTTCATTGGGTGAAGCAACTCTTGTTCAGGAGATTCACAACTAGACAGGTTATTTAGATTTGACTTCTGTGGGAAATACTCAGCATGTGGTAGCCCTACTCCATGGACTATATCTAAAGATCATCATGCTTAGAATTGATCTTCTAAAATGACCGGGGTAATTTAATCAGGGCTAATTTAAATCTCAGTTGTTTCACTGGTTCATTTCTAAGCTGGACCAAGTCTGGATCCAGTTCATTGTTTCCATCATCCAACCCTTTCATCAGGCTTTCTAGTCTGCTTGTTGCTTTAGGGATATTGCATGATTTTCCCAGACTTTTAACTTCTCTTCGCTACTCCAAACCCTTTGTACATCCCCTCCCACTGGAGGAGTCTGCTTCTGCTGAATCTTGAACTGAAATTGAAGGTCACAATGGAATAGAGCATACAGGAAAGCATTCAGGAGAAATAACCCCCTCCCAGAGCCAATGTGGATTATTGTTTATTAGCTTTCTGGAAACTGAATATTTAAAATATTGTTCTTCAAAAAATGTATCCTGGGAACAGGGAAAAGCACCACATTGTCTGGTCCACTTGGGAGCAACTCATTTGGCCTCTTCCATAGTATAAGCCAGTCAATTGCTCTGCAAAAAAAAGAAGTGAGCCTGTTTATGACAAAAATTTTAAAAAAACACCAAACTGTCTCCTAAAAGAATGCAGGAGGTTTGCTGGTTTTCATTTATAAGACATCTTGATTAATTTGAGAATAAATACAGTTGATAAGCTTTGCCAAATGTGGCACATTCCAGAAGTATTGGACTACAGACACTATAAACTCTGCTGCCTGGGAATTATGAGCACTGTAATCCAACTCTTCTGAGGGTGCCAAGTTCGTGATGGCTGGTATGAACAGAGGGTGGAAACCACAGCTGGAAGAGGAATGGACTGGCCTTAGAAATGTGCACGAGGGATTGCCTAATCAAAAATGAGTGAAGCAGGATTTTTAAAAAAAATGATTGTATGTCAATTGTGTTTTAAAGTACTTTTGATCCCATGATCTCTCTAGTATGGATTTTTTTTCCTTGCTGTCATATTAAAAATCACAATTTGGTGACATATTTTGAAGGGTCTTGATGGCATATCCAAAACTTTTGGGTGCTCCACCCTGGGATCTCTAATTGTATATCTCTGAACTAGGAAGCATTGGTGAGATTATATTACCAGAATCTATCATTCACTTTTACAGGCACAAATTAATAGTAGTATCCAGGGCTTTTTCATAGCAGATCTGTTAAAACTTATTGGAAGTAATAATTTAAAAAATTATTTTTAAAGGAAGAAAAATTTCCAGGCTACGGATATGTTTGGCTACGTATTTTATAAGCTTATTTTATAAACAATTACAAAACGCTTTACTTTCATATTTACTGAAACTATTTATCTCGGAGTTTCTCAAACTTGACAACTCTAAGATATGCAGACTTCAGCTCTCAGGATTTCCTAGCCAGAATTGAGTTCACATACCTTAAAATTATCAAGGTTGAAAAATACTGCTTTAATTTATTCTGATCATTGATCACTGATTCTTGAAATAATAAAATCCTCAGATTCTGAAGTAGATCCAGATAATAACAAAGAAGAATTCTTATGTCATCTAGTCATGTAAACAATCTCTGTTAAAAATAATAATGCCACTCTAAATTATAATAAGCAGCATACATTACTATCCTTAACTTTAGTAAATAGGATAAAAAAATTTAGTGGAATACATATCAACATCAAGGTTCATTTCCAAGGGGAATATACCTGATTTAAAATATTGAATATAATTAACTACTTTCAAACATCACAAGTACTACAGTGGTCTTCTTAATTTGGACAAATTCAAGGTCTATGAAATGATGGAAATGTCCTTTTTTTAAAGCCTTTAATTAAATTTACTAAACATTAACATTAAATACCATAACTATATTCATCTGGTACTGTCATATTTAGAACCAGATTCAGTTTTCTCTTCTGTGTTTGAAGAAAAGCATTACTTAAGATTTTCTTTTCTCATCAATATGATATGTATTAGGTATGGCAGTCTTAGACAAGAGAATTAGCTACAATCTAAAAATCAAAATTAAAGTAAGAAAGGCAAAGAAACAAATGTCTTAAGCAATTATATATTAAAGGCCAATTAACATCAATACTGTAGAACTGGACAAGCATAATGTGAATGGGACTAGATGTTGCAAAATGTAGTACTGTATATGTCCATTGACCTCGGGCTTTAAAGGAAAGGACACATACTTGCTACTGTTCAGTGTTAGGCTCCAAGTAACAATTAGAACCAGATTTCAATTACTCATCCATGAGCTGTCACTTGGTCAGTATGCCAACCTTCCATATAAAGACTGAATATGTATCTGTTTGAGAATAGAGGTTGAGTTTGTTTTATACCGATACATCCATTTAAAGTGCCCACTGTACTCACTTTGATGAACAGAACTAATACATCCGCTCTTTAGCATGATCAATTCCACTCATGATGATGAAATTGAGGTTTTCTTATCAAATGACCAATTTCCAGATGCTTCAAAGACAGTAGCATTTTTTTCACTTATAGCTTTTTATTTAAATTTTTATTTATACTTTTTATTTTATTTATAGAAGTCATTTAGACCTTCAATGAAATCTCAGCTTTATAGGACTTCTTCCCTTTTTTTATATGTACGTACTATATATAATTATTAACACATGTAATAATGTGGGCTGCATTTTTAAATACTGTGACTTGGTCTTGGGTCATAAATAAATAAACTCATCCATGAATTTTTTTCAATCTCTTTTTAACCCTTCTGTATCTTGTGGGGGCAAGCATCCACAAAAGCAGATCACATTTTTTTTACTTAATTAACAATAAATAATAAAATATAGGAAAACCAATGTTATTTGCAAGGGGGGAAAAACAGATCATGCATTGAGTTCAGGGAGATTTGAGATCTAGGGAAGTGTGTACAAGATCATAGTCCAAAATACAGATCAAGGTGAATTTAGCCTAAAAAGAAGTAGATTAAAGCTAAATTCTCTAAAAGCTCAACCAAAAGAAAACGATTACAGGTATCCACAATAACAGTAGAAGTCTTGAGGCTTTTCTAGGATGAGACAGAAATAAACAAATGAACCCTGCTAGCACTCTAGTTTGAGACAAAAAGGAAGGTGTGCCATTCATAGCATCAATAACGGGGGGGGGGATCACAATTTGCCAGCAATATCTGGAAATAATGGTCAACAGTGGAAAGAGGGCAGACAAAATATCATAATGCAATCCCCACTGTTTCGTATGGTCAGGCGTACAAAAGGGTTGGAGCTTGCATTGCAACATTAGTCTGCCATCATGCCAATTCTGACATGTACAGGTCACTGTTCCCCCACCCCTCACCCACCTATGAGTTTGCCTGAAGCTTATAAGAGACGAAGGGAGCTCCATGACATCTGCCAGTCCAGGAAGGAGAGTACCCTGCCAATCTTGCTTCTGAAAATGGTCTTTTCAGCATTTATTTTTCTTACTTTCTGATATAAATAACTTGCCATAAAAACAAATGTTGAAAAGATCAGGCGCAGAGACTTACATTCCTTTATTAAATTAGATGTTTGGGGAAAGACATACACCTATGAAATGCTATTGGACAGTGGCCAAAAAGGAACCCTCTGGGAAGTGGAATGGTCAAAGAGGAATCCCAGGGTAGCATAAGTGGAATGGACAAAGTAGCAGGCCTTCTTGATGCCCCCCCCCCTCCCATTGTGGAATGGAACATTCTGCTCTCAGAGATTTGAATAGCTCCTTCCCTTCTGGGATTCCAGAAGATTGCTAAAGCCTCTTCATGTTCCAACAAGCTTTTGGCTGCTATTGATTGTTGCAGGTGCCCATCTTTGTACTTATATAATTTCCGTATACTGTCTGATGGTGTTTATGTTTGAATGGTGTTTGTTGTATGTGCTTGCTTTGTTGTACACACCACTCATAGAGCCATATGATTTGGGTGATTAATGAAGATAGCAAATAAAGAAACACCAGAAAGAGTTTGGCACTCTCTTTTTTTTTTAAGTTTACTTTACCTTTTTTTTATTTCCTGCAGGGAAGCAACTAGAAACCCAGCAGCATATAGGGGGAGAGAGGTGTTATTTTTTAAAAATTTCTTAAGGAGACCCATTATGTCAGAAGAACTGAAAGGAAGGCATTCATTTCCCCCCTTAAGTTATAATTGGGTGCCTCTTTCCCAAATTACTGAAATAGAAAACTTGCCTTCACTGAAATTATTGGAGAAGCTTATAGTTACAATGTAATTAAGGTATTCTACAACAAGGGCTTATTTCAGGACTTCTTCCCCATAACAACAATGCAAATCAACGTGTGACATTGCCTGCAGATATGATTTGACAAATGCATCAGGCTTATTGTTCCACTTTGATCTGCTTCCAATAAGATATCAGAAAGGTGATTTTCTTCTAAATAGGTACTTTTTTTTTAATTTTTAGGGTGTGTGTGCCATTAATCCAATCATGCACCTGAATTCTGTGCTTAAAGGAATACATTTCTTAAAAAGAACTATGGTACCTCTTTCCATATAGTTTTGCACACATGAAGACTTAAATCAACAAAAAGATAGAGATACAATTACCATTGTAGATACCATTGTTGGATCACTTAGTTTGCACTAATTCAGACTCCTACATGATGCATTATATGAAAAGACTGCTTTTTAGAAATGCAACATTACTACCAGAGGTGGGTTTCAGCAGGTTCTGACCAGTTCTGGAGAACCGGTAAAGACATTTTGAGTAATTCAGAGAACTGGTAGTAAAAATTCTGACTGGCCCCACCTCCATCTATTTGCTGCCTCCCAGGTCCCAGCTGATTGGGAGGAAATGGGGATTTTGCAATAACTTTCTTCTGGATTGGGGAGGGAATGGAGATTTTACAGTATCCTTCCCCTGCCATGCCCACCAAGCCACGCCCACCAAGCCATGCCACGCCCACCAAGCCACACCCACAGAACCGGTAGTAAAAAAATTTGAAACCCATCACTGATTACTACCAGAGATAATGGTACATTTCTTGCACTCATCATTGCATATTGCATTTTAAAAGAAAGAATGGCTTTAAAAAGGTCCCCCATGTAAATAAAGGAACTCCTGGTGTGTTTGTTATTTTCTTGGCACCAGTACAGAAACGGGTTGCTGTGGCCTGTTTCTGGAATATTTATGTTTGTCAATTTAATTTTTCTATCTATTTATTTATCCCTCTTCCTCTCAATCACAGCCTAAGATTTCCTGGTGGCCATTCTTTGAAATTCTAACCCACTGAAGTTGAACTTACCTTTTTGAGACTGGCAAGATATTAATATGTATTAGATTCTTTACCTTGGTTGAGCATCAGTTATGAGGTTACATTAAAAAAAAAATCCCAGATGTAGAATTCAGGTTCCAAGATAATAACAATGACAGCCTTCCTTCTACTGTGTTCTATTCCATTGTGATTTGCCAAAAAGACTGCCAAGTTTCTTGATATAGCAGAATATAGCTCAACAATTAGAGACAATAATGACAGGCAATACAAATCCCTGCATGTTTATTCAGGCTGCATTATGGCTAAAAACAAAGGCCTTACTCTTCTGTAAACCACACATATTTAAATATAAATCCTCTTGAATTTGGTGGATGTTTTTTTCTATATGAAGCAGTATAGGGTCGTGATAGAACTGCAGATCTCCCAAAGCATAAAGGCAACAACTTGCGCAAGCACCCAGCATTGTGGTATTTATGGACCATATCTCTTCCTCCAAGTGATACCCATCCTAGCAGATGTCTTTTTATGCAACTTCCAGGCATGTTGTGTCACTTATATCAACATGTGTTGGCTATAGTAAAGCACTCAACCTGCTGGCCACGTCCAGATGAATTGGGAATTAAAGTTTTAGGGAACATTTTTATTATTATTATTTTCATTGTTGATGGTCAGCCAGTCTCTTTTTTCCTGAATCATGAGTCAGCACAAATATTTTGTAATTCAAGCCCTTTCAAACTGAAGAAATAAAAGGGGAACAAGAGGACTGTGCATTAATTATGACTGTTCTGCTGAAGGATCTAATTGTAAAATTTCCACATGCAGCAAAATCAGCTAATAGATGAAGTTCACCTTATGAATGTTATCCAGACCTCTTTCTCTTTACGTCAACTTAAACTTGAGTGTTTAAGGAACATCTGTGTTCCTTAAATCTTGAGTCTGTATTAGATCTCCGTCCACCAGAAATGCAGGAGAAAATATTTGCTCTGTTGGAAGATTATGTGATATTTGTATTCTCAGCTTCACCACTGTGGGTTTCTTTAAATAGAAAGCTATACTTTACTTCTAAATTGCTTAAGGCAAAGGAAGCAGAAACGATGTTTATGAATGTTTAAATGCAAATGGAAAGGAGAGTGAATGCTATGCTAGCTAACATCAAAGGCTCACCAAAGACTCTGCATTAATGAGCCTCTTTGTTTCCTGGATCACAGATTACAACAGGTTTCCAACTCATTGCCAAGGTTTTATCTCCATTTGGGAGGGCTGTAAATCGCAGGCTATTTCGCTCGCTCGCTCGCCTTTCACATGCAAAGCGGGAGAGTCTCAAAACACGAGGAGGAAAAAAAGAAAAGAAACGAAAAGAAAAACTGGAAGCAACAAATCTGCTTCGTGCTTTTTCCCTCCCTCCCCGCTCTTCGCGTTTTGCTTAGAAGCAGAACAGGGCAGAAAAGCAAAGGGGCGACCCGAGCTGATGTTTAATCTAGAGAGGGTTTGTTTCAGAAGGTACTTCGGACCTTTAGAGAGCGGCACGTGTTTGGGGGGGGGGGTAGATTCAGGAAAGATCCGCACGACTGTTTTCGGTCTTTCAGGAGTGTGTGTGCCTAGGAGATGGAGGCGTCTCTGTCTCCATCCTTTACTTAGCTTACATGCTTCATGGAGAGAGAGAGAGACGGAGAGGGAGGGAGAAGGGGGGGGAGAGAGAGATTGAAGATCTCTAAGCGTGCCCTGAGAAGTCACGCATCTGGTGGAAAGGTTGTTTCTTCTCCCTTTTTTAGTGGAAGGGTGGGTTTGCTTTTGAGCTGCCAAAAAATAAATCTTTTCAATAGCAGAACACGACCTTTAAAGGAGAGGGAAGCTCTGGAGATAATTGAGGTGTTGAAAGTAACAATTATGTGCCATGCGGAGAGTATGAAGACCTCTTTACGTGGAATTGTTCAAATCCCCGACCAGATGGAAGGTTTTGCAAAGACCCGCAGCTGTCCCGCTATGAAAAGGAGCGGGAGTCTTGTCGGAGTGTTGTTGTTGTTGTTTTTTTTTACTATTCATTAACTTTTGTGTACAAGAATTGCGAGCGCCAGGTTGGAAAATATCGTCTCAGAACTGCCTCGTGAGTAACAGGGACTTTGAGGAGGACCCCGAATGAAAAATTTTGTTGCCTAAATTCACTCCCCACCCCGCCTCTGGACGACACCCTCGCTTTAAGTGGTTTGAAAACCGGCTGAAAAGTTGCTAATTTCATGTTTCCTTACCCTCCGGGCACGTTAGGAAAAGTAATCATTATCTGAGATCCAGTGTTACTTGTCTTTATTCCAGGAGGGATCACCAATACCAGAGGAGGAGAAATTGAGAAAAGAAAAAAAAATGGGGAGAAAACAGAGGAGTTCCCTGATTTTGGGGGGGGGGGGGTTCGGGTTTCGGGAACCTGGAAACCCCATCAAACATAGATAAATGCTTTTAGCACTGTATATGACCACTTGACAGGCACAAAAAGAGAAAGAAGGGCTTTGCCCATTCATAGGGCAAAACAGCTTCACCCCAAACATAAATGGGCATCTCTTGGGCCCAAGTTAGTTGAGCTTCTTTGGAGTCAATGAAACCAAAAAGGAGGGTAGCCGGCAGGGGGTAAATATCAGAAATAGAGCTCACACTTGATTTACTCAGAAGTCAGTCCCATTGGTTCAATGTGCCAAAAAATGTGGCTGGAGTTGCAGGCGCAGATGGAAAAGCTGAGTCTTTATTAATAATAATAAAAAAAAACCTCACTGCTGATGCTTCATGTTGTTTGACAAGTTTGGGTTTAGTCTAAACCCCGAGTTTAATTTAAAAAATAGTTCTGCCCATTCATTAAGAAAATAAAATACAATAAAATAAGGGCAATTAAGGCTGTAATCTAACCCTTGCTTATTTAAAAGTTGGTGCCATTAAAATTAAGAAAATTGTGTCTAGGTTCTGTGGGGAAGACAGGCATGTCTCGCTAGAACAACAGCTGTAAACAGCAGCGCTGCAATTTTGGGTGACGATGTCAGAAAGACCTGATTTTATTTCACACAAGGGTGATATAGAAATAGTTGTAATTCATATGAATTCACTAGGAAATAGTGTGGTTAATTGGAGCCATAACATGGGTTTTTTTTTCTATTTAGCATATTGCATTAATCTAGTCAACTGTTTTATGTAACAATGGTTAAACAAATTATGGTTTGGTTTGATAAGTGCATCCATCCGGATTCCATTCCCCTGAGATGATTTCCAAATAAATGGCTATGGGATCAGACCCTTACGACAATCAATACCCTTTACTCGGAAAGAAACCCCACTGTGATCTCATGGAGAGAGGGAGAGACAAACAGACGGACAGATTGTGATGTTTGACGTAGAAATGGTTCCATAAATTTAACAGCGTATATTCCCAAATGATGAAGGGTTTTTTTTAAAGTGAATATTAAGATGAATACAGAGCATTAATAATAATTTTAAAAAAAAACACCGTCTCCTTCTTTAAGGCAATTGCCTAAAGATTAATGGTGTTGCATTAAAACAGGCTTCCCAACCTGCTTTCCTTCCCGACGTGTTGGACGACATCTCCCATAATCCCCAGTCACCCTGGTGAGACGAGCTGACTGGGAATTCTGCGAGCCGTCCGAGCCATCTGGAGGCAACCAGGTCGGGAAGGGTGTGGAGGTGGGGGGGGGGGAGTGCAGTAGAAGGGAGCAACCCAGAGCCAAGCCCCCATTGTTCGCTCCCCTTCTCTTGCACTGCCTGCGCACGGGACGGCGGCGTCTGCGTATTACTTTGCGCACCGACACGTGTAAGTGCGCCAAATCCATCGGAGGGGACCAACTTTCGTCAGGAAGAGGGGAAAAGTCGCGCCCCTCCCCGCCCCCCTTCTTCGCCGAGATTGCTTTCCGCCCCTGCGGAAGGTTTTCCGCGCGCTGCCGCCTTTCATCCCACGGAGGCGAGAGCGCCGGTTCTCAATTGCCCGTCGCGAGCATCCCCTGCAGCCGTGCGGGAGGAGACGGGCGCTGTCTCTTTAAGGCTGAAGCGCGTCGCGGGAGAACAGAGTCTTCCAATCCCTCCCCGCCGCTGTCAATCAGCCGGCGGCGGCTTTGATGTTGAAAGTCTTTTGGCTAGGCGGCTCTCCAGTGTTCTTCCAGAGTCGCGCACTTTAACAGCGCTAGCTCGGCTGCTGCTCGGGGTGGTTGTTATTTTATTATTTTATTATTTTTCCCCCCCTCCTTCTTCCCAGCGAAAGCCGCCGGTGCTGCTGCTGCTGCTGCTCCAGCTTTCTCATCCAAGCTAGGCTATTTAGCTGGCTGGCCGGCCGGCTGCTACTTAATCAAACTTTCCCGGGGCTGGCCGGGGAGGGAGGGGCACCCAAGACCGCGGAGGGGTGGGGGGGTGGAAGCGGTTTGGATCGCTGCCTCGACCCCTCCGGTTGCTTTTCCTGCCTTGGATCGCCAAGCACAGCCCCCCCCCTCCCTCTCCTTCCCCCTTAGGTTAGAGCCCCGGCGAGAGTCGGAGTGCCGGGATACCGCTCAAGGAGGTCGCCAAACGTTTTGCCTCCTCTCTCAAGAAAGGAAGAAAGAAAGAAGGGAAGCGGAGTGAGTGCGCCGCTCTCCTTGCCCGGCGTCGCTCCGACGCCCAAAATTCGCTCTTTCCCTGGCTTGGCTCGGGAAGAAAATGCCCCAACTCAGCGGCGGGGGCGATGACCTGGGAGCCAACGACGAGATGATCGCCTTTAAGGACGAAGGGGAGCAGGAGGAGAAGATCCAGGCCAACGTCTTCGCCGAGGGGGACCTGGCTGACCTCAAATCATCCCTGGTGAATGAATCGGAAAGCGGCGGCGGAGGCAGCAACCGTCAGGCGTCCAACCCAGCAGCAACCGTGGCCGGAGCCGCCACCGCAGGAGCCCATCCCGAGGTGAGACCGAACTCCCCCCCCGCCCTAGATCACTTTCTCCTCTTATGCCAAACTTTTAATGATGATGATGATGATGATGATGATGATTCCTAGGTCCTTGGTTAGGACTCGAGCTGCTGAGCTATTAACCAGCCTCAAAGATTGTGAATCTCACTAAAGATTAACCGATGATGATGATGATGATGATGATGGATCTTCATCCCTTTCTCTCTTCTCTCTTCTCGCAGGCAATCCGGCGGCTGCAAGAACCCCAGAGGGTCTACCCAGAGAAACTCCCGGATCACATGGATGATGGTCAGTTTCGAAAGGGAGGAAAAAGCCACCCGCTCTTCTTCTTCTTCTTCTCCTCCTCCTCCTCCTCCTCCTCCTCGCTCGTCTCCTCTCCCCGCCGCCCACCTTTTCCTCTCCCCTCCGTGCCTCAAGGGAGGGAGTTCGACCGCCGAGGGGAGGGGAGAGAAGGGGGAAGGTTTGGCAGCCCTCGTGGTCCGCGGGGGAAACGTCAATGCCTCGCTGCTAAATCAAAGCGGGCAAACGCCTCGCGCTACCGCGCCGGAGAGGCACTCCGCACCGCTCGTGAAAGCCCTGACCTGCGGGGCTCCCGGGTGCAGGGCGACTGAATCTTAACATAAAGGTGCTTCTCCGTAGGCTGTCATCCTACCCTCCACACACACACACACCTTTTGCATGCACACACGCACACCAACACAACCTATCCCCCCCCCATTGCATCGCGGGAGGTAAAGTTAGTCTGGGTACTCTTGGCACAGTGAGCTCCGTGCAGGGGTGGGGGGGGGGAAACTAGTGGAAGTTTGGAGAAGAGGTATGGAGCAGGTATAACTACCTGGGACGGAATGCATCCCATTCCTTATTAACCAAGAGCACCAGTTTAACCAAGGTGGAGAAATGAGCACATCTGCACACTGCTTTCATTCTGGGAAGTGGTCCTTTCATTCCTGGCTTATCTTTTACCACCAGATAAATTGCAAACTGTAAGTCTCGTGTGTAGCAGCAATGGGGAGTTGAACGTCAGGTGAACCTCACAGATGCTAACCAGCACAAATAATGCAACAAAATGTATGTGGACTGGAGGGGAGATGGGTTCTGAGACGAAATCCTAACCAGGTACTTGAATTTTAACAGGTTTAAAACACCAGGACCCAGGGATGTATAAAGGATCTCCTTATTCTGGATACCCTTTCCTCATGCTGTCTGATCCTTACCTGCCAAATGGATCTATGTCACCTTTGGTGAGTACACTTCCCCTGCCATTCCTAAATTCTTATATTGTGTCTACGTGATCGTGTTTCAAGACTGAAATTAACATCTTTCTTTAATCTTCAAAACTTTTAACATGATAGGTTCCATTAAAAGGAATTGTGGCCTTTTAGGCAATACCTTCTCTGCCTTGCAATGCTGCTATACATGCTTGCTTAGGAGGGGTGGTCTCCTATCACTCCAGAGCACATATGTAAAGCAAATTAGCAAAATTATAGTATTAATATTATTATTGTTTCTACTCTGCTACTGTACTAAAGTTATTAAAAAACAATTGATCAGAAATAGCTCAGTTAAGGATCCGTTCCTTGACTAATTTTTTTTAAAAAAAACTCTCCTATGGCAAAGTGAGGGTTTTGCCCCCAATGTAGGATTCGCCCCAACGTACCTTAAGTTATAAATGTGTACCTAGTAGATACCACGCTCTACTTATTTCCATATAAATTTGAGGGTTACAGATTTCATCAGTATATGTATCTCCCTCCTTCCCTCCCTCCCTCTTGCCAGAGATTCAACTTGGTTGCAAGCAGTCAGCTCTGAAAATCATGTATTTGTGTGTGTAGAGATTGAAGTTTCTATTAATCAGGTTCATCCCACAGTAAATAGCCCTGAATTTGAACTGAATTCTGAATCTTTACTTTTATTCTACCTTTGAACAGTAAATTAGTGTAGAGATTATTTTAAGGCAAACTTTGTGTTCATGAACTAGTCTAGTGACCATGGGTTAGAAATGAGCTATTTCTAATGTGCCTATTTTGTAAGATTACGGCACACAGGCACATGGGAAGAGTACATTTTAGTACCCTGCCTACATTGGAAGGGGGGGGGGTGTTTTAATGAAAACTTATTTTGTTGCATTGGGGAAGTAGGGAGTATATTATAGTTGGATATCAGGAAATATATCAATAAAAATTATTTAATATGCAGTGTATTTGTTATTGGTGTTTGGTATTAATAAAATGGGTATCCTACATTTTTTTCTTTTAAAATATCTTCTGTTTTCTTCAACCTCTATAGAGAGCTGTCAACTTAAACATTTCTCCACTGCATAAGAATTGCAAAAATATATGCAAAGAAGCTTTTTAATTTTTTTTTACTATTTTGTAGTAAATAAATAAACTATTTTTAGTATTCAGTGAAACACTCTTTGCAGTAGGGCAATGTTTTGTGCTTACTGACAAATGATCATAATACAAACTGTGATCTTGGCCTCACTACTTACAGATAAATTCTGTGGCTTTCAGATGGATTTAACTGTTGGTAGGATGTGTTTGAGGTTTGTAGGGTTAGATTCTATATTGTAAAAAGCTGCCTGTAGTTTCTTACTTACTAATAAAAAAAGAGGATAAATTGATCAGCATAATAAAATGTTGCAGGGTCCAATCTGAGTCCTTGGTTCCCTGAAGATGGGCTCCAGCACGAGTCCAAAAGCTCTGGTCCCAGTGACCGTATCAGATTGGACCTTGCAAAATTATCTTGGGACAATTATGTTTGTCTACATTCATAAAATGTTGCCACTTCCTGCTTTCTTATTTGCCATTTTCCTGCAATTGTTTTATGCAATTATTGGAAGACTTTCTTTTGTGCTGATACTCATCTCAGTGAAGCCTACTTTCCAATGTTTGAGAGGTTAATTGGGAGATTTAAATGTTGCTGTAAGTGTGGCTTTGTTTTTCTTACAGCTTAACCCCATGTATATGAGGATTCAGTTGCTGTCTTACTCTAGAATTCTAAATTGGTTTCCGCAGCAATAAATCTAGTTCATTTCAGTGGGGCTTAGTCCCAGATTTGCTCCTTCGGGCTGCAATCTAGTACACAGTTAACTGAAAGCAAGCCCATTAATAGAAAAGGGATTGTTTCCACTGCAGTATACATAGGATGGTGCAATTAAGGACAATTTCTCTGCCTTTCAATATAACTTCAGATCTTGAGGAGTTTTGCGCCTTAAACATTTTGATTCCGTCTGAAGGGTCTGTCCGAAGTCCAAAAAAGGCCAGTATCAAAAGAAATGCAGTCAAAGAAATGTAACGCTTTGTGCTCTCACTAGAAAAACCATTGCTTTTGCTTAGGTTGAAGGTTTGTTTGGGTTTTGTCAAGTATAACTTTAGCATTGTCTCCTCCCTCCTTAAAGAGAACAGATTTCTTGGGCAGCTAGCTAGTGTCAAAGGGAGATGTTTCAATTTTATCTATTGATTAGATAAAATAAGACTTTGGGCGGGGGGGAGCAAGACTTCAGATCTGGACAAGGAAAGAGTCTGAAGTGTTGATGGTAGCAGATTCCAAGGGGAATTCTACAGAAAAAGAAAATTAATTCAACCCTGGGCTGAGCTTGCTAGACCTTACCAAAATTCCGTCATTTGGCTTCCTGTGTCTTGCTCACTCACAGAAGGCAAAAGGTTTCTCTTCAGACACCTTAGTAATTGACATTTTGGAGTATTATGCCAATGAAAGTGTAAGTTCTACTTTGCTATTTCAGTTAAGAAGTTTGTCAACAATTTATTATCTCCCTTTAAAGCCATCTCCGGCAGCAGCTGTCACTTCAGATTGTGGCTGCAGATTCTCGAGTTAATACATTTGATGAAAACAATATCTAGACTGTAGCAGAAGTGATTTGGATTGAAAGTGTTAAATTTCCTAATCTACAGGACCCAAATTATTGCTGCCTCCCTCCCCCACTCCTTATATGTTACAGCTTTTTGATAGTTTTGGTTGTCCCTGATCATTCGATAATATACGAGGATCAGAGTAACAGCCTAAAGTTCACTGTAAGTTTTTCTTTGCTCAGAAATCACTGGAATTGATAGTGAAGCAGATTCATGTTTTAATTGGCTTGCCTGGACCAGTTTTACACAAAGTACTATTCTAGTTTTATTATTCCAGAAATTCTGAAATTTCCTGAAAAATAGAAGCCTCGTTTTTTAAAAAATATTTTTCTCAAAATTTCTTAAGTAGAAGAAAATTATTTTAACAACAGTGCGTTTTTTTAAAAAAAACAAAGGAAAAGGAGACATTTAGTTTTAGAGTGTTTCACTGGCCTTTGAATTTTCCCTCAGTCAACTGCAAATAAATGAAAGCAATGGATGCAACCGCTATAAAGAATTGCAGCAGGTGCTATGGTCATATTCCCTGCCTATTGTAAATCACCTTTTCTAATTTTTCTAATTTTTCTGTTTTCTTTTTCTAATTATCCTTCCTATATATACTAAAATTATCTTTCCTGTTGAAGAATTAACTGTAGGAGCATCATTCTCATTTATATCTGATGTAAAATGATTTTAAAGCACAGTCTGGAAGAGATTTACCCAGCAGATATATCAAAAGAGATAACACCAATGAATGGAGCAAAATTCCGTTTTATGGAGTATATCAGCAGTTTCTGTTGGGTCAACTTTGTGGGCTGTCTGTTATGTAGAAAGATCTCTGGCATTTCCTTCTTTAGCACTTCCGCGTGATAATATGCGAAATTGTTCTTTAAAAGGTAGCTGGCTTCACAAAAGTGTCTTTATCAACAGCAGTCAAAGCAGTCCTCGACATACGACCACAGTGGAGCCCAAAATTTCTGTTGCTAAGGGAGACTGTTGATAAGTGAATTTTGCCCCAATTTATGACCTTTATTGTCACAGTTGTTAAGTGAATCACTTCAGTTGTTATTTTAGCAACATAGTTGTTAAGTAAATCTGGCTTCCTCATTGACTTTGCTTGTCAGAAGGTCGCAAAACATGATCCCAGGACTTTGCAACTATCATAAATATGAGTCAGTTGCTAAGCATTGGAATCTTGATCACATGACCGTGGGGAGGCTACAACAGTTGTAAGTGTGAAAAACGGTCATAAGTCACGTTTTTCAGAGCCGTTGTAAATTCAAACAGTAAATGAACTCTTGTAAGTTGAGGAGACTTTTTGTAGTGCTGTCTTATGCTGTATATATCTAAAAAAACCTGCTAAAAAATAAATGACGTTGTTTGCAATAGAACTTGCTCCAGCTGTTCACGGGATCATAATCTTAAACTATTTTGGGGGATACAGAAAATTAAATGGAGCAGCAATTTGAAATAACAGAGCTTTTCATATAGAGACAGAATATGTATTGATGTACTAAAATAAAACATATTTTTTTCAGTGGTTGGCTTTCAGAAATTGATTGAAGCTCATATTATAACTTATAGTCAGGAAAATACTAAGCAAAATTGTGTGTGGCACATACAGATATGCTTGTATGATTTCTCAGTTGGATCTTTCCAATATCTTTAATTTTTTACCAAATATCAAGGAGGGAAAGAAGGTTTTTTTGACCTACAAATTAGCAAAATAATTCTGTGTTTGGTTGAATCATGAGTATGGCTTCCAGTCTACCCATCTATTCAAAGGTTCGTTTTAATTCATTTGAATACATGCCGGAGGAGGTTATGTAATACATGTAATATATTCTACTGCCTGTAATATAGTATAAACAACTGTTTGCTAAGTTTTACCTTGGGGAACTTAGAGGAGTATTGGGGTAACGGAGAATGAAGGAAACATTCTGGCTAAATTTCAGACTAGAAAAGGCCTGTTTTGATTAGTGCAAATCTTTTTGGAAAATGTGCTTTGCAATACGCAGGAACACCTACAAAGTACCTTTCTTAACATGGTTAAAGAAGCCCTATCCTCTCCTAGGCTTGTGTGGCTGCTTTGTAAGATGTTCCCAACTATCTCGGCATGTTTGCATAGGATGACTACTTGGTTTTGTTGTTAAAAAAATGGCAACAACAAGTGCCTGTGCATGATTCTCCTAAAGCTACAGACAGTTGTATTTGCGAACTAGTTATTCAGCTGTTATTAATTGATACCTGAGGTCTCATCCTATGTAAATATCAATTGCAATATATCTCTTTCAAGCCACATTCTTCAAGGTTTTGTAAGCAGTGCATGCCTGATAGTTGTTCTGTAAAATTCTATGGGATCATCCCAGGGGTGAAATCCAAAATTCTTTCCTACCGGTTCTGTGGGAATGGCTTGGTGGGCGTGGCAGGGGAAGGATATTGCAAAATCTCCATTCCCACCCCACTCCAGGGGGAGGATACTGCAAAATCTCCATTCCCTCCCCTCCTGGGGGAAGGATATTGTAAAATTTCCATTCCCACCCCACTCTGGGGCTAGCCAGAGGTGGTATTTGCCTGTCCTCCGAACTACTCAAAATTTCCGCTACTGGTTCTCCAGAACCTGTTAGGACCTGCTGGATTTTACCCCTGGATCATCCCATTCTGAGAACTTTTAATTTAGCTAGTAGACTGATTCTTATATGACTGAACCAGCAGCAGCCACCGCCGCCAAGTAGATCCCTGAGAAGGTCTTGCAAGCTTATTGTCTATCCCTTTAAAAGACAGCTCCATTCAAAGCAGAACATTATCAATAAAATAAGCATAGCTATGCACTTCTGCTTTATCAGCTGAATGTACAGTACAGGATTTAAACACTGCTCGTGTTGTGGTTAAATTGTGAGATTAGAATTGGAGTGATCCAGATTGGAATTGCTATGTTTTTAGAAAGCTCATTGAGTGATTCTGACCCATACATGATCTCTTAGCCTCAGTTACAGCACAGGTATGCTGAGGAAACACAAGGGCCATTCAGTCATGCATACGACTTGAGTCCTTCAAAGAAAAGATATGGTCTCAAGTTATCAATAATGTTTTTTATTATTTATTTTATTCACCTTGGATGCTGCCCAACTCTAGCCAACTCTGTTTACTATTACTCTGTAGTAAATATTAAAGTACTATTTACTGTTTATTATTTTTTTCTATTTAAAAAAAATAAACAGCCATGTGCAATCCAGATCAAATACACAACAAAGAACATGGAAAATCCATCTAGCACCGATATTTATTACCAGCTTTCATTATTTTATTTTTTTTACCCTATTTCAAGAGTTGCTCGTTTTGTTCATGCATCTGATAGCAACACAATTCCCAGGGCTGTCTTGAGCCAAAGCTGTAATGAAATAAGCTTAGCCATTATTTGCAAAAGGGCTAAATCATTCAGTATGGGGAATGTAAGAATTTTGGAAAGATGTACCCGTCTCTGCCTCAAATAGACTAATAGTTGAATAGATATGAATTAATTGATCAATTGCATCAAACTATTGTGGATATAAATATATTTTTCTTATTGTTGTTGTTTCTAAACCATGGTTTATTCCTCAACAGGTATGATGCCAGGTAGCTGTAGCTTATTTAGTAAACAAGTCTGAAATGAATCATGTAAATAGCATTGTTTATAAACTGGGTCATTATAAGGGAACTTCCTTTGTTCCTAAATCTGTCCCAGGCAGACTTTGTTGGAGAAAGCATGTCCCAGTATTGGCTAGGGAATCAAAAACTCTGCTTGCTTGATTAGCAGTCCTATGACACAGATAATAATACAGAAGCAGGAAGAGGAAACAAAGGCAGAAGGCAAAACAGCACTAGGACCAACCAACCAATAATTCGGAGACAAGGGCTTTCACTGCCAGCTAAGTGTGGATTCCTGCATACCATAACAGGATTCTCTTAAGGGATTGGCATGTCTTGTCCATCATGTCTTGCAATGCCCTGATCTTTACAGTGATCTGGAGATCTCAGGAATTTTAGAAGGCAGCTGAGCAGAGAGACTCTTTCATCTACCAATATTAGGTGGCAACTTTGTGCTTATAGCAACATTTGCTAATTAGAAGAAAAGATGAGATGTGCATCAATTGGTGTAACAGCATAGAAAGATTTCTAGATTAATGTTGCCTTCTTATATACTGCAAGAATCTATGTGTGAGCAAACAGTGAATTATCGGGGACCATGTAAACACGTATAGGATGTTGGGGTTAATACTATAATCTTTTCTCTTGACATTTTTCATCAGCATATTTTTCCAATTATGGTTCATGTTTTAATAAATTACTTAAGAATACTTCAGCTACAGTAATGAAAGATCAAAGATATTCACGTTTTAGAATCTGACATCAATATCCCATGTATTTTTATCCAAAGGTAGACAGGATGGGTCTCACTTCCTGGTAAATTCATTTAGGATTCCAAAATATCTTCTCCTACTATGTATTATCATAACACTAAAATTGCTGGTGCAGTGTGTGTGTGTGTGTGTGTGTGAGAGAGAGAGAGAGAGAGAAAGAGAGAGAGAGAGATGGAGAGAAAAAGAGGTTGATATTCAGGATGGGGAAAACTCGTTTTTCTGATCTATATGGGGCGGGAGGATCAGCTTTGGATTTCAGAGGACAAAGATATTAATAGGGATGGGGCAACATTTCAAAGACGTTTAAAGTTGTTCTTGGCTAAAACGTTAAATATTAAGTGGTTTAAAATCATTAACTATTGAATAGTTTTAAAAACATTACCAACAGCATTTTTACAACTTATCTCTCTTTTTTTCCTCCATTAATTATCAGTTACACCATCAGGATTAGGCAGTTGCTCTGTGTGTATGCGCGCACATGTATGTGTGTGGGTGAGAAAGAGAAGCAGAGAAAAGTACAGTGGTTTTTTTTTTTTTGGCCTTTGGCCTGCATTCCTTGAGCTGAGGATCAATTAACTGTTTAGCAATTCAGTCAGTAATGAAATAGCATAGGAAATAGGCTCAGAGTAGTGTCATCATACATTTTAATATTTAAAATTTTTTCATGTGGTTCAAAGCACTTCACATACTTGACAGTAATCTATATAACGTCTTTATAAATAAAAATCAGTTTTATTTATTCCCCCTTTATTATACATGAATGGATGAACTGACGCTAACAGGAAACTCCTAGCCCAAAACCATGTAGTGATTTCATGGCAGAAGCACTTGACTGTGGAGGATAAAAGCATTAATTTCCTTTTCACATAATTAATAGCACATTTAATATTAAGCAATGCCAAAAATGTCCATAGAAAGCTATTACTTTATCAATTCCTAGTATAGACCTTTAAAATGGGAAGATTGGGATATCCCAGCTAGCCTGTTCATGCAGCAAATAGTTTCTTGTGCAGCAAGCAAATAGAAAGTTAATGAACTTAGAATGATAGAAAGGGAAATTAGACAGCATCTAATCCAATTCCTTAGGCTTCACCTGAGCATCTCCCACACCGTCGGTCTCACCATTTCACGTGGCAGCTTGTTCCTCTGATTAACAGCTTTTGTAATTAGGAGGGTGGTCTTGAACCTTCTTCCATTTAATGTTAACCCATTGATCTTGATCCTGCCCTCTGAAGTAATAGAAAACAAGGCCATTGCATTTTTATTGTCACAACCTTCCAGAAATATAGTATTCTCTGAAGGCTGAACATATCCAGATCCTTTATTAATTACTCCTCACAGGGCTTGGTTTTTAGACTGTTCACCATTTTGATAGGCCTCCTCTGGTTTGTTGGTGTGCTTTTTGAACAATAGTGTGTGGAACTGGACACAGGATCCCAAATGGGGTCTGAGCAGGACAGAATTGAAAAGGACAATTACTTGGACTCTATAATCCTATTAATACACTCCCAATAAGACACTTGCTTTTTTAACAGCTCTGTCAATACTGATGGCTTGTTTCGCTTGAAGTAAAAAAGAATATCTAGTCTTCTCACCTGCACTACTATCAAACCAACTCTGCCCTACCTTTTGCTTGTGCCTTACATTTTTTTGCTATCTTGCTACAGTACTTTATATTACTCTCTATTATATTCCACCCCATTCATTTCAGTCTACTACTCAAGGCTGTTTCGGTCTTTTTGAAGCATTTTTCTTTCATGTAAAGAATTAGCCACTTTCCCAGTCCTGGTTTTTCTCCAAACCTCTGCCCTAGAGCTACATGGTAGATTATGGTCCATTACCTTTGGCCAAGAGACCTTCAGTCTATAGTGAATTGATGTGGGAATAATAATAATATATTATTGATATATTTTGCTTGCTATTGTTCCATTTTAAGCTGATTTACAAAGGTGGGATGTAGACAGTTCAGAGTTGTTCATGTCTAAAGAGATTTATAAGCAGTGGTGGGATTCAGCCAGTTTGCACCACTTTGGGAGAACCAGTTGTTAACTTTCTAAGCAGTTTGGCAAACTGGTTGTTGGAAGAAATCATTAGGGCAGAGAACCAGTTGTTAAATTACTTGAATCTCACTACTGCTTATAAACCCAGTAAAATAAATAGTAAATTTATCTCATCTTTAGTAAAAACTTTGAACAGACTGGAACAGAACCTACTCCACTCAATACTTCATTCCAAGCTGAAGTACAACAGTTAATGATCATTTTTTTCAGAGTTTTCTATTCAAACTGTGAGTTCATCTAACAATAGTATTATCAAGACCAAATTCTACTATCTTATGAAAAGAAATATATGAAGCATTCTGCTGAAAGCTTTGCTGAGATCCAGGTACATTACATGTATGGCATCACACCAATCAATTAAATTTGTACCTATATCAAAGGCGATAAGTTTCACCTGGGTAGTTTGCAGACACCAATGCTAGCCTTGTTAACTGTAGTGCTCACAAATAAGCTCCTATAATACTTCGCCTGGGAACTTTGCCTTGTTCAGCTTCTTGAAGATGGGCACAACTTTTGTTTTAACCCTTATGGGACATCAACTGTCTTCCAGAAGTTCTTAAAGGTTACCATGAATGGTTCTATGATCATCTGCAATTGTTCCTTTAGTACCCTGAAATGTACAGTAATTCATTTGGAAGTGTAGATTCATTTAAATGCCAGAAAAAAGACAAAGTGTAGTACTGTCAATATTTCAAGACCACTTGATGGTCTTGGATACTATTGACCACAGTAGCACTTTGGAACATTCAGAGGAAGCAAAAGACTTCTCTGAATGATTTCTCCAAGTGCTTTAAGTGCTATCTGATGGTCATATTGAGAGAAATCTCTTCAAGCTTGTGGGGATGGAGGGCACAAGATTGCATCTTATCACCCATGTTTGGAGTCAATTGACATCAGCCTGCAGATGACACATAACTATAATTTTCATTCCCTATACACTCAGACTTGGATATTTTGAGAGAGACTCTAATCTTCAGGCCATAACATTTTTGACCCTTCTAGTCTTCAGACCACATTTTTGCTGATTTAAGGAACAGGATTCAGCTTTTGTGCACACTGTCATACTCAGCCTTGAAGGAACAGATTCACCAATCAGAGGATCTTCCCATCCTGATGGACAGGGATATAACCTCTATGGCAAGGGAGACCTTTTGTCAGCTTTGGCTAATAAACCTGGTATGCCTCTACCTGAAAGAGAGACATAGCTGGAATTGGTGACACATGCACATATAACCTCAGCAACCAGTAATTGCATTGCAGTTCATTTGGAACACATCAATACGACTGTTAGAACATAACTTATTTTTTTGAGTATAATTCAAAGTGCTTTCTGATACACAAAACCTTTTAAGGTTTAAGCCTGAAGCTCCAGCCCCAGTGGTGGGTTTCAAATTTTTTTACTACCGGTTCTGTGGGTGTGGCTTAGTGGGCGTAGCATGGCGGGCATGGCTTGGTGGGCGTGGCAGGGGAAGGATACTTTAAAATCTCCATTCCCACCCCACTCCTGGGGGAAGGATATTGCAAAATCTCCATTCCCACCCCCACTCCAGGGGAAGATTACTGTAAAATTTCCATTCCGTCCCCAATCTAGGGGAAGGTTACTGCAAAATCCCCATTTCCTCCCAATCAGCTAGGACGTGGTAGGCAGAGACTAGATGGGGGCGAGGCCGGTCAGAATTTTTAATACCAGTTCTCCGAACTACTCAAAATTGCCGCTACCTGTTCTCCAGAACTGGTCAGAACCTGCTGAAACCCACCTCTGAAGCATCCATACAATCTCCCTCACAATATTAAGTCTCCAATAACATCCATATTTTCCAGGTTCTGCTGTGGATACATCTGAATTTTTACTTTCCTGTGTTGCAGCTTCCATTGTTCATCGAATTGCCGCTGAAGGGGAGGCAAGCTCCCTCCTTATTACAGTTTAAAACCTACTATTTTATCTAGGTCTGAGTGTTTAGGTATTCTTACACTGTTGGTTTTTATATAAAAAGTTGCCCAGAGTCATTTGGGACTGGGCCACATATTTGACCCAGGAAACTAAGGAAGATAGTTGTCATTTAATTTGGGAGATTGCTGATATTCTGGCAATTAGATGATATACATGGATAGAGATTTTGTTTGCAAATCTAACTTTCTTAGCATTTGGTATCCATCATACCCTCCCTTCCTCCCTCCCTCCCTCCCCACCCTCCCTCCCTCCCCTTCCTCCCTCCCTCCCTCCCTTCCTCCCTCCCTTCCCCCACTTTATGAACAATTGGTAATAGATGAATAGTTGAAATAACAAAGTATCCAAGAGAGCTGCAGAACAATCCAGATGCTCCATAAAGCATCTCAACATCTTCTTTTCCTCCTTGAATCCAGATTGCTGTACAGCACATTCTACAAGCTAAATTCCAATGATGCACTTCCAGCACAGTAGACTGCTTGTGTAAATGTTATTATTTTTAAATTTATATCCTCCCTTTGCACAGATGCTCATGGCAGCATACCCAGCAGTCCACCCCACCCCACCCCTATTTTTTCCCACAACATAACACAAGATGCAGATGTACTGAGAGAGAATAACTGGCCCAAAGTTACCCAGGAGGCTCTAATTGCTAAAGCTCAACTTTCCTATTGCTAGTCTTCTTATTGCTAGTCCAAACCCTTAGCCACTATGTCACAATGGTTCTTATATGGGCATTTTCTGGAAGCAACTACATTCATTTTAAAGCTTTGAATATGTTCTGGCCATTAGAGAAATGTGGCTGGGCTACATATTTAAACCTTAAATGCATTCAGATGTTATCCTAATATGTGCAATGATTTTCTAATAGTGCAATTTAGTTTTTAAGAATTAAACCTGCAATATCTTGCTTTCTTCTTGGCTTTCATGACAAACAGTGCAAATATTTTTACTTTATTCTAAAACTAGCTAGATGAATAACACTCAAGGTAAAGGCCTGGTGCCTTCTTTGAATAAGACCGTCTTAATGTAGTTATAACCATCTTGTCTAACAGCAGACTCATTTTATTCTGTGGTAAGATGATGAGAGCCAAAGCAAAGCCTTTGAAAAATAAAAAGGAAGCAATGCCATACTTGGATGGAATTGGGTAAACAATGAGGCATGCAGAAGTAAAAGATTGTTTAAAGGCACAGAGGCCCAACCCTCTGCCCCCCCCTCTCAAATAGTTAAATTAGGGCCGTTATGCTAAGTGAATTAGAAATCCAAGGGAGATACCCTTTGATGTCAAGAAAGGAGGGTAAAGGGTAGGAGGAGATATTTACTTATTTTATCAGAGGAGATGAAGCATTTTGTGGAGCTTTATGCCTCAGGTACCACCGCCCCATGACAGATCTTGAGCCTTAAATATCTTGAGGAAGACTCTGCTGCTTCATTCTAGGCAGCAAAACAAGTTGGATTGAATCCTGGACTGAGCATGATCAGTATCATGAAAAAAAAAACCTAACATAGAGAGTTTAGCTGTGGTTTCTCAAACAAGATGTGGTACATGTTGTAAGGTCATGAAATAGACTGGCTGAGTTTGCAGGGTTTGCACACTAAATCCAACTCTCAGACCAATTGCATTTCACTTTACTATGATGTGTGAACTTAGCCATCTTGTAAATACTGTACATGACCATTTCTTCCTGCAAGTTTTCCTCTTTGCAAAGGTAGTTTTATGAAAACAGAGGAAAAGAGATTTATGGCAAACCTGTATGAAGTTTAGTATTATTAGCTGATTCCCTTTCCTTAAAAAAAATAATGAAAGTATGTTCGTTTTTTGTTAGATCAGGCGCAGGAAAGAAGACAAGACCAGCGGGGTCTGTTCAACAAGTTTTATTCAGCTCTTAACTAAGTCAAAACAGACGAACGGCTGTGCTGCCGGAGCCCTTTTTATAGCACTCCGGCAGACCAGCCGTCCAATGACAGCGGTTTAACTTTCCCGCCCGGAGGATTAACCAATCCCCGGCCGGATGTCCTTATAAGGACATAACACTCCTCCCCCCCTAGATAAAACATGGTTCAGCTCGTGTCAATCAACAAACGTAGTCACGCAGGTAGGCGGGACGTCTGGAAGCCCTGCTCGACCTGCGCAGTTCATTCTGTGCTCCGTCGTCCGTCTGGAAGGTGGCCGCTCCGGTGTCCTCCGACCCTCGCCCCCGGGATGCCTGCCGCAGGGTCGTTGAAGGTGCCGGTTCTGTCCGTGCGCCTCCGGCCTTGCTGCTGGGCTGCGAAGTGGTCGTTGCAGGTACCGGCTTCGGTGTGCCGCCTCCCGTCCCGCTGTTGGAATGCATCTGCTGGTCCGGTTGGTCTCCTCCCTGGCCTGGGTGCCGATCATCGTAGGCCGGTAAGTGCCTTGGTTTAAGTTTGTGTTTCGATAAGTGTCCATTTTGTTGATTCTCGTGATGGTCGACCCTGTCTGGGTGGTGCAGGTCGACCTGGTCGGGACGTTGTTGTTGTTGCTCGAGTCGGGAGTCAGCTGGACGGGGGATTTCCCACGGGCGTTTCAGTTCCTGCGTGCAGGGGTGTCGTAGGCCTCCCTCACCGGGTTGTTGTTGGCCCCCTCGGTTGGGCATGTCCCGGTCTACTGGCGTTCCCTGGAGTTCCTTGCCGTCGGGGTGGCGTTGGGCTGCCTTGCCGGGGAGGCGTGAGTTTCTGTTGCCGTGGAGTCCCCTGTCTACTCGGCAGTTGCAGTACGGTAGCTGGTCTGCTGGCTGGCCGGTCATGTCGGGGTGGTACGGTCCTACCTCGACTGGGTGTTGCAGGGCTACCTCAAAAGGGTGGTGTTGTCCTGCCCTGCCAGGGTGGTGTTGCCCTACCTCGACGGGGAGGTTTTGTCCTGCCATGTAGGGGTGTTGTTGTCCTACCTCGTCGGGGTGGTTTTGTCCTGCCTTGTAGGGGTGTTGTTGTCCTACCTCGTCAGGGTGGTTTTCGCCATCCCCTTCCCACCGCTTCCGGAGTTGGTCGATGTGACGTCTACAGACCACTCCATCTTGCAGTTCAATAGTGTAGGACTTCGGGCCGGTTGTGCTCTCGATTCTCCCCTTCAGCCATTTCGGCAGGCCGTGGAAATTAAGCGCGAAAACCGGATCTCCTGCAGAGAAGGCTCGGAGGGGGCGGCTCGCGGTTGCGGTGACCTCGGAGTGGTACAGGGGGTGTAGTCGGTCCAGGGGTGACCTCAGCTTCCTGCCCATCAGCAATTCGGCTGGGCTCTTTCTTGTGGTGGCATGCGGCGTAATGTGCTGTATCAAGAGGAAGTTGTCGATCTTCTCTTGCCAATCGCCCGGTCCCATCCTGGCAAGGGCCTCTTTAGTGAACCTCACCATCCTCTCAGCTTGTCCGTTGCCAGCCGGTCTGTAGGGGGCAGAGAGGGCATGGCGAATGCCCAAACTGGCCAGGAACTCCTCCATGGGTTTCGAGGTCAGCTGCGGGCCGTTGTCGGAAACAAGGACGTCCGGCAGCCCGTGGGTAGCAAATAGGCGCCGGAGGGCTCTAATGGTGACTTCAGTAGTGATGGATGCCAGGGGAATGACCTCAAGCCATTTGGAAAATGCGTCCACCACTATCAGAAGGAACTTTCCTTGCATCGGGCCCGCGAAGTCTATGTGTATCCGCGCCCACGGGTTGCTCGGTGTTTCCCATTCCGCAATAGGTGTTTGCGGAGGGGCGGGGCGGACTTCTTGGCACGGATCACATCTGGAGACCCAGTCCTCAATGTCTTTGTCCAGTGATGGCCACCAGACGTAGCTCCGTGCCAGTCCCTTCATGCGTACGATGCCAGGGTGCCCCTTGTGCAAGGTTTCCAAAGTCTTTAGGCGCAAGGCCTGGGGAACCACGACCCTGTCACCCCACAGCAGGCAGCCCTTCATGGTTGACAGTTCCTGCTGCCTCTTTGCAAACGGCTTGAAGTCGTCGGTCAACGGTCCCGCAGGCCAGCCGCGCAGCACCCAAGACATCACTTGTTTCAAAGTCCGGTCTTTCTGGGTTAGTGCCGCGACGTCTGCGGATGTGACTGGGCAAGCCAGGTCGCCATCGATATGATGCAGTCCCAGGGTGGGGGCAGGGTCCTCCACTAAGTCTTTTGACGGGCATCTGCTCAAGGCGTCAGCGTTGCTGATGTTACTGCCCGGCCTGTGGCAAAGTTCGTAAGAGTACCCGGCCAAAAAAATTGCCCAGCGTGTCATCCTGGGCGATGAGTAGTTAGGTGTGGGCTTGCTTCCAGACAGAAGGCCCAGCAGGGGCTTGTGGTCTGTGATGACCGTGAACCTCCGTCCGTATAAGTACTCATGGAAGCGCTTGACGCCAGCAACGATGGCCAGGGCCTCTTTGTCCAGCTGGCTGTAATTTCTCTCGGCGCTGGACAGCGTCTTCGAGAAATAGGCGATGGGTGCTTCCTTCCCGTCCGGGAATTGATGACTGAGGACTGCTCCGATGCCGTAGGGGGATGCGTCGCAAGTCAATAGCAGGGGGAGTGTCTCGTGGTATTGGATGAGGACACTCTCGGAAGAAAGCAGGTTCTTGACAGCTCTGAATGCTGCTTCCTCTTCCTTCCCCCACCTCCAGGAAACCGCCTTCCCCAGCAAGCGATGGAGCGGTTCAGCCACGGAGGCTTTCTGTTTCAGGAAAACACTGTAAAAATTCAGTAGTCCCAGAAACGCCTGAAGCTCCGTCTTGTTTTGGGGGGCTGGAGCTTCATGGATAGCCCTAACCTTAGATTTAGTGGGGTGAATGCCGTTCTTATCAATGAGATAACCCAGGAACTCGACTTCCTGGACCCCGATGATGCACTTGTCCCTCCTGACTCTCAAACCCTTCTCCTTGAATCGCTGTAAAACCATGCGCAGTCGCTCAAGTAGTTGGGTTTTGGAGTGGCCGGAGATCAAGACATCATCGAAGTAAGGGACCGCCCCTGGAATGCCTTGAAGAAGGCGTTCCATAAATGATTGAAAAATACCTGGGGCTGCGCTGACCCCAAATTGGAGGCGCGTGCATTTAAAGGCCCCTCTATGGGTGACAATGGTTTGTGCCTCCGCAGTTTTTTCATCCACTGGCAATTGCTGGTAAGCTTGGGCCAGGTCCAATTTCGCGAATATTGATCCGCTCCCAAGTGAATGCAGCAGATGTTGCACCACTGGAACCGGATATGCGCTCTGCTGGAGGGCCTTATTTATCGAACACTTATACCAGTCCATGATGGAGTAGTTCGACCCCGAATCAACCTCCATAGAACAGGGTGTTCCCTCCACGATTACGGTGGCATGGAACTTTGCGGCCGCATCGTCAATGGTGTGGATGCCGGAGGACAGCTGATCAGTTCTGACTGCCGCGTAGCCGCCGCCTCGTTGCTGAGACCTGGCAGAGGACCGTTTGGATGGTCTCTGGTTGTCTTGCCGTTTCTCGCCCCAGCCGGGGGGAAACGGGCCCGGGGTAGGTGCTTCGGCCCTGCAGGCTTCAGCGATGTGCCCCCGCTTGTTGCAGCGTCGGCAGATAGCGTCTCTCCAACGGCACTTGGCCCTGGCATGGCTTCCTTTGCAGCTGCCGCAGGGCTCGATCCGGGCGCCATCTTGGTTGCGCTCGCGACGGTTTTGGCGGGAAACCTTGTGAACGGCCATTTCGTCGTCGGAGCAGGAGCTGGCAGACGACTCCTCAGACGAGCTTTTGGGGTGGCGTTGCAATTTGTGCACCCCTTTAGCCCTACTCATGGTGGCAGCTGCCTTTTCTGAGATCTCGGCTGCGATTGCCTCCTCAACAACGTCTTTCAACGCGATTTTCTTTCGGCTGAGGAACTTACGTTGCAGTCCAATGTCCCTCATGCCGAAGACAATGCGGTCTCTGATGGCGTTCTCAACGTTGTCAAACTCGCAGTTTGACGCGAGTTGCCGCAGAGCTGCCACAAAGTCCTTGATGGGCTCCCCTTCCAACTGATTCCTTTGCTGAAAGGTGAATCTGTTGGCAATGGGAGTTCCAGTGGGAGCGTAGTGCTCCTTCAGCACGTCTTGCAAATCGGCCCAAGACATCTCCTCGATGTTCCTTGGGGACACGAGGTCGATGGCCATCTCCAGCACCTCGGAGCCACAATGCGCCAGGAACAGGGCTCGTTTCCGTTCATCGGAGAGGTCTTGATAGTTGTTTCCCCGCAGAAACTGGCGGAAACGAACCAGATAGGAGGTCCATTTCTCCACTCTGGGGTCGAATTTGGAGATCGGAGCCATCGCGGCTTGTGACGCCTCCATCTTCAGTGACTTCAGCTCAGTGAGGAATTCTCGATGAGTGACTTAGCTCCGCGTGGCGGTTCTTTTCAAGTCCTTCGTCGCCAGTGTTAGATCAGGCGCAGGAAAGAAGACAAGACCAGCGGGGTCTGTTCAACAAGTTTTATTCAGCTCTTAACTAAGTCAAAACAGACGAACGGCTGTGCTGCCGGAGCCCTTTTTATAGCACTCCGGCAGACCAGCCGTCCAATGACAGCGGTTTAACTTTCCCGCCCGGAGGATTAACCAATCCCCGGCCAGATGTCCTTATAAGGACATAACATTTTTAATGGTAGAAATGTCTACAAACAAATTGAGGCATCTGAGGACCAGGTGGCTCTGCCTTTTAGGTGGTTACAAACTTTAAAGGTCAGACGTGTCAAAACTTTGATCAGATTAAACTTTTCTCTTTGCTATGTCAACATATTTAAGTTAAGACCTGAGGGTATTTTTATGAACATTGTTGCATCCTGTAGCAGGTTGGTTATATATAAAGATATCTTGCTTTAAACATAAAGTGCTTGAAGAAGCACTTTAGTTTCTTAATTTTGGATCTGGGTATGTGAGTAATGGAAAGGAATTGGGGCTTCCCATAGGTGAGGGATGGGCAACCATGGCAACTTTATAATCTATGGACTTCAACTCCCAGAATTCCTGAGCTAGCCATGGTGGCTCAGAAATTCTGGAAGTCCACAGGTCATAAAGTTGCCATAGTTGCCCACCCTTGCCATAGGTATTTGTTGGTTCATTTTGCCATTCTTGGGTAACACAGGCAAGCTAAGTTCAGACATATAAAATTTTATGATAGTTTGTATTTTGTTTGACTCTCCAATTTAATAAAGGATAACTATAGATAAAATATAGCATTTTATGAGCTAAAAGTAAACATGATATAAAGTTAAACTCTTTCTTGGTCTCAGCCTGATTCTTTCATTGATGACGAAACATTTGCCTAATTCCAAATAACCTATCTTTGTCTTGCTTCAACATACAAAAAAATTACTTTGCATATTAGAAATGAACTGTAGCCTCTTTTTACCCTGGTAGAATGGGCAACCATTCCTTGAGTTCCAAGATTTATGACCCCTCTTTCAAAATAACATGTATGTTCAGAAAAGGCCATGGAAGTTTCTTCAGAAATGGAGCAAAACATTTTTGCTCTATTTTCAGCTATCTTCCTCCTACATAGAAAGCATCCCTTATGGTGCTATCATGTTAGAACACCTGCATTTTGGAGTTCTTAGTTTTACTTCAAGGAATTCAAGACCCTTGCAAAGGCCTGGAAGCATGTAATTCCTCTCTTACATCAGCTTCTGCCTAGGCACAGAAGCCAATTTTGCTGAACTCAAATAGCGTGGCTTTTCCACCGTGATGAAAATGAAGAGGGCACAGTTTTGTTTCAGAGTTCAAAGCAAAATACCCCTATTAAGGCTGTGCAAAGCTTCAATTCAAAGATGAGTTCATCAAATTAGCCAACTAAATTAGCAAATCAATTGAACACATCAAATCGTGTACTTGTGAATAGATTGGAAGATTTGGTAAACTTTTGTTCATAGACATACATGCTTGTATATGACTAACAGTGAACTTGTTTTGGCCCTGTCTCTGCCAGCTGCCAATTATGGATACTTCGACACTTTCAATTTTATTTTATTTTTTACCAGCCCAACATTTGAAGGAGTCCCACTTCTACAGCAAAACTTATTAAACAGTAAAAACTGTGGAACTTGATTTTGAAGTAAATAAATATTGTGCTACCTGTTGACAGGATTGTGTCCAGTGCTTTTTAAAATCAGGATTATTGCTAGTCACTAACAAATCCTATGATGTTAATTTCTAAAGATAGCTGCTCATTGTGTAAAACATTTTTCTTATTTTTCTCTTTTCTTTTCAGCTTCTTATATCTTTCTTCCATCCTTTTATATCATGTCTATTCACTGTTCTTGTGAACAGTGCTGTTCACCTTAAAATAGATATCTTGTTTGCTTAAAGCCTTTAACTCTTCGTTTAGAGCCAGTTTATTGTAGAGATTAAAGTACTAGGCTAGAAACTGGGAGACCTTGAATTCTAGTTCTGCCTTAGGCATAAAGCCAGCTATGGACTGTATGGGTGGCCTGGCCAGTCACTTTCTCTCAGCTCTAGGAAGGAGGCAATGGCAAACCACTTTCAAAAAACATTGCCAAGAAAACTAAAGGGACTTGTCCAGGGAGTTTTTGAGAATTAAACATGACTGAAGAAATAAATCTTCCTTTTCCAAAGGAACTTATGTTACCTTTTACTATAATATAACATATGCATTTTCAAGATCTGTGAACTACATAAAGCATTTTTAGATATAGAAAAATTGAATGCAATCACAAGTTTTAGTAAGGTTATCATGACATGTGGATTGACAAAAGAAACTAATATTTCAGAAGACTAGGTTAATTAAAGTCCAGGTGACCATAGTTATCTCAGCTCAGTGAATATCCCCCTGCAAGTTATATTTTCTTAAACTTCACCTAAATAAAGAACAATCGTGATTAAAAAACAACTTATAGAATGCTGTACAAATAGAAATGATAAGAAATATAAAACACAATTGAAACAAAATGAATAAGTGAAGTTAATGAACATGGTAACTTAAATTACAGAATATCCAAACTGACACGGGCATGAAGAAGCATTAATTTCAATTCCTGCCTTTATGATGAAATGCTATACAAAGCCAAGAGAAAATATTATGGAAGCATTTTTTTATCTCTTTTGGAATATTTCCTCTCAAACTGATATTGTACATCAACAAGCTACATCGTATAACAGTACTTATGTTCGGTATAATGATTGACATGAAGTCACGACCCTTCTGAGCGAAGCCAAAGGATGTTTGTTGAAATGGCACGATTCAAGCTTTTCATTATTATTATTTTCTTTTTTAGAAGAGGAAACAAAACCCAAACCCACAAGGCTTATCCATGTTACCGATTAACATCCTAGAAACTTTCACTTTGAAGTACAAAGAGATTTCTGAACTAAATGAGTACACAGTGTCTCTGGGAAATGGCCGCATTTTTGTTCAGTTTAATAGAGCTGACTTTAAAAGAATGGTACAGATATTTGAAAGGCACAGAGGGAGGAAAGTTTTTACATATTGCATTTTACATGGAGACTGATGTTCTTGCCTTCTCCCAGAAATTTGACAGGCCATTTGGGAATTGGAGTTTAAGAGATATACCCAAAAGACATTTTCACTCAACTACCATAAGAAATGTGAATTTCCTGGGCAAGACAGTCCTTATCACTCCTCGTATGACCATAATTAAAGACTATGGTAGTTTGAGATCAGGAGAGATTCTTCATTTAGGATAGAATAATAAATGTATTACTTAATAAATGGTTTCTGTTTCATTGAAAATAGTGAGTAAGGGAATCCTGGAAAATTAGGTGCATTTAAAGAATAATAGTAGGTTCTATCAGTTCTTCCACTACTCATAATAACACAAAAAGAATTCTTACACAGAAAGTTGGTGGAATCTCCTTTGTTGGGTTCATTCAAGCAAAGTCGAGCAGTCAGCTCTCAGTATGTTGATTTGGATTGGACTCAATGGTCAAAACACTGTACCTTGATGATTCTATTTTTTTTTAACACAGACACAAGAGAGAGAACGGGTATCCATAATAACTAGACAATATTGCTTAAAGAATCTCTCTAATGAACTGCAAATATAAGGACAAATTCCATTTGTCTGCTAAATATTGAAATGCTTTGGAGGATTTCTAGCTAGCTATTTACTGTAATTATTAGCTTAAAAAGCTTAATCTAGCCTGACTCTGATCATCTAGTAATATTACTGTTGGAAAAGTGACATGAAAAGCAGCTCAGCAGCAGATATAACCATTATTCTTTATGTCTCATCTTTCCTACCTCTAAAATTGTGGCACTTTTTTTCTTTGTGTGTAGGTATGTGTGTATTTGGATAATTTGAAACAGCCCTGTATCTATAACTGATGACAAAAAATTAGAATCATGCCTTCTGGCTTGAAAAAATTAGGACTGACTTAATACCAAAGAACATCAGGATAAAGTTGCTATTTCTGACTAATTTTCAGCCATTTTCAGACTAACGAAGATTTGGATCTTCACTTTTCAAAACTACAGTTCAGTGCGGTGAAATCTGTCTAGATCGCTGTTCTACTTATATGCTATTCTGATTACAATGGGCTTTCTCAAAACTTATCAAATTTTGTGTAATGACTATTTATCTGGAAATACTGATTTCAGTAAGACAACCATACATTAATTGAATTTGTCGATTTGCAAAAGATAAGATTGAGGTAAGATATAATAATGGCCTACAAGGGACTCTTGACAATGAAAGCGTGATATAGACCAATTTGTTGACACTTAAAAATATTTATGCTATTAGGAAGACTTTCCTGATTTTAAGAGCTATTAAACAGTGGAATAAGTTGTTTAGAATAGTAAGATTCCTCATCACTGAAGATAAAGTCAGGTTAGATGATCTAAAATCCCTGACAATTCACATATTCTATGACGTATGACCATCCCATAAATTCAAAGACAGTTGTTCCCATCTTTCCAACTTTAAACTAGACATGTGTAATGCTGGTCTGAATGAATTTGTACTTGTATTTTAATATCTGAGCACCACAATTTTTTTGCTATTTTATTATTATTGTTATCTTAAATAATAATCCAAAGGCAAAAGAATCCAGAAGTTCTAAGTAAAGTAACTGTGGAGAAATATGGTTTAAAGGCAGTAACCAGTTCTCCTATCCCAGAATTTGAAATATTTGCTTGGGAAATGATGGCTGATGAATCTCAAACATGTAGTAGATGCACTTAGATGTTCAAAGCAGGGGTGGGTTCTAAAAATTTTTACTACTGGTTCTGTGGGCATGGCTTATTTTGTGGGCATGGCTTGATGGTCATGTGACAAACAATTCTTTAGGATTTAGCAGAGGTACTAGTATACCAGGCTTTTAACTGCTTGCAGAGCTGTACCGGTCTACTCATTTGTTTTTGGAGGCACTGGTCCACCCATTTATTTTTGCAGGCTCCGGTCTACTCATTTGTTTTTGGAGGCACCGGTCTACCACCACACTGCCTTTTAACACTGATCAGCTGTAGGGTGGCCCTTTGAAGCCCTGTGGCAAGAGTTTAAACAGTTTTTTTCCTTCTAGCCGATCAGCTGGGACTCGGGAGGCAGCAATAGATTGGGGGTGGGGCCAAATAAAAGGTAAGAATAATGCGGGGGGGCGGGGGGGGAAACCAGTTGGTACATCATATCGTCACCGCTACCGGCTTGGCGGAATCGGGCGGAACCAGGAGGAACCCACCACTGATTCAAAGTTCTTCCAACTGTGATTTTCTAGTATGCTATCACTGTGGAGGATATTTAAGAAGATGATCTTGAAATGGTTTCCTTAAGAAAGTTTACCAGTTCTCTAGCTTAAATTTCAATTAAAATTCAAACAAAAATGCAATCATTGCCTGCTGATATTAATGCAAAAATTTTATCTTCATGTATCAGCAATTATATTCAACTTACATTAGCAATCATATTTGTTGAGTTATAATAATTGCAGTTGCTAGCAGCTTCAAGCCAATGTTACATAATATACATTAGATATTCTGACATGATACTTCATTAATAAAAAATTAATTTTTATACATTAGTTCTAAACAGAATACATTCATTATTAATTCCTAGACTGCTCATCATGTGAAATAAATCTAAATACAAATTCAGATGATTTATCACAATCTGGAGCCAGACTGAATGCAACTATCATAATGTGATTTTTGGACTTGCATTTTGTACAAACAAATTGTGGCTTATTCCACATTTAAACAAACGATGATTTACAGTAATAAGATGGATGTGTAGACAGTGGTAGAATGTCTGAATGTCCAATCTATATAATTAATACCTAATATTCTTTGTTCCCTGTTTCTTTACCTTTGTTCTATTCATTTTTTCAATTTGGATGAAGAAATTGCTTAGGGTAACTTCTGTGAAACTTAAACCTATGATTTATTTGGGATTAAGTCAGTGATGAAATCCAAATGTTTTTATTACGTTTTTTATGGGCGTGGCTTGGTGGGCGTGGTGTGGCTTGGTCTGTGTGGCTTGGTAGGCGTGGCAGGGGAAGGATACTGCAAAATCTCCATTCCCACCCCACTCCAGAGGAAGGATATTGCAAAATCTCCATTCCTACCCCACTGCAGGGGAAGGATACTGCAAAATCCCCATTCGCTCCCCACTCCTGGGGAAGGATATTGCAAAATCTCCATTCCCACCCCACTACTCTAGGGCCAGCCACAGGTGATATTTGCCAGTTCTCCGAACTACTCAAAATTTCCACTGCCAGTTCTCCGAACTGTTCAAAATTTCTGCTACCAGTTCTCCGAACTGTTCAAAATTTCTGCTACCAGTTCTCCAGAACCTGTCAGAACCTGCTGGATTTCATCCCTGAATTAAGTTCTCCAGCACCGAAGGAGATTGCTATTCACAGATTAATGAAAATGGCCACAAGATTTTGATTTCCATATTTATTAAAATGAATTTTATTTCTTTATATCTCTAAAGACACATTTGCTTATTTTTATTGCCCACTATATAAGCAGTTTCAAACATTAACAAGGACAACTCTCAATCATGATTTACTCAGGTACATAGTTTTGAAGTAACGATGAAATGTTCATTGCATTGCAGAAGGAAGCAGAACATTACAGATGTTGTTCAGTGGGCAGGAATTTCCAGTTCCAGCATTTACATTCATTTTTTCCCGTCTCCAAGTTGACTGGAAATCTTTTACAGTCTTTCTCTTCCAGAATTATAATGCTTAAACAAATACATCTGCTTTTCCCAATTTTTGCTGTCCAGGTATGTTGGGAATACAACTCTTGAGAATTGCCAGCCAACAACCATGCTGGCAGACCAAGTGAGCCAGGGAATACTGAAGTGGTCCAATTGACACAGTCTAGTAAAGTGTCTACTATGTAAATTAGTTTTTATTATGCCAATCCATGGAGATTTTTATGATTTGATGATTACAAGAATTGGTAGTAACTGCCACTAAGTTTCACATTTTAGTCTGAGGAAGTGTGCTAGTGTGTGAGGTTAAGCACAATTTCCTGGAATTTTAGTGGGAATGTTCAACATATGTTTATGGCTAATCTTTAGAATTTAGGTAGCTTAAATCTCAGCAGATAGGTATGCAATTGCTTGGGAGATATTCATTGTATTCATCCCACAATTTCAGTGCTGAAGCCTTTAACTTCAGCCACATCTTTACAAGGAAGGCTATTAAAATTAACCAGTGTTTTAAAACGGAAACCACTGGTCTTTCACAGGAAAATTAAAACTCCTAAGATCTTGTCTGTATCTTTTTTGCTCACGTTTTTACAGTCTGCTCACAGTCTGGAAAAAAAAAACCCAAGTATGAATAAACCTTTCACTCAACATTAGAACTGCCTGTACCCTGCCTGCCTGCCTTTAAGCTCTTTCTCTAGGGCAGAGGTATCAAACTCAAGGCCTGGGGGCCAGATCTGGCCCACAGGGTACTGAGATCTGGCCCATGGGCCCGCCCTGGAAACAGCAAACGACCGGCCCACAGTGCTTCTGCCAATGAGAATGGACTCCCAAGCTCTGTTTTTGGCTGCCACAGCCTCCTGCAACCCTCTGCCACTGAAAACGGAGCTTGAGGGTTGCATGAGACCATGGCAGCCAAAAACAGAGCTTGGGAGCCTGTTTTCGCTGGCAGAGTATTTAGGCCGTCACAGGTGCCCCCGACACGAGTGACATCAATCTGGCCACACCCACCATGGTCATGCCCCCCACCTCTCCCAAGATCAAACACAGCCCTGATGCAGCCCTCAATGAAATTGAGTTTGATATCCCTACTCAGTGTTGGGTTGCCTGCGGTTTGGACTGGTTCGCAAGAACCGGTAGTAAAACCGGTGGGAGGCTCCACCTACCGACCCCGACATCATCAGGGAGCTTCTGCGCATGTGCAGAAGCGAGCACGCATGGCCCCTTTGCAAACCAGTAGTAAAGATAAGTACAACCCACCCCTGCCCCTGCTCTAGGGTGATTGTCAGGTCCTTTAGATTGGGTGTTGTATGAGAAAAAATTGGTTTTATTGTTCCCTCTGAGCAAACAGTACACTTATTTTCTGATATTACAATATTTCTTTTTTTTTAAAAAAAAGTAAGTTGCCTACAGTCATTCTGGAGTTGGGTGGCCCCAGATATGTGTTTTATAAAGAAATAAATAAGTAAACCTGCAGCATAAAGGAAAAGAGAGAACGCTCTGCGTGTATGCATGTGTGTATTTAGCTTTCTCTTATACACAGCAATTTCATAAAAGACTCTGTACCATATGAAACACATTATAAATGCTCTTGTAAAATCCACATCATTTTGCCACATGAAAGGCAAAGGCCTAAAAATAGCTATTCAGAGAGCATGCGAGTTAGTCGTAATTTAAGTGCTCATGAAATGAAATAGCCGTGTGGACAGCCATTTTCCCAGAAGTAATGCTATAGGTCGACTCTACCCAGCAACAGTAGTTCCTTGCATTTTGTTCATGTTATCCATCCCGTAGAAATCATGACACGCCCTCACATCTTCCCATTGCTGTTTTAAATTTGCCTGGCTAGCTTTAATCGTTTTAGCATTTCCTTGCTCTAGGATTATTTCTTGGCAAAGCTCTGTCAATAAGAGCACTGCCAACCAGGGCTTAAAAGTTTCAGCACATGTTTTTTTCTCTCTGATTTACCTTTCTTTATTGCTCATGAAAAATCATTTTATTTATAACAAGTGTTGACATTTTCCTTTCGCTATAATGGATTTTTGTCTTGGCATTGGAAGCTGGCAAAATTAATTCTCAGCATATGTGTAAAAGAAGAAGCAAAGCTACATATTCACAGAGCAGAAGAAAGCAACCAATTGCCACGTTGAGGTTAAATTTAAATCCAAGATACAAACCCTTCTATAAAAAGCCAATTGTTTAACATCTGGAATTGTGGTCTACTTCCCATGTCCACTGTTTTCCATTTTGTGAGGGGTTGTCCATTTCACCTGGTAGGCTGATACAAATCTTCTGTTACCCACTCACAAAAACATCATCTATAAAAATATAGGTACAGATCACTTAGAGATCGTTTGAAATTGCAACAAACTTCCCAAAAGATGCTTAAGACCTAGATTCAAAGTTCCTCCAACACACAATTGCATTTTGGGTGCTCAGCAGCCAGCCCATATTTAAGAACATTTGGAAGCAGCCCATAGTCATGTGATCACAATTTATGACATTTTTGCCAGAAACTGGCATTTACTTTTGGTTCTGGGGGGTGGGTGGGGAAAACACCCTTTGTGGACATGTAGGAGATGACCAGGGTGAGCCCAAAGGAGGGGTCAAGCGAATCATTAGTCATGAGTCCTTGCACACCCACTAGTCATCTAAGTCCATCCCACCTTGAATTCCTTTCTATTCTTAACTCCTGCTAATTTCCCTTCTAGTGTTAGTAGTACAGATTCTTGTAGATAACTTAAGCATGCAATAAATCCTTATACACATTTGAACTGCCTGGATCTCCTGATTTCCCTGGTGCTTGATATTGGGTTCATTTAATGACTGTATTTATTTAATGACTGCCATCTTCATTTTACATCTGCCACATTCATTTAAAAACTGCCACACCCACCCACCCAAAAAAGAAGTAAAATTGGACTGGTGACGTGGGTGCCTCAATTTACAATTATCATGACACCCACTGGAAATTCTGGCCTCCATTATGGTTCTACGTCAAGGACTACCTTTATTCTCCCAGGGTGATATCATATGTCTACTGGAGACACATTTGATTCTAGTTAGGTTACACCATCATCTGTATGACCTGTCCAGAAAGGAATAGCTAATTTGGCTAGAGGCTGTTTCTCTAGAAAAGATAAATGCTCTCAGCAACTCCCTCTATTCTGAGCAATAAATGTGTTGTTGTGTTGTTGGGATCATGGTAAACATAAACCCAGAACAAAAATAGGGAGATGCTAGTTATGAACAGTTTAAGCTTCAGATGTTGCTGTTATTTTCCAAAGGCTGCCAGGGCAGGGGCACAACTGAACTCCTGGCTTTCAAGAAGTTGAAAAAGAAAATAAAAGTTTGAGAAAGGGCAGATAATACTGCCAAGGGGTTTTGGTGGGGGATGGAATATGAGTATTACTAACGAAGGAAAAGCTTTGCTGGTGTTTATTTTTTTTAAAAAAATGCCAGCTAAAGAGTGGGATGCTCTTGGAAGAGGTAAGTTTTATGTTTAGGATGAGGAGGATCCTGTTAAAATGTCTGACTCTTGCTTCAGATCATTTTTGGCTGTCTTCTTTATGCTTAACTCAGTGCCCCTCAACCTTGGCAACTTGAAAGTGCGTGGACTTCAATTCCCAAAATTTCCCAGCCAGCAGAACTGATTGGGGAATTCTGAGAGTTGAAGTCCAGGCATGTTAACGTTGCCAAGTTGAAAAATGCTATATGTCATGACATTGTCCACCAAAAGGGCCCAAGGCAAGAAGAGCACATTGCTTCTAGACACTGTTTGGAAGTTTGGTTTTGGAACAGGCACAAAAAAAAAGCAAGGAGATGGCAGCAGCACCAATATCTCTGGGCAACTCCAGCAAGATGCCAGCCAGCCAGCCAGCCAGCCAGCCAGCCAGCCAGCCAGTCTCAGCACCATGCAGTAATCTATGTGAAAAGATGTTTAATTCACAAAATGCCAAAATAGTTTGCTGGAAGCTTATTCAAGTTTCGTATTGTACAGTAGACCCTATCCAGTAACTGTCTTATTCATAGCATTTTATTGCCGCTTTTATCAAAATATTTATTTAAAAGATCTCTCTCTCTCTCTCTCTCTCTCTCTCTCTCTCTCTCTCTCTCTCTCCCACTCCCTCCCTCCCTCCCACCCACCTGCTCTCTCTCTCTCTGTCTCATAAACACATATGAGCAAAACTATCCTTGTGCTATACATTGATCATCTGAAAAGAACTCCATAACCAATAACCATAAGCCATGTATAACTGCTTCCATTCACATATATTGTTTAAATAGCTTGCAACCTTTTCTGGTATTTTTTTCAATTGAAAACAGTATAAGATCTACTGTATTTTTACTTTTTGTGCCTATGAGATATTTTCCCTCCACCTTGCCCCCATTTGGAGGTATATTGATTCTCTGCACTTTAAAAGAAAAAGGAGATTAAAAATATTTTAAAAAGCCAAGCCACTAAAAATCTAAACTAATTCTGTAATAATATGTATACAATGATAAAATGAAAAGCACACACCATTTAGTTTAAATTAAAGTACTTTATTTCCATAAAAAAACCATTTGCCTTTGAGATGAAGGTGGCAGAATGGGAACTTGGCAGACATTTAATAAAATAATAGGATTTTCTATAAAAACAATATTGCAGTTTAATAAAAGGCCTCAAAATTATTAAATTCAGAGCTTCATTCAGTTCAGATGTGGCTAGGGCGCACAAACTCTTTGGGAACTCTACCATTAAGGGATTTGCTGTGGCTGTTTTTATCTGTTTTCCAAGTGTATGTTTTAATTTAAATCTTTACTGCATTTTCCGCTCCTTCTCAAAAGGCAGTAATTCCCTACTAACATTTCTGTCCAGCTCCTAAATTTTCACTGGCACTTGGTAATACTGAAATAATTGTATAAAATAACATATATTCTCTGTGGTCTGCATAAGTTCCTTAAGTGTATGGAGGAAAATCAAATCATAGGAAGCAACAATAGATTTCAAATTGTTGAATTGAACATCATGGCTAATGAATCCATCCATCCCCATACAAAAATACTAAGCCTAGTCTTTTCTGATGTCTAACCTAACATAAACATAATATAATATATAACATAACATAGATTGCCAGGCACACTGTTCTGCAATGAAGATGTTATTCTTAGAAAAGCTTTCAATATATTATTTAACTTCAGTGCTAAACTTCTTAATGACGTTTAAAATAAATATCTAGCAGATTTGTGCTGTCTTTGATCATTAAGGTTTACTACTCAGAGGAGGAAAGCAAATCTTTCTTCCTAGTGTCAGTCAACTCGGGAACTTGTTCCTCAAGAGAGCTTTCCTCAGGTTTTCATAAACTAAATCTGAAGGCAATGGAGATGCATACTGTGCTTCCTTCTTCTCATTCAACTCAGAACCTGTGTCTGATCATCTGGCAAGTTTGCAGTTGAAATGTAACTTTCCCATTCATTGCAATACTTCCCAGATAAATACATCCAGATCATGAATGTCTAAAGAGGGTAAATAAAATTTACAAAGATGGGAGAAAGAAGAATGAGAACTAAAATAACATCTGCTTTATGGACTTGCATATCTTTGTTTAGAAGGGTTATTCAAGAATTACTGATTTAAGAGATCAATGGTATCCATCTTATATTGACTTTGCACTGAATTTGAAATTGAATCTATCTTATTTGCCCTTGTTTGCAATATTCTCAAGAAAAAAATAGAGGACCTAAAAGATTTCCTCCAACTTTATGAACATATTCAACCATGCTTTCTTTTTGTATTGTAGCCAAAGCAGATGTTTCTTTATATATTCTGGAATATATATTTTCTAGAAGAAGTTGGAAAATAGCTGCTCTACCCTAAGACATTCATGTTGTGGTTTTGCAAAGCTTTTCTGGTCTAATGTTGTGGTGACTTACAACTCTCCATCCTTCTCGTCTCCCAAAAGTTATTAATATTCTAAATAGTAACTTGAAGTCACTTGTGGGCTTGATGGAGACCACTATACTGATGTCCAACTCAGATTAGTTTGTGATATTACTGGTGGAAAATGTAGTTATGTTTATGCTTCACCTAATGGCTTGGATCTGTAATTTGATGGTGTGATTACTGGTGGTTTAATGAATCAAAGTAAGGATTCCTCCTAGATGTGACTCTTCCCCCCCCCCCCCCGCAATCACCTGACCTATTTTTTTTCTTTTTTATTAATGTAAAACCAGATTACTATCAGAGTATATTCACATGTGTTAAACTATACCTACATCATGTTTGGTTTTGGTTTAGAACTGTAGCCTCTAGGATTTGTAAATTATAATTGATGGCTTAGTGTTAGATCTGAAATAAAACCAGTGGTTTATTTAAGTATTATCTGGCTCTGAATACAACAGTGAGCCTATTAACTGGAACATCTAAAAATGAGTACATTTTGCCAGTACTTAAAGTTATGTTGGCTCACGATCTCAGCACCTGAAGGAATGTCTTCTTCCATAAAGAACTGCTCAGTCAGTTCTGGATGCCTCCAACTTTGGCGGCAAGGTGGGTGGCTTTGAGACAAGGTATTTTCAGAAATTGCATCTCCCTTGTTAACTAGGCTATTTTTCCTAGCTTGCTAAAATATTGTACATTTTTCTTGGCTTTAGATGACCTCTATTTCACTGCTGCTTTGTATTTCTTTGAATGCCTTTTAAATATCCTTTGCTTTTATGATGTGCTGTTGTATATGGCTATCATAATTTAGCTTCAAAGGTGTACTACACATGTTTTTAAAAAAAACATTTATTTTTATTTGCTTTACCTAGTTGGGAAAAAGAAGCTGCCAAAATAGAAGGTCCAAAAATGTCCACAAGAATTGACTTCTACCTGTGGTAGCATTGTAAGATGTACAGGATACTTCTCATATGCATTTGATTCTGAGAATCTGCATCCAGTGAATATGGCTTTAGAACCAGACACATCTGGATCACACCAGTTTGCAGATGGATCATTTAGTGATTATTCTGAACCCTATATGGTTTCAAGATGGGTAGAAGTTCTATATCTTGTTTTTGAAGTAAAGTAGTTGGGACAATTGCCTTAAACACTTCTGCTTACCAAACTTTTTTCCCCATTAGATTTATATGCTGCTTTTCTTACAGAGAAGTTCAAAGCAGCATCTATTACATTCCACTCTTGAGTTTACTCCACAAAAGTATCCTTTGGGTTAGTCTGGATCTAGAGACAATAACTGGCCCAAAGTTACATCAAAATGTTCATGACTCAAGACAGACCTGAACATGGATGTTCTACTCTTAGAATAGTGGGCCTGATTTTTCTATAATAGGCATTAATTATGCTTTATATTTTATTGCTTTTCTTTTTAATGTTTAAAACACTTTAAAAATATTCATGATCTTTTAATTCTGTCAGAATTTTGGTTGTTGGATAGATTAGAAACATAACAATATGAATTAGGGAATCCCTTTTAAGGAGCTGAAACAGAGAACAGGAATCTGTTGGAATTTTTCAAGAGAAAAAAATAAAAGAGTTGCAAAGACCTGAAAAGATGCATTTATATCTTTGTGTTAGATTGCAACTCAATCTATTACAATTACAATTTATATTTCTTATTTTTACAAACATAACAGAAATTAAATTTGGAAAGGAATGAATGATACTAGAAATATTTGTACATAACAGTGAAATACAATCATTATTTGTTTGCTTTTGACAACTAACTTGCAAATGTAGTGTTTGTGTGTGAGTGTGAGTATACACACTTATACATGTATACATATGTACTCCAGCTCTTAACCTATTGATAAGGGAGACATGTGAGGTTAGAAAATATCTATTTAGTATACGTACTAAAGGGTACATTGTGTATTGTAATTCAAATCCCAAGTTGTATAGGACAATTTTATTTGTTTTGAAACCTTTTATCTCAGTTAAAGCAGTATTGTAATCCCTGTCTGGGAAATGTTGATTAACAACAGCTAGCAGCCAGTCTGTCAACTAATAACTGGAAGGGAAAAATCCAAGCAGCAAGGAAGTTCTTTCAAAGGACCGCTTTTTCCAAGTACACATGAGATTGTTAGCAACTTCCTAGCTGTGAGAAGCCATGAAACATTGAGCAGTAAGTTAGCTGCAGTTGGGCTCCTTGTTAGCCCAACCATTTAGAAGATAGCAAAGCTGTCAGTCTTCTAAATGCTTTCAAACACTTGAAAGATAGCTTATTTTCATGCTTGCTTTTTTTTTTAGTAATATTACTTTTTTTAGTAATATTCCAGCATATTCTGGAGGCAATTATGGCCTCAAATTCATGATTACATTAAACAGTTGTTTTGGGGTGTCAGCAAATGGCCTACCATTTTGAGGAATGAGGGATGGTATAAATTGTGGATTTACGATAATGCCTTTTCTGATGTAGAAGAAGGGAATGGAAAGCAGCTTTTCCTGAATTTGTTAGGGGAAGATATTTGGGCAAAGATTGTTAAAGTATTTTAACTAGCAAGGTGATTCTTTCTCCAGTGGGGTGTTTGTCATTAACTCTTGAATAACAACTTGAATAACAACTAGAAATCTGAGTCAGTGACCGACCCAGATTGGAACCTGCAACATTATCCTGGGACAGGTATATTCAGCTTCATTTGTGGAAATCTAGGACCAGCTTTTCCTCAGGGGTCAATTTAATCTGGCATTTTAAAAAAAGTTGGCAATCCTAGTTGCTCCTTAGCATGATTGCCTTCCCTTCCAGTTTTGTTTTGTTTTTATATGGATGAAAACAGATCAGTCATCAGCCTTGAGGCTAAATTAGCCATTTTGCCAAAAAGCACCAAAGCTGGAGCTTTTCCATTTGCATGTCCTTGAGACTTGCAGATCTGAGGCCAATTTTTCTCATAGACCTTCCAATGGAATCCTTTTGATAGCTGGTGTTCTCCACCTCATCCCTGTCTTCCCAGAGAACAGGGTGGTAACTTGCATGGGAGGAGAAAATCTATCTTATTATCTCTCTGCCAGGAGCTGGGCTTGGGGGTGGAGCTAATTGTGTGGAAGTAAATGCAGTCAGCTTTTCTTAAACTGGTTTGTAGGCTACCTTGAGGAGATAATTTGTGTTCATGAATGAGTATTGTATATGTGTCTTTGATTCTCTTTTGTAAGGGAAAGAATGTATTCTGTTCCGTCAACTTAACCTGTAAATCTTGACAATACAGATAATTACGTAGACTTCTTAATATTGCAATTTTTGCTCAGAATATATATTTTTTCCTTGCAGATGGCACCCATTTTAAAGAGGAATGTTGCTACATCTAGGCAAACAATGGGAATGCATTTTGTTGAAAAACTGATTCAAAGAATTTCATGACCAATGGGGAAGAGATGCTCAAATAATATACTTTTACAAAAAATAAATTTATTTTATTGAAGAGCCGTGGTGACCCAGGGATTAGAATGCAGTATTGCAGGCTGACTCTGCCCCACTGCCAGGAGTTCAAGCCTGACTGGCTCAAGGTTGACTCAGCTTTCCATCCTCTTGAGGTCGGTAAAATGAGAACCCAGATTGTTGGGTGCCACATGCTGACTCTGTAAACCTGCTTAAAGAGTGCTCTAGAGCACCATGAAGCAGTATATAAGTCTAAGTGCTATTGCTATTGCTATTTTAAAAGCTGTTACATCAGCTCACAAGTCCTAATTAGGATGGGTGTGACTATGGCTTTGTCTGCTGAGGATCATAAGTGGTGATGGTCACAAACATGTCACAAGAGCGAGTCTGAAATCAGCTGAATGGAGTATAATCAGTGGTGGGATTCAAATAATTTAACAACTGGTTCTCTGCCCTAATGACCAGCTGGGTAGGCATGGCTCAGTGGTCATGTGACCGTGTGGGCATGGTCATCTCAATGTCACTCACGTTGATGTGCGCTTTACCTTAGCTGTTACAATGTAATAAGGGTTAAGCAGAGAGGCAGTTTCTTTAAGCAGGGCAATAAAGATTAGGCTAGAAACAACACCAGAATGTTTCCTTCCTGCCTTCCTTACAGGATTAGCCCTGTAAAGTGGGAAAAAACAAAATAAGATTTCTTCCAACAACTGTTTCTCCGAACTGCTTAGAAAGTTAACAACCGGTTCTCCCGAATAGGTGCGAACTGGCTGAATCCCACCAGTGAGTATAATATTTCATTATAGAAATCTTGAATCTTGACTAAAAGCTAACTCTTTGGGGTGGGGGCAGTGGTGGGATTCAAGTAATTTAACAACCGGTTCTCTGCCCTAATTATTTCTTTCAACAGCCAGTTTGACAAACTGCTCAGAAAGTTAATAACAGTTCTCCCAAAGTAGTGCGAACTGGCTGAATCCCAGCACTGGGTGGGGGGTTAAGTAGAATGCTCTCCTCTTTGTTGAAGGTGGCCCAGTTGCTTCCAGGAACTGGCAAGTTCTGATAGAGATGTGTGCTGTTCATTGCCACTATGAATTCAGTTAATTCATAGATAAAATAATGATTTTATCTGGGCATTTCCAAGGAAATCAATATCATGCTACATATGGAAATTCCTGTTCTAAATTGTTTAATGGGTAAGTCTGCTGACACCAAGTGATTTTATGTTTAAGCTTATAGGCTTCAATCTCATAGTCAATGGAGGCTGCTTTAATGAAATTGAATAAATCCTTATATATTCCCTTAAATTTGTTTTCCCTCCTAATAGTTTGAGAGAGAATCCCAATAAAAGAGAATATAAGTGGCTCTGAGTTGAAATGTAGAATCTTTGGTGCTCTCTGAGCTCAGTGGTTTCCTTGTAGATATTTCATTACCCAACTAGGTATCATTGTCAGTGCTACTGAGTGTGGGATTTGCTCCCTGTTTAAGTTTGCTGAGAGAGAATGTTTAAATAAACAGAAATATCTTGTGTTAACTGCAATCCCTGATAGTATTTTGTATGGAATCAGATGTTACTCATTGTAAGGCTCATTTTCTTATAACTGGATTGTCTTGTTTCTCCACTCATTACTTCTGTTTGCTATATAGATACTTCTGCTATGGCTTGTATGTGCCTTAGAATCACAGATTGTTTTATTATGTATCACCAAGTTGTCTTCAACTCCTAGTGACCATATAGATAGATTTTCTCCATCTGTTCTCTCAAGTCTCCCATCAGCAACACATTGTCACTGTAATTAAATTCATCCACCTTTCTGCTGGTTGTCCTCTTCCCTTCCCTTCCCTTCCCTTTTGCTTTTCCCAGCATTGGAGCCTTTTTGCTGAAATCACAGAGAAGTCTATTATTTGCAAATTCCACTACCACATACTTCAGTCATCCCTTCATTTGCAGTTAAATGTGGGGATTCTGCCTTAGTTCTACTTAGTTTAGTTTTATTAGAATATTTAAACATCCTGTCCACCAGAGATTGATGCAATTAGGGGGGGGAGGGGGGAATGCATTTATTTATTCTACTTTAGGACTGTCAAACTCATGGCCCACAGGCTGGATGCGTCATGCACTGCCCACCCCCGGTTTGGCGAAGGGGAAAAAAGTTGCAATACATCATGTGACGCTGCCCTGACGACACGAGTTTGATACCTCTGTTCTACTTCATACCCTCTGTTACTGTGTTTGTTTTCATAAACCAGAGGTCCTGAAGGAAGGTAAAAGGCTGCTTAATGTTAATGTGATGTTGACAAAAACATATGAATCAATAAAACAGTTGAAAGTGTGTTCATTATTAATTTAATAGAAACATGGTTTGATATAAAGGTCTATGTGAACCAAAGTCATTTCGATTCATGTTCTTGATAGCTGCTGGCAAAACTTGGGTTTGAGCCAAAGGCTTACTCCCACATCCCAATATTATTTTTCAGATATTTTGTTTTAGCTGTTGGAGCCACTTAATTGTATTTTACCTCAGGGGGCAATTCATGCTTGTCTGCTTAGGACTGGCAAAAAGTTTAACTATTCCTGACACTGAAACTGTCTGCAATTCCCATAATAATGTACCAAAAAAGCTTGCAACTTACTATATTCAGTTTAGGAATCCAATAAAGACAGGCAACATTAACTTAACAAGATTAAGTTGAGTTCAGGACTTGCATGATAGCTAACTCTGTTGCACAATTAAATCCATAAATAATAATGGGACCTAATTCTGAATATGCATTTGCACTGTTAAGCTGCAGTCTTCTAAATGTTTAATTGACAGTGTGTCCATGTGAGCTTCATATATAATCCAACTCACATGTGTTGGATCAAGTTGTTGATCTGTTTCAAAACCAGCACTGAAAATTATAATCATGTAGATTAGATTTCAAAATTGAACTTAACTGTTTTCTTTCTTTAACCAGTAGCATTCACAAATGATATATTTGTGACCTGCTTCACACTATGATAATCATCTGGTATATTTGATTTTGGCTCAGCATAATGTATTACACCCATAATAACTATTCATTATCTGCACTATACCTTATCATTAAACCATTGTGTTTTTTTTTAACAAAAAGTCTTAATGATGCATAGGAACCAGAAGCTCAGGTAATCAATCTTTTGTCTGATTAATACATTCCACAATCAGATAGTCTCCATATGTGTTAGAGTACACCCCCATAATTCTGTGCTAGAATTTCCTACCAGATTTGTAAAAGGTGGATTTATTTTTCCAGACCAACTACATTATTAATAATAAATAAACACTTCTTAATTTTGCGATCATTGCTGGCAGAAGAGCTCTTTTGCCAAGTTTTCAAACATTCTGCCAGTCTGGGATTTTAATTGCAAATACCCTACTGCCAGCTCCCTTCTTATGGTAGTTACTGGCAAATTAAAACATTGGATTTGATGTGATGGGTGGGTTTTAGTAGAGACATTAATTGTTGCTGTCAGGTCGTTTTCCATGCAGTGCATGCATTTATACTAAGGTGGTTCATCCACCATGATGTTTCTTATTTTCTTCTTTCTGCTAATGATCTGTGATCAAGAACTATTACTCAAATTGTCCTTGGTTAAACTTAGCTATGTCTTGAGGTTCCGTTGACATTATTTCTGGTCTAACATTCCCAATTTCATACCAAATAAAATGTACTAGGAGCTAAAGTAGCCTCCTAGAGTAGCCCCATGGCAAGATAGATGACAAATAAATTTAACAAATTTAACAAATAGAAAATAGATTATATCCATTCCGTTTCCTTGGTGGTTTCGCCTGTTGCCATATATTCTTAATGAGTTTATTATTATTTTATTTTATTAGTCATATTTCTATGCCACCCACTCTCTGAGGACTCTGGGTGGCTTACACCAAAGACAGTATACTAAATAGCATATTGCCCCCAACACTCTGGGTCCTCATTTTACCCACCTCATAAGGATGGAAGGCTGAGTCAACCTTGAGCCGGTGAGATTTGATCTGCTGATCTGCTGAACTAGCAGTCAGCTGAAGTAGCTGCAGTACTGCACCCTAACCACTGCGCCACCTCGGCTCAAGCTTTACTTCAAGATTCTCCTTTTCCAATCTTTCAGAGAAAATTCCAGGAATTTTACAAGCCAAATTAAACCCAGCATCTGGATCTACCTTGTATTAATTATGCTGTGGCCTCCAAACTCATTAACAAACATAATATCTAGAGGGACAGTAGCACTGAAAACTTTTGGCATTCAATATAGGCACCATGGTCCCAGCATTTGACTCCTGCCAGATCAGCAATGCTAGATGTCTTCCTTTAGGGGAGAAGGACACAATGTAAGAGGTTCTTAATTCCTATTTTATCCAATGTGCAAACTTTATTTCAGAAAAATAGCAAGCAATTTTAGGATTTTGTGTTGGAATAGGTGACTTCAGATATTTTAGTTCAACTTCTATAATTTCTGACATCTAGCTATACTAATGCCACTGATAAAGGTTATAGTGCCATAAGGCCATTTACATTCCCAATCTCCCTTTACAGTGCTAGCAAAAGAAAACAGAGGGAGATATTCCTCAACTTATTTTTGCAAATTGGGTTTATTAGAATCTCAGCACCACATGTATTGTCAAAAGTAACAGTACAGTTGTACTGTAAAATTGGAATGGGTCATCTCCATCATGATCAAATATGAGGCTGATAGGATAAAATGTTGTTTGTGGTTCAGGATATCATAAAAAATCCTTTCCAGTTCATATCTATTATCTTCATAGAAATGTGTCAGGTGGTTTAGTTGGTAAGATAATAATTTAACTTGAGGTGATTTTTTTCATTGCATTGGCATCCTTCAGTCTCAAAAGACTATGGTATCATGAAAGAGGTCCTAAAACATCATCTAGTGTGACTAAAAAGGCCAATTTGAGAGTGGCAATCCCTTCCACACTGAGGGCAGATACATTCTGTTTGTGATTTTTGTGATTTTTTTTCAACAGAAATGTTTATTGAAGAACTGTCTTAATTTTACAAAATGAACAAGGAACAAAGTATGTCTTTATTGTCTCAAAGCACACCCATCTCATAACTCACAAATTGGCACATGTACCAATTTTTTTGGTTCCAAGTTTCCGCACATGGTGGTTTTACAGGTTCTTGGTTTTTTGCATTTCCTTTTCTCTAGAAAGTTTATCTCCACATGTTTGTTCCTGTTTCCACATCAACCTTATTCTTGCTCCTTCAGACTTGAATGTAGGGAACTACTTTATTCCAATTCAGATCATGGTCCTCCTTTGGTTTAATACTTTTAGAAAATATTACTTCATAGAAAGAGTAGTGAAAGCCTGCAACCAGCTTCCAGCAGAGGTAGTGGGTCAATCATCAGTAACTGAGTGTAAACATGCTTGAGATAAACATATGTCCATCATCCAATGAAATTAAAACTAAGATAAAACAGTTAATAAAATATAACAATAATAATTTAAAAAATAAAAAACAAAAAACCTCAAAGGGCAGACTCGATGGATCATTCTGCCATCAGTTTTCCATGTTTCTGTGTTTCTAATATGATTTGTCCTGACTGCCAAGAACTCACCAAAAGTTCTCGCTGACATTTCTGTGTCAGACTTTGAATCCAGGAAGTTCTGCATGCTTTGGCACTAATGTGCCTCAGATCTACATTATGCTTTGATCTCTCAGCTGTTCTCAATGGCCAAGCATCACAAGTTTCTTACCTTGACTTTGCCCCTGAATCTGCAAGCAGCCTTTGGGGCAAGGTAAGGAAAGATCTTGCCCAATCATAGATTGGTCTCTGTTCTCATAAGCAAAGATATCCTCATATAGCCTAATCTAATTTTTCTGAAATATTACATCCATTCCTCTTAGGGGGCTAACTTTTCCTTATTTATGTAATATTACATCAATTTATATAGTTGCCCATCTCACATTGTGGCTCTGGGTGGAAAATACAAGAATTCATCCCGTTAGTTTGAACTATAATATCCTATGCAGGCACAAATCGTAGATTTGCTTAAGTAGTAAAGAGAGCTGATGGGCATCCTTGATATTCCATGAAACCCCATGGGCATCTAATGACTAGGGAAGTTTGCTTTTAACCACAAATTGGACATGTGAGCGAGCGCACTGAGCTCCACTATGACCCAAATTTGTTTTTATTTTTCAGTACTAGAAGGAAAATTTAAAGATCAACAAAGATTTCCTTTTGAAAAGATTAGAACACGGACATGAGAATCAAGTTCCTGCATCTGCCTTTTTGCCCTTAGTATTGCCAGTTTGCTTTTTCAAATAATTTCAAAAAAGGGCACTATTGCTTTTCAAGACTACCTTTCCTAACCTGGTGAGCTCCATGGATGTTCACCTGGATTACAGTTAGGAACCTGAGAATTCTAAGGATTAGTAGTCTAAATACTGTATGTCTGGAGATTTAGCAACGAGTTGCTGCACCCATAATAATGAGAGGTGCTGGCTGATTCAAAATTGTAACTGTTTAATGCTGAGAGGCTTGTATGGGTTTGCTTGGGGACAGATGGGGTTGATCGAAGCTTCATAAAAACGCCACAGTAGGTAAGGTGGGAAGTTTTTTGCAGCCACCCTTAGGAAGTTGTTCCTAGTCTTTACGCAATCAGTGCAGACACCAATTCAATCATATTTCCCCTTGCTTTAAAACAATAGAAGACACACAGTTCCATTGCAAAAAAAGGACTATGTTTTAATTCATACTTGTTCTAAATATCAAAGGCCATGTTGTTGAAAATGTTGTGCCACCCTTCCGTTTTGTTGCAAAACACCTCATTGCTTCCGGTAGATTTTTGGGAAACTATGCATTGTGTATTTTTACAGCGTACTATCTCTATATGAGAATCTTTGCACTGCAATGTTTTGGCTAAAAAATTTGACTTCAGTTGTTCATTAGATCTATCTGTACATGCATCAAGCTCCTATTTAGCTACCAGAAGGTCACAGGAAGTATGCACACAGCTACAGTAAGATCAAAGCTCCAGTAAGCTGCACAAGTGCTTGTAGCAACAGCTGAGGAAAAAAATCATATTTTCCTCCAGTGAAATCAGTTGTGCATTATCTATGGAAGGACTACTACAACAACAACAACAACAGAAAAGGATTTCTTTCTGCAAGGACTGCTTGGTAGCAATTGTCACATACATATGTGTGTGCTTCTGCATCTGGTTTACTAAGAATATTTTATGTGAACTGTCTGTGTGTATATGTGCTGTTTTAAGACTCTTGTTCTGACCAAAGTACCTGTTAACAGATTTTTTTAAAAAAAATACCAAGAAAAGATATAGTCGGTGATAACAATATACCAAGAGCAGTTTGAGGTAAACTGTCATATAACAGTATTAACCACAGTCACACCTGGTTTGCCAAGAAAAAAAACAGTCTGTAGACAGTTAACACTTAAGGATCATTATGATGCTTAATAGGGTCTGTCTATTTATAGCAAGTATGTCAACTAGCAATTGTGCATATGTTCATATGCAGCCAGCCAGAACATTAGAGCTAGAGTACAGCCTTAATTTAATTCAATGGTTATTCCTTTTTCCCACTGAAAATGAGAAAAGAACTTATTCTTTTCCAGTTAGACCAGAGTCACTTTAGCAACAAATAGTCATTGTAGATACCGTTTCACCAAGGTGATGCTCCATCTAATTCACAGAGCTTAGTAATGATGTTTCTTGAGATAATGCTAGTACTGCTTTATGGTTTGACAAGCTATCACTTGTTCCCCTCTTTTTCCTCCTGTTTCCATAAAGACAACCTATACAGGCAGTCCTCGACTTACAACCATTCATTTAGTGACAATTCAAAGTTACAAGGGCACTGAAAAAAGTCACTTACAACTGCTTTCAGCACTTATGACTGTTGTAGCATCTCCATGGCATGTGATCCAAATTCAGGCCCTTGGCAACTGGCATGTATTTATGATAGTTGCCCTGTCCTGAGATCACATGATTGCCATTTGTAACTTTCCAAGCTGGCTTCTGACAAGCAAAGTCAATGGGAGAAGCCAGATTCGCATAACGACCACATGATCCACTTAACAACTGCTGTGACTTGCTTCACAACTAGGGCAAAAAAAGATTGTAAAATGGGGCATAACTCCCTTAACCGTCTTGCTTAACAATGGAAATTTTGAACTCAGTTGTGGTCGTAAGTCGAGGACTAGCTGTAATAAAAAAAAAGTCGAACAATGTCGACTGGCGGCCCCCAGGAGGAGAGCCTTCTCTGTGGGAGCACCCGCCATCTGGAATGAGCTGCCCTCGGAGATACGGACAATCCCGGATCTTCGCGCTTTCCGCCATGCCCTCAAAACATTTCTATTCCAGCAAGCCGGCCTGGCCTAACCTCTTTTAAAACTGCTTCTAAATTTTTAATTTTGAATCTGCCCTATAAATTTTGAGGTGCTTAATTTAATTCTATTTCTGGACCAAATTATTTAATTGCATTTTAATCATTTTTTTGAATATCTGTATCGCATGTATTTACCGTTTAACTGTTCACCGCCCTGAGTCCTTCGGGAGTAGGGCGGTATATAAATTTAATATATATATATATATATATATATATATATATATATATATATATATA